>LT934122.1:683567780-683599487 GCA_900231445.1 Triticum turgidum subsp. durum | reverse complement strand
AGTACTGGACTGCAGCTAAGCCCCCGAGTGAGAGGCAGACTGACCACTCGGTTGGATTTTTATCACTTAGGTGAGTACTGGACTGCAGCTAAGCGCCCAAGTGAGAGGCAGACTCACCAGTCGGTAGGATTTTTATCACTTAGGCGAGTACTGGACTGTAGCTAAGCCTCCGAGTGAGAGGCAGACTCACCACTCGGTAGATTTTTATCACTTCATCTTAGGCGAAACAGATTCACAGCTAAGGCGACACGTACGAAAGAAATAAACAACAATCATTCGGAAGACTGTAAAATTATGTCTTTTGATAACCAGACTAAGAGGTACTTCTTATTACATCTCATCAGTCTAAATACTTAAGAGTAAAAAGGGCGGAGCAGTTCCGCATTCCAGGCGCGCGGTTCATCTTTGTTGTGCTCGATGTTGAAGAGGCGATATGCTCCATTGCGGAGCACCTTGGTGATGACGAGAGGGCCTTCCCAAGCAGGGGAGAGCTTGTGTGGCTTCTGCTGGTCCACTCGGAGAACCAAGTCCCCTTCTTGGAACACTCGACCGCTTGGCATGGAATCGACGCAAGTCTTGTTGATAAATGGTCGACCGGATCAAGACCATCTCTTTTTCCTCCTCCAAGAGGTCGATTGCATCTTGTCAAGCTTGCTCTGCTTCCTCTTCTGAGAAGAGTTCGACTCGGGGAGCGTTGTGGAGCAAATCACTCGGCAATACGGCTTCGGCCCCGTAGACTAAGAAGAATGGATTCCGTCCAGTCGAACGATTGGGAGTTGTCCTCTGACCCCAAAGCACTAATGTGAGCTCATCAACCCAAGCTCCCGCTGTGTGCTTGAGGTCACGCATCAACCAGGGCTTCAGTCCTTTGAGAATTAATCCATTCGCTCGCTCGGCCTGCCCATTTGACTGAGGATGGGCGACCGAAGTGTAATCGACCCTCGTGCCTTTGGAAGCGCAAAAGGCTCTGAATTCATCATAGTCAAAGTTCGACCCGTTGTCAGTGATGATGCTGCGCGGTACACCATATCTGAATATCAATTCTCTGATGAAACTCACAACAATACTTGCTTCAAGGTTTTTAATGGGCTTGGCTTTGATCCACTTGGTAAACTTGTCGACTCCTACTAGCACGTGGGTAAATCCGCTCCTGCCGGTCCTCAGAGGTCCAACCATGTCCAATCCCCAAACAGCAAAAGGCCAGACAAGTGGAATAGTCTTCAGAGCTGATGCAGGTTTACGGGACATGTTCGAGTAAAACTGACAACCTTCACACTTGTCCACTATTTCTTTTGCCATCCCGTTGGCATGTGACCAGTAAAACCCGGCTCAGTATGCTTTGGCCACGATGGTTCGAGAGGACGCATGGTGACCACAGGTCCCCGAGTGAATATCATTGAGGATCATTCGGCCTTCTTCTGGAAGACCCCAGTTACACTTTCTCTAAACAACTGACCTTTTATCACGGTAAAGGCTTTAGACCGTCGGACGATCTATCGAGCCTCATCTTCATTTTTTTGAAGTTCTTTTATTAAGAATGTATGCAATGTACGGCAGTGTCCAGTCGGGAGTGATGACCAAAACCTCCATGACTAAGTCGACCACGGCTGGGATTTGGACTTCAATCGGATCAGTGGCACTCTTGGGCTGTGGTGATTCTTCGGTGAAAGGATCTTCCTGAACTGAAGGTGAATGAATATGTTCCAAAAACACATTTCGGGGAATGGCCTCTCTCTTTGAGCCAATCTTTGCCAACTCATCTACAGCTTGATTTTTCAGTCGGGGTATATGGTGAAGCTCCAAACCTTCGAACTTCTTTTCCAGCTTTCTTACTGCATTGCAATAACCAGTCATGGCTGGGCTCCTGACATCCCATTCCTTCATCACTTGATTAACCACCAAATCTGAGTCCCCGTAGACCATAAGGCGACGGACTCCAAGTGAAATGGCCATACGCAACCCGTATAAAAGTGCTTCATATTCGGCTTCATTATTGGAGGAATCAAAATGAATCTAGAGAACATAACTAAGCTTGTCTCTACGGTGGATACCAATACTACCCCAGCACCTGAACCATTCAGCATCTTGGAGCCATCAAAGAACATAGTCCAATGCTCCGAGTGAACTTGACTCGGCAATTGCTACTCAATCCACTCGGCAAGGAAATCTGCGATTGCTTGGGACTTGATAGCTTTCTTTGCCTCAAACTTGATATCCAATGGAAGGAGTTCAATCGCCCATTTTGCCACTCGACCAGTTGCATCTCTGTTATTCAGAATTTCAGATAGTGGCGCGTCGCTGATGACTGTAATGGAGTGGTCGGAGAAATACTCCCTCCGTTCCTTTATATAAGGTGTATTATTTTCGGCACAGTGACCAGTGCACATAATTATAGACATGTTAGGATGAAATTACCCCTGGCAAATTTATTGGTAATTGGCAAGTAAATCAGTAACTCCAGGAAAGTAAGAGATACATGCAATCGACAGAGAGATAGTTTCCTTCTTTTGCTACAAGGAGAGATATAGAAAATCAGGAGAAAGATACTTTCCTTATTTTCGGAGGGCTAACAAGGGAATTATGAGGAATTAGAAGAAATGCACCTTACATTCTGAAATTTTATCAAAAAAATACACCTTATGTAAAGGAATGTAGGGAGTAATGCGCAACCTTCTTCATGATCATGTATATTCCATAGACAAGCTTCTGATAATATGGATATCGTTGCTTGGATGGAGTCAAAACTTTAGAGAGACAATAAACTGGGCATTGAACCTTGTAAGCTTTTCCTTCCTCTTCTCGCTCGACCATGTGTACTGTACTGACAACTTGTCTAGTGGCTGCAATGTAAAGCAGTAAAGGCTCTTTGCTGATTGGCGCAACGAGCACCGGCTGGGTGGAAAGCAGGGCTTTGAGCTCTGCAAACGCTGCATCAGCTTCTTCAGTCCACTCGAACTTATCAGATTTCTTCATTAGTCGGTAAAGAGGCAAGGCCTTTTCACCGAGACGAGAAATGAATCGACTCAAGGCGGCCAAACAACCAGTCAGTTCTGAATGTCATGCACTCGCACGGGGCGTTTCATTCGGAGGATGGTATCAACTTTTTCTGGATTGGCGTCGATCCCTTGTTCGAAAATGAGAAAACCGAGTAACTTTCCTCCTGGAACTCCAAATGTGCACTTTGACGGATTAAGCTTGATATCATACCTTCTTAGGTTGGCAAAGGTTTCTGCGAGGTTAGTCAATAAGTCAGAACCTTTGCGAGACTTGACCACAATGTCATCCATGTACGCTTCCACATTCCGACTGATTTGAGTGAGCAGGCACTTCTGAATAATTCTCATGAATGTGGCTCCAGCATTTTTAAGACCAAATGGCATGGTGACATAACAAAAACACCCGAATGGGGTGATGAAGGCTGTTTTTATTTCATCGGACCATACAGTTGGATCTGATGATACCCGGAATATGCATCTAAGAAAGACAAGCGCTCACACCCTGCACTCGGGTCAACAATCTGATCGATGCGAGAGAGAGGGAAGTGATCTTTCGGGAAGGCCCGATTAATATGCTTGAAATCAATGCACATACGAAGTGAATCATCCTTCTTAGGGACCATGACTACATTGGCTAGCCACTCGGAGTGGTAGATTTCACGGATGAACTCTGCTGCCAATAGCCGAGCCCCTTCTTCGCCAATTGCCTTTCTCTTCTGCGCGGCGGACCGACGAAGGTGCTCTTTGACGGGTTTTACCTTGGGGTCGACACGCAAACGGTGCTTAGCCATCCCCTGGGTACACCTGGCATGTCAGAGTGTTTCCATGCAAAGATGTGCCAGTTCTCACGGAGGAACTGGATGAGCGCTTCTTCCTATTTGCTGTCGAGTGTTGTTGATATATGAGTCAGTGCAACATTAGAATCGGTCGGGTGAATATGAATCGACTTCGTTTCACCAGTCGACTGAAATGCAGAGTCTGTAGCAGGCTTGTTGGCTCGCAGCAAATCACTCGGATCTACACCCTTCTGATACTCTTGGAATTCAACTACTACCATCTGTGCATCAGCGATTTTGGAACTTTCTGGAAACATTCCTCTACTTTCTGCCGATTGCCAATAACTGTGATCACACCTTTGGGGCTAGGCATCTTCAGCTTGAGATACACATAACATGGTCGAGCCATAAAACGTGCATAGGCTGGCCTACCCAGAATGGCATGATAGGCACTCTCGAAACCCACAACTTCAAATGTCAACTTCTCCTTACGGTAATGCTTGGAATTACCGAAAACCACGTCGAGGGCGATCTGGCCGAGTGATTCGGCTTTCTTTCCAGGGATAACACCATGAAAACTCATGTTACTCTCGCTAAGTTTGGACATCAGAATGCCCATCCCCTTCAAGGTTTCAGCGTAAAGGATGTTCAAACCACTGCCACTGTCCATAAGTACTTTGGTCAGTCAAGTGCCCCCAACCACGGGGTCGACCACCAGTGCTTGCATCCCGAGGGTGGCTACACGAGCAGGATGGTCAGACTGGTCGAACGTGATGGTTGTTTGAGACCATCTCAGGTATGTGGTCGTCGCCGCCGGAGTGACCATATTCACTTCTCTGTTGATGACCTTCAATCGACTCTTGCTCTCAACATCAGCAAAAATCATAAGAGTGGAATTGACTTTGGGATAACCATCGTCTTCCTCTTCATCCTCATCTTTGTCCGACTCTTTCTCCTTCTCATTGGGTTGTTTCTCTCGGAACTGCCGGATCAGGAGTCGACATTGTCGAGTGGTATGATTCGGGTAAATCAGATTACCTTCTTCATCTTTCTTTGTGTGGATTTGACATGGCAAATCCAACACATCATTCCCTGCTCGATCCTTTACCTTCTGAGGGGGCCAGGGCCCCTTGGGTTTTCCCTTAAACTTTCCTTGAGTCACTGCTGCAATCTCTCTAGGTGCCGCTGGTTCGGCCTTACACTTCTGTTTCCGACTGGAGTTACCCCCACCAGCCTCTTGGCCGACTGGTTTACTCTTCCCTCTACGGAGTCGATCCTCTTCTTCTCCGTTAGCATACCGGGTTGCTATCTCCATCATCCGAGTCAGAGTCATATCACCCGTCCGACTGAATTTCAAGACCAACTCTCTGTATTTGACGCCTTCCTTGAAAGCACACATTCTTGATGCTCTGAAACATTTTCGACGGTGTGATGCAAAGTGGACCACCTCTGGATAAAATCTCTCAAGGTCTCACTCGGCTTCTGCACATAATGCTGCAACTCGGTCAATCCCGTTGGTCGTTTGCATGTGCCTTCGAAAGTTCTGACGAACACTCGAGCCAGTTCTTCCCAACTATATATACTGCTCGGAGCCAACTGAGTCAACCACGCTCGGGCTGACCCTTCCAACATTAGAGGGAGATGTTTCATTGCAACTTCATCATTTCCACTGCCAATCTGTGCATCCACTCGGTAATCTTCAAGCCAAGTTTTAGGCTTGGATTCGCCGGTGAACTTATTGACCCCGGATGCCAACCTGAAGTTGGGAGGAATCACCGGTGCCCTGATGGCCCTGCTAAAACACTCGGGACCGGAAACATGCACTCTGCTGCCACTCGGACGATCTCTGCCAGGGTCTTCTCTGTGTGCTCTGTTCCAGTCGACCAGGCCTTGAACGAGGATAGACCTCGCGTCGAAGCCCGGTTCCCTTGGGTTGACTGAGGCTCTGCGCTCACCACTGTGACGGCGCCTGTCATCGTTCCGCCAAGGCACATATGACGCACTCCTCGGAGGAGGTGTGGGTCCTTGACGATGATTGTCACGGTCGAGTGGATGATCATACTGCCCACGACCCTCAAGCCACGGAGGCGATCTTGGGCTGTGGGCCGACTGAACCGTGTCCGCTGCAACAGATCTGCTATGAATCCTATTCCGCGACAAAGATACTGCTGTGTTTTGCTCTCCTGCTGCCCGGAGCAAGGCCCGGATCTACATCAACCCTCTGCCAGCTTCTGACTGGGAAGGTTGGATCGACTCTGCTATTCAGGCCCCAGCTGTGAGATTCTGAATCGGTGTGTGGTATACCTTAGGTGGAGGCGGAAAAAGCTGTCATTGACTGGACTCATGGATCCGCTCTTTAGTGCGCTCATCGAGGGCACGCTGAAGGTTATCCAGTCAAGTGCGCTCAGCCAAATTAGCTAGGCGCACCTCCTCCAAGTCCCGAGCCTCGGGGGTTTCTCCAACGATGGGCGTGTGGAGTGCATCCATGTTGCGGCGACGAAGTTCTTCCCTCCGCTGCGAAGAGAGGGGTTCGGGTCGGTATTCCTCGTGGACGCGCGAGGGATCGCTGCCCCCGTCTCCGCCGTCTTCACGGCGGAAACCGGGTGGGCTGTGAGGTCCATCGACCATCAAGACTTCAGCCGCAGGGTCGCTGCTATCGCACTCGGATGCGGTCTCCGCAGAACCAATCGACATGTCGAGCAGGCCGTGGAGAGTTTCTTTGGGCTCGATTGCCGCGACTTGATGGGTGGTGGAACGTTGAGCCACCACGTGTTTCATCCACCGCTAAAGCCGCGATCAACCGGATCACTTGCGGCGACGAACGGTGGGGAGTGAAAACACCGTCGGGGTCGACTAATACTGAGTCGACGACTACCGAAGGAGAACACCGCGAACGCACGCTCGAAAGTGCATTGCCCCCCGGACGGGGAGTGCCTCAACATGCAGGGGAGCTTCTTGAAGCCACGCGGAGTCGTCGGCGACGAAAACAAGCGCGCTGAGACGGATCTCATGGCCCTCAGCCAATCCGCCGCCGGAAACCATGATGATGACGATCGGTAAAACTTGCAACTTCACCAGCAAATCGGTAAAATACCTGCCCCAAGGTGGGCGCCAACTGTTGTGGCCCTAAGATTGACAGTAGAAAGGGGGTTAGGTATGGAGAGGCAAGATCCCAGCTATGGTGAAGGTGTACACACGAGGTTTATGAGTTCAGGCTCTTCACAATGGAAGTAACAGCCCTACGTTTCGGTGCCCGGAGGCGGTCGATTGGATTATGTGTGTGATATTACAGGGGGTGTGAACCCTTGTCCCAGAGGAGGGGGGTGGCTTATATAGAGTGCACCAGGATCCTCTCCCACCTCCATTACAAGGGGCTTAATGTACATAAATTAAGGGGCGTTACTGGTAATGCCAGCCTTAAGTACTCATAATGCTTATAAAGACTAAGGGGTGAACGTCCGGCTGTTGCGTGTCCTTCTGACTCCTGGTCTTCGATAAGTCGAGTGACTCTCCATATGGTCGAGTGATGGTAGGGTGGAGGACCTCGGAGTGATGTGGCCGTCGAGTGGATTGCAGTCGACGTACTCGACCGGTGCTCTCTTGTTGTCTCTTGGTCTTTTTATCTTCCAGGTTAGTGACCTTGGGTAGGACATATAGGTCAGGCCTATGACCCTACCCCAGGTCTGCATCCTCGTCAGTCCCCCAAGGACATGCCGGGCGTTCCTACGGATTTCGCCGAGCACAAGCTACATGTCCGAGAAGATGCAAAACCTGTCAAGCAGCCCCTCCGCCGACTGTCAGAGGAGAAGAGAAGAATTGTTGGTGAAGAGATAGCCCGGCTTCTGGCAGCCGGCTTCATTATGGAAGTATTCTTTCCAGAATGGCTTGCCAATCTGGTCCTAGTGTTGAAGAAGAACAAGGAGTGGCGCATGTGTATAGACTATACCAGCCTCAACAAAGCTTGCCCCAAAGATCCCTTCGCTTTGCCCTGGATTGACCAAGTGATAGACTCCATAGTCGGATGCAAGCTGTTGAGTTTCTTGGATGCCTACTCAGTTTACCATCAGATCATGCTGGATCCAGCCGACCGCCTAAAGACCGCCTTCATCCCACCATTCATAGCTTTCTGTTACCTGACTATGACATTCGGCTTGAGAAATGCTAGTGCCACTTTTCAATGTTGCATGCAGAAGTGTCTCCTCAAGCAACTCGGCAGAAATGCCCACGTCTACATAGATGATATTGTGGTGAAGACAGAGAAGCACGGCACCCTACTAGAAGATCTCAAAGAAACATTTGACAACTTGCACCGATTTCAGGTGAAGCTCAACCCGGAGAAATGCGTGTTTGGAGTGCCAGCCGGCCAGCTCCTAGGCTTCCTGGTCTCTGAATGCAACATCGAGTGCAACGCGGTAAAGATCAAGGCCATACAGAGGATGGAGATTCACACCCGGCTTCGAGATGTCCAAAAATTCACCGGGTGCCTAGCTTCGCTCAACCGCTTCATCAGTCGGCTGGGAGAGAAGGCTCTCCCTTTATACCAGCTCATGAGAAAATCCACTCATTTCGAGTGGAACGACCAGGTGGATGAAGCATTTCACAAGTTGAAAAAGATGTTGACCACGCCGCCTGTCCTGGCGGCACCGATTGAAAAAGAGCCCATGCTCCTTTACATTGCCGCAACCAGCCGGGTGGTTAGTACCGTCATCGTGGTTTAGCGCCCAGAACAAGGCTGGACTCAACTGGTCCAGAGGCCTGTGTATTATTTGAGCAAAGTGTTGTCAACCTCAAAACAGAATTACCCCCACTCCCAAAAGATGTGCTATGGCATGTACTTTGCCGCCAAGAAGCTCAAGCCCTAGTTTCAAGAGCATCCCATCACGGTCGTTTGCACTGCCCCACTTGTTGAGATCATAGGCAGCCGAGATGCCTCTGGCCAGGTGGCCAAGTGGGCCATTGCGCTGGCTCCTTACACCATCTTCTACTAGTCGTGCACCGCCATCAAGTCCCAAGTGCTGGCCGACTTCCTTGTCGACTGGGCCGAGACCCAGTACCTGCCACCGGCTCCCGACTCCACTCATTGGTTGATGCACTTCGACGGATCCAAGATGCGCACCGGCTTGGGAGCCAACATCGTCCTCACCTCTCCTAAGGGTGACAAGCTCAGATACACATTGCAAATCCATTTTGCCACCTCCAACAACGTGGCCGAATACGAGGCGCTCATACATAGGCTCTGGCTGGCCAAAGAACTCGGCATCCGCCAGATCCTGTGCTATGGCGACTCGGACTTGGTGATCCAGCAATCATCTGGCGATTGGGATGCCAAGGATGCAAACATCGCGAGCTACTGTTTCTTCATGCAACAGCTCAACAGACACTTTGAAGGGTGCAAGTTTCTCCACGTGCCACAGGCCGACAACGAGCAAGAAGATGTCCTCACACGAATCGGCTCCACCCGGCAAGCTATACCAACCGGCGTCTCCCTCCAACACCTCCTCAAGCCGTCTGTCAAGCCGTCTCCAGAATCAGACTCCATCTTTTCATGCCGCCTGACCCTGAGACAGTCGGATCCAACTTGGGGAACTCAGCAGGCGGCTCGGGGACTTCGGCAGGCGGCTCGGGGAGTGCTGTAGTCGCACCCGGCTCGGGGGCTTCAGAGGCCGGCCAGGGGACTGCAGCAGCCAACCCGGGGACTACGACGACGCAAAAGGCGGTGCCCGACTCCAACTCTTCACCACCCAACCCACCCGCCCTGGTCGCAGTAGCTGTGTTGGCAATAGAAGAAGTCGCAGCTCCATCATGGGCCCAGCCCATCCTCAACTTTCTGGTAAACAGAGAGTTGCTGACTGATGAGATCTCGGCAAGACAAGTTCAACACCGAGTCGGAGCATACACAATAGCGAACAGAGAACTCATTAGGCGCAATGTCACTGGAGTCTTCCAACGCTGTGTCGAGCCAAAGAAGGGCATTGCAATCCTCAAAGATATCCACCAAGGCGAGTGCGTCCACCACGCGGCCTCAATATCACTCGTCGCCAAAGCTTTCCACCATGGCTTCTTCTGGCCGACTGCTTTGGAAGACGCCAAAGAGTTAGTCAAACATTGCAAAGGGTGCCAAGCCTTTAGCTCCAAGGAACATTTGTCGGCCTCTGCCCTCAAGACCATCCTCCTCACCTGGCCCTTTGCTGTCTGGGGGCTGGACATGGTGGGCCCATTCAAGAAGGCACGCGGCGACATGACGCACCTTCTTGTCGCCGTGGACAAGTTCACCAAGTGGATTGAAGCAAAGCCAATCAAGAAGCTGAATGGGCCGACTGCTGTGACATTCATCGCCGACATCACCACCCGGTATGGCGTACCGCACAGCATCATCACCGATAACGGCACGAATTTTGCCAAAGGAGCATTGGCACGTTTTTGTGCAAACACAGGCATCCGACTGGACTTAGCTTCCATTGCCCACCCACATTCAAATGGCCAAGTCGAGTGAGCAAACGGCCTCATCTTGTCCGGCATCAAGCACCGATTGGTCGTGCCTCTAGAGCGCTCCGCCGGCTGTTGGCTCGAGGAGCTGTCGGCCGTCCTCTGGAGCTTGCGTACCACCCCCAAACAAGTCAACCGGCTTCACTCCTTTCTTCCTTGTATATGGTGCCGAGGCTGTCATCCCAACTGACATCGAGTTCGACTCACCTCGAGTCACCATGTACACGGAAGCGGAGGCCAAGGAAGCGTGAGAAGACGGTGTTGACCTGCTGGAAGAGGGCCGGCTGTTAGCACTCAGCCGGTCAGCCATCTACCAGCAGGGTTTGCGCCGTTACCACAACTGGAAGGTCAAGCCAAGATCCTTCCAAGAGGGTGATCTTGTGCTTCGGCTGATCCAGCGAACAGCTGACCAGCACAAGCTCTCGGCCCCTTGGGAAGGCCCCTTCGTCATCAGCAAGGCCTTGGGCAACTACTCCTACTACCTGATTGACACACATAAGCCCAAGGCGCGCAAGAGAGATGATTCCGGCAAGGAGTCAGAACGACCATGGAATGCCAATCTCCTCCGAAGATTTTAGAGTTAAATGCAGTATTTACCACGCTATCTTTTGTATTAAGTACATGACATCGGGCTTCCCAAGGAGCACTCGGGGACTACCCTCTTTTATCTATGTAATGAGTATCATGCCTATGAATGTGCTATCACATTTGTTTTTCTGTCCGGCACCGGGTTCGACTAGTCATCCCGGGGACTTACCACCTTGAACTATGCTAAGTTTCGCCTGCAGTCAGACAAGTAGTGTGCCGGCATCTAAGCCCTCTCTTGCCAAAAGTCACAGCTCGCGGAAATCGACTGTCCGACTGGCAAGAGCTAAAGGCAGGAAAAGATGACCACACGAAAAACGGCTAAGGACCAACGGGCTTACATAAACACAAGCCGGCTTCCCACTCACCTTGCTACAATCTGAGAAAGCTAAAGTACTTGCCCTCCCACACGACCAAGTACTTTCCCAGCCACAGACTGCAGAGCAGCTCTCTTGCTGGGAAGGCAGCGACCAAGGGAGAGCGGCAAAGGAAACAGCCGAAAAAGATGAAAAGCAAGCACAGTCGAAAGTCGAAAGCACACAAGATTATATTTACACAAAACGGCCTTCAAAGGGCCAACATCCAACTTAGTCTGAATACACCCCCAGTGGGTGGAACTACGCGAATTTAACGAATATTGTTCAAAAAGTAAACAAACAGGAAAGCAAAGATAAAGATGGCAGCTCAGGCTAAGGGCGCAACAGGCGAGTTGGGCAGGTCTGTGGAGGCGGCAACACTGGTTGGAGGAGTAGACGGCTGGCAAGTCTCGGCTTGATCATCACCAGCGGCAGGCGGCGCGCTCGCGCGTGCTTCGTTACTGGAGGCACGGTCAAGTTTAGACTAGTCAGCTGCTCCACCATCCGGCGCAACATCTCCACCGTCCTTGTCCTCCTCTTCCTCGCCCTCATCACCGAGTCTTCACCATTTGCTGGGTTCAGCCCAAACCACTCCTCCGGCAGAGCAACGCGATCATCGTTCACCTCGGGGACAAAGGCGCTGGTGTCGTTGTACTCGGCGATCGCCGAGGCATGCTGGTTGATGGCCGGCCGCACCGGCTCCAGCTCCTCGTTGGCCTCCTGCCTCCATGTTGCCAGCTGGGCCAAGTTCAGCTTAGGATACGAGGCTCAGACGAACTCCAGTGCCCGCCTGGCATCTGCCCGAGCTGTAGAAGCCTTCCAGGCCTCGAAGCGACCAACCGCCACCTCCAGCCAGTCGGCAGTCCGACTAGGGGTGCGGGGAATCACTTCGCCGGGCCAGAGGGCGGACATCCCTTGGGCTCCAGTGCGCTGAAGGCGGCGGAGCGTGCGATGAGCCGGCTGAAGACAGGCTTGGATGGCCAAAAGCTGCTCCTCGAACGTCCGGCGAGCATCCAGCGCAATCTCAGCGCCATCTTGCCTCTTCGCATTGCGATGCGCTTCAATGACCTGGCTGGCAGCAACAGAATAGCCGGGGAAGTACTCTGTGCAAAAGAGAAAGGAAAAGAGAAAAAAAATACAAAGTCAGAAGTCGGACCAGGCAGAAGGTGGCAAGAAATGGACGAAGAGGAAGGCGGCTTACCATTAACCATGTCTTCGATCTGGCTATAGCCCTCGCTCAACGCCTGCCTCGACTCGGCCCAGTTTGCCGCATTGGTCTCGTACTCGGCTTGGAGGGCGGCCTCGCTGTCCTTCACCACCTTCAGGGTAGCCTTGTGGCTCTCCTCCTAGTCGCCAACTTCTTGGTCAAGCGGTCGCGCTCCTGAACCAAGGCGTTGCATTCAACCTCCTTGGTATGCAGGGTGGTCTTGGCCTCGCCTAGTTGCTGTCGTAGGTCGGCGTTGGCTTCTGCAGAAATAACAAAGAAGAAAAAACAATAAGAAATAGGTCGCCAGGAAAGATCCGGACCGACTGCTCAGCAGTCGGCCCGAATCTCGGGGACTACACCCAGTGGGTGCGCTGACGCGCCCCCACGAGAGAAAGAGGATGGAGCACTTACTTTGGCTCTCCGACAGGTCGGCAGTCTTCCGAGTCAGCTCCCGAGTGTGGAAGTTGAAGGCGGCCACATGGAGGTTGTGATAGTCCTGCAAAAAGGGACGGGCAAACAAACAAAAACAAGTTAGCACCCGAGGCCTGCTAAGAAGTTCCATGCCGCCTGCTCAGCAGCCGACTCGGAACTCGGGGACTACACCTAGTGGGTGCGCTGACGCGCCCCCACAGAAGAATTCAAGAGCAAGAAGCAAAAGAAAAAAGCGAGAAGCTTACCCGGATGGCTGACCGCGTCGCCAGAAACTCTTGGTTGTACTGCTTCAGCATGGCGGCCTGGGACAGAAGCCGGCTCCAGACTTCTTGTGCTGCCGCGTTCATCACGGACGTCCCGCCACCCGACGTCCACCCTGGTGAGCTGACGCTCGCCGTCTCCAAATCCTGGGCCGATGAGCTCGAGCCCGCGGCCTTCTCACTACAAGAAATATGTCAACTAGTGACCTTCTGTCAGTGACCCTGGAAGAATTGGTCATAGATCTATGACCATTTGAGACCAATTGGTCAAAAGCTGTTCGCGGGGCTCCAAACCGTAAACTATAATGACCATTTTGGTCAGAAAGGTCGTAATTTCTTTACATGAAATGGTCATAAAGCAGATAGCACTGGTCCGCTGCCTTATTTCTAGCTGATCATGCCCAATATAGATGGTCATAACATTGTAAATTGTGGTGGGTTGCTATGACTAGGCGCCACCTCATCAGTTTTGCCTATGTGTCATGTCCATGTGGCAGTTTTTGCCCTAGGTTGTGAAGCAACCTATATTTCTGTCATTCCCAAAATTCCCAAAAAAATCTCATAAATTCTTTGGGTCATATCTTCACCAAATATGTAAAAGACCTTCCTTGCCTAGTTCAAAAATAATTCAAAAATATTCATTTTCCTATTCTGTTCAGAAAAATACTTTGTGAAGGAAGTACCACTTTGGCATGTCCAAATGGTATCCATTTTCTACAGTGCTTTCCTATGCCCAAATAACCATCCTCCACCAAATGCCAGCTCAATCCATTCATTATTTTGAGCCCAGCTTCAACATTTGTATTTATCTCCAGTGTGGTACCTTACAAAGCTAGTACCACCTAGGCTCCTCCTTTTGAGCTAAAAATTTGTGAAGACGGTCTTCTTACTAACAAATCATCCTCAGCCAAAACTCACGCCCATTAGCCATGTGCATTTCCCGTACCGCTAATCAAAAACTTGGCTAATTATTCATGTTTGAGCATTGATTGGTCTCCCCGTGAGAATCTTATGTTGTGATTTTTTTCCTAGCACCTACCTGGGGAGTGCCCAACACACTAGACATGCCTAGGCTGCCCAGAACACATGGCAACGCCACGGTCATGCGGTGACCATGCAGCGGGCATGCGAGTTTACCGCTCTAGAGTTGGGGCCCTCGGCCACCATCCAAACCTCGACGTATCGCCACCAAACCATGTATTTATGATTAAATAGGTACTTGTAACTAGAAATGATTTTTGGAAAAAATAAATAGCAAACAATGAGGCAGCTGCAGTTCAAATTTGACCCGCTTCCTGCTGAATCGGCGGGAATTTGTCTTTTTCACCAGAGGTGGATCAAAATGTTTGACACCCAACCATTTTGTCAATTGTCCATTAATTATGGCCTAGTATTTTAGAAAATTGATTTGGTCCAATTTTGCAACAAATATATGGTAGGTCCTTCACAAAAAAACTTATTTCAGGCACTCGGAAAATGGAAAATGAATTTTCCGTGCAAAGAAAATGAAAACTCCCTTAGGCAACATTGTTTGGGATTCCAAGATGCACCCTTGTGCACAATATGAGATCATTTGAACAAACTATGCCATGAATATGGCCATAAGATTGATCATTTGGCTTGAAAGCCATGAATCTTCAGGCATGATAGCTCATTTTTGAGAACACTTTTTAAAAATAATTTCCATATTACAAGTTTATTATTTTTCCTGGAAACTTGGTCACATATAATGACATAATGTGAAGGTTTTCCAATTATTTGAATTTTCTTTGAAATTTTTATGCCCGTTTCAAAATGTTGTCAAAACGGCGGGCTTGACCGTTCCTAGCTAGTGGTTGAATATTGGAAAACTTTTGATATTTCTCTGATTAAATAGATACTTATGTACCTAGAAATTATTTTTGGAAAAAATAAAGATCAAACTATGAGGCAGCTGCAATTTAAATTTGACCCGCTTCCTACTGAATCGGTGGGAATTTGGCTTTTTCGCCAGAGATGGATCAAAGCTTTTGACACCCAACCATTTTGTAAATTGTGCATTAAATATGGCCTAGTATTTTATAAAATTGTTTAGGTCCAATTTTGCAACAAATATATGGTACGTCCTTCACAAAAAAAAACTCATTTTAGGCATTCGGAAAATGGAAAATGAATTTTCCGTGCAAAGAAAATGAAAACTCCCTTAGGCAACATTGTTTGGAATTCCAAGATGCACCGTTGTGCACAATATTTGATCATTTGAATAAACTATGCCATGAATGTGGCCATAAGATTGATCATTTGGGTTGAAAGCCCTGAATCTTCATGCATGATAGCTCATTTCTGAGAACACTTTTTTTAAAATAATTACCGTATTACAAGTTTATTATTTTTCCTGGAAACTTGGTCACATATAATGACACAATGCGAAGGTTTGCCAATTTTTTGTTTTTTTGAATTTTTTATACCCGTTTCAAAATGCGGTCAAAACGGCGGGCTTGACCGCTCCTAGCTAGTGGTTGAATCTTGGAAAACTTTTAATGTTTCTCTGATTAAATAGATACTTATGCACCTAGAAATGATTTTTGGAAAAAATAAAGATCAAATTATGAGGCAGATGTAGTTCAAATTTGACCCGCTTCCTACTGAATCGGTGGGAATTTGTCTTTTTCACCAGAGGTGGATCAAAGCTTGTGACACCCAACGATTTGGTCAATTGTGCATTAAATATGGCCTAGTATTTATAAAATAGATTTGGTCCAATTTTGCAACAATTATTTGGTAGGTGGTTCACAAAAAACCTCATTTTAGGCACTCGGAAAATGAAAAACAATTTTTTCTTCCATAGAAAATGAAAACTTCCTTAGGCAACATTGTTTGCCATTCCAATATGCACCCTTGTGCACAATATGAGATCATTTGAACAAACTATGCCATGAATATGGCCATAAAATTGATCGTTTGGCTTGAAAGCCACTGATCTCCACACATGATAGCTCGTTTCTGAGAACACTTTAAAAAAATATTTGTCGTATTACAAGTTTATTATTTTTTCTGGTAACTTGGTCACATATAATGACACAATGCGAAGGTTTTCCAATTTTTTGATTTTATTTTGAATTTTTTATCCCCGTTACAAAATGCGGTCAAAATGATGGGCATGACCGTCCCTAGCTAGCGGTTGAATCTTGGAATTTTTTTGGTGTTTATGTGATTAAATAGATACTTATGTACCTAGAAATATTTAAAAATAAAATAAAGAGCAAACTATAAGACAGCTGCAGTTCAAATTTGACCCGCTTCGAGGTGAATCGGCGGAAATTTGTCTTTTTCACAAGATGTGGATCAAAACTTGTGACACCCAACCATTTGGTCAATTGTGCATTAAATATGGCTTAGTATTTTATAAAATTGATTTGGTCTAATTTTGGAACAATTATTTGGTAGGTCCTTCAAAAAAACTCATTTTGGGCACTCGAAAAATGATTAAAAATAGCTAGAAAGATAAAAATGCATGCAAATTGGTGATCATCGAAAAAATGTGGTCTAACTTGAGAGAAAAATTTAGTTGTGCCGTTTTGCAAAATATTTTGATAGCTGCTTCACAAAATACCCATAGTTCTAGTACTTAGAAACTATTTAAAACCATAAATTTTCTTAGCCAATTAGGGCTCATCCCACGGATCACCCCCCTTAGCCGATCTGAACCGTTCGTTCTAGCTGGTCTGACTGTCCACCTCTCATCAGCCCAATCCAAACCCTAGCAGCCGCGCCTGCCTCTCTCTTCCCCTCTCCGCCGCCTCTCTCTTTCCCCTTCTCCCCGATCAAGATCCAACCCAAGCGCCCCGTCCTCCGCCGCCGCCCCGTCCCCTGCCGCAGCCACGACGTTACGGCCGTGCGCCACCCACCTTCGGATCCCTCCGCCCACTCCCGCCCTTGCTCCCTCTCCAAGTGGCGAGCGACTGGCGACGGAGGCACCAGCGTCGTCGCGAGGGGGCCGTGAGTGGTGGGCGACCCGCACCTCTTCCGTCTTCCTCCCCTCGGCCTCGATTCGCCAATCCACCAAACGCTGCCGACCTCCTCCCCTCTCCCACCATAGATCTCCTCTCCCCAGCCAGCCCCATCGACGACTTCCGCGGTCTCCCCATCCCCGGCGACCTTCGCCCTCGACCCCGTCGCTGGCGGCCCCTAACCTCTCTTCCTCTCCCTGGCGACTGGCGATGGAGGATCCAGATCCACTAGTGCGTGGTTGCGGCGGCCACGCACCGCGGAGGAATCCTCCTCGTCCGACACCATCGCCTCCGCGCCCTCCTCCTTCAACCCCCTAGTCCCCTGCCGCGTCCAGCCTCCACATACACCCCTCCTCGCGCCCGGCCGAAACCCTAGCCAGCGGGCGGCCATGGCGGACGAAGCTGCCGCACGCCAGAGGTAGAGCGCAGACCTCTCTCCTCCAAGACCCCGACAATGGTATGAATCACTCCTCCCCTTCTCTGTTTTTTCCCTCATTTCCTCATCTGATGCGTGTTTTTTCTACGTGTTCATCTGTTGCCAAGGTGACCGCTCTCTTGCTTGGTGTGTGTGCAGTTTGGTACCATCCCATGGGGAGGGCCAGGGACAAGCTGCTCCGATCCGGCGAGGATGCCCACCATCTGCTGTTCGACCACCTGCTCTGGATGCTTGACAACGCCGTCGACTTCCGCGCCGGCGCCGGCGGAGAGGACGACGCCGTCAGGGAGCTGGCCCAGCTCTACGCCACGTGCTAGCCCAGTTACAGGTGATCGAGTCGCCGATTGATATATACGTCAGGGAGTAGTACGATCAACCCTGCATGAACCATGCGTGTTGGTGATACTCCTCTCTGTATTCGATTGATTCTTTTTGTGTGTTCTTGCGCGAGATCTAAGATTCTCGGGTGCCAAGTGGAAGATATATACTTTGGGTTTGTTCGTATAGGCAGAGCTGCTTGATAGCTAATGGTTCTGTATTTGTTCTAGCGTCGATGCTCTTTGTAACTCTAGTGACAACTTACTCGGCTTGATTCATAGTCAATCTTACTAGCTACTCGGAGTAGTAGAGCAGCATGCACGTCAAAAAATACGAGCGAGGTCTTGGGGGTTGGGACATAGTTAACAGTGACCAAGCAACGGCCGGTCCACGTATTTGCTGAGTCGTATCTCGTATGATAGTATCCATGTCGCAGTAACAGTGATAACCTGAGAGTTGTTGCAAATTTCTTTCATTCAGCTTCAGTTGTTTATGCAGCTGGCAGAGGCCATCAGCAGGAAGAAGCAGCCGCACGGCAGCGACGTCGTCCGGATCGTGAGCACCAGGAGCAAGCCGCAGCTCGCTGCCATGTTCCGGTGCTACAAGGAACAACATGGCAGCGACATCGAAGAGGTTTATTAATTACCACCTCTTTTTGTGTCTAACTAATAGTAGCAATATACAGTATATATGTCAAGTATCCGATTCACGGACCAACTAGTGAACTGAAGCGCTTGTTCTTGTTGCTGCTGCTGTTGTTGCAGGACATGAAGCAGTACAGCAGCAGCCAGTTTGCAAGGATGCTCAAGATTGCTGTCTAGTGCCTCACATCTCCTGAAAAGCACTTTTCAGAGGTACACCACGGCACGCAGATCAACCTCACCCTGAGCGCCTGCTGGTGGCTGCACTGCATCACGCGCATCCGCGAGTGCGACGCCAGGCTCGTCGTGCCCATGGGGGAACAGGTGAGGCCATCGGATTCTGCAGTCGTCGGTGGCGTATCGCATATTTTTTTAATTTCCTGGTGTTGTTCTGTTGGCTCGTCTCAGTAAGATTCAGTTTGGTGAGGGTTGACATGATTGGTGATGCCGTATTATTGTGTCTGTTTGACTTGAGTTGTTGTACAGTTAGGGTCGCTTGTCGTGTCAGGGTGTCTGACTGCAATCTTTGGCTTGCCTGATCCTAAATTCTAATACTGGGTAGGATGATACTTCATGGAGAAACAATTGTATACAAATTCTATCAATGTGTTGTATAGTGGGTATCTGATTCAGTAGCAAATTATGAAAAGGGATACAGTCCATGATTTATTGTAACACATGGATATCTCACTTGGTATCTTGTGCTAGTGCTGCTCCCTGTGATAGAGTAGAATGATACTAAGTGGCATACATTCTCTGTCTCTATTCAAGAACGATCCGCATTTGGCTGATTGGCGCTTAACCAGATTGAATGTATCACCAAATAATCGTGTAATGAGTAGGTTTGCTAGGAGAAGTACCATTACCATTTTATGGAGTCCCTCGGTTCATAGGCTGAGCAGCTCTGTTCCAATGTGTGCTTACTTTTATGCTGAAGTGTACGTTTCCCCTTGCACGAACAGTAAGACCACGTAGAAGCACAGAAGGGTCTGTTTTAGCAAAAGACACCGTCAAGTCAGTCCTCAAGTAGTCTTTTACGGCTACATAACTTTTACTCCATGTCTTGGTTCATATGCTACAGAAAACTGCGGCTCTGTGTTTAATTTATTTCTTATACATCTCTATAAATTAGTAATAGCAGTTTGGATTGCTCTGTCTTCACAGTGCTCGAATGGATTAGATTTACAACTCAATGGTGAACACTAATCTAGTGAACGAAAAAATGGAACAAAAACATGTCCCCTTTTTCTTCAGATGACATACTGAAGTAAAACCCAACTGAAGCTGAATTGTTCATGTCGAGGGATTAAACACAGCACGCACAGTTTTCTACTCCGTTTAATATACTTGTGCATCGTGTGCTTATACTACCATTTGCTTGGTTCTTAACACAGGTGAAGTGTCCAGCTATGCTTCTCACTGACCAGTCACACTGACAAGTCGAACGCGCAGGGAGGGACGACCCTCGTTACCACTCTGTACGCTGATCTTGATTCGTGGTATGGCTAATGTTTCCCATCCCTGCTCTCAGTTCATCCTTGGACCTTGTGTTTGTGTGATGGTTTTTCGAATCTCTTGCATACTGGTGTGTGCAGTACGTCCGCAGGTGCCACGGATCTGGAGCCTGATGTTGCTGCTGAAGAGCAGAGCGATCAAGCTCCCCCAAAGGGACATCTAGAGGGCTTTACTCATCAGGTGAGCTGATGTTTGCCCGAGCGCTTTGACTAGCGATACTTTTTTCTGAGAGAGAGAGAGAGAGGTGATATTGATGCTGTGGTTGCTGTTTCGTGCTTTGTGAGATGGTAGTTGGTAGTGGGATAGGCTGTTGTCCTTGTTGGGTAGAATGTTTGCCTTGCCCTGATCTGATCTGTGTGTCGTGCCTGTGTTTCGGTGCTGGTAAGATGCCAGAATCCATCCACAGATGTGAGGCTTGCCACTGAATAATTTTGTTGGCCAACTTTTTTATAAACTGAACACCTGGAAGAAAAGGCCTATGCAGTATTGCTTAGTCTATACTTAATACTGTATAGATTTTACAACCTGATATGATCAGCGGAGAATAAAACAGTGCAAGTACCTGCCAGTAGCACCATGATCAACTTTGCATACTAGTAGCTGCTATACACATCCAGATTTCACCGTGAGTAGTTATTCTAAGCATAGAAGCTGAACCCATCTTCAACAGTTATTGTAAACACAGATTTTGATGTGTGACCTGTTAATTAAGTATTGGTTGGTTGTGATTCCAAGCATAGATCTCTTGACGTTACTACTTGTTACTGCAAGCATGTTGTCTTGACATACTGCATTTCGATGATAAACTGCTATCTATGCTTGTTAGGCTCTGAAGTTTATGTCTGTCTAGTGTGTAAGGACCTCTAATTTGTCTTTCTAGCACCTAAATTATGCCATGTGTACCAGGGGGAGCTAGATGTATGATGTACGGCAACGGGAATGGGAGATGGTGAGGAAAGGAACCTGCTGGGACAACTAGATCGAGTCCCTTCTCTACATGTTGGTTTTGCTCCCTTGCACAACAGTAAATGCCTCTGCAAACATGATACAGTACTATATATATGCATGTCATAGTCAGTAGTTAGCGTGTGGCAATGAAGTGAACCATCAAATTACATTTTGCTTTGTCTTGTTGATAATGACATATGTCTTGCAATCAGATTTCATTTCTGTTTGTTATGGTAATATAAAAAATATTTGTGCTGTCAAAATTTTCATAGTGCTATAGAACATCTAGTAACAAGAATATAAAATTATAAATAGCAAAAAATTCTTGTCTTGCGCGGTCTAAGTCCAAGGAAATAAAAAAAAATTGCTTATACAATTTTATCTACATAGAATTTATATATCAGAATGCCTTTCATTTCTTTAGTTTGATTGTTTCCCTTGTATTTGATATGCTTCTAATGGCTGATCCTTCCATTTTTGTTGTGGCATCTTTTTTTTCACAGGTGTTGTGTGTTTTGAAAGATGGAAGAGGAAGAAAACTAATTTTTGTTGAACTAAATTTTTTGTATTCTGTTTTGTTGTATGTATGATTTGATAGTTTTGTATAGGAACATGTAGTACTATTTTGTACGGCTTTATGGCGTAAACATATTTAGCGATGAATTATGAAATTATTTGCAAAATTTATCAAAAAGGAGAATCATTTTTATGAATATTGGCCGCATATATGTGAATGGGCTGAAAAGTGTACTGGACCAACTCCATTGATTGTATAAAAAGGCTGAATGTAAACCAGAAAATGGGCCGCACAAAATAGTACCTATATTCTTGAAAGGCCAAACGTAAATAGAAGTTGATGGGCTGAACAGTAGGGCTTGGCCCATGTAGCTGACAAAAATTAACAGAAATAAATATACTAAATGGGCTGAATTGTTGGGCTCGGCCCATGTAAAACACATAATCGGACCGGGCTAAATCTTGTCAGTGACCTGTTCAATTGGTCGCAATTTTGCCACGTCAGATTGCCACGTCGGATCCGACGTGGCCTGGGCAGACAGCCAGTGACCAAAACAAAAGGTCATGGATTCAACGACATTTTGTTTTGGTCGTAAAGGTCTACGACCGCCAGCTTTTGACCTTCTGTTTTTGGTCACAAAAAGGTCGCAAATAATAAACAATGACCTTTCAGTGACCAATAGTCAAGGTCACAAGTTCACATATTTCTTGTAGTGTTTGTGGGTCCGGCGCCGAGGTTGCCTTCCCCGCGCGCTGACGCACCGAGGGCTGGACCACAAGGTCCGCCCCTATAGCCAGCTCGCCTCCAGCCGGTGGCACAGGCGGCGCGCCAGGCTGACTGCCTTGGTCCGCCCCAGTCGGTGATGTCGGAGCCGCCTGCTCCTCGGGGGCAACGACGTCGCCCTCCTCCCTCTCCATCGACGGCTGGTCGCCGCCGGCTCCCTCAGGCGGCACCACCGGGATCTCGGGCGCCACCGAGCGGAGGGGGGGTCACGAGCTGGGGAGGCTGATTGCACGAAGCCTCTTGTGCATGCGCCGCGGCCGCGGTTTCCGCCTGGGCCTTGGACGCCGCGTCGGCCTGCGCCCTCATCGTCTCCTCTGCCGCCTCCTGCGCCACCTTGGCGGCAACCGCCTTCTGTTGCTCCGCCTCCCACTCCTCACACACCTCCCGCATGTTCCGCTCCGTCGCCTCCTGAAGCTCGGCGCGAGGGTCCACGCGGCGGGCACTAGTGGAGCCGCTTGCCGCTCCAACCACGGAGGCGGCAGTAGTCCGCTCAAGAGAGAGCGGAGCCCTGTTTCCAAGGCAAAGACCAAGAAAAATCAAAAGAAAATAAAAAGAGGAAAGAAATAACACATGAGGGAGTCAGCACTTACGCAGAAACCATTTGCGGCTCCTTCACCACCTTGTGGAAGCGGGTGGCCTTCGCGGCCGCTTCCTCCCGCTTGGTCGCCGCAGCCAAGCCCTTGGGCTTCTTTGGCCGGCTGCCGAATAGGTTCGACGTGGCCCTGCACTTTGGCGCGCCGCCTCGGGCGGCAGGCGCGGCAGCTGAGCTCCTGCCCGACTGGTCGGACGCCGGCTGGCGGCGCGGGGCAACTTCCCCCTCGTCATCATCCGGCCAATCTCCGGTGCCGGCTCCGAGTCCTGAGCCGCCTTCTTCGCCGCCTCCTCCCACGGCGTCGTCGCCCAAGGCGGCCGCCCCCAAGTCGGGGTCGTCCACGTCGCTCTCCGTCCGGTCAGGGAGATATTCGCGCTCCGGCCCCGCGGCGCCGGCCGCCGGCTGGAGGAGGGTGCTCTGTTGAGATAAACCTATTGGTCAAAACGGCCAAAAAGAGCTCGGCAACAGAAGGACAAGAGAAGAAAATTAAACTCACCTAGGCGGGGGTTGGCGCGCGAGTACGGCTCCTTGCCGAACTGCCACTCCGCCGTAAGCTTGCAGTTGGCAAGGTAGTTCACCATGTGAGCTACCTCGTCATGAGGCATCTCCTTGGTGCATAGCCGGCTGGGGTCGAGGTGCCCAATCATCTGACAGATTAGTTGAGGCCGGACCTGGAGTGGAAGCACCTGGCGTGCCACGAAGGCGGTGAGCAAGTCAGGCCCGGTCAGGCCCTCCGACCTGATCAACACCCGGAGCCTCGCGACAGCAGCGGCTCTAGAAGGCGACAGTGACCCAGCCCGATAGGACCAGTTGGGCTGCCTCCCAGTCGGCGGGCCAGCTACATAAGCCGGCAGGTTGACCCAGTCACCATGCGGGAAGATGCTCTTTACATAGAAGTAGGACTGTTGCCACATCTTCACCGACTGGATCAGCGCGATAGGCGGGAAGGGGTTGTCGGCGACCGGCCTCTGCACCGCGACGAAGGCGCCGCACTGAGCCGGCACGCCCTTGACGACGGTGCTGAGCTTGGAGTAGAAGAACTCCCCCCAGAGCTCGATGGTGGGGAGGACACCGAGGAAGCCTTCGCACAAAGTGACGAAGGCGAACAGCAGCACCATCGTGTTCGGGGTGAGGTGGTGTGGCTGGAGGTTGTAGAAGTCGAGGAAGGAATGGAGAAAACCGCTCGCCGGATGGCCAAAGACGCGCAGGCAGTGCGAGCGGAAGATGACCCGCTCGCCCTCCTTCGGCGCCAGCGAGATCTCCCGCTGCGGCGCTAGGCGCACCCGCACATAATCTTCACCGGGCAGCCGCCGCATCTTATAGAGGAAGTCGATGTGGTCTTCGTGTACATTGGAGCCATCCCAAGCCCCGGCGTGCGCCATGGTGGCGAGAGCCCGACGGAGAAGGTGCGACAACGGTGGAAGCGCACCCTCGCAACGGCAAGGCTGCGGTGCTGCAAGATCGCTTGAGAAGCAGAGTGTCAGCAACGGTGGAGAGAAGACGAAGAAAGAAGAGAATGGCGGAGTGGGAGGCGAGCGCACGTGTGTCTGCCGCTCCCCCTCCTCCCCCTACTTATAGGCACGGCACGGCGAAGCCGAGGGGGCGGGGCGTGGGGGCGTGGGATTACCTGCGCCCACTCCCCCACGACCTGTGATTATTGCGCCTTAAAAGCGCATGGCAACTGCCACTGGAAGGCAAACCGCCCGCCTCGGCCACAGAGGATCCGTGTGTGAGCCGAGGCATGGTGGTGGCGGGCCCAGGCCTGCTGCAACATCTCGTCACGCGTGTGGGCTGGCAGGCTAAACCAGCTAAAGGGTGCAACATGGCACGCGGACGGCAGGCGTCCGGCATGCCGCCCGGCGCATGCGCCAGCTGGTTCTCGCCTTCGGACTCTGAATCTTTCCAGACGGCGCGTGTGATCAAGGCTGGCTCCTAGCTGTCGGCTGTTCAAAATAGGAAGTTGCCCCGGCTTCTCGTCCCCCTTTCAGCCGTAAAGCCCATCCAGTTTCGGGGACTACTGTCGGAGTAAATGGCCACGGGTAGCCTAACTAGCTCCCCCTGGTTCTTCGAAAAATATCGGGCCGACGGCGCCCTCCAACATCCAAGACGCGGCGCCCCTTCTCCTGGCCGGCTGTCCAACCGGCCGGCTGCCTGAAGGCGGCAAGGCTCTGCAAGCCCTCTCAACAAGGGCCAACTCCTAGCAGCCGTCCATCAGAGAGCCGGCTCCTAGCAGGCGGCCCGGCTCACACCCTCTAAGTCTCCGCCCACATAACAACGATAAGACGGGGCGTTGCTACAGTGAAGCCTGCCACCCCTGAATCCTGGAGCAAGCGTGGCCATAGTGCGCCGTACGGGGCGGCCACTCCCCGTGCGGTGCGACACTGTTGCCATGTTGACCATGACATCACCCACGACAGGCCGCCAGTACGGCTTACAGGCGGCAGGCCCCTCCGGCCAAAGAGATAAGGAAGGCGGCCAAGCTCCACCAGTCGGCTTAGGGGGAGCCGGCTCCTAACAGCCGGCTCACTCCGGCCCTGGAAGGTTGTGCGCCATTAAGCGGATAAGACGGGGTAAGGCTACAGTGAAAGCCTGCCAGGCGGCGGCACTGTAGCCATGCTTACCCCGACAAAGCCTTCATCACCAAGAGTAAGGCTACAGTAACCAGCAGCCGACAAGACTCCCGGACCGTGAGCCCATCCTGTCGGCCTAGAGGCCGGCAGCCGGTGGGATACACCAGTCAGCGGGCCCCAACGGCCGGCGGAGAAGTTGACGACTACAGACACTGACGGCCTGGACCCGCATCTAACCGGATTACCATTGTACCCCTGGGGGGTAGGCCTATATAAACCCCCAGGGCACCCATGCAAAGGGTTGATCTCTGAGAGTTTTAGATAGCACACAGAGAGGAGAAGAGAGCTAGCCTTGCCCTTCTTCCTCCTCTAGCCGAACAGCTCAAGTAGCCTCTTGTAGCTACTTGTCTCGATCTAGTGATCATGCAGAGACCCCCTAGAGCAGGACTAGGGGTGTTATCTCCACGGAGAGCCCCAAACCTGGGTAAGATTCGCCGACGTGCATGTGTTCGCCTTATCCCGTTTCCAGGAACCGACGATGTCTTACTGGCTCACATAATGATAAGCCACCCGTTGGCATATGTCGCACCTACCACCCGACATCAATGCAACCATTTTAGAAATGTTACTGTCCTATTTTGTTTTCCATTGAGATAAGTTAGATGCTTCTTTTTGTCGCCGTATGTTTGATCCTCCTTTATTGGCCAGTTATTGTTTCCTTTTTTGCCTCTGTTAAAACAGGGATATCTATTCAACTTGTTGCTATGGCGAACTTAAATGTCACACCGATGACTTTGCTTGATTTAGTTGAACTACACAAAACGAGGTTAGATTTCCTATTTGTGTTTGCAGATTCGTAGGTGATCTTGTCGGCGTCATGAAAGGTCGGTACCTGCCTTCATCCACATGATCGTGCAGTCTGCTTTGAGATGCTGTGCTACTTGTATTGTCACTGTTTTAAATAATTGTTGAATTGAAGCTATTGAACTGCTGTCTTTTCCCATCAAGTGAACAAAAATGGGACCAACCCAGACATGATGCTTGTTGCTTTGTTACAACAAACTCTGCATCACCCCCTTTATAAGTAGATGGAAGCACATGGTGTTGTTGCACCCACTCTCCCCTGGAACTGTTTATGCTTTTTGTTAATCTAATGCTGCTGGTAAAATTAAGAAATGCCACACTCGGAATTAACTACCGAATCTTAGTTCAAAACCGCAATACTTGTTAGGGATTGGTGGGAGTACCATTTCTGTTTGGGATCGGCCAGAGTACATGTTTAAGAAATGTATTGAGATAATGTCTCTGTTATTATATATCAGTTATAGTGTTTTACAATTGGTACTATCCTGCTTTGTAGTTCTCTCTACATGTTTAACCAAGGTATTTTTAAGATAATGTCTCTGTTAATATGAATCAGTCGCATTGTTTAAGGAATGGTACTTTTCTGCTTTGCCGTTTTTATTCATGTTGAAACAAGGCAGTGTTAAGATAATGTCTTAGTTAATATGAATGAATCACTCTGTCTGAGAATTGCTACTCTCCTGCTTTGTTTCCCATTAAGATAAGGTAGATGTTTTTTCTTCTGGGAGTATAAGTCAGCAACCTTTATTTCTCAATAATGGTTTCCCTTGTACCTATTGTTGCATACAGGGATATCAAAACTTCTGCTTGGTTCTATTTTGATTTTGATTTTAGTTGAACTGCACCAAAGGAGCCAATGTGTTTAATGCAAACTGTTGCATTATTGGGCCTAGTTGGCTTTCCATTTTGTAGAAAGAAGCAGTCACTGTTTGCACTACATTACACAAGGAATGACCGAGAAGCCTTACAGAGTATTAGTAGACGATGGTGACATGACTAGTCTACTAAGAGCATTGGCAATTTGACAACACATGGAGTGCAAAATTCACTCCACAAGGAAAGGTATGACCAAGTGAGTTGCCGACGCAGCTGTAACAAATGAGGTCAGTATCGGCCTTCATCCACATGATTGTGCTTTGTTATGTTGTGCTACTTATATTGTTGTATTGTTTTGATTATATATTTAATTGAAGCTATTGTACTGCTATCTTTTCCTGTGAAGATAATGAATGTGATTATAGTTGTAAGCGTATGTTTAATCAACTAGTACCACTATTACATTCATCATGCTCTTTCTATATTTATGCAGACAGGAATGCTCAGCTTGATTTCAGTGGAACTGCACAAAATGTTTAGATGGTTCGTGTCCTCCATAATACTTCATCATGCACAATATCGAATGGTTCTCTAACCATTCATCGTCACCTTGAGCCACCAGACTTGTGGTTCAGAGGGACACTAGGCAAACAAGTGCCCAAACAAGTACAAGAAGGCAGGACAGGACTCCAAGTCTGTCAATTTCACTCTAAGCAACAATGATGGGGCTTCTAGGTATGGTAATCTGTTTAATGTACTTTCAGTTTGTCAGTCCACCGATTGGTGGGTTGACACTGGGGCCAATATTCATGTGTGTGCTGATGTGTCTTTGTTTTCTTGCAGCATATAAATATGAAATCCACCGTGCTACAAAAGACATTGTTTGATTTTAGTTGAACTTCACAAAAAGATATGCTGGTTAATCCGGCTCCATGTGCCATTTCAATGTGCAGACTGATGACAAACCCCTGCCCGTTCCACAATCACAGGCATTACATATTTTGAATGGGAAAAGCTTGTCAGTTTAATCATTGATGTTATCAAGAAGACATTACTTCAATATATTGTAATTGGAAAACCTTGTCAAATTTTGCTCATTGATGTTAGCCAGAAGACATGCATTTGATATTTTTGAGTGGGACGCCCTTTGTTGCGAGCAGCGTCGATCGTTTTTTTCCTGTTCCTGTGTTTAGTTCAGAAGTAAATATTTACTCTCCTGAGATGCATAGTCACATGAATGTTGACTTATGTAAGGTATTTTAAGAGTTTGTTCTAATGATGTCAATGTAATGACAGGCCTTGTGAGTTTGATTGCAAAGTTGAGCTTTGAATGCTGTGGCATGTAGCATCACGAGCTGTTCATGGTGCCTCCTGAGAATAACGCTTCATAATGTTTTGCATGTTGATCTAATGCCAGTGATTTGTATGTTAAGAAGATCATCCGCTTCTATTGTTTCTGTGCTTAAGAAGTTCATCGTCTTATGTTTCATTCATAGCCTATATGACAACTTGGGTAGGTTAGAGGTGAAACCATATGATCTTCCGACCAACTCATCATCTTAGGCCGTGATTGGATCATTGTTTTCTAACCATAACCACTTGTAAAACTGACGCTTTTAAATAAAAGCAGATGGTCTTGGGCGAAGTGCTTGGTTGGTCGATTTCGACTAGTAAAATATACACTGGTCTCTCAAATTACACGCGTAACTCGCCGGTTTTCATTACAGACCTCGGTCCGTCGGTTTCATTACGCATGTATTTTATGCATTGTTTCCAGTGACGATTAAATTACACTTGTATCTTAATACAGGTGTGAAACAATCCAGAGCTCCCATGCACGGCCTTACCGTTTCATGTCGGCTCAGTCTCTCAAAGATGCTCATAGGAGTCCGATGATCCTGGCTTCCTGAATGAGCAGCGGGCGCTGTATCAGACCATCCGTAGGGCCCGTGAGGCCCTCTCCGTCATCCTTCAAGTTGTTGCTCTCGTCGTGGCATCGAGCATTGTCAACATGGTCAATGAACACGAGGAATCAGGAGATGACTTTACTTGGAGAGGTTGATAGTAGGGACCCGCGAGGGCCATAGCCGTATGTACGCAAGTTCCTCCTTATTATATACAACTATAATTTTTTTTGCTTCCTCCTGGTTTCCTAACATCGCGGTCCCACACCATCATCAACCTATATACTCAATAAACGAGAGAATTACACAACGAGAGGCCGACAACTGGGAGCCAACAGCTCTAGAAGTATTTGTGTTTTTGAGGTGTGAGCAGAGTTTTTCTTGAGCGATGTTTTTGTTGTTGATCAGAGGAGCTGGGTATCAACTGGGCGGCCTGTGGCCCGTCTTGCCCAGGCTATTATTTTATGTCGACCAAATATCCAGCCCATATATTAATATTTAAATAGGAAAATGGCTAGCCCATCTATTCTTTTTTTGCAGAATACCCAACCTAGGTCAACTTGTTATTCTCTGGGCCGCATTAGACATGCTAAGAAAATGGGCTTTAATAAATAATAAATGGGTTGTAATTAAAAAAATGGCTGTAAATATAAAAAACGCACCGAACATGTACATTTTTTTATACTTCTCAAAAAAGGTATTTTTTTTATTTCATTACTTGTTGCGCACGGAAAATTTTGTTGCATTTTAACCTAATAATTTTTTTGAAATTATATTTAATTTGACTCTAAATTTCGGGTTAAAAAATATTTCGGATCCCATCAAAATGTTAGAAATTTTGTTGAATTTCTTTTGAGCGGTTGGCTGAAATTATTAACAAATTCCTGGCTAGAAAATGGACTGTAATTTTAACAAATAGTAAATGGGCTGAGTAAATTCCATTAGAATTAAAAAATGGGTTGTACATTACAACAAATCACATATGGGCTATATGTTCTCTGCCACAGATGTGATGGTCACTTGTGGGCCTACTAAGTTGACGCGTACGCAAAGATTGTCAACTTATAGTCAACACACGATTCTATTAGCAGTGGTCGTTTGATGTCCATCTAATGGCTGTGATGCTTCTTCAATCTCGGATATTCATGCTTCAGCCGTCCAAACCACCGCTGACGGTATCGCCTGCTACCGCCTCTCGTGGCTGGCTGTGCTGCCGCACAGGCCTCACCGGCCCACCCTACTCCCATTGTCGTCCAGGTCATTCCTCTACTCAGCAACACCTCTTGTTATTATCCGACGATGATAGCCTCACACCACAGACGAACCAGTGAACCCTCGTACTCCCTTCCACGTGCACATCCACCACTGTGTCTTTGCCGGCTCCGGGTCGTTCCCTTCGTAGGACTCGCCATCGTCCACCACGTTGGTTCTCTCGGCGTGGCGTGGTCAACTTTATCAACAAATAATAGCCATCAGAAGAGCCATGAACGTGGAGTGGCTGAAAGTAGGGACCCACATGGCCCATGGCCGCAACGAGCAAGTCCCTCCTTATTATGCGAAAACAAATGATTTCTCCCCTGATAGGTTTGAGCCACCAGCTACATCTTCGCACGCAGGGACGTGTTTCCTTTATGACGTGGAAAAAAGGTTACCTCTCCCTGACAGCTGGGACCACCAGCTTTACTATGATCCATTTCGTAAAAATATAGATTGTACCAAAGATGTTAAATTGTTTTATTTTTATTCTAACTCGAAAAGAAGAAATTAAAAAACCCAGAAAACATCTTCGCACGCAAGGAAGTGCCACTTTATTACGAGAAAAAATGATTCCCCTTGCTAGCTAGGATCCACCAGATTTGGAGGCTTACTTGTGGGCCAACTAAGTTGACGCGTATGGGCTTTGTCAACTTAGTCAAAATGATTGTAGTTGCACCGACCGTTGGATGTTAAATCAATAGCCGTGTTGCGTCTTCAACCTCTGGTCTTCTTGCTCCAGCCGCCCAAACCAGGCCCATCGTACCACCTGCTCCAGCCTCCCATGGCCGGCTATGCTACCGTGAAGGCCTCACGGACCGACCATACTACCACTACAAGGAAAATGCTTATAGATAGAAGTTTACCAATAGCGTTTGCTTATAACCCCACACTACTACTAGTTAGTAGTAGCGCTGGCTATAAAGAGCGATATTGGTATTAGTTAGCAACAACACTTGTTACCTAGCCCCATGCTATTGCTATGTCTAACACACCACACCCCCTGGTCAAAAATAGCAACACCGCCTGTTGTCCAACCTGCGCTACTCCTAGTTTAGGATCTATAGCGCCTGTTTATCTGTGTGCGCTACTGCTAATTTTTCTATGTATAACATTTTACCAATAGAGTGTGTTTATGGCCCACGCTATTAGTAGTGCAACACTAGCCGCAGATATTTTGCAAGCTGCGATAGCAGTAGCGCGTATAGGTGACCCGCGCTACTGCTATGTCCGACAACCACCTACCACCGTTCCCCTTCTTCCTCCCCTCTCTTCTTCCCCCTTCCTTTCTCCCCCTTTCCTTGCACCTTGCTTGTTCCTTTCAATGCTCCCCCTCCACCACCCCTCCATTGGAGCCCTCCCTCCTCCTCTTCTTTGCCCCTCCACCACTCCTCTGTTAGAGGCCCCCTCCCTCCCCCTCTTCTTTGCCCCTCCACCACCCTCCATTAGAGCCCCCTCCCCC
>LT934122.1:683554142-683567227 GCA_900231445.1 Triticum turgidum subsp. durum | reverse complement strand
CCCTCTTCTTTGCCCTCCTCCCCCTTCCATTAATGCCTTCCCTCTTCTCTCCCTCTCCTCTCCCACTATCTCCCTAGCTATCTCTCTCCCTAGCTTGCTAGCTAGTTAGAGCTAAATATCTAGATCTACTAGGTAATTAAGAAGAAAGGTGCTTGATATCCCTCTCGACACATAGGTGAGCAAAAAAAGGTGTTTGTGTGGATAGGACCAAAACTATATATATATGGGTGATATGAGAATATATATACCAAATTGTGTGTGGCATAATTTGAGTTGCCTACATTGTGTATTTGATGAAATAATGTGGGTGACATGAGGTGCCTATGTTTTGCCGAAATGTCGATTCAATTCCAATTCGGCGAATTTCGGCCAAATTCAATATGTCCTATGTTTAGGGAAGGTCATGCCGAATTTTTGTATGAATTTGATCCATGCATACATATATACGTGGTTATAATAGTTGCTCCACGCGCTGGTGATCATGAAGGTCAATGGAAGGATCGTGGAAAGATACTGGCAATCCACCGTGGACGACATGTATGGAAAAAGACTGAAGGATGTTTTATGTCCGTGTCGAAAATGCAAAGGAATAGTCAGGCTCGACCCCTTTGAGGGTGGTACATTCAAGGCGCACATAGTCATGCATGGTTTCATGCATGGTCATACTCGGTGGATAAGTGAAGATAATGATGATGAGGAGATGACCAATTATGTGCCCGAAGAGGAAGACGGCCTCAGATATGTTGATGGCAAAGAGGCATTTCAAGGCAGAGAATACGCGGACACGCCTCCGTCTTCGTCACTACTAAGTTCAGCCATGCGTGACCCGCATGTTTGAGACCTGCTTCGCAAGAATACGACTATCGACAGAGCTAGAGGAGGCCAAACTGGCGCAACTGCAGGTAGACTCGATGACTCCTTTGTATGATGGTTGCAATCCCGAGGTGACCCGCTTGATTTTCACACTAGAAATTCTAAAGACAAAGGCAAAAAACAAATGAACAGATGCAAGCCTGGATGAGCTTCTGAAGTATCTAAAGAAGGTTCTTCCCGCGGGAAGCCTGTGTCCTACTAGTGTCGAGGAGGCAAAGAAAATCGTGTGCCCTCTTGATCTGCCACCCATTAGATATCACACATGCATCAATGATTGCATCATATACCGGAACAAGCACGCGGAAAAAACCATCTGTCAAAAGTGCAATGCTTCACGATATAAAAAGGCCGGAAAGAAAGATCCACAAAAAGTTGTATGGTACTTTCCGATGACTCCGCGTCTACAACGGTATTTCATAGACCCTAAGGAAGCAAAGCTTATGCGCTTGCACGCGGAGAGGGTGAAGCCAGATGACGGAGATGAGCCGAAGCTGAGACACCTCACAGATGCTAGCCAATGGAGAGCATTAAATGCTAAATTTGATTTTTTTGCACAAATGATCCAAGGAACATCGTGCTTAGCGCTTGTAGTGATGGCATGAATCCTTTTGGCAACAAGAACACCAATCCTAGCACATGGCCCATGTTTGTATGGATGTACAACCTCCCCCCTGGTTGAGCATGAAGGAAAAATACATACACATGGCTATGCTTATTCAAGGGCTGAGACAACCGGAAAATGACATAAATCTGTATCCTGGGTTACTGAAAGAGGAGCTACATACCTTATGGAAAATGCCGGCCAGGACATGGGATGCAAGCAAAGGAGAGTATTTCTACATGAGAGTCGCGCTGATCACGACGGTGAAGGACTATCTCAGTTACGGCTATCTCTCCGGCGAGTTGTGCCACAGATATTGCGGATGCACAAGGTGCATGGATGATACAACTTCTCTGCAGCTATCGAAAGATGGCGGGTCTTTGAAAATCGTGTACATGGGGCATCGAAGATGGCTCGAGAAGGATGACCCGTGGAGAAAGCGTGGATATCTATTCAATGGTAAGGCTGAGCATCGAGGTCCTCCACGTAAGCATAGCGGTGCAGAAATATATGAGTTATTGAAGAACTGGGAAGAGTGCCCCTCGACGGGAAATACGAAGAAAAAGGCGCCGGAGCCCCTGCTGAAGGTATGGAAGACGAGATCTGCTTTCTAGGAGTTGGAATACTGGCCCATACTCGACACGCCTCATATCCTTGATCAAATGCATATCACAAAGATATCCTTGAGAGTTTGCTTGGAACATTGATGAACATGCCGGAGAGGACCAAGGATGGGCCGAAGGCAAGAAAAGACTTGGAATTTTTGAATATCAGGAAAGATATCCAAATGCCCGGTAAAACGTTGTCAGAGGAGACCGAGACGAAGACGAAGATGGAAGATAGGGGAAAGAGTAAACAAGAAGGAAGAACAATATTGCCCCCCTCTTGCTTCACCTTAGATCCGAAGGAGGTTGATCAATTGTTCAAGTGCCTTGCTGGAATCAAAGTTAGTTCGGATACTGTGGGAAGATAAGCAGATATCTGGACACTAAGAAAAAAAGGTTCAGTGGGATCAAGTCTCACAACTATCATGTGATGATGATGCAGTTACTCCCGGTTGCCCTTAAAGGGATTATGGACACACATGTGCGCGAGATGCTTACTGACCTATGCCACTTTTTTGATGCTGTCTCTCGAAAGTCGATCAGTGTGAAGCAACTCCATAGGATATAGGAAGAGATCGTTGTCATACTAAATGAGCAAGAGATGTACTTCCTGCCTGCATTCTTTGATGTCATGGTGCATCTATGTGTCCACATCATGGACGACATCATCGACCTAGGGCCGACATTCCTGCATACCATGATGTCGTTCGAGAGGATGAATGAGGTCAACAAAGGATTCGTTCGTAACATGTCCCATCTATATGGAAGAATAGCCCAGGGATATTTGACCAAAGAGTGCATCTCTTTCTATGAGAGTTATCTAGTAGGCACCGGAGACCCTGTTGCTAGTTTGCCCGTCAACAAGCACTATGGAAGGCTCGAAGGCGAAGGTCACACCAACGGCCATAGGGATGTGAATGTGTTATGCTCGGGCCGACAAAACGACCTTGACAGGGCAAACTTAGTAGTGCTACAACACCTAGATGTGCTAGAAGGTTTCGTGACACTGCACAAAGAGACTATCGCAAAGAAGTACCGTGACCGTGGGGTGCACAGGACGGACGCTGAAGTTATTAGAGAGCACAACTCCACTTTCTTGCGTTGGTTCAAAGAGCGAGTTCTGGCTAATCCCTTGGAAGAGGGTTGTCCAAACGGAACGCTCATATACGCCTTAGCACATGGCCCCTCGACCAACCTCGCGACTTATCAAGCATACGATATCAACGGATACACGTTCTACATGGAGGAGAAAGCTATAAATAGTGATGACCAAAACTCATGGGTGACAATGGAAGCCCTGACCGGGAATGTAACTAAAAGATATTACGGAAGGGTCGAAGAGATACGGGAGCTTAACTACTTTGGATTGCATAGCGCAATGATGTTCTATGTCAGATGGGCTAAGAATGTACAGAGAGAAAACCAACATTTCACTACCATGTGTATACTCGACTCCTATAGCGGTGCCGTCAACGCCATCGCCAAAAATGAGCCATGGGTACACGCTAAACACATGAAACAATGTTTCTTCATAACTGATTCGATCAATCCCAACCGTGTTATTGTGAGGAGAAGTAAAAGGAGCATTGCCGGAATGGATGGAGTCACCCACGAGGAGGACTACGACCAGTACGGTGATCCGATGAGGGAAGATGATGTTGATGATGATGAAACATACATCAAAAGAAGAATGAAGACTACATTACCTATGAAAGATCGTAATCCCTAGAGAAGGAAAAGTCATGACCATGGGCTCAATTATTCGACAATGAACAAAAGATGGAAGAAGATTAGTCTGAAGCGTCGTCGTCGCCCAAGTTGACAAACTAATCCACAAATTTTGTGTGTGTGTCTATTTTGTATACCGCCGTTAGTGGTCAAATGATGTAATATATATTATACTAATTATCATCCGCAGGGTAACAGTGGTATTGCTCCAACGACAGACCAAATTAAAGGAAGGAAAGTGCAAAAGAAAGATAAGAAAAAGAAAAGTGCAAATGAAAGAAAAAGAAAAAGAAAAAGAAAGGAAGTTTCGCAAAATGAATGAAAGAAAAAGCAAAAGGAACTAATAAGTTGTGGAAAATGATATGAAAGAAAAAGAAAAAGAAAAAGAAAAAGAAAAAAAGAAAAAAAGTTAGCAGTAGCGCGTTTTGGCCTCGGTAGCGCTATAGCTAAGAAAAATAAAAAGAGAAAAAAGAAAAAAAGTTAGCGGTAGCGTGTTTTGCCCTGGGCAGCGCTATAGCTAAGAAAAATAAATAAATAAATAAAAAGAAAAAGAAAAAAAGAAAAAAAAAACTTAGCAGTATCGCATTTTGGCTAAGGCAGCGCTATAGCTAACTTAGCTATAGCGCGTTTTGCCAACACGCGCTATAGCTAAGTTGCCAACATCACCGGTCCGCTAGCTCCCATTTCTTTCCTGTCTCTCACTCGTTGCTCATCGATCCCCTTTTCTCTGAGAGAACCCACGCCACCGCCAATGCCGCACCGCCGACGCCGCTGCCAACTCCGCACCGCCCAAGCCGCCGCTGACGCCGCACCACCCACATCGGCGCCGACTCCAGACTCGACCTCTTTGTCGCACCACCACACCACACCACCCCGGTCTGCCACTCCCGCCTCTCACCATCCCGCGCCGCCTCTGCTGACGGCTGGGGAGAGGGGCCGCCGCCGCGTGGTCCACATCCATCTCCGACCACCCTCGGTCGCCTCCTCCTCTCCAGTCCAGAGTCTAGACCAGGAGCAGCCGAGTAGGAGCCAAAAAGACCAGCTGACCAGGGCGTCCAACACTGGTATGATCTGATCTGATCTGGTCCCTCTCTTCTCTTGTTTGTCTCCCAATTCGTTTATCCCACCATGAAGCATCATCATGTGAATTTGGGGAGTTTTCTGAAAATCTGAACTATTGAACTTGTTTTCCTTTTGTTGTCTTCATGAGATTAGAGGACTCGGATTGGTATTTGGTAATTGTTTGTTAGAGAGATTGGATTGGTATTTTTTGATGAATAATTAGAGAGATTGGATTGGTATTTGTTGATAAATAATTAGAGAGATTGAATTATATGGCTGTCACTTGCTATTGCTAATTGCAGCTCCTATATTTCTAGTTGCTTGCTGGTTACTTTGTGAGTTGTTACAAAGTTTTGAGTCAGGAATTATCATTTATATGAAGTATAGATTATCATGTGGTTGCTGGTTACTCTGTCATGTTGTTACAGATTTTGTTATCTATTGATTGGTGTATTTATTGCTAATTTAATATGGCTTAAAAAAATCAGACATCGAACCTGTGAATCGTGGTCCGAACCGTAAAACCGAAAGCCTCAAATCTGATAGAATGCAGTTGAAGCTTTTATGACGTCCAAAACGGTATTTGGCTTGCGCAAAGAATTGGCTAAATGGTTGTAACTCACTGGTAACCGAAACTGATAGAATGCAGTTGAGGCTTTTAATCAAGAGGAAGCTTACTATGGCCCTGAAGCGTCTGCAATTATGGAGTGCAAGCAAATTGGTTCAAAGTTTGCAAAATCCTCTTGTGTCAATGTTGTGTGGATATTGTAGCCAAAATGAGGTCCCAACCTCTTTTTTAATACTACAAAAATACTATAGTTTTGTGGATACTGTAGTTTATAATACTACAATTTGCTAAAAGTGGCACATTACTGAAGTTAAAAAAGAAGAAAAGAAAACACTGAAAATCATAGTGTTTGAAAATGAGGATTTTTAAATGAAAATGAAAATTAGCTTATGTTGCTGTCCATTTTGAAAATGAGGATTTTTAATGGAAGTTTAGTTTAGATTGATTGCTCTCCATTTTTTACTACCACTATATGTTTGTGCTCTCCATTTGTTACTGCCACTATTTGTCCACTATATGTCTGCCACAGATCACTTGACATGCATGTGATGACACACATCACTTCAGCACATAGTGCTTATTGTCATTTGCAGGGAAACCAATTGCAAGTGACCTATGTTTTGCTGGAAATGTTTATTCATTTCCATTCCGGCAAATTGTAGGCGCTCTATATGTGCACTTTCTAGCAAAGGTCATGCCAAATTTTTCCATGAATTTCGGCATGACTTGTGCTAGAAAGTTGGACATATCGAGTGCTCGAGATTTGTCGCGATGGGAATGAAACGACATTTCCGGCAAAACAAATGTCACCTTCGTTGTCATTATTCACTTTATTATATAAAGGTCGATAATTAAACGACTACGACATTGAACCCTAGGAAACATGACCGACACCGATGAGGCCAGAGGTTCTCAGTCCTAATTAGGTCAAGCACACGCCTACCTCGAATTTCTGGCAGATCAGGAGAAAGAGCAAGCTATGTGTCAGGACCCCCTTTTCATGACAGAGGACGACGGTGGTGGCGCCGGCGCCGACACTGATGCCACCAACGACACCGGCATTGAGACTGACGCTGATGATGTTGGTAACTACAGCACGGAAGGTGGGGCCACCCAAGCCAGTGAGGGAAAGAAGGAAAAGAGGAGACATGCAAGGAGACTTGCAATGAAGAAGCTACCAAGGCTAGGTCGGAGACAGGCAAGCAGCTGCAGGCAAAGAACATGGGGAACCACCTCCTTGGAAGTCATGGTTACACGGGAAAGAGGCCCGTGTGGGCTAAGGAGGACGCAGAACGTGAACATCAGGGGATCCCAGACCCATTGGCCGAGTTCACAGACCAGCAGGAGAACGACTTCATCAGGGCCCGATTCTCGTGGGACCCCAAGAAAAAGGGTTTTTTTCACCGATGAGATGACTAGGATATTCATGAGATTACTGCTAATTATCCTTTTACCACCTTACATATTAAGTTCTGATCAATGAAGACTACTACATTCTTGTTGCACTCGTAAATTATTCACGGTCCATTTTTCAGAGAGAGCAACACAAGCTTGCGGCCGAAAGCGACTCGTCGACTCAGTCAACTCAGTCGTCGGCGGAGTACAAGTGGGACACTCCTTTCAAACGGGCCATGAACATAATGATGGGACACCCGCCCAGCCAGCGTCCGCAATATGGATGTGTGCACGGCGCCGGGGATGGCGCTACGTGGAAGTACTATTATAGCAAGGACCACAAGGCCAAAAGACAGAGAAAGAAGTTCAGTCAAGTGACTATCGACGAGAAGGTGGCGCGGGCGATGGAGAAAGCAAAAGTTGAGACCAAAGCTGAGATAATACGGGAAATGGTAGCTGACTGTAGAGATGATATGGTGGCTGCCTTTACAAGCTTGATTCCAACTGTGGTCACATGGGCGCAACAAAATCCAAACGCTCCACCAAGTGATTTCCCCATGCCCAGCTTCACCGGAAGCAACTCAATGAACACCGCACCCATACCCGTACCTAGTATGGCAACCGCACCTGCACCCTCATCTCCTCCAGCACCTGCTCCAGCACCCAGCTGTCACAGCAGCCATAGGTTTGTCTCTGGCTTGAACATCGGGCCGTCTACATTGGGTGAGCTCAAAGCCCTCACAGTAAATACGCGTCGCACCTTCATCAACTCAACTAATTAACTAATCTTCAATTACCATTCTTTTTGGATCTCTGACGCTGCACATATATGTCTTTGTAGGCCGACTCCACTCTGTGCACCCTCCTTTACTACATGAAGGGTGGGTTGGTGGATGCAGGGAAGGGTACTATAGTGAAGCCCAAGGATCGATTGTTCCACCGCCGGCAGATGCCTGATAACGCCTTCAGGGTCTCCGTGGCGAGTGTGAAAGCGGGCTACGAGGGTTTCCCTCGTCCGATACAAACCGATGAAGAGGATGACGAGACCCCCACGCAGCTTGGCCGATGCGAAAAATTGGCCGATCCTGTGGCCGAAAAATCTTCTTCGTGTCGAGGTGGCCGGGAGCACACCAACAAGACTTCAGGAAGGTATGACCACAATCCCTCCTACATAAGTACAACCATCATTTGTGCTGCTTGCTGAGATCGAGAGACACGAGGAAGGAGGGCCAACCGTTCCGGCAGATGATGCCATCTGCCCCATGGAAGAGGATATGGATGATGACATGGAGGAGGCCAAGGACCCTCTCCAGTATTTCAATACCGGCTATGACAACAAAGTAACACTGGGTCAACAATATGAATATGAGATGTATGTACCAGAGCCGGAACGACCTCGGGAGTGCAAGAAGTATTTGTTCATGCAATCCTCGCAGGACACGCCTCCATATGCCGGTTCCAGCCAAGCTCAACTAATTATCTAGAGTCGTCCAATGCTGAGCCCGGCAACACTAGGGGTGGTGCTCATGGAGGGTCTGACAGACCCACCAGCACCTCAGCCCACCAAGAAGAAGCAGAGGAAGAGATCGACGATGAGAAAATCCAATAAAGCTGGCAATGTTGGTTCTAGCAGCCAACTGCCTTCGACCAATGTTGACAGTGTACCGATGAAACGTGTGCCATTAATCTATGTCGCGGGAGAGCCAATGGTACCGGCGAATGCACTAGCTGGCATAACAGGGGATCTCAGGAGAGTCCATGACCATGTGCTTTCGACAGAGAGAAGCCTCCTCGCCTCGGATGATCCAGGATACCTAGTTTATACAGTTCATGTGCCGAGCAATTGCAAGATGTACGTCCACACATGCCCCGTGGACCTCTTCTTCCTGAGGTTTGATTACATCTTCCAGATGTTTCATATGAGGACACTTGATTTTATGTTCGTCCGCCTATATGCGCTGCACATGAACTACATTGCTAGGAGAGAGCAAGTCACCGGTCTTGCGGTCACGGACCCATACTACATGCATGAGGGCTTCTTGTCAATCAATGATGCCAACCATCAATATGCGAGTCTATACATTGAAGAATTCTTGGTCAGCAATAAGGACAAAGAAACGATTCTCCTACCTTATCATCCCGAGTAAGTCATCCGCGGATAGCACTATAACACATACATCCTTTCGTGCATTTCAATAATTACTTTGCACGCATGCAGGCTAACTTGATCGTTTATTTTGCATAGCGGGGGGTGTCGTGCCGTTCTCATTGTTCTTTACCCTCGTTACTCCCGCGCTCTATATTTGGACTCATCGAAGAACATAGAAAAGAAAGATTACACACACATAAAGTATGTTCTGGACAGAGCTATGCTGGGCTTTAGCATGCGGGGTGGCTACATCCAATGCAAAGAAACAAATAAGGTCGGGCTCTGTTTCGGCCACAAGACTGACTTCTATTGCATTCAGCAACCGACAAGAAGTGAGAACGATGGATTCTACGTCATCCATCTAATGATGGAGTACAGAAGGGATGTGCAATCACTTTGCATGAAATCTTCATACGATACCCATATCCAGAGATGGGTCGAAGCCTTTGAAGTCGTGCCGGATAATCGGCTTCGAAATGATTTCTACTGGATCCAGCAGGAAATTGCGTCCATCATCATGAAAGATGTCCTCGAAGAGAATGGGATGTTCTACGGTGGCCAAATATCGCGAGCTGACGTCCGAACCCGCATTGCCCTACAACGTTAGGACATGACGCCTTTCACTAAGCTTGGGTCCGGCCTCCCGGATATGGACAGATGAGAAGAGTGCACTGCTTAAAAACAATGTGTCTGTGTCTGTTTAGTTACTTGTTACTTTCTATGACAAAACTTCGAATATATCAGTACGACGAAACTATTAGATGTATGGTGCCGCACTCTAGCTAATTACTTTCGGTACGATGAAATTTGTTAACTATGTTTACTATATATGTTGCTTCTATTTCATAATTGTTTCATTCAATTCGCTTCATGATATATATATATATATATATATATATATATATAGGGTGGGTCTATTATGATATAACACCCTTAAGACTCTTATTCTACTAACAGCAGGCTTATTCTACTAACACCGTACCCGGTAGCCACCCCGACCCGCGCTGACCTAGCTAATAGAAAAAACCCACCCCTCCTCCCACTGCCGCTCACCACTCTCCCTCGAACCCCTCTCCTCAACCAACCTCCCTCCCCCTGTGTGCGGCCACGGAACCCCACCCCACCACCACCTGCCACCAGCACTGCCGCCGTCCACCACCTGCCTGTCAGCCGACGACCACAGGGATGGTCCCGACCACCGCGGCGCCCCACGCCACTGCCTCCTCTCACTCCCCGCCGGCGCACCTCCCTCCCCCAAACCCACAGCACCACGCCACCACACCTCCATCCAAACCCGACGTCTGCCGGCCTCCTCTCCTTGACCCTCCTCGAAGTTGGTAGCCCCGGGTCGCGGCGCTGGCTACCCTTCCTCCTACAAGGCCGACGACATCCAGGGGCTCGGCCACCCCTAGCCACCATGCCACCGCCCCCCGACGCGGCTTCAACTACCGAATCCGGCCGCCATCGGCCCCTGGCGCGACCTAATCCATGCTTCCTATTCCAGCGCGGGCACCAGGACGACCCCTCCTCCTCTACTCCAACATGCACAAGGTCCCCCCATCCTTTGCAAAAATTGGTTGCGCGCCGCCAGCCCTACAGATCCACTGCCTCCAGCTTCACCGGAAGCAACTCAATGAACACCGCACCCATACCCGTACCTAGTATGGCAACCGCACCTGCACCCTCATCTCCTCCAGCACCTGCTCCAGCACCCAGCTGTCACAGCAGCCATAGGTTTGTCTCTGGCTTGAACATCGGGCCGTCTACATTGGGTGAGCTCAAAGCCCTCACAGTAAATACGCGTCGCACCTTCATCAACTCAACTAATTAACTAATCTTCAATTACCATTCTTTTTGGATCTCTGACGCTGCACATATATGTCTTTGTAGGCCGACTCCACTCTGTGCACCCTCCTTTACTACATGAAGGGTGGGTTGGTGGATGCGGGGAAGGGTACTATAGTGAAGCCCAAGGATCGATTGTTCCACCGCCGGCAGATGCCTGATAACGCCTTCAGGGTCTCCGTGGCGAGTGTGAAAGCGGGCTACGAGGGTTTCCCTCGTCCGATACAAACCGATGAAGAGGATGACGAGACCCCCACGCAGCTTGGCCGATGCGAAAAATTGGCCGATCCTGTGGCCGAAAAATCTTCTTCATGTCGAGGTGGCCGGGAGCACACCAACAAGACTTCAGGAAGGTATGACCACAATCCCTCCTACATAAGTACAACCATCATTTGTGCTGCTTGCTGAGATCGAGAGACACGAGGAAGGAGGGCCAACCGTTCCGGCAGATGATGCCATCTGCCCCATGGAAGAGGATATGGATGATGACATGGAGGAGGCCAAGGACCCTCTCCAGTATTTCAATACCGGCTATGACAACAAAGTAACACTGGGTCAACAATATGAATATGAGATGTATGTACCAGAGCCGGAACGACCTCGGGAGTGCAAGAAGTATTTGTTCATGCAATCCTCGCAGGACACGCCTCCATATGCCGGTTCCAGCCAAGCTCAACTAATTATCTAGAGTCGTCCAATGCTGAGCCCGGCAACACTAGGGGTGGTGCTCATGGAGGGTCTGACAGACCCACCAGCACCTCAGCCCACCAAGAAGAAGCAGAGGAAGAGATCGACGATGAGAAAATCCAATAAAGCTGGCAATGTTGGTTCTAGCAGCCAGCTGCCTTCGACCAATGTTGACAGTGTACCGATGAAACGTGTGCCATTAATCTATGTCGCGGGAGAGCCAATGGTACCGGCGAATGCACTAGCTGGCATAACAGGGGATCTCAGGAGAGTCCATGACCATGTGCTTTCGACAGAGAGAAGCCTCCTTGCCTCGGATGATCCAGGATACCTAGTTTATACAGTTCATGTGCCGAGCAATTGCAAGATGTACGTCCACACATGCCCCGTGGACCTCTTCTTCCTGAGGTTTGATTACATCTTCCAGATGTTTCATATGAGGACACTTGATTTTATGTTCGTCCGCCTATATGCGCTGCACATGAACTACATTGCTAGGAGAGAGCAAGTCACCGGTCTTGCGGTCACGGACCCATACTACATGCATGAGGGCTTCTTGTCAATCAATGATGCCAACCATCAATATGCGAGTCTATACATTGAAGAATTCTTGGTCAGCAATAAGGACAAAGAAACGATTCTCCTACCTTATCATCCCGAGTAAGTCATCCGCGGATAGCACTATAACACATACATCCTTTCGTGCATTTCAATAATTACTTTGCACGCATGGAGGCTAACTTGATCGTTTATTTTGCATAGCGGGGGGTGTCGTGCCGTTCTCATTGTTCTTTACCCTCGTTACTCCCGCGCTCTATATTTGGACTCATCGAAGAACATAGAAAAGAAAGATTACACACACATAAAGTATGTTCTGGACAGAGCTATGCTGGGCTTTAGCATGCGGGGTGGCTACATCCAATGCAAAGAAACAAATAAGGCCGGGCTCTATTTCGGCCACAAGACTGACTTCTATTGCATTCAGCAACCGACAAGAAGTGAGAACGATGGATTCTACGTCATCCATCTAATGATGGAGTACAGAAGGGATGTGCAATCACTTTGCATGAAATCTTCATACGATACCCATATCCAGAGATGGGTCGAAGCCTTTGAAGTCGTGCCGGATAATCGGCTTCGAAATGATTTCTACTGGATCCAGCAGGAAATTGCGTCCATCATCATGAAAGATGTCCTCGAAGAGAATGGGATGTTCTACGGTGGCCAAATATCGCGAGCTGACGTCCGAACCCGCATTGCCCTACAACGTTAGGACATGACGCCTTTCACTAAGCTTGGGTCCGGCCTCCCGGATATGGACAGATGAGAAGAGTGCACTGCTTAAAAACAATGTGTCTGTGTCTGTTTAGTTACTTGTTACTTTCTATGACAAAACTTCGAATATATCAGTACGACGAAACTATTAGATGTATGGTGCCGCACTCTAGCTAATTACTTTCGGTACGATGAAATTTGTTAACTATGTTTACTATATATGTTGCTTCTATTTCATAATTGTTTCATTCAATTCGCTTCATGATATATATATATATATATATATATATATATATA
>LT934122.1:683522002-683548975 GCA_900231445.1 Triticum turgidum subsp. durum | reverse complement strand
CGGTGGTCGGATCCATAGCACCCCGTCATAGCACGACGCACCTCCTCCCACTCCCAGCCGCCGTGCCTCCCCTCCCCCATCGCATCGCCCCGCCATTCCCCCACCCCGCCTCTGCCACCACCTCATGGTGCGCGCCTTCTCCCTGGACAACCAGATCTCGGCCACCCTGGGAGCCGAATGCCTCCTCTAACCACTTCTCCGTCGTGGCAACGACGAGATCCACGCAGGATCGTGCAACTCAGGCGATCCACCCCTCCTCCCGCGTCAACCTTCATCTTCCTCGGCGAGATCCGGGCGTGACGCCTCCAGCTGCGACCATCGCGCCAGCACCCGGTGCCGAGATTCTGATGTGTGGCACGGTTCCCCGACACCGACGAGCTACATCACCCATCCCCTGCTCACCCTCATTTGTTGTTTCATTTGTAGGTCACCCGTCGAGGGCGTGTGGTGTAGCAGCAGAGAGGAGGTAGGAGGCCACCGGTAGAGAAGAGGTAGGAGGGTTCTTCCCCGTGTCCCATTCCAATCCATTCCCCTCCTCCATCATCCCCAACGAGGTCCACCGGTGAGCCCCCTCCCAATGGGATCCAGCTCCTTCCTCGACTTCCTTGCATGTCCGCCTCCATGAGGTACTGCACTGCATAGGGATCCCCCTTGAATCTTCTTCAGGACTGCAGTTCGGATCAGCGCCGCCATGCAGTGTGGTCGTCACGGTTGTGCGGTTCGCTGGCGACTATGGACCAGAGATTCCACGTACATGTGAGGTTCATATGGCCCTCGAGTGCAGCTCGGATGGGCTGCGTGCGCGGTTTAGATGGCCTTGGTGTGCTTTTTTTTCTATTGTCCCTGGTTTTGTTGTTTGATTTGAGGAATTTTGATGCGTTTTGTAGGGTGTTGCAGTTCGGTTCATATGGCTGATGCATGTTGTGCAGTGTAGTTATGTTCTCGTGCGAATCTAGCATGCAGCTCGGCCCACAAATGCAAGTAGTTTGCCCCACGGGATAGTGCAGTACTAGGATCCTAGTAATGGATTGTTTCTTTGATCGTGGACTCGGGTGACCACGGGATCTGGTCTCACAGTGTCCTCTGGACACCGGATTTGTAGCTTCACCATACGTGTGGTTCACCAATAAATTTAATATTAGTTTTTTAAATCAAGTTCATTCAGAGAAGCTGATAACAATGTTTGTGGCTCGCTCTCTTTTGTTTTGTCTAGTGAAAAAAGAACACTTTGCTTATGCAGCACACTTGTTTTGTGGCCGGTGACATTCTGTATATGATTAGCATGCTTGTTATCTGCTCATGCTGGTGCAACTCGTCATCGCTGGTGCACTGCAGTACGTGTGAGTCATCGATGCGTTGCGGCTGCTAATGCTGTTCACTTTAAAGAGTGATGCTATTCAGTTGTGCCGAACATGAAAGTGTGAAAAATTTAGAGAAACAACAAGATGGTAATGCGTTTCACTTCGATATATGATGTGGTTCACTTGCCCTAGTCTCTGCGGTCCACTCTCGTTCATACAAAAAGTTAAAAAAAAGACAACAAAAACTCGTATGAAAAAAATTATGTCCGAAAAAAGAAATTATGCAGCTCGCTTGCCCGTCCGATGCAGTACGATTTTTATACTGAAGTAGTGCGGTCGGCCATATGATGTTGTTCATCCCGTAAATGGAAAAAAAATGTTACGGAAGCGGAAAAAAGTAATGTGGTTCACTTCTTGATAGTGTTGTGGTTCATTTTACACCCGATGTGAAGTGCGGTTTTCTCGTCCTTGAAATAATTACGTTTAAATAAAAGAAACCATGCAGTTCTCTTACCCGTCTGATGTAGTGCGGTTTTTCGTCCGATGCAGTGCAACTTTCAGTCAGATGAAGTACCCACGTCGATTTGGGTGTCACGAAAAACGGAGTGTATGCATTTCGGTAAATTCGAAATTCCTCTTAAATAGTAAAGAATTAGAGAGAGTGTTCTGCATGAAAAAGTTTTGCCTCATTGATATCTTTCCAGCGGCGTATCGTTTGGATAATTCCGATGAGTGGTTTGTAAAAATTTCACGAAAGACGGCTGTTGCCACTCGTCGTCTGCCGCACGATTTTCAAAATTAAGTTAAAACCATAAAGAATCTTGAAAACATTTCAACATATGAAAGTTGTGCCTCGTCCATAGCTTTTCAACGGTATATTACACGCCTCGTTTCAACAAACAGTTAAAAAACTGGAGCGAAAACAGTACCGAAAATTTGAATTTTTTTGAAAAATAGAATTCGCGATTAAGTAAATTTGAAACTTCTCTTAAACCGTAACGAATTAGAGAAAAACATACATATGAAAAAGATGCGTCTCGACGATATCTATCCAACGGTGTATCACTTACTTCATTCCGATGAGCGATTTAGTAAAAAAACGCGAAAAAACACTTGCTGCCACTCATTGTGGGCCGCACCATTTTCAAAACTGCTCTTAAACATGGCGAAGTTGCGCCAGATCCATAGATTTTGAACAGTATATTACAAGCGTCATTCCGACAAACGATTAAAAAACTAAAGCGAAAACAGTACCAATAAAACACTGCGTGTAGTTTTTTCCGACGGAAAGTTCACACGAGTGAGTACTGCAGCACACTTGGTTCAAACAATGACGTGCACTTGCGTTTAGCGTGCAGTGCAGAAGTGTTATCAGAATAGTTATTCTGCTAATATTAGAAGAATATATATATATTTAATCCCAGGACAGCACTATTTAATCCCAGGATTAGAATAGTTATTTGGATCACAACAACCCCTATAAGGGCTCGATGGACCGCTCCTGAACTTTCCTGAACTGCCCGGCCCGACCCGAGACGCCCCGATAGGATCCCACCCAATCCCGAAACACCTCGACAGGATCCACCAGATCCCCTCGATCCCGAGTCGCCCCAGCCCCCCTCCTCACCGCTCCTCCCCTCGATCCGCCGCGTTCCCCCCGTCTCCAGCTCCTGGCTGGCCGGATCCGCCGCCTCCCCTCCGTCTCCAGAGCATGTGCGACCGGATCCGCCGTCACCCCTCCGTCCCACCTCCTGGCCGACCACCGGCGCGGGTAAGCGAGCGATGGCGGACGCCGGCGCGAGGGAGCCCGTGTCGCCCAGACGCGGCGAAGCCGCCATGGACTTCCGCAAGCCGCATCCTCCTTCCATCCTCACAACCCGACGCCTTGGCAGATTAGATGGAAGCCCCGACGGAAGCAACGGCGAATGGCATGGCCAACAGGGTAACTCTGCAACGAAGGCGGCATCGGCGGTGCCTTCAATCTCAGCAACGGTACATGAACTTCCTCCCACTTGTGGCCTTCTTCTTCAATATTCCCTTGCTTGACCTTCTTGCTTCGTGCAGATGAACTTCCCGCCCTATGCAAGACATGGATTGCCATGCGGTTCCTCTCCTAGCTCCCCGACAAATTGCTCACAAGGTGGCCTATCAGCTGCTGGAAAAAGGTTGACCAAACTTCTAGCCAGGGTATGGTTGAACTTCTTCCCTCTGCTTGTTATTTTCTTATAGCCATGTGAAGTTCAGGTAGTCTGTGAGCATCAATCCAGGCTGCAAAATAGATTTTTTTAAATCTGCCTGCTTACATCCATGTGAAGTTCAGGTAGCGTGTGAGCATCAGTCCAGGCTACAAATAGTATTAAATCTACCTGCTTACACATGTGAAGTTCAGGTAGTCTGTGAGCATCAGTCCAGGCTGCAAAATAGCTTTTTTTTAAATCTGCCTGCTTACATCCATGTGAAGTTCAGGTAGTCTGTGAGCATCAGTCCTGGCTGCAAATAGTAGTAAATCTGCCTGCTTACACATGTGAAGTTCAGGTAGTCTGTGAGCATCAGTCCAGGCTACAAAAAAGTAGTAAATTTGCGTGAACTTCAAATGTGAAAAGCCATGTGAAGTTCAGGCTGTGAATAATGCTAAGTTCAGTTAGAAAGGTATAGGCAGATGTAACTTGTGTGTTAATAAACATTTTTTCTTTTAGGACAGGAAGACGAGAGACGCATGAAGAAGCTGAGAAGTTCCCATCAGCAAGTACTCAATTCCAAGCCCATACGCGTTGCACCACCCCCTCAATGGGTCACCCCCTCAAACGCACCAACATCATTGCCAACCTGCTCCAGACCAAAAATGGATGACACCCGAAGCACATGGAGACTTCCAAGATGCTGGGTCACAACCCTATCCACACAACTTTGCGGCTCCACCTAATTGGGTGACGCTGGAAATCCCCCGCGGATTCTTTGTATTCATGAGAAGACTCCCAAGCACGCCGATGGCTGAGGGGGTTACTCAAGTCCTGCGTGTAACTCTGGAGGTTATCAAGGCGTGCCTCGTCAACGCCGAACGGAAGCAACTAAACAAGATCCCAGGACAAATCAAACAGGAACATACACGGAGGAGAGTGCTCTGCACACTTCCACTGTTGGATCCTGCTGCTGCTACAAGTCAGAATTGTACATGACATAAGGTAGATGGATTGCTTCACAAAACAAAAGTGCAAACCAATACCAGGATCGCAATACCTCCACAACCACCTCAAGCAAAAAGGACGCAAACAGGAGAGAGGCCGTATTCAGCCCTCCTTCCTCCCCATGATCCGCTCCTGCATCCTGCTATGATTACTCCACCTTGCCCCATCCCAAAGGGACAGCAGCAGACTCCGGTGGAGGTGCGATCATACACGCACGTAAGTGAAACAAAAATAATAATTATATATGTATCTTGTATTATCTGCAAATTTTCTGCTCCCTCTAGGATAACAATTTCATAAACTGCATTTTAACGTGTCGTTTGGATTATTTTTTCTTTTTCTGCAGATGCCAGATCTCCCGGATTATCTAATACCAAGACTAAAGATGCGATTCAAAGATGTAGAGAAAGCAAGGGAATTTTATAACAGATACGCTGGTTTTGGAATCAGGAAGACAGGAGGGAATGACAATCACAAGTATTTTGTTTGCGCGTTCCAAGGGAAACACACCACTTCTATCTTAGAGGCTGACAGGCAGCGAAACAAAACATCGCAGAGGACAGGCTGCAATGCAAGAATGAGGGTGCAGGTGCAGGACGATAACACATGCGTAGTAGTGGACATTGAGTACAATCATAATCACCCACTCATGCAAACTGATGACATGCTGGTATTCTTGCACTCACACAAGAATTATGACCCCACTATTTTGGAGTACGTAAAACTCCTGCAGTACCATGATGTCAAGCACACAACAATCATGTCCATGCTATCTGTAAATGAAGATGGAAGATACTTCCTAAGCATGACCGGACGAGACTTACTAAACCAGTGAGTATTCAAACATGCACATACTGCAATGCACATAGCATCCTAAGTCACAACCCTTTGCTAGCAAAAATAACAAAATGAATGTTTGCATCTAATTTGCAGGAAAGCCATGAATGCTAGGAAAGATGATTTGGATGATGTGTTGAAACTTGTTTCATTCTTCAAGGACATGAAGGCAATCAATGATGAGTTTTTCTACGACATACAAGTAGACAAGGACAAGTCAATCAAAAACATTTTCTGGTCCAATGCAAGCTGTCGAGGAGCGTATCAAGACTTTGGCGATTGCGTAACCTTTTACCAACAGATTTCATATGCCTCTGGGAGTGTTTGTTGGAACAAACCATCACTTACAGTCAATAATATTTGTCGTTTCCCTTATCAGAGACGAAGATGCAAAGTCTTTCAAGTGGCTGTTTGATACATTTGTATGGTGCATGAACAACAAGCACCAAACTTGCATTCTAGTAGGTGAGTGCGAATAAAAAACTGTACATGTTTCATCATATTTTCAGTCTATGGGTCTGTATTGGGTATATTTGGTTTTATCTAAAAATAATATACAGCAAGCAGTTCAACCACTGTTAGCACAGAAGTCCAACTAACAATACCAGAAAGCAAAATTATCTGTCACATGTTTAGAAAAAAAACTAGTCGTGAATGTGAAACTCAAGTACAGGAATCATAGAAGTTCAAGGACAAAAAGATGTAAAGAAAAAAAATGTAACATGTTCAGAAAAATATAGTTATTTATGTGAAGTTCAAGCACTAGTACCACCGAAGTTCAAGAACACTGCTGTAAGAAAATTTCGAGTGTGACACTACTAGGTAGTCCTACCGCTACCTGTTAAGTTCAAGCACTGGTACCACAGAAGTTCAAGAACACTGCTGTAAGAAAAAAAATACATGTGCCATTTTTAGATAGTCATATTGCTGCATGTGAAGTTCAAGTACTTGTACATAATAAGTTCGCCATCATTGCAAAAAACAAGCAAGTTTCATTTTTTTAATTCATGCAGACCAGTGCCCGTCGATGGCGAAAGCTATACCACAATCATTCCCAAACACCGTCCACAAGCTATGTCGTTGGCACATCCTGAAGAAGTACAAGGAATGCCTCGCATTGCTGTACAAAAAGTATAAAACATTCAAAGAGGAGTTCATAGCTATATTAATCTGGCCGCTGATGCCAATGGAGTTTGAAACTACATGGGCTGAACTCGTGCACAAGTACAACCTGGAAAATGACCAGATAATGATGCAGCTCTGGAATGATAGGAAAATGTGGATTTCAGCATATTACAAGAACAATTTTTGTGCCAGAATGACTTCCACACAACGAAGCGAGAGCATGACCCACGTGCTCAAGAGAGGGTTTGTCAAGGGGACCCATAACCTACACAAGTTTGCTAGGCGGGTAAATGCTTGCATACAAACTCGGATACATAAGGAGAACGAGCAAACAATGACCAACATGGTATGAACACACACACAAAAAAGAACCCCATCATATTGTGTTTTCATTCAAACATGTGTACTTTGAATTTTAAAAAATGAAACCCATGACTCTGCTTCTACTAATATCTTATTTTTTGACATGTGCAGATCAATCCTGTGACAAAAACAACATACGGCTACAAGGAAGACATGTCTATCAAGTACACGAGAGCCGTGTACACCGAGATCAGGACTAGGATGAGAGAAGCCATGCTGTTTCGCGCAAAGCCTATAGCAGAGCCCAGTAAGTACCTTATGTACTGCCATAACAAGGATGGCCATGATGATGAAGAAAGGTTTTCCTGGTCAAAGCATGAATTCCAGGTTGTAGCTGACCCAAAGAATGAAATATACGAGTGTGAATGCAAGCTTTGGACACACACAGGTGAGCGGAAAAACAAACTCACTAAATAGCTAAACTAGTAGTATCATATAAAAATATGTGAAACTCATTGCTGGCTCACAAACTATGTATTCTGCATTCATCACAAAAATGCAGGCATGTTCTGCCTTCACATCATGAACACACTGGACTACCTGAAGCCTGAAAAATTTCCAAACAAGAATGTCCTCAAATGGTACACAAAGACTGAAAATCACAGCCAACCTTTGATACAAGGGAATACAACACAACCGCATCAGATGGCAGCTCAAGACTATCAAAGCAAGACATCTTGCTGCAACTAAATTTGATGGTTAACAAGAAAGCGATGAGATGTGACCAGCAATATGACAGAGCCTACCATGTTCTCAGGAGGCTGGTGGAAGAGCATGATGCAATACATTCAACAAATCAAGCGGATGCTGAGGAAATGATGGCTCAAGAGGATGCTGAAATTGAAGATGACCTTCATTATTATGTAGCTGAAATGCTAAACGCCGCTGCTGATGCCAACCAATGCAAGCAGGCTGTTGACCAATCAATGGAGCAGCGCTAGCAAGAGAGGCTGAAACTGCCGATGTACTCTGAAACAAAGGGTAGGAAGAAAATTTCTGCAGCAAAGAAAAGTGACAAGAGAGCTCAAATAAAGGCACCACCTGTAGGAAGAGCCGTCATGCTCGATCAGAACGGAGTGCCACTTGGAGACAGGAAATGTAGTGTGTGCAACCAGGTTGCCGGACACAACAAGTTGACCTATCCAACACTCTTGGAAAGAAATGATGCCGAGGAGGTCAAGCAACTCAAAGTTCAAAAACAGCAGCCCAAAGTTATAGAACAAAAGAATGGACCACGCCCACAAAAAGCAAGCAGCAGGCTTTGTAGCATATGTAAGCAGTATGAATCACATAATGCAAGAACATGCCCGAAGCACGCAGATGCTGAAAAGACAAGCAAAAAGCCAGAGAAGAAATAGAAAGCAAAACCTAGAGCCAACAACAAGAAAGTGGTGGAAGATGAAGAGGAGGAAGAAGAAGAAGACCCAATCGAAGAAGAGGAAGATGAAGAGGAAGAAGAAGAGGACGATGAAGAGGAAGAGGATGATGAAGAGGAAGAGGACAATGAAGAGGAAGATAGAGAAGAAGATGAAGAGCAAGAGGTGCATGTCAAGCAAAAACCACCACAACCAAAGCCTAGGAGGAGCGCAAGGCTGATGAATAGTTAGACTAGGTCAATTAAACGAAGCGAACTTATGTCATGTCAATGTGGAGAATATTATTCCACTTTTGAAACAGTAGTTTAGGAGAAAGCTTACTTGAACTTTTATTGCTAAAGTTTCGAAGAAATTATATAGTAGAAGTTCAAGTAAGCTTACTGTAGAAGTACTAGTATAGTACAAGAGGAGGCGCTGGTGATGTATTGCATGAGAGAGCAAGCAGTAATAAAATGAAAAAATATACACTATGAAGTTCAAGTAATATTATAGTAGAAGTTCTGATATATTATGGCAGGAAGTGCCGTGCTGGTGATGTATTACATGCAGAGTGCAAGCAAGAATAAAAATGAAAAATATATACTATGAAGTTCAAGTAACATTACCGTGGAAGTTCTGGTATACTATGGTAGGAGGTGCTCGTGTTATATTCCATAAAAGAGCAACCAACAAATAATTATACAGTCTAAAGTTCAGGTCAGCTTACAGAAGAAGTTCTGGTATATAAAATCATATAAAATCAATGTAGGAAAAAATATAGTTAAAAAAATTAAAGTTTTGCCTTATGAACTAAGGTTAGCAAGCCTAAGACAACGCGCTCAGATATGAAGTTCTGTTTGGATACGTGCAGAACTTAATGTACAATGCCGACAAAAGACATAAAGAAAAGTTAAAGAGTCTATGAGAATATTTTTACACAAAATTATAGTTGAAATCCGTTCGGAGTTGAAAAATCACAAAAAACAAATATAGATTCTATGCAAAAGGCTACGTATTGGTTGGGTTGAAAAATAACAATACATTACACAACACAAAAAATCCTATCCATTTGAAACTAGCAGCGTAGCCAGATCTCAAGCAGAAGTTCAAATCAAAGATCATATGTTGGGGCTCAAAATTAAACAACACAAAAAAATGAGCAGTTCAACCATAGCCGAGGGAGAAGTTCGGGTACATCTGTTGGTGAAAAACATACTACACATGGATACTGAAAATGATGCATTATATTGAAATTCACAAGCCAAATCATTCTTCATACCAAATACATTTGTCCTCAAATATCATAAGTAATAGTGCTGCAGCTATAGATACACAAATCACTAAACAATTCTTACAACCAAATCTTTACAGAATCGTTCCAATCAGTATCAAACATAAATCTTTACGAGATCAAATCTGCACTAAAACTAATGCTTCGACTTCACGGGCCAAAGGACTGGATCTCTTTAGGAAGCTCTGCATGCACGACTTCATTCTTCTCACTAAAGATTAGAGTGTGCATGAACTCGACCTTCCAATCATTTGCAGCAGGCTACCAACAGGAAATGAAATGATGGTTTAGTAAAGGATAACTAAGACCACATCAGGAGCGTCTCAAAAACAAACAAAAAAAATGAAATGATGATCAGACAAGAACAAGGACAAAACATACCTCCACATTACCAATATCATCAACAAGCTCATCGCCATCATATATAGAGCAGAACTTCATGGCAAAGAAACCACAATCATTATTCACTTGCTTTGGAATATCGATAAAAGTCGGCCTCTTTGCAATAGTCACCCAATTAGGCTGCTTGCTCGCTTTGTACATAGCCTTGCTATACACCTCCTCGAGCAACCCAACAAATCTCTTGATCTACAGGAAACGCCAAAATAAGATGAAGTCAAAAACATGTTAACCAAAATAGTTAGGTTCAGGTACATAAAAGGGACACTTGCATACGATCTAGCTAAACACATACGAGAAGTTCAACTATCAAATGATAGTTAGTTCAAGCAGTATTACCAAAACAGAGACAGAAAACATATTTTGTCAACACAAGCCATAGCAAACTTCGTGTCAAACAAGCAGATATGAAAGGAGGTTCAGGCTAAGAAACACTCACGAGATTTTGGCAATCTCCATGGAAACTTGTTCGCGAGGTTCCCTTATTGTTGTAAGGTAGTGAATCAAGGATGTCAATGCTCCCACAATATCTATTCTGCACATACACACTGTAGTGCGCCATTGTGCCAATTGGCTTGAATAGTACCAAAAAAGCTGCCAAGAATGAAAGAAATAGTGAACACAAACTAAGCATAGGTATTGAACAACCGGGATGAACACAAGATTCTTGACAAACTCAGCAAAAGGATGTACATAAAATTAAAAAAGGAAAGAGTTGTGAAAACCTAACCAGCATTGCGTTAAGAAGGTCTTCTCCCTTGCGAACAAACATTGGGAGGAGTTTAGCCGATTTTTTTGCATCAAACTTTGGAACTATTGCAGCAAAGAAATCATACTCCATGCAGTACTGTGTATTCACAAAAACACAATTAAGACACCTCCCAAATGCCACTACAACAAAACTAGAGCAAAAAAAGGGAGATAGGGATGCAAAGAACTAAAACATGTATGAAGTAGGGGCTAAGTACAACCCTGTCAGCACTAGTGAATATCTCAGAGGTCTCTGGATTATCCTTCCACAAATTTATGAGATAATCCATTATGTCTCCTTCCATCTGCTGCCCTTCACCAAAAAGGGTATAAAGGACATGTCCCGTGAGGTCAATCACATTCCCAGGGATGGTAAACATGCAGTAGCTTGTCCTGTAGATTTAAAAGGATGGAAAAATTATTAGAAGTTCAGACACAATAGCAAACAGAAGTTCAGATACTATAACTCAAAAGGCAAGGGGAGATAAACAGAAGTTCAGATACTACAACAACAGAAGTTCAAACATTATAACTCCAAGGCAAGGGAGAAATGAACAAAAGTCCACATACTACAACAACAGAAGTTCAGACATAGCATCTCTGGCAGCAACAAAGTTAAGAAGAAGATAACTCACTCAGGATACTTCTCGAGACCCTCTTCACTAAGCACATACTGTCTCAACTTCCGGGCCTCGGATAGATGAGGGTAACTGTATTTTTTTAGGGGAGCGATAGCACAACGCCACTTCAAAGGCAATCTTGATGCTCGCTTGGAGGTAGTTATGTTTCCAGACTCAACTGTCGGTTTCCTCCTGGTGATGATAGCATTCTTCCCACCTCTCCCAGCAATAGTACCAGCAGCAGATTTACCATTCTTCGGGTAAGCAATCTTTTCAAAATCATCATCATACGAAATCACTTCTCTTTCGACTACAAAATGCGGTCAAAATGATGGGCATGACCGTCCCTAGCTAGCGGTTGAATCTTGGAAATTTTTTGGTGTTTATGTGATTAAATAGATACTTATGTACCTAGAAATATTTAAAAATAAAATAAAGAGCAAACTATAAGGCAGCTGCAGTTCAAATTTGACCCGCTTCCAGGTGAATCGGCGGAAATTTGTCTTTTTCACAAGATGTGGATCAAAACTTGTGACACCCAACCATTTGGTCAATTGTGCATTAAATATGGCTTAGTATTTTATAAAATTGATTTGCTCTAATTTTGGAACAATTATTTGGTAGGTCCTTCAAAAAAACTCATTTTGGGCACTCGAAAAATGATTAAAAATAGCTAGAAAGATAAAAATGCATGCAAATTGGTGATCATCGAAAAAATGTGGTCTAACTTGAGAGAAAAATTTAGTTGTGCTGTTTTGCAAAATATTTTGATAGCTACTTCACAAAATACCCATAGTTCTAGTACTTAGAAACTATTTAAAACCATAAATTTTCTTAGCCAATTAGGGCTCATCCCACGGATCACCCCCCTTAGCCGATCTGAACCGTTCGTTCTAGCTGATCTGACTGTCCACCTCTCATCAGCCCAATCCAAACCCTAGCAGCCGCGCCTGCCTCTCTCTTCCCCTCTCCGCCGCCTCTCTCTTTCCCCTTCTCCCCGATCCAGATCCAACCCAAGCGCCCCGTCCTCCGCCGCCGCCCCGTCCCCTGCCGCAGCCACGACATTACGGCCGTGCGCCACCCACCTTCGGATCCCTCCGCCCACTCCCGCCCTTGCTCCCTCTCCAAGTGGCGAGCGACTAGCGACGGAGGCACCAGCGTCGTCGCGAGGGGGCCGTGAGTGGTGGGCGACCCGCACCTCTTCCGTCTTCCTCCCCTCGGCCTCGATTCGCCAATCCACCAAACGCTGCCGACCTCCTCCCCTCTCCCACCATAGATCTCCTCTCCCCAGCCAGCCCCATCGACGACTTCCGCGGTCTCCCCATCCTCGGCGACCTTCTCCCTCGACCCCGTCACTGGCGGCCCCTAACCTCTCTTCCTCTCCCTGGCGACTGGCGATGGAGGATCCAGATCCACTAGAGCGTGGTTGCGGCGGCCACGCACCGCGGAGGAATCCTCCTCGTCCGACACCATCGCCTCCGCGCCCTCCTCCTTCAACCCCCTAGTCCCCTGCCGCGTCCAGCCTCCACATACACCCCTCCTCGCGCCCGGCCGAAACCCTAACCAGCGGGCGGCCATGGCGGACGAAGCTGCCGCACGCCAGAGGTAGAGCGCAGACCTCTCTCCTCCAAGACCCCGACAATGGTATGAATCACTCCTCCCCTTCTCTGTTTTTTCCCTCATTTCCTCATCTGATGCGTGTTTTTTCTGCATGTTCATCTGTTGCCAAGGTGACCGCTCTCTTGCTTGGTGTGTGTGCAGTTTGGTACCATCCCATGGGGAGGGCCAGGGACAAGCTGCTCCGATCCGGCGAGGATGCCCATCATCTGCTGTTCGACCACCTGCTCTGGATGCTTGACAACGCCATCGACTTCCGCGCCGGCGCCGGCGGAGAGGACGACGCCGTCAGGGAGCTGGCCCAGCTCTACGCCACGTGCTAGCCGAGTTACAGGTGATCGAGTCGCCGATTGATATATACGTCAGGGAGTAGTACGATCAACCCTGCATGAACCATGCGTGTTGGTGATACTCCTCTCTGTATTCGATTGGTTCTTTTTGTGTGTTCTTGCGCGAGATCTAAGATTCTCGGGTGCCAAGTGGAAGATATATACTTTGGGTTTGTTCGTATAGGCAGAGCTGCTTGATAGCTAATGGTTCTGTATTTGTTCTAGCGTCGATGCTCTTTGTAACTCTAGTGACAACTTACTCGGCTTGATTCATAGTCAATCTTACTAGCTACTCGGAGTAGTAGAGCAGCATGCACGTCAAAAAATACGAGCGAGGTCTTGGGGGTTGGGACATAGTTAACAGTGACCAAGCAACGGCCGGTCCACGTATTTAATGAGTCGTATCTCGTATGATAGTATCCATGTCGTAGTAACAGTGATAACCTGAGAGTTGTTGCAAATTTCTTTCATTCAGCTTCAGTTGTTTATGCAGCTGGCAGAGGCCATCAGCAGGAAGAAGCAGCCGCACGGCAGCGACGTCGTCCGGGTCGTGAGCACCAGGAGCAAGCCGCAGCTCGCTGCCATGTTCCGGTGCTACAAGGAACAACATGGCAGCAACATCGAAGAGGTTTATTAATTACCACCTCTTTTTCTGTCTAACTAATAGTAGCAATATACAGTATATATGTCAAGTATCCGATTCACGGACCAACTGGTGAACTGAAGCGCTTGTTCTTGTTGCTGCTGCTGTTGTTGCAGGACATGAAGCAGTACAGCAGCAGCCAGTTTGCAAGGATGCTCAAGATTGCTGTCTAGTGCCTCACATCTCCTGAAAAGCACTTTTCAGAGGTACACCACGGCACGCAGATCAACCTCACCCTGAGCGCCTGCTGGTGGCTGCACTGCATCACGCGCATCCGCGAGTGCGACGCCAGGCTCGTCGTGCCCATGGGGGAACAGGTGAGGCCATCGGATTCTGCAGTCGTCGGTGGCGTATCGCATATTTTTTTTAATTTCCTGGTGTTGTTCTGTTGGCTCGTCTCAGTAAGATTCAGTTTGGCGAGGGTTGACATGATTGGTGATGCCGTATTATTGTGTCTGTTTGACTTGAGTTGTTGTACAGTTAGGGTCGCTTGTCGTGTCAGGGTGTCTGACTGCAATATTTGGCTTGCCTGATCCTAAATTCTAATACTGGGTAGGATGATACTTCATGGAGAAACAATTGTATACAAATTCTATCAATGTGTTGTATAGTGGGTATCTGATTCAGTAGCAAATTATGAAAAGGGATACAGTCCATGATTTATTGTAACACATGGATATCTCACTTGGTATCTTGTGCTAGTGCTGCTCCCTGTGATAGAGTAGAATGATACTAAGTGGCATACATTCTCTGTCTCTATTCAAGAACGATCCGCATTTGGCTGATTGGCGCTTAACCAGATTGAATGTATCACCAAATAATCGTGTAATGAGTAGGTTTGCTAGGAGAAGTACCATTACCATTTTATGGAGTCCCTCGGTTCATAGGCTGAGCAGCTCTGTTCCAATGTGTGCTTACTTTTATGCTGAAGTGTACGTTTCCCCTTGCACGAACAGTAAGACCACGTAGAAGCACAGAAGGGTCTGTTTTAGCAAAAGACACCGTCAAGTCAGTCCTCAAGTAGTCTTTTACGGCTACATAACTTTTACTCCATGTCTTGGTTCATATGCTACAGAAAACTGCGGCTCTGTATTTAATTTATTTCTTATACATCTCTATAAATTAGTAATAGCAGTTTGGATTGCTCTGTCTTCACAGTGCTCGAATGGATTAGATTTACAACTCAATGGTGAACACTAATCTAGTGAACAAAAAAATGGAACAAAAACATGTCCCCTTTTTCTTCAGATGACATACTGAAGTAAAACCCAACTGAAGCTGAATTGTTCATGTCGAGGGATTAAACACAGCACGCACAGTTTTCTACTCCGTTTAATATACTTGTGCATCGTGTGCATATACTACCATTTGCTTGGTTCTTAACACAGGTGAAGTGTCCAGCTATGCTTCTCACTGACCAGTCACACTGACAAGTCGAACGCGCAGGGAGGGACGACCCTCGTTACCACTCTGTACGCTGATCTTGATTCGTGGTATGGCTAATGTTTCCCATCCCTGCTCTCAGTTCATCCTTGGACCTTGTGTTTGTGTGATGGTTTTTCGAATCTCTTGCATACTGGTGTGTGCAGTACGTCCGCAGGTGCCACGGATCTGGAGCCTGATGTTGCTGCTGAAGAGCAGAGCGGTCAAGCTCCCCCAAAGGGACATCTAGAGGGCTTTACTCATCAGGTGAGCTGATGTTTGCCCGAGCTCTTTGACTAGCGATACTTTTTTCTGAGAGAGAGAGAGAGGTGATATTGATGCTGTGGTTGCTGTTTCGTGCTTTGTGAGATGGTAGTTGGTAGTGGGATAGGCTGTTGTCCTTGTTGGGTAGAATGTTTGCCTTGCCCTGATCTGATCTGTGTGTCGTGCCTGTGTTTCGGTGCTGGTAAGATGCCAGAATCCATCAACAGATGTGAGGCTTGCCACTGAATAATTTTCTTGGCCAACTTTTTTATAAACTGAACACCTGGAAGAAAAGGCCTATGCAGTATTGCTTAGTCTATACTTAATACTGTATAGATTTTACAACCTAATATGATCAGCGGAGAATAAAACAGTGCAAGTGCCTGCCAGTAGCACCATGATCAACTTTGCATACTAGTAGCTGCTATACACATCCAGATTTCATCGTGAGTAGTTATTCTAAGCATAGAAGCTGAACCCATCTTCAACAGTTATTGTAAACACAAATTTTGATGTGTGACCTGTTAATTAAGTATTGGTTGGTTGTGATTCCAAGCATAGATCTCTTGACGTTACTACTTGTTACTGCAAGCATGTTGTCTTGACATACTGCATTTCGATGATAAACTGCTATCTATGCTTGTTAGGCTCTGAAGTTTATGTCTGTCTAGTGTGTAAGGACCAATAATTTGTCTTTCTAGCACCTAAATTATGCCATGTGTACCAGGGGGAGCTAGATGTATGTTGTACGGCAACAGGAATGGGAGATGGTGAGGAAAGGAACCTGCTGGGACAACTAGATCGAGTCCCTTCTCTACATGTTGGTTTTGCTCCCTTGCACAACAGTAAATGCCTCTGCAAACATGATACAGTACTATATATATGCATGTCATAGTCAGCAGTTAGCGTGTGGCAATGAAGTGAACCATCAAATTACATTTTGCTTTGTCTTGTTGATAATGACATATGTCTTGCAATCAGATTTCATTTCTGTTTGTTATGGTAATATAAAAAATATTTGTGCTGTCAAAATTTTCATAGTGCTATAGAACATCTAGTAACAAGAATATAAAATTATAAATAGCAAAAATTCTTGTCTTGCGCGGTCTAAGTCTAAGGAAATAAAAAAAATTGCTTATACAATTTTATCTACATAGAATTTATATATCAGAATGCCTTTCATTTCTTTAGTTTGATTGTTTCCCTTGTATTCGATATGCTTCTAATGGCTGATCCTTCCATTTTTGTTGTGGCATCTTTTTTTCACAGGTGTTGTGTGTTTTGAAAGATGGAAGAGGAAGAAAACTAATTTTTGTTGAACTAAATTTTTTGTATTCTGTTTTGTTGTATGTATGATTTGATAGTTTTGTATAGGAACATGTAGTACTATTTTGTACGGCTTTATGGCCTGTGATGTAAACATATTTAGTGATGAATTATGAAATTATTTGCAAAATTTATCAAAAAGGAGAATCATTTTTATGAATATTGGCCGCATATATGTGAATGGGCTGAAAAGTGTACTGGACCAACTCCATTGATTGTATAAAAAGGCTGAATGTAAACCAGAAAATGGGCCGCACAAAATAGTACATATATTCTTGAAAGGCCAAACGTAAATAGAAGTTGATGGGCTGAACAGTAGGGCTTGGCCCATGTAGCTGACAAAAATTAACAGAAATAAATATACTAAATGGGCTGAATTGTTGGGCTCGGCCCATGTAAAACACCTAATCGGACCGGGCTAAATCTTGTCAGTGACCTTTTCAATTGGTCGCAATTTTGCCACGTCATATTGCCACGTCGGATCCGACGTGGCCTGGGCAGACAGCCAGTGACCAAAACAAAAGGTCATGGGTTCAACGACCTTCTGTTTTGGTCGTAAACGTCTACGACCGCCAGCTTTTGACCTTCTGTTTTTGGTCACAAAAAGGTCGCAAATAATAAACAATGACCTTTCAGTGACCAATAGTCAAGGTCACAAGTTCACATATTTCTTGTAGTGTTTGTGGGTCCGGCGCCGAGGTTGCCTTCCCCGCGCACTGACGCACCGAGGGCTGGACCACAAGGTCCGCCCCTATAGCCAGCTCGCCTCCAGCCGGTGGCACAGGCGGCGCGCCAGGCTGACTACCTTGGTCCGCCCCAGTCGGTGATGTCGGAGCCGCCTGCTCCTCCGGGGCAACGACGTCGCCCTCCTCCCTCTCCATCGATGGCTGGTCGCCGCCGGCTCCCTCAGGCGGCACCACCAGGATCTCGGGCGCCACCGAGCGGAGGGGGGGTCACGAGCTGCGGAGGCTGATTGGACGAAGCCTCTTGTGCATGCGCCGCGGCCGCGGTTTCCGCCTGGGCCTTGGACGCCGCGTCGGCCTGCGCCCTCATCGTCTCCTCCGCCGCCTCCTGCGCCACCTTGGCGGCAACCGCCTTCTGTTGCTCCGCCTCCCACTCCTCACACACCTCCCGCATGTTCCGCTCTGTCGCCTCCTGAAGCTCGGCGCGAGGGTCCACGCGGCGGGCGCTAGTGGAGCCGCTTGCCGCTCCAACCACGGAGGCGGCAGTAGTCCACTCAAGAGAGAGCGGAGCCCTGTTTCCAAGGCAAAGACCAAGAAAAATCAGAAGAAAATAAAAAGAGGAAAGAAATAACACATGAGGGAGTCAGCACTTACGCAGAAACCATTTGCGGCTCCTTCACCACCTTGTGGAAGCGGGTGGCCTTCGCGGCCGCTTCCTCCCGCTTGGTCGCCGCAGCCAAGCCCTTGGGCTTCTTTGGCCGGCTGCCGAACAGGTTCGACATGGCCCTGCACTTTGGCGCGCCGCCTCGGGCGGCCGGCGCGGCAGCTGAGCTCCTGCCCGACTGGTCGGACGCCGGCTGGCGGCGCGGGGCAACTTCCCCCTCGTCATCATCCGGCCAATCTCCGGTGCCGGCTCCGAGTCCTGAGCCGCCTTCTTCGCCGCCTCCTCCCACGGCGTCGTCGCCCAAGGCGGCCGCCCCCAAGTCGGGGTCGTCCACGTCGCTCTCCATCCGGTTAGGGAGATATTCGCGCTCCGGCCCCGCGGCGCCGGCCGCCGGCTAGAGGAGGGGGCTCTGTTGAGATAAACCTATTGGTCAAAACGGCCAAAAAGAGCTCGGCAACAAAAGGACAAGAGAAGAAAATTAAACTCACCTAGGCGGGGGTTGGCGCGCGAGTACGGCTCCTTGCCGAACTGCCACTCCGCCGTAAGCTTGCAGTTGGCAAGGTAGTTCACCATGTGAGCTACCTCGTCATGAGGCATCTCCTTGGTGCATAGCCGGCTGGGGTCGAGGTGCCCAATCATCTGGCAGATTAGTTGAGGCCGGCCCTGGAGCGGAAGCACCTGGCGTGCCACGAAGGCGGTGAGCAAGTCAGGCCCGGTCAGGCCCTCCGACCTGATCAACACCCAGAGCCTCGCGACAGCAGCGGCTCTAGAAGGCGACAGTGACCCAGCCCGATAGGACCAGTTGGGCTGCCTCCCAGTCGGCGGGCCAGCTACATAAGCCGGCAGGTTGACCCAGTCACCATGCGGGAAGATGCTCTTTACATAGAAGTAGGACTGTTGCCACATCTTCACCGACTAGATCAGCGCGATAGGCGGGAAGGGGTTGTCGGCGACCGGCCTCTGCACCGCGACGAAGGCGCCGCACTGAGCCGGCCCGCCCTTGACGACAGTGCTGAGCTTGGAGTAGAAGAACTCCCCCCAGAGCTCGATGGTGGGGAGGACGCCGAGGAAGCCTTCGCACAAAGTGACGAAGGCGAACAGCAGCACCATCGTGTTCGGGGTGAGGTGGTGTGGCTGGAGGTTGTAGAAGTCGAGGAAGGAATGGAGAAACCCGCTCGCCGGATGGCCAAAGCCGCGCAGGCAGTGCGAGCGGAAGATGACCCGCTCGCCCTCCTTCGGCGCCAGCGAGATCTCCCGCTCCGGCGCTAGGCGCACCCGCACATAATCTTCACCGGGCAGCCGCCGCATCTTACAGAGGAAGTCGATGTGGTCTTCGTGTACATTGGAGCCATCCCAAGCCCCGGCGTGCGCCATGGTGCGAGAGCTCGACGGAGAAGGTGCGACAATGGTGGAAGCGCACCCTCGCAACGGCAAGGCTGCGGTGCTGCAAGATCGCCTGAGAAGCAGAGTGTCAGCAACGGTGGAGAGAAGACGAAGAAAGAAGAGAATGGCGGAGTGGGAGGCGAGCGCGCGTGTGTCTGCCGCTCCCCCTCCTCCCCCTACTTATAGGCACGGCACGGCGAAGCCGAGGGGGCGGGGTGTGGGGGCGTGGGATTACCTGCGCCCACTCCCCCACGACCTGTGATTATTGCGCCTTAAAAGCGCATGGCAACTGCCACTGGAAGGCAAACCGTCCACCTCGGCCACAGAGGATCCGTGTGTGAGCCGAGGCATGGTGGTGGCGGGCCTAGGCCTGCTGCAACATCTCGTCACGCGTGTGGGCTGGCAGGCTAAACCAGCTGAAGGGTGCAACATGGCACGCGGACAGCAGGCGTCCGGCTCGCCGCCCGGCGCATGCGCCAGCTGGTTCCCGTCTTCGGACTCTGAATCTTTCCAGACGGCGCGTGTGATCAAGGCTGGCTCCTAGCTGCCGGCTGTTCAAAATAGGAAGTTGCCCCGGCTTCTCGTCCCCCTTTCAGCCGTAAAGCCCGGCCAGTTTCGGGGACTACTGTCGGAGTAAATGGCCACGGGTAGCCTAACTAGCTCCCCCTGGTTCTTCGAAAAATATCGGGCCGACGGCGCCCTCCAACATCCAAGACGCGGCGCCCCTTCTCTTGGCCGGCTGTCCAACCGGCCGGCTGCCTGAAGGCGGCAAGGCTCTGCAAGCCCTCTCAACAAGGGCCGACTCCTAGCAGCCGTCCATCAGAGAGTCGGCTCCTAGCAGGCGGCCCGGCTCACACCCTCTAAGTCTCCGCCCACATAACAACGATAAGACGGGGCGTTGCTACAGTGAAGCCTGCCACCCCTGAATCCCAGAGCAAGCGTGGCCATAGTGCGCCGTACGGGGCGGCCACTCCCCGTGCGGTGCGACACTGTTGCCATGTTGACCATGACATCACCCACGACAGGCCGCCAGTACGGCTTACGGGCGGCAGGCCCCTCCGGCCAAAGAGATAAGGAAGGCGGCCAAGCTCCACCAGTCGGCTTAGGGGGAGCCGGCTCCTAACAGCCGGCTCACTCTGGCCCTGGAAGTTTGTGCGCCATTAAGCGGATAAGACGGGGTAAGGCTACAGTGAAAGCCTGCCAGGCGGCGGCACTGTAGCCATGCTTACCCCGACAAAGCCTTCATCACCAAGAGTAAGGCTACAGTAACCAGCAGCCGACAAGACTCCCGGACCGTGAGCCCATCCTGTCGGCCTAGAGGCCGGCAGCCGGCGGGATACACCAGTCGGCGGGCCCCAGCGGCCGGCGGAGAAGTCGACAACTACAGACACTGACGGCCTGGACCCGCATCTAACCGGATTACCATTGTACCCCTGGGGGGTAGGCCTATATAGACCCCCAGGGCACCCATGCAAAGGGTTGATCTCTGAGAGTTTTAGATAGCACACAGAGAGGAGAAGAGAGCTAGCCTTGCCCTTCTTCCTCCTCTAGCCGAACAGCTCAAGTAGCCTCTTGTAGCTACTTGTCTCGATCTAGTGATCATGCAGAGACCCCCTAGAGCAGGACTAGGGGTGTTATCTCCACGGAGAGCCCCAAACCTGGGTAAGATTCGCCGACGTGCATGTGTTCGCCTTATCCCGTTTCCAGGAACCGACGATGTCTTACTGGCTCACATAATGATAAGCCACCCGTTGGCATATGTCGCACCTACCACCCGACATCAATGCAACCATTTTAGAAATGTTACTGTCCTATTTTGTTTTCCATTGAGATAAGTTAGATGCTTCTTTTTGTCGCCGTATGTTTGATCCTCCTTTATTGGCCAGTTATTGTTTCCTTTTTTGCCTCTGTTAAAACAGGGATATCTATTCAACTTGTTGCTATGGCGAACTTAAATGTCACACCGATGACTTTGCTTGATTTAGTTGAACTACACAAAACGAGATTAGATTTCCTATTTGTGTTTGCAGATTCGTAGGTGATCTTGTCGGCGTCATGAAAGGTCGGTACCTGCCTTCATCCACATGATCGTGCAGTCTGCTTTGAGATGCTGTGCTACTTGTATTGTCACTGTTTTAAATAATTGTTGAATTGAAGCTATTGAACTGCTGTCTTTTCCCATCAAGTGAACAAAAATGGGACCAACCCAGACATGATGCTTGTTGCTTTGTTACAACAAACTCTGCATCACCCCCTTTATAAGTAGATGGAAGCACATGGTGTTGTTGCACCCACTCTCCCCTGGAACTGTTTATGCTTTTTGTTAATCTAATGCTGCTGGTAAAATTAAGAAATGCCACACTCAGAATTAACTACCGAATCTTAGTTCAAAACCGCAATACTTGTTAGGGATTGGTGGGAGTACCATTTCTGTTTGGGATCGGCCAGAGTACATGTTTAAGAAATGTATTGAGATAATGTCTCTGTTATTATATATCAGTTATAGTGTTTTACAATTGGTACTATCCTGCTTTGTAGTTCTCTCTACATGTTTAACCAAGGTATTTTTAAGATAATGTCTCTGTTAATATGAATCAGTCGCATTGTTTAAGGAATGGTACTTTTCTGCTTTGCCGTTTTTATTCATGTTGAAACAAGGCAGTGTTAAGATAATGTCTTAGTTAATATGAATGAATCACTCTGTCTGAGAATTGCTACTCTCCTGCTTTGTTTCCCATTAAGATAAGGTAGATGTTTTTTCTTCTGGGAGTATAATTCAGCAACCTTTATTTCTCAATAATGGTTTCCCTTGTACCTATTGTTGCATACAGGGATGTCAAAACTTCTGCTTGGTTCTATTTTGATTTTGATTTTAGTTGAACTGCACCAAAGGAGCCAATGTGTTTAATGCAAACTGTTGCATTATTGGGCCTAGTTGGCTTTCCATTTTGTAGAAAGAAGCAGTCACTGTTTGCACTACATTACACAAGGAATGACCGAGAAGCTTTACAGAGTATTAGTAGACGATGGTGACATGACTAGTCTACTAAGAGCATTGGCAATTTAACAACACATGGAGTGCAAAATTCACTCCACAAGGAAAGGTATGACCAAGTGAGTTGCCGACGCAGCTGTAACAAATGAGGTCAGTATCGGCCTTCATCCACATGATTGTGCTTTGTTATGTTGTGCTACTTATATTGTTGTATTGTTTTGATTATATGTTTAATTCAAGCTATTGTACTGCTATCTTTTCCAGTGAAGATAATGAATGTGATTATAGTTGTAAGCGTATGTTTAATCAACTAGTACCACTATTACATTCATCATGCTCTTTCTATATTTATGCAGACAGGAATGCTCAGCTTGATTTCAGTGGAACTGCACAAAATGTTAAGATGGTTCGTGTCCTCCATAATACTTCATCATGCACAATATCGAATGGTTCTCTAACCATTCATCGTCACCTTGAGCCACCAGACTTGTGGTTCAGAGGAACACTAGGCAAACAAGTGCCCAAACAAGTACAAGAAGGCAGGACAGGACTCCAAGTCTGTCAATCTCACTCTAAGCAACAATGATGGGGCTTCTAGGTATGGTAATCTGTTTAATGTACTTTCAGTTTGTCAGTCCACTGATTGGTGGGTTGACACTGGGGCCAATATTCATGTGTGTGCTGATGTGTCTTTGTTTTCTTGTAGCATATAAATATGAAATCCACCATGCTACACAAGACATTGTTTGATTTTAGTTGAACTTCACAAAAAGATATGCTGGTTAATCCGGCTCCATGTGCCATTTCAATGTGCAGACTGATGACAAACCCCTGCCCGTTCCACAATCACAGGCATTACATATTTTGAATGGGAAAAGCTTGTCAGTTTAATCAGTGATGTTATCAAGAAGACGTTACTTCAATATATTGTAATTGGAAAACCTTGTCAAATTTTGCTCATTGATGTTAGCCAGAAGACATGCATTTGATATTTTTCAGTGGGATGCCCTTTGTTGCGAGTAGCGTCGATCGTTTTTTTCCTGTTCCTGTGTTCAGTTCAGAAGTAAATATTTACTCTCCTGAGATGCATAGTCACATGAATGTTGACTTATGTAAGGTATTTTAAGAGTTTGTTCTAATGATGTCAATGTAATGACAGGCCTTGTGAGTTTGATTGCAAAGTTGAGCTTTGAATGCTGTGGCATGCAGCATCACGAGCTGTTCATGGTGCCTCCTGAGAATAATGCTTCATAATGTTTTGCATGTTGATCTAATGCCAGTGATTTGTATGTTAAGAAGATCATCCGCTTCTATTGTTTCTGTGCTTAAGAAGTTCATCGTCTTATGTTTCATTCATAGCCTATATGACAACTTGGGTAGGTTAGAGGTGAAACCATATGATCTTCCGACCAACCCATCATCTTAGGCCGTGATTGGATCATTGTTTTCTAACCATAACCACTTGTAAAACTGACGCTTTTAAATAAAAGCAAATGGTCTTGGGCGAAGTGCTTGGTTGGTCGATTTCGACTAGTAAAATATACACTGGTCTCTCAAATTACACGCGTAACTCGCCGGTTTTCATTACAGACCTCGGTCCGTCGGTTTCATTACGCATGTATTTTATGCATTGTTTCCAGTGACGATTAAATTAGACTTGTATCTTAATACAGGTGTGAAACAATCCAGAGCTCCCATGCACGGCCTTACCGTTTCATGTCGGCTCAGTCTCTCAAAGATGCTCATAGGAGTCTGATGATCCTGGCTTCCTGAATGAGCAGCGGGCGCTGTATCAGACCATCCGTAGGGCCCGTGAGGCCCTCTCCGTCGTCCTTCAAGTTGTTGCTCTCGTCGTGGCATCGAGCATTGTCAACATGGTCAATGAACACGAGGAATCAGGAGATGACTTTACTTGGAGAGGTTGATAGTAGGGACCCACGAGGGCCATAGCCGTATGTACGCAAGTTCCTCCTTATTATATACAACTATAATTTTTTTTGCTTCCTCCTGGTTTCCTAACATCGCGGTCCCACACCATCATCAACCTATATACTCAATAAACGAGAGAATTACACAACGAGAGGCCGACAACTGGGAGCCAACAGCTCTAGAAGTATTTGTGTTTTTGAGGTGTGAGCAGAGTTTTTCTTGAGCGATGTTTTTGTTGTTGATCAGAGGAGCTGGGTATCAACTGGGCGGGCTGTGGCCCGTCTCGCCCAGGCTATTATTTTATGTCGACCAAATATCTAGCCCATATATTAATATTTAAATAGGAAAATGGCTAGCCCATCTATTCTTTTTTTGCAGAATACCCAACCTAGGTCAACTTGTTATTCTCTGGGCCGCATTAGACATGCTAAGAAAATGGGCTTTAATAAATAATAAATGGGTTGTAATTAAAAAAATGGCTGTAAATATAAAAAACGCACCGAACATGTACATTTTTTTATACTTCTCAAAAAAGGTATTTTTTTTATTTCATTACTTGTTGCGCACGGAAAATTTTGTTGCATTTTAACCTAATAATTTTTTTGAAATTATATTTACTCTGACTCTAAATTTCGGGTTAAAAAATATTTCGGATCCCATCAAAATGTTAGAAATTTTGTTGAATTTCTTTTGAGCGTTTGGCTGAAATTATTAACAAATTCCTGGCTAGAAAATGGACTGTAATTTTAACAAATAGTAAATGGGCTGAGTAAATTCCATTAGAATTAAAAAATGGGTTGTACATTACAACAAATCACATATGGGCTATATGTTCTCTGCCACAGATGTGATGGTCACTTGTGGGCCTACTAAGTTGACGCGTACGCAAAGCATTGTCAACTTATAGTCAACACACGATTCTATTAGCAATGGTCGTTTGATGTCCATCTAATGGCTGTGATGCTTCTTCAATCTCGGATATTCATGCTTCAGCCGTCCAAACCACCGCTGACGGTATCGCCTGCTATTGCCTCTCGTGGCTAGCTGTGCTGCCGCACAGGCCTCACCGGCCCACCCTACTCCCATTGTCGTCTAGGTCATTCCTCTACTCAGCAACACCTCTTGTTATTATCCGACGATGATAGCCTCACACCGCAGACGAACCAGTGAACCCTCGTACTCCCTTCCACGTGCACATCCACCACTGTGTCTTTGCCGGCTCCGGGTCGTTCCCTTCGTAGGACTCGCCATCATCCACCACGTTGGTTCTCTCGGCGTGGCGTGGTCAAATTTATCAACAAATAATAGCCATCAGAAGAGCCATGAACGTGGAGTGGCTGAAAGTAGGGACCCACATGGCCCATGGCTGCAACGAGCAAGTCCCTCCTTATTATGCGAAAACAAATGATTTCTCCCCTGATAGGTTTGAGCCACCAGCTACATCTTCGCACGCAGGAACGTGTTTCCTTTATGACGTGGAAAAAAGGTTACCTCTCCCTGACAGCTGGGACCACCAGCTTTACTATGATCCATTTCGTAAAAATATAGATTGTACCAAAGATGCTAAATTGTTTTATTTTTATTCTAACTCGAAAAGAAGAAATTAAAAAACCCAGAAAACATCTTCGCACGCAAGGAAGTGCCACTTTATTACGAGAAAAAATGATTCCCCTTGCTAGCTAGGATCCACCAGATTTGGAGGCTTACTTGTGGGCCAACTAAGTTGACGCGTATGGGCTTTGTCAACTTAGTCAAAATGATTGTAGTTGCACCGACCGTTGGATGTTAAATCAATAGCCGTGTTGCGTCTTCAACCTCTGGTCTTCTTGCTCCAGCCGCCCAAACCAGGCCCATCGTACCACCTGCTCCAGCCTCCCATGGCCGGCTATGCTGCCGTGAAGGCCTCACGGACCCACCATACTACCACTACAAGGAAAATGCTTATAGATAGAAGTTTACCAATAGCGTTTGTTTATAACCCCACACTACTACTAGTTAGTAGTAGCGCTGGCTATAAAGAGCGATATGGGTATCAGTTAGCAACAACACTTGTTACCTAGCCCCATGCTATTGCTATGTCTAACACACCACACCCCCTAGTCAAAAATAGCAACACCGCCTGTTGTCCAACCTGCGCTACTCCTAGTTTAGGATCTATAGCGCCTGTTTATCTATGTGCGCTACTGCTAATTTTTCTATGTATAACATTTTACCAACAGAGTGTGTTTATGGCCCACGCTATTAGTAGTGCAACACTAGCCGTAGATATTTTGCAAGCTGCCATAGCAGTAGCGCGTATAGGTGACCCGCGCTACTGCTATGCCCGACAACCACCTACCACCGTTCCCCTTCTTCCTCCCCTCTCTTCTTCCCCCTTCCTTTCTCCCCCTTTCCTTGCACCTTGCTTGCTCCTTTCAATGCTCCCCCTCCACCACCCCTCCATTGGAGCCCTCCCTCCTCCTCTTCTTTGCCCCTCCACCACTCCTCTGTTA
>LT934122.1:683507152-683521591 GCA_900231445.1 Triticum turgidum subsp. durum | reverse complement strand
TCTTATTTGCCCTCCTCCCCCTTCCATTAATGCCTTCACTCTTCTCTCCCTCTCCTCTCCCACTATCTCCCTAGCTATCTCTCTCCCTAGCTTGCTAGCTAGTTAGAGCTAAATATCTAGATCTACTAGGTAATTAAGAAGAAAGGTGCTCGATATCCCTCTCGACACATAGGTGAGCAAAAAAGGTGTTTGTGTGGATAGGACCAAAACTATATATATATGGGTGATATGAGAATATATATACCAAATTGTGTGTGGCATAATTTGAGTTGCCTACATTGTGTATTTGATGAAATAATGTGGGTGACATGAGGTGCCTATGTTTTGCCGAAATGTCGATTCAATTCCAATTCGGCGAATTTCGGCCAAACTCAATATGTCCTATGTTTAGGGAAGGTCATGCCGAATTTTTGTATGAATTTGATCCATGCATACATATATACGTGGTTATAATAGTTGCTCCACGCGCTGGTGATCATGAAGGTCAATGGAAGGATCGTGGAAAGATACTGGCAATCCACTGTGGACGACATGTATGGAAAAAGACTGAAGGATGTTTTATGTCCGTGTCGAAAATGCAAAGCAATAGTCAGGCTCGACCCCTTTGAGGGTGGTACATTCAAGGCGCACATAGTCATGCATGGTCATACTCGGTGGATAAGTGAAGATAATGATGATGAGGAGATGACCAATTATGTGCCCGAAGAGGAAGACAGCCTCAGATATGTTGATGGCGAACAGGCATTTCAAGGCAGAGAATACGCGGACACGCCTCCGTCTTCGTCACTACTAAGTTCAGCCATGCGTGACCCGCATGTTTGAGACCTGCTTCGCAAGAATACGACTATCGACAGAGCTAGAGGAGGCCAAACTGGCGCAACTGCAGGTAGACTCGATGACTCCTTTGTATGATGGTTGCAATCCCGAGGTGACCCGCTTGATTTTCACACTAGAAATTCTAAAGACAAAGGCAAAAAACAAATGAACAGATGCAAGCCTGGATGAGCTTCTGAAGTATCTAAAGAAGGTTCTTCCCGCGGGAAGCCTGTGTCCTACTAGTGTCGAGGAGGCAAAGAAAATCGTGTGCCCTCTTGATCTGCCACCCATTAGATATCACACATGCATCAATGATTGCATCATATACCGGAACAAGCACGCGGAAAAAACCATCTGTCAAAAGTGCAATGCTTCACGATATAAAAAGGCCGGAAAGAAAGATCCACAAAAAGTTGTATGGTACTTTCCGATGACTCCGCGTCTACAACGGTATTTCATAGACCCTAAGGAAGCAAAGCTTATGTGCTTGCACACGGAGAGGGTGAAGCCAGATGATGGAGATGAGCCGAAGCTGAGACACCTCGCAGATGCTAGCCAATGGAGAGCATTAAATGCTAAATTTGATTTTTTTGCACAAATGATCCAAGGAACATCGTGCTTAGCGCTTGTAGTGATGGCATGAATCCTTTTGGCAACAAGAACAACAATCCTAGCACATGGCCCATGTTTGTATGGATGTACAACCTCCCCCCTGGTTGAGCATGAACGAAAAATACATACACATGGCTATGCTTATTCAAGGGCTGAGACAACCGGAAAATGACATAAATCTGTATCCTGGGTTACTGAAAGAGGAGCTACATACCTTATGGAAAATGCCGGCCAGGACATGGGATGCAAGCAAAGGAGAGTATTTCTACATGAGAGTCGCGCTGATCACGACAGTGAAGGACTATCTCAGTTACGGCTATCTCTCTGGCGAGTTGTGCCACGGATATTGCGGATGCACAAGGTTCATGGATGATACAACTTCTCTGCAGCTATCGAAAGATGGTGGGTCTTCGAAAATCGTGTACATGGGGCATCGAAGATGGCTCGAGAAGGATGACCCGTGGAAAAAGTGTGGATATCTATTCAATGGTAAGGCTGAGCATCGAGGTCCTCCACATAAGCATAGCGGTGCAGAAATATATGAGTTATTGAAGAACTGGGAAGAGTGCCCCTCGACGGGAAATACGAAGAAAAAGGCGCCGGAGCCCCTGCTGAAGGTATGGAAGACGAGATCTGCTTTCTGGGAGTTGGAATACTGGCCCATACTCGACACGCCTCATATCCTTGATCAAATGCATATCAGAAAAATATCCTTGAGAGTTTGATTGGAACATTGATGAACATGCCGGAGAGGACCAAGGATGGGCCGAAGGCAAGAAAAGACTTGGAATTTTTGAATATCAGGAAAGATATCCAAATGCCCGGTAAAAAGTTGTCAGAGGAGACCGAGACGAAGACGAAGATGGAAGATAGGGGAAAGAGTAAACAAGAAGGAAGAACAATATTGCCCCCCTCTTGCTTCACCTTAGAACCGAAGGAGGTCGATCAATTGTTCAAGTGCCTTGCTGGAATCAAAGTTAGTTCGGATACTGTGGGAAGATAAGCAGATATCTGGACACTAAGAAAAAAAGGTTCAGTGGGATGAAGTCTCACAACTATCATGTGATGATGATGCAGTTACTCCCGGTTGCACTTAGAGGGATTATGGACACACATGTGCGCGAGATGCTTACTGACCTATGCCACTTTTTTGATGTTGTCTCTCGAAAGTCGATCAGTGTGAAGCAACTCCATAGGATATAGGAAGAGATCATTGTCATACTAAATGAGCAAGAGATGTACTTGCTGCCTGCATTCTTTGATGTCATGGTGCATCTATGTGTCCACATCATGGACGACATCATCGACCTAGGGCCGACATTCCTGCATACCATGATGTCGTTCGAGAGGATGAATGGGGTCAACAAAGGATTCGTTCGTAACATGTCCCGTCTATATGGAAGAATAGCCCAGGGATATCTGACCAAAGAGTGCATCTCTTTCTATGAGAGTTATCTAGTAGGCACCGGAGACCCTGTTGCTGGTTTGCCCGTCAACAAGCACTATGGAAGGCTCGAAGGCGAAGGTCACACCAACGGCCATAGGGATGTGAATGTGTTATGCTCGGGCCGACAAAATGACCTTGACAGGGCAAACTTAGTAGTGCTACAACACCTAGATGTGCTAGAAGGTTTCGTGACACTGCACAAAGAGACTATCGCAAAGAAGTACCGTGACCATGGGGTGCACAGGACGGACGCTGAAGTTATTAGAGAGCACAACTCCACTTTCTTGCGTTGGTTCAAAGAGCGAGTTCTGGCTAATCCCTTGGAAGAGGGTTGTCCAAACGGAACGCTCATATACACCTTAGCACGTGGCCCCTCGACCAACCTCGCGACTTATCAAGCATACGATATCAACGGATACACGTTCTACATGGAGGAGAAAGCTATAAATAGTGATGGCCAAAACTCATGGGTGACAATGGAAGCCCTGACCGGGAATGTAACTAAAAGATATTACGGAAGGGTCGAAGAGATACGGGATCTTAACTACTTTGGATTGCATAGCGCAATGATGTTCTATGTCAGATGGGCTAAGAATGTACAGAGAGAAAACCAACATTTCACTACCATGTGTATACTCGACTCCTATAGCGGTGCCGTCAACGCAATCGCCAAAAATGAGCCATGGGTACACGCTAAACACATGACACAATGTTTCTTCATAACTGATTCGATCAATCCCAACCGTGTTATTGTGAGGAGAAGTAAAAGGAGCATTGCCGGAATGGATGGAGTCGCCAACGAGGAGGACTACGACCAGTACGGTGATCCGATGAGGGAAGATGATGTTGATGATGATGAAACATACATCAAAAGAAGAATGAAGACTACATTACCTATGAAAGATCGTAATCCCTAGAGAAGGAAAAGTCATGACCATGGGCTCAATTATTCGACAATGAACAAAAGATGGAAGAAGATTAGTCTGAAGCGTCGTCGTCGCCCAAGTTGACAAACTAATCCACAAATTTTGTGTGTGTGTCTATTTTGTATTCCGCCGTTAGTGGTCAAATGATGTAATATATATTATACTAATTATCATCCGCAGGGTAACAGTGGTATTGCTCCAACGACAGACCAAATTAAAGGAAGGAAAGTGCAAAAGAAAGATAAGAAAAAGAAAAGTGCAAATGAAAGAAAAAGAAAAAGAAAAAGAAAGGAAGTTTCGCAAAATGAATGAAAGAAAAAGCAAAAGGAACTAATAAGTTGTGGAAAATGATATGAAAGAAAAAGAAAAAGAAAAAGAAAAAGAAAAAAAGAAAAAAAGTTAGCAGTAGCGCATTTTGGCCTCGGCAGCGCTATAGCTAAGAAAAATAAAAAGAAAAAAAGAAAAAAAGTTAGCGGTAGCATGTTTTGCCCTGGGCAGCGCTATAGCTAAGAAAAATAAATAAATAAATAAAAAGAAAAAGAAAAAAAGAAAAAAAAACTTAGCAGTATCGCGTTTTGGCTAAGGCAGCGCTATAGCTAACTTAGCTATAGCGCGTTTTGCCAACACGCGCTATAGCTAAGTTGCCAACATCACCAGTCCGCTAGCTCCCATTTCCTTCCTGTCTCTCACTCGCTGCTCGTCGATCCCCTTTTCTCTGAGAGAACCCACGCCACCGCCAACGCCGCACCGCCGACGCCGCTGCCAACTCCACACCGCCCAAGCCGCCGCTGACGCCGCACCACCCACATCGGCGCCGACGCTGGACTCGACCTCTTTGTCGCACCACCACACCACACCACCCCGGGCCGCCACTCCCGCCTCTCACCATCCCGCGCCGCCTCTGCTGACGGCTGGGGAGAGGGGCCGCCGCCGTGTGGTCCACATCCATCTCCGACCACCCTCGGTCGCCTCCTCCTCTCCAGTCCAGAGTCTAGACTAGGAGCAGCCGAGTAGGAGCCAAAAAGACCAGCTGACCAGGGCGTCCAACACTGGTATGATCTGATCTGATCTGGTCCCTCTCTTCTCTTGTTTGTCTCCCAATTCGTTTATCCCACCATGAAGCATCATCATGTGAATTTGGGGAGTTTTCTGAAAATCTGAACTATTGAACTTGTTTTCCTTTTGTTGTCTTCATGAGATTAGAGGACTCGGATTGGTATTTGGTAATTGTTTCTTAGAGAGATTGGATTGGTATTTTTTGATGAATAATTAGAGAGATTGGATTGGTATTTGTTGATAAATAATTAGAGAGATTGAATTATATGGCTGTCACTTGCTATTGCTAATTGCAGCTCCTATATTTCTAGTTGCTTGCTGGTTACTTTGTGAGTTGTTACAAAGTTTTGAGTCAGGAATTATCATTTATATGAAGTATAGATTATCATGTGGTTGCTGGTTACTCTGTCATGTTGTTACAGATTTTGTTATCTATTGATTGGTGTATTTATTGCTAATTTTTTATGGCTTAAAAAAATCAGACATCGAACCTGTGAATCGTGGTCCGAACCGTAAAACCGAAAGCCTCAAATCTGATAGAATGCAGTTGAAGCTTTTATGACGTCCAAAACGGTATTTGGCTTGCGCAAAGAATTGGCTAAATGGTTGTAACTCACTGGTAACCGAAACTGATAGAATGCAGTTGAGGCTTTTAATCAAGAGGAAGCTTACTATGGCCCTGAAGCGTCTGCAATTATGGAGTGCAAGCAAATTGGTTCAAAGTTTGCAAAATCCTCTTGTGTCAATGTTGTGTGGATATTGTAGCCAAAATGAGGTCCCAACCTCTTTTTTAATACTACAAAAATACTATAGTTTTGTGGATACTGTAGTTTATAATACTACAATTTGCTAAAAGTGGCACATTACTGAAGTTAAAAAAGAAGAAAAGAAAACACTGAAAATCATAGTGTTTGAAAATGAGGATTTTTAAATGAAAATGAAAATTAGCTTATGTTGCTGTCCATTTTGAAAATGAGGATTGTTAATGGAAGTTCAGTTTAGATTGATTGCTCTCCATTTTTTACTACCACTATATGTTTGTGCTCTCCATTTGTTACTGCCACTATTTGTCCACTATATGTCTGCCACAGATCACTTGACATGCATGTGATGACACACATCACTTCAGCACATAGTGCTTGTTGTCATTTGCAGGGAAACCAATTGCAAGTGACCTATGTTTTGCTGGAAATGTTTATTCATTTCCATTCCGGCAAATTGTAGGCGCTCTATATGTGCACTTTCTAGCAAAGGTCATGCCAAATTTTTCCATGAATTTCGGCATGACTTGTGCTAGAAAGTTGGACATATCGAGTGCTCGAGATTTGTCGCGATGGGAATGAAACGACATTTCCGGCAAAACAAATGTCACCTTCGTTGTCATTATTCACTTTATTATATAAAGGTCGATAATTAAACGACTACGACATTGAACCCTAGGAAACATGACCGACACCGATGAGGCCGGAGGTTCTCAGTCCTAATTAGGTCAAGCACACGCCTACCTCGACTTTCTGGCAGATCAGGAGAAAGAGCAAGCTATGTGTCAGGACCCCCTTTTCATGACAGAGGACGACGGTGGTGGCGCCGGCGCCGACACTGATGCCACCAACGACACCGGCATTGAGACTGACGCTGATGATGTTGGTAACTACAGCACAGAAGGTGGGGCCACCCAAGCCAGTGAGGGAAAGAAGGAAAAGAGGAGACATGCAAGGAGACTTGCAATGAAGAAGCTACCAAGGCTAGGTCGGAGACAGGCAAGCAGCTGCAGGCAAAGAACATGGGGAACCACCTCCTTGGAAGTCATGGTTACACGGGAAAGAGGCCCGTGTGGGCTAAGGAGGATGCAGAACGTGAACATCAGGGGATCCCAGACCCATTGGCCGAGTTCACCGACCAGCAGGAGAACGACTTCATCAGGGCCCGATTCTCGTGGGACCCCAAGAAAAAGGGTTTTTTTCACCGACGAGATGACTAGGATATTCATGAGATTACTGCTAATTATCCTTTTACCACCTTACATATTAAGTTCTGATCAATGAAGCCTACTACATTCTTGTCGCACTCGTACATTATTCACGGTCCATTTTTCAGAGAGAGCAACACAAGCTTGCGGCCGAAAGCGACTCGTCGACTCAGTCAACTCAGTCGTCGGCGAAGTACAAGTGGGACACTCCTTTCAAATGGGCCATGAACATAATGATGGGACACCCGCCCAGCCAGCGGCCGCAATATGGACGTGTGCACGGCGCCGGGGATGGCGCTACGTGGAAGTACTATTATAGCGAGGACCACAAGGCCAAAAGACAGAGAAAGAAGTTCAGTCAAGTGACTATCGACGAGAAGGTGGCGCGGGCGATGGAGAAAGCAAAAGTTGAGACCAAAGCTGAGATAATACGGGAAATGGTAGCTGACTGTAGAGATGATATGGTGGCTGCCTTTACAAGCTTGATTCCAACTGTGGTCACATGGGCGCAACAAAATCCAAACGCTCCACCAAGTGATTTCCCCATGCCCAGCTTCACCGGAAGCAACTCAATGAACACCGCACCCATACCCGTACCTAGTATGGCAACCGCACCTGCACCCGCATCTCCTCCAGCACCTGCTCCAGCACCCAGCTGTCACAGCAGCCATAGGTTTGTCTCTGGCTTGAACGTCGGGCCGTCTACATTGGGTGAGCTCGAAGCCCTCACAGTAAATACGCGTCGCACCTTCATCAACTCAACTAATTAACTAATCTTCAATTACCATTCTTTTTGGATCTCTGACGCTGCACATATATGTCTTTGTAGGCCGACTCCACTCTGTGCACCCTCCTTTACTACATGAAGGGTGGGTTGGTGGATGCGGGGAAGGGTACTATAGTGAAGCCCAAGGATCGATTGTTCCACCGCCGGCAGATGCCTGATAACGCCTTCAGGGTCTCCGTGGCGAGTGTGAAAGCGGGCTACGAGGGTTTCCCTCGTCCGATACAAACCGATGGAGAGGATGACGAGACCCCCACGCAGCTTGGCCGATGCGAAAAATTGGCCGATCCTGTGGCCGAAAAATCTTCTTCGTGTCGAGGTGGCCGGGAGCACACCAACAAGACTTCAGGAAGGTATGACCACAATCCCTCCTACATAAGTACAACCATCATTTGTGCTGCTTGCTGAGATCGAGAGACACGAGGAAGGAGGGCCAACCGTTCCGGCAGATGATGCCATCTGCCCCATGGAAGAGGATATGGATGATGACATGGAGGAGGCCAAGGACCCTCTCCAGTATTTCAATACCGGCTATGACAACAAAGTAACACTGGGTCAACAATATGAATATGAGATGTATGTACCAGAGCCGGAACGTCCTCGGGAGTGCAAGAAGTATTTGTTCATGCAATCCTCGCAGGACACGCCTCCATATGCCGGTTCCACCCAAGCTCAACTAATTAGCTAGAGTCGTCCAATGCTGAGCCCGGCAACACTAGGGGTGGTGCTCAGGGAGGGTCTGACAGACCCACCAGCACCTCAGCCCACCAAGAAGAAGCAGAGGAAGAGACCGACGACGAGAAAATCTAATAAAGCTGGCAATGTTGGTTCTCGCATCCAGCTGCCTTCGACCAATGTTGACAGTGTACCGATGAAACGTGTGCCATTAATCTATGTCGCGGGAGAGCCAATGGTACCGGCGAATGCACTAGCTGGCATAACAGGGGATCTCAGGAGAGTCCATGACCATGTGCTTTCGACAGAGAGAAGCCTCCTCGCCTCGGATGATCCAGGATACCCAGTTTATACAGTTCATGTGCCGAGCAATTGCAAGATGTACGTCCACACATGCCCCGTGGACCTCTTCTTCCTGAGGTTTGATTACATCTTCCAGATGTTTCATATGAGGACACTTGATTTTACGTTCGTCCGCCTATATGCGCTGCACATGAACTACATCGCCAGGAGAGAGCAAGTCACCGGTCTTGCGGTCACGGACCCATACTACATGCATGAGGGCTTCTTGTCAATCAATGATGCCAACCATCAATATGCGAGTCTATACATTGAAGAGTTCTTGGTCAGCAATAAGGACAAAGAAACGATTCTCCTACCTTATCATCCCGAGTAAGTCATCCGCGGATAGCACTATAACACATACATCCTTTCGTGCATTTCAATAATTACTTTGCACGCATGGAGGCTAACTTGATCGTTTATTTTGCATAGCGGGGGGTGTCGTGCCGTTCTCATTGTTCTTTACCCTCGTTACTCCCGCGCTCTATATTTGGACTCATCGAAGAACATAGAAAAGAAAGATTACACACACATAAAGTATGTTCTGGACAGAGCTATGCAGGGCTTCAGCATGCGGGGTGGCTACATCCAATGCAAAAAAACAAATAAGGCCGGGCTCTGTTTCGGCCACAAGACTGACTTCTATTGCATTCAGCAACCGACAAGAAGTGAGAACGATGGATTCTACGTCATCCATCTAATGATGGAGTACAGAAGGGATGTGCAATCACTTTGCATGAAATCTTCATACGATACCCATGTCCAGAGATGGGCCGAAGCCTTTGAAGTCGTGTCGGATAATCGGGTTTGAAATGATTTCTACTGGATCCAACAGGAAATTGCGTCCATCATCATGAAAGATGTCCTCGAAGAGAATGGGATGTTCTACGGTGGCCAAATATCGCGAGCTGACGTCCGAACCCACATTGCCCTACAACGTTAGGACATGACGCCTTTCACTAAGCTTGGGTCCGGCCTCCCGGATATGGACAGATAAGAAGAGTGCACTGCTTAAAAACAATGTGTCTGTGTCTGTTTAGTTACTTGTTACTTTCTATGACAAAACTTCGAATATATCAGTACGACGAAACTATTAGATGTATGGTGCCGCACTCTAGCTAATTACTTTCGGTACGATGAAATTTGTTAACTATGTTTACTATATATGTTGCTTCTATTTCATAATTGTTTCATTCAATTCGCTTCATGATATATATATATATATATATATATATATATATATATATATATAGGGTGGGTCTATTATGATATGACACCCTTAAGACTCTTATTCTACTAACAGCAGGCTTATTCTACTAACACCATACCCGGTAGCCACCCCGACCCGCGCTGACCTAGCTAATAGAAAAAACCCACCCCTCCTCCCACTGCCGCTCAGCACTCTCCCTCGAACCCCTCTCCTCAACCAACCCCCTCCCCCTGTGTGCGGCCACGGAACCCCACCCCACCACCACCTGCCACCAGCACCGCCGCTGTCCACCACCTGCCTGTCAGCCGACGACCACAGGGATGGTCCCGACCACCGCGGCGCCCCACGCCACTGCCTCCTCTCACTCCCCGCCGGCGCGCCTCCCTCCCCCAAACCCACAGCACCACGCCACCACACCTCCATCCAAACCCGACGTCTGCCGGCCTCCTCTCCTTGACCCTCCTCGAAGTTGGTAGCCCCGGCTCGCGGCGCTGGCTACCCTTCCTCCTACAAGGCCGACGACATCCAGGGGCTCGGCCACCCCTAGCCACCACGCCACCGCCCCCCGACGCGGCTTCAACTACCGGATCCGGCCGCCATCGGCCCCTGGCGCGACCTAATCCCTGCTTCCTATTCCCGCGCGGGCACCAGGACGGCCCCTCCTCCTCTACTCCAACATGCACAAGGTCCCCCCATCCTTTGCAAAAATTGGTTGCGCGCCGCCAGCCCTACAGATCCACTGCCTCCAGCTTCACCGCTGGCCGCCGGAGCCCCGCGAGATGTATGGCGTGCAGTTCGGCGCGCGAGGGCGAGCAGTGCAATTGGAGGAGGAAGTGCACTATACCCGCGACCTTGACGAGCGGGATCCGGGAGCCGGCGAGCTACATACCCATCCCAACCTCCATCACCCCACCCGCAGCGGCGAGCAAAGGGGGAGGGCCCCCACCACACATGTAGTTGCTCCACCCCCATCGACAAAGATGGGTGGCACATGCGGGCGTGCAGCACAACCAACAGCGACGTACAGTACAGCCAACGACAGCGTGCAGTACGGCCAACGACGGTGACTATTCATGAGCACCACGCCCCGCTGACCTCCATTGCTTGTTTCCCTGTGTAGCTCGCGGTGCCGCGCCTCGTGCAGTTCACTGCTCCTCTGCGTGTGGTTAATCCGAGCGCGAGCTCCACTTCCACTGATTTGTAGCACATGCATTCAGTTCAGTAAGTAGATGGCCTCTGATTCCCTTCTGGACATCCACCTCAGCTTCCTTCTATGCATTTTCAGTTTAGTACTAAGCCGATACACATTCAGGCTAGCCAGTGTTCAGTGGAGTACAAAGTGATTAGTGTAGAGTTTTGGCACATTCAGGCTAGCAAATGTACAGAGTTTTTGCATGTTCAGCTGGTTCTTTGTTCTTACAAATTTGGTATTTGTAGTTTACCTGACAACAAAAATAGAAAGTTTCAAGTTGATCAAGTTGCACATGATTTCTAAAATCCAATTTCATCATCTGTTGGATAAGACTTTCCTAGCTGTTGTTTGGTTTAGTTACTCAATGTAATTTGGCTCTATTTTTTCGAATTATTTGGTGTAAATTCTGATAGGTCAAGCTTATGCCAGCTTAATTATTTATATTGAAATAAATGCCGCCACTCTCTACCATGTCAATTGTAGGTACTGTTTTTAGTAGCTTTCCTCGTGTCTAGTTTTATTTTTCAGTGTAGTTTGCCGGGTGCGTGGTCTGACTATGCGCATGTTGCAGTGCTAGGCACACTCGTTCCGGTGATGGAGTTCGCCCGTGTACTCCCACTATCAAGCACCGAGCAGCAGTTCATTTTTGCGGCGCTATCGTCTAGTTCGTCGATGTAGCGAGCAACTCAGTGGCAGTGTGCTTGCAGTTTGGTCCGCATTGCTGCATGTGCGGTGCACCATCGTTGTTGTTGCAGCTCAGCAGCTCGCCCCTATGCAGTTTGGCCCATGAGGTCGACTGCAACTCTGCACGCGGGCGTGTAGTTTTGCCCACGGGGGATTGCAGCTCGACTAACAGGAGCATGCAGTTCGCCCCATGGAGTCCACGGCTTTCCGGTGAACTCGCGTGTGCCCCTGGACTCTCCACACTTACTTGTTTTTTATGAGACATTCACTGTGTATGTTGGAGAGGTTCTCCTCTGCGCGGGTCCTTTTTTTAGGTAGTTCGCCTCTCTTGCAACACTTATTTATCTTTGTTTATATCCGGTCTAGTGTTGTTCGTTTGCTATGTTGGAGAGGTTCAATTTTCATGAAAAAAGGTTGATGCAGCCTACTTCGAGGAGTATTGTGGTCCACTTGAGTCAAATGTAATTATTTTTTTGTAAAAGTAGATGCAATCCATTTGGGCACCGCTTGAGGTTTGCACGCCCGTGTGTGAAGTTCTTTTTTATTTTTTTATTTTTTTAGGGTTGTTTAATGGACCATGGGTGTAGTTCATTGCAATTTTAGAATGCATTTTTAGTGTATCCCTAATTATATGTGTATGCAATGCAAAGAGAAGAAAAATGCAGTTCGATTGCCCAACCTTGATGTCTCACTATGAAAAAGTGCACTGTGCTTGTGTGTTTTAAAACTCGGTCGATTGCCGTTCACTTCAACTTATGTCACGGTTCACTTGCCCTCGTCTCAGGGGTCTGCCTTGGTTTATAAAAAAAAGTAGAAAAAGATGACAAAAACTCGGCAGAGAAAGTTTACGTCTGATAAAGAAAATTATGCAGCTCGCTTGCCCGTCCTATGCAGTGCGGTTTTCATTCTGAAGCAGTGTAGTCGGCCGTATGATGTTGTTCATCCCGTAAGTGTAAAAAAATGTTACGAAAGCGAAAAAATGTAATGCGGTTCACCTCTTGATAGTGTTGTGGTTCATTTACACCCGATGTGAAGTGTATTCTACTTTCTCGTCCTTGAAAAAATTATGTTTGAATAAAAGAAACCATGCAGTTCTCTTACCCATCTGATGCAGTGCGGTTTTTCGTTTGATGCAGTGCGGTTTTCAGTCGGATGAAGTACCCACGTCGATTTGGGTGCGCGAAAAACAAAGTGTCCGCATTTCGGTAAATTCGAAATTTCTCTTAAACCGTAAAGAATTAGAGAGAGTGTTCTACATGAAAAAGTTGCACCTCATCGATATATTTCCAACGACGTATCGGTTGAATCATTCCGACAAGCGGTTTGTAAAAAATTCGTGAAAAACGGCCGCTGCCACTCATCATCTGCCGCACGATTTTCAATATTAACTTAAAATTGTAAGGAAACTCAAAAACATTTCAATATTTGAAAGTTGCGCCTCGTCCATAGATTTTCAACGGTATATTACACGCCTCGTTTCGAGAAACGGTTAAAAAACTGAAGCAAAAGCAGTACCGAAAATTTGAAAAAAATTGAAAAACAGAATTCCACGATTTAGTAAATTTGAAATTGCTCTTAAACCGTAACGAATTAGAGAAAAAAAGATATGAAAAAGATGCGCCTCGACGATATCTATCCAACGGTGTATAATTTGCTTCATTCCGATGAGCGGTTTTGAAAAAAAAAATGCTAGAAAACGCTCGCTGCCACTCGTTGTGGGACACACCATTTTCAAAAACTGCTATTAAACCGTGAGGAATCTCGAAAAATGTTCAATATGGAGGAGTTGCGCCTAATCCATAGCTTTTGAACAGTGTATTACATGCCTCGTTCCGATAAGCGGTTAAAAAATTAGAGAAAAAATGGTACCAAAAAACACAGCGTGCAGTTTTTTGCGACGGGAAGTTCACTCGCATGAGTACTGCAGCACACTTGGTTCAAACAATGGCGTACACTTGCGTTGAGCGTGCAGTGCGGAAGTGTTAGCAGAATAGACCGGTTGTATATATATAGGGAAAATGCATCCTACTACCGGGTGTAGTTACACCCATTTCTCATATACTACCATGTGGCATGGTAGTATATACTCTACTTTATTACTTTTAGTATGCTCATATACTATATCTAAGATACTCCAAAGCGAATTATGTGAAAAAATTGCATGTGAGCCCACGTTTTTATAATATTTGTGAAATACGTACATATTTGTACGTAAAAAGGAGTATGCTCAAAATATACTACATACTACATAAAAAATAGTATATATACTACCTAAACATTATTACATACTACATACTACGCGTACATACTCTCCGATATGATAGATACTACCTAGAACATATGAAACAAATGTGGGAGTAACTACACCCGGTAGTAGGAAAAATTTGTCATATATATATATATAGGGTGGGTCTATTATGATAACACCCTTAAGACCTTATTTTGTACCTCAAAATGCTTATTCTGATAACACCCCAACCCAGCTCCCACACGACCACGACCACAATCCCTCCACCTTCTTCTCCACCCACGACCTCTCCCCTCCACCTCCTTCCTTCAGCCAGGGTTGCGCCCACCCCAACCCGCACTACCTTCTTCCACCACCTCCCTCCCCCGCGTCGCCGCGCCACCTCCCTCATCCGTGTCGCACCACCACCTCCCTCCCCCGTGACGCCGTCCTACCTCCCTCCCACCGCGCAACGCGCCCGCCACCACGGAGCGTGCTG
>LT934122.1:683486959-683506771 GCA_900231445.1 Triticum turgidum subsp. durum | reverse complement strand
CGTGCCTCCCCTCCCCCATCGCATCGCCCCGCCATTCCCCCACCCCGCCTCTGCCACCACCTCATGGTGCGTGCCTTCTCCCTGGACAACCAGATCTCGGCCACCCTGGGAGCCGAATGCCTCCTCTAACCACTTCTCCGTCGTGGCAACGACGAGATCCACGCAGGATCGTGCAGCTCAGGCGATCCACCCCTCCTCCCGCGTCAACCTTCATCTTCCTCGGCGAGATCCGGGCGTGACGCCTCCAGCTGCGACCATCGCGCCAGCACCCGGTGCCGAGATTCTGATGTGTGGCACTGTTCCCCGACACCGACGAGCTACATCACCCATCCCCTGCTCACCCTCATTCGTTGTTTCATTTGTAGGTCACCCGTCGAGGGCGTGTGGTGTAGTAGCAGAGAGGAGGTAGGAGGCCACCGGTAGAGAAGAGGTAGGAGGGTTCTTCCCCGTGTCCCATTCCAATCCATTCCCCTCCTCCATCATCTCCAACGAGGTCCACCGGTGAGCCCCCTCCCAACGGGATCCAGCTCCTTCCTCGACTTCCTTGCATGTCCGCCTCCATGAGGTACTGCACTGCATAGGGATCCCCCTTGAATCTTCTTCAGGACTGCAGTTCGGATCAGCGCCGCCATGCAGTGTGGTCGTCACGGTTGTGCGGTTCGCTGGCGACTATGGACCACGTACATGTGAGCTTCATATGGCCCTCGAGTGCAGCTCGGATGGGCTGCGTGCGCGGTTTAGATGGCCTTGGTGTGCTTTTTTTTCTGTTGTCCCTGGTTTTGTTGTTTGATTTGAGGAATTTTGATGCGTTTTGTAGGGTGTTGCAGTTCGGTTCATATGGCTGATGCACGTTGTGCAGTGTAGTTATGTTCTCGTGCGAAGCTAGCATGCAGCTCGGCCCACAAATGCAAGTAGTTTGCCCCACGGGATAGTGCAATACTAGGATCCTAGTAATGGATTGTTTCTTTGATCGTGGACTCGGGTGACCACGGGATCTGGTCTCACAGTGTCCTCTGGACACCGGATTTGTAGCTTCACCATACGTGTGGTTCACCAATAAATTTAATATTAGTTTTTTAAATCAAGTTCATTTAGAGAAGCTGATAACAATGTTTGTGGCTCGCTCTCTTTTGTTTTGTCTAGTGAAAAAAGAACACTTTGCTTATGCAGCACACTTGTTTTGTGGCCGGTGACATTCTGTATATGATTAGCATGCTTGTTATCTGCTCATGCTGGTGCAACTCGTCATCGCTGGTGCACTGCAGTACGTGTGAGTCATCGATGCGTTGCGGCTGGTAATGCTGTTCACTTTAAAGAGTGATGCTATTCAGTTGTGCCGAACATGAAAGTGTGAAAAATTTAGAGAAACAACAAGATGGTAATGCGGTTCCCTTCGATATATGATGTGGTTCACTTGCCCTAGTCTTTGCGGTCCACTCTCGTTCATACAAAAAGTTAAAAAAAAGACAACAAAAACTCGTATGAAAAAAATTATGTCCGAAAAAAGAAATTATGCAGCTCGCTTGCCCGTCCGATGTAGTACGATTTTTATACTGAAGTAGTGCGGTCGGCCATATGATGTTGTTCATTCCGTAAATGGAAAAAAAATGTTACGGAAGCGGAAAAAAGTAATGTGGTTCACTTCTTGATAGTGTTGTGGTTCATTTTACACCCGATGTGAAGTGCGGTTTTCTCGTCCTTGAAATAATTACGTTTAAATAAAAGAAACCATGCAGTTCTCTTACCCGTCTGATGTAGTGCGGTTTTTCGTCCGATGCAGTGCAGCTTTTAGTCAGATGAAGTACCCACGTCGATTTGGGTGTCACGAAAAACGGAGTGTCTGCATTTCGGTAAATTCGAAATTCCTCTTAAACAGTAAAGAATTAGAGAGAGTGTTCTGCATGAAAAAGTTTTGCCTCATTGATATCTTTCCAGCGGCGTATCGTTTGGATAATTCCGATGAGTGGTTTGTAAAAATTTCGCGAAAGACGGCTGTTGCCACTCGTCGTCTGCCGCACGATTTTCAAAATTAAGTTAAAACCATAAAGAATCTTGAAAACATTTCAACATATGAAAGTTGTGCCTCGTCCATAGCTTTTCAACGGTATATTACACGCCTCGTTTCAACAAACAGTTAAAAAACTGGAGTGAAAACAGTACCGAAAATTTGAATTTTTTTGAAAAATAGAATTCGCGATTAAGTAAATTTGAAACTTGTCTTAAACCGTAACGAATTAGAGAAAAACATACATATGAAAAAGATGCGTCTCGACGATATCTATCCAACGGTGTATCACTTACTTCATTCCGATGAGCGATTTAGTAAAAAAATGCGAAAAAACGCTTGCTGCCACTCATTGTGGGCCGCACCATTTTCAAAACTGCTCTTAAACATGGCGAAGTTGCGCCAAATCCATAGATTTTGAACAGTATTTTACAATTGTCATTCCGACAAACGATTAAAAAACTAAAGCGAAAACAGCACCAATAAAACACTGCGTGTAGTTTTTTCCGACGGAAAGTTCACACGAGTGAGTACTGCAGCACACTTGGTTCAAACAATGGCGTGCACTTGCGTTTAGCGTGCAGTGCAGAAGTGTTATCAGAATAGTTATTCTGCTAATATTAGAAGAATATATATATATTTAATCCCAGGACAGCACTATTTAATCCCAGGATTAGAATAGTTATTTGGATCACAACAACCCCTATAAGGGCCCGATGGACCGCTCCTGAACTTTCCTGAACTGCCCGGCCCGACCCGAGACGCCCCGATAGGATCCCACCCAATCCCGAAACACCTCGACAGGATCCACCAGATCCCCTCGATCCCGAGTCGCCCCAGCCCCCCTCCTCACCGCTCTTCCCCTCGATCCGCCGCGTTCCCCCCGTCTCCAGCTCCTGGCTGGCCGGATCCGCCGCCTCCCCTCCGTCTCCAGAGCCTGTGCGACCGGATCCGCCGTCACCCCTCCGTCCCACCTCCTGGCCGACCACCGGCGCGGGTAAGCGAGCGATGGCGGACGCCGGCGCGAGGGAGCCCGTGTCGCCCAGAAGCGGCGAAGCCGCCATGGACTTCCGCAAGCCGCATCCTCCTTCCATCCTCACAACCCGACGCCTTGGCAGATTAGATGGAAGCCCCGACGGAAGCAACGGCGAACGGCACGGCCAACAGGGTAACTCTGCAACGGAGGCGGCATCGGCGGCGCCTTCAATCTCAGCAACGGTACATGAACTTCCTCCCACTTGTGGCCTTCTTCTTCAATATTCCCTTGCTTGACCTTCTTGCTTCGTGCAGATGAACTTCCCGCCCTATGCAAGACATGGATTGCCATACGGTTCCTCTCCTAGCTCCCCGACAAATTGCTCACAAGGTGGCCTATCAGCTGCTGGAAAAAGGTTGACCGAACTTCTAGCCAGGGTATGGTTGAACTTCTTCCCTTTGCTTGTTATTTTCTTATAGCCATGTGAAGTTCAGGTAGTCTGTGAGCATCAATCCAGGCTGCAAAATAGATTTTTTTAAATCTGCCTGCTTACATCCATGTGAAGTTCAGGTAGCGTGTGAGCATCAGTCCAGGCTACAAATAGTATTAAATCTACCTGCTTACACATGTGAAGTTCAGGTAGTCTGTGAGCATCAGTCCAGGCTTCAAAATAGATTTTTTTAAATCTGCCTGCTTACATCCATGTGAAGTTCAGGTAGTCTGTGAGCATCAGTCCTGGCTGCAAATAGTAGTAAATCTGCCTGCTTACACATGTGAAGTTCAGGTAGTCTATGAGCATCAGTCCAGGCTACAAAAAAGTAGTAAATTTGCGTGAACTTCAAATGTGAAAAGCCATGTGAAGTTCAGGCTGTGAATAATGCTAAGTTCAGTTAGAAAGGTATAGGCAGATGTAACTTGTGTGTTAATAAACATTTTTTTCTTTTATGACAGGAAGACGAGAGACGCATGAAGAAGCTGAGAAGTTCCCATCAGCAAGTACTCAATTCCAAGCCCGTACGCGTTGCACCACCCCCTCAATGGGTCACCCCCTCAAACGCACCAACATCATTGCCAACCTGCTCTAGACCAAAAATGGATGACACCCGAAGCACATGGAGACTTCCAAGATGCTGGGTCACAACCCTATCCACACAACTTTGCGGCTCCACCTAATTGGGTGACGCTGGAAATCCCCCGCGGATTCTTTGTATTCATGAGAAGACTCCCAAGCACGCCGATGGCTGAGGGGGTTACTCAAGTCCTGCGTGTAACTCTGGAGGTTATCAAGGTGTGCCTCGTCAACGCCGAACGGAAGCAACCAAACAAGATCCCAGGACAAATCAAACAGGAACATACACGGAGGAGAGTGCTCTGCACACTTCCACTGTTGGATCCTGCTGCTGCTACAAGTCAGAATTGTACAGGACATAAGGTAGATGGATTGCTTCACAAAACAAAAGTGCAAACCAATACCAGGATCGCAATACCTCCACAACCACCTCAAGCAAAAAGGACGCAAACAGGAGAGAGGCCGTATTCAGCCCTCCTTCCTCCCCATGATCCACTCCTGCATCCTGCTATGATTACTCCACCTTGCCCCATCCCAGAGGGACAGCAGCAGACTCCGGTGGAGGTGCGATCATACATGCACGTAAGTGAAACAAAAATAATAATTATATATGTATCTTGTATTATCTGCAAATTTTCTGCCCCCTCTAGGATAACAATTTCATAAACTGCATTTTAACGTGTCGTTTGGATTATTTTTTCTTTTTCTGCAGATGCCAGATCTCCCGGATTATCTAATACCAAGACTAAAGATGCGATTCAAAAATGTAGAGAAAGCAAGGGAATTTTATAACAGATACGCTGGTTTTGGAATTAGGAAGACATGAGGGAATGACAATCACAAGTATTTTGTTTGCGCGTTCCAAGGGAAACACACCACTTCTATCTTAGAGGCTGACAGGCAGCGAAACAAAACATCGTAGAGGACAGGCTGCAATGCAAGAATGAGGGTGCAGGTGCAGGATGATAACACATGCGTAGCAGTGGACATTGAGTACAATCATAATCACCCACTCATGCAAACTGATGACATGCTGGTATTCTTGCACTCACACAAGAATTATGACCCCACTATTTTGGAGTACGTAAAACTCCTGCAGTACCATGATGTCAAGCACACAACAATCATGTCCATGCTATCTGTAAATGAAGATGGAAGATACTTCCTAAGCATGACCGGACGAGACTTACTAAACCAGTGAGTATTCAAACATGCACATACTGCAATGCACATAGCATCCTAAGTCACAACCCTTTGCTAGCAAAAATAACAAAATGAATGTTTGCATCTAATTTGCAGGAAAGCCATGAATGCTAGGAAAGATGATTTGGATGATGTGTTGAAACTTGTTTCATTCTTCAAGGACATGAAGGCAATCAATGATGAGTTTTTCTACGACATACAAGTAGACAAGGACAGGTCAATCAAAAACATTTTCTGGTCCAATGCAAGCTGTCGAGGAGCGTATCAAGACTTTGGCGATTGCGTAACCTTTTACCAACAGATTTCATATGCCTCTGGGAGTGTTTGTTGGAACAAACCATCACTTGCAGTCAATAATATTTGCCATTTCCCTTATCAGAGACGAAGATGCAAAGTCTTTCAAGTGGCTGTTTGATACATTTGTATGGTGCATGAACAACACGCACCAAACTTGCATTCTAGCAGGTGAGTGCAAATAAAAAACTGTACATGTTTCATCATATTTTCAGTCTATGGGTCTGTATTGGGTATATTTGGTTTTATCTAAAAATAATATACAACAAGCAGTTCAACCACTGTTAGCACAGAAGTCCAACTAGCAATACCAGAAAGCAAAATTATCTGTCACATGTTTAGAAAAAAAACTAGTCGTGAATGTGAAACTCAAGTACAGGAATCATAGAAGTTCAAGGACAAAAAGATGTAAAGAAAAAAAATGTAACATGTTCAGAAAAATATAGTTATTTATGTGAAGTTCAAGCACTAGTACCACCGAAGTTCAAGAACACTGCTGTAAGAAAATTTTGAGTGTGACACTACTAGGTAGTCCTACCGCTACCTGTTAAGTTCAAGCACTGGTACCACAGAAGTTCAAGAACACTGCTATAAGAAAAAAATACATGTGCCATTTTTAGATAGTCATATTGCTGCATGTGAAGTTCAAGTACTTGTACATAATAAGTTCGCTATCACTGCAAAAAACAAGCAAGTTTCATTTTTTTAATTCATGCAGACCAGTGCCCGTCGATGGCGAAAGCTATACCACAATCATTCCCAAACACCGTCCACAAGCTATGCCATTGGCACATCCTGAAGAAGTACAAGGAATGCCTCGCATTGCTATACAAAAAGTATAAAACATTCAAAGAGGAGTTCATAGCTATATTAATCTGGCCGCTGATGCCAATGGAGTTTGAAACTACATGGGCTAAACTCGTGCACAAGTACAACCTGGAAAACGACCAGATAATGATGCAGCTCTGGAATGATAGGAAAATGTGGATTTCAGCATATTACAAGAACAATTTTTGTGCCAGAATGACTTCCACACAACGAAGCGAGAGCATGACCCACGTGCTCAAGAGAGGGTTTGTCAAGGGGACCCATAACCTACACAAGTTTGCTAGGCGGGTAAATGCTTGCATACAAACTCGGATACAAAAGGAGAACAAGCAAACAATGACCAACATGGTATGAACACACACACAAAAAAGAACCCCATCATATTGTGTTTTCGTTCAAACATGTGTACTTTGAATTTTAAAAAATGAAACCCATGACTCTGCTTCTACTAATATCTTATTTTTTGACATGTGCAGATCAATCCTGTGACAAAAACAACATACGGCTACGAGGAAGACATGTCTATCAAGTACACGAGAGCCGTGTACACCGAGATGAGGACTAGGATGAGAGAAGCCATGCTGTTTCGCGCAAAGCCTATAGCAGAGCCCAGTAAGTACCTTATGTACTACCATAACAAGGATGGCCATGATGATGAAGAAAGGTTTTCCTGGTCAAAGCATGAATTCCAGGTTGTAGCTGACCCAAAGAAGGAAATATACGAGTGTGAATGCAAGCTTTGGACACACACAGGTGAGCGGAAAAACAAACTCACTAAATAGCTAAACTAGTAGTATCATATAAAAATATGTGAAACTCATTGCTGGCTCACAAACTATGTATTCTGCATTCATCACAAAAATGCAGGCATGTTCTGCCTTCACATCATGAACATACTGGACTACCTGAAGCCTGAAAAATTTCCAAACAAGAATGTCCTCAAACGGTACACAAAGACTGAAAATCACAGCCAACCTTTGATACAAGGGAATACAACACAACCGCATCCGATGGCAGCTCAAGACTATCGAAGCAAGACATCTTGCTGCAACTAAATTTGATGGTTAACAAGAAAGCGATGAGATGTGACCAGCAATATGACAGAGCCTACCATGTTCTCAGGAGGCTGGTGGAAGAGCATGATGCAATACATTCAGCAAATCAAGCGGATGCCGACGAAATGATGGCTCAAGAGGATGCTGAAATTGAAGATGACCTTCATTATTATGTAGCTGAAATGCTAAACGCCGCTGCTGATGCCAACCAATGCAAGCAGGCTGTTGACCAATCAATGGAGCAGCGCTAGCAAGAGAGGCTGAAACTGCCGCTGTTCTCTGAAACAAAGGGTAGGAAGAAAATTTCTGCAGCAAAGAAAAGTGACAAGAGAGCTCAAATAAAGGCACCACCTGTAGGAAGAGCCGTCATGCTCGATCAGAACGGAGTGCCACTTGGAGACAGGAAATGTAGTGTGTGCAACCAGGTTGCGGGACACAACAAGTTGACCTGTCCAACACTCTTGGAAAGAAATGATGCCGAGGAGGTCAAGCAACTCAAAGTTCAAAAACAGCAGCCCAAAGTTATAGAACAAAAGAATGGACCACGCCCACAAAAAGCAAGCAGCAGGCTTTGTAGCATATGTAAGCAGTATGAATCACATAATGCAAGAACATGCCCGAAGCACGCAGATGCTGAAAAGACAAGCAAAAAGCCAGAGAAGAAATAGAAAGCAAAACCTAGAGCCAACAACAAGAAAGTGGTGGAAGATGAAGAGGAGGAAGAAGAAGAAGACCCAATCGAAGAAGAGGAAGATGAAGAGGAAGAAGAAGAGGACGATGAAGAGGAAGAGGATGATGAAGAGGAAGAGGACAATGAAGAGGAAGATAGAGAAGAAGATGAAGAGCAAGAGGTGCATGTCAAGCAAAAACCACCACAACCAAAGCCTAGGAGGAGCGCAAGGCTGATGAATAGTTAGACTAGGTCAATTAAACGAAGCGAACTTATGTCATGTCAATGTGGAGAATATTATTCCACTTTTGAAACAGTAGTTTAGGAGAAAGCTTACTTGAACTTTTATTGCTAAAGTTTCAAAGAAATTATATAGTAGAAGTTCAAGTAAGCTTACTGTAGAAGTACTAGTATAGTACAAGAGGAGGCGCTGGTGATGTATTGCATGAGAGAGCAAGCAGTAATAAAATGAAAAAATATACACTGTGAAGTTCAAGTAATATTATAGTAGAAGTTCTGATATATTATGGCAGGAAGTGCTGTGCTGGTGATGTATTACATGCAGAGTGCAAGCAAGAATAAAAATGAAAAATATATACTATGAAGTTCAAGTAACATTACCGTGGAAGTTCTGGTATACTATGGTAGGAGGTGCTCGTGTTATATTCCATAAAAGAGCAACCAGCAAATAATTATACAGTCTAAAGTTCAGGTCAGCTTACAGAAGAAGTTCTGGTATATAAAATCATATAAAATCAATGTAGGAAAAAATATAGTTAAAAAAATTAAAGTTTTGCCTTATGTACTAAGGTTAGCAAGCCTAAGACAACGCGCTCAGATATGAAGTTCTGTTTGGATACGTGCAGAACTTAATGTACAATGCCGACAAAAGACATAAAGAAAAGTTAAAGAGTCTATGAGAATATTTTTACACAAAGTTATAGTTGAAATCCGTTCGCCGTTGAAAAATCACAAAAAACAAATATAGATTCTATGCAAAAGGCTACGTATTGGTTGGGTTGAAAAATAACAATACATTACACAGCACAAAAAATCCTATCCATTTGAAACTAGCAGCCTAGCCAGATCTCAAGCAGAAGTTCAAATCAAAGATCATATGTTGGGGCTCAAAATTAAACAACACAAAAAAATGAGCAGTTCAACCATAGCCGAGGGAGAAGTTCGGGTACATCTGTTGGTGAAAAACATACTACACATGGATACTGAAAATGATGCATTATATTGAAATTCACAAGCCAAATCATTCTTCATACCAAATACATTTGTCCTCAAATATCATAAGTAATAGTGCTGCAGCTATAGATACACAAATCACTAAACAATTCTTACAACCAAATCTTTACAGAATCGTTCCAATCAGTATCAAACATAAATCTTTACGAGATCAAATCTGCACTAAAACTAATGCTTCGACTTCACGGGCCAAAGGACTGGATCTCTTTAGGAAGCTCTGCATGCACGACTTCATTCTTCTCACTAAAGATTAGAGTGTGCATGAACTCGACCTTCCAATCATTTGCAGCAGGCTACCAACAGGAAATGAAATGATGGTTTAGTAAAGGATAACTAAGACCACATCAGGAGCGTCTCAGCAAAAACAAACAAAAAAAATGAAATGATGATCAGACAAGAACAAGGACAAAACATACCTCCACATTACCAATATCATCAACAAGCTCATCGCCATCATATATAGAGCAAAACTTCATGGCAAAGAAACCACAATCATTATTCACTTGCTTTGGAATATCGATAAAAGTCGGCCTCTTTGCAATAGTCACCCAATTAGGCTACTTGCTCGCTTTGTACACAGCCTTGCTATACACCTCCTCGAGCAACCCAACAAATCTCTTGATCTGCAGGAAACGCCAAAATAAGATGAAGTCAAAAACATGTTAACCAAAATAGTTAGGTTCAGGTACATAAAAGGGACACTTGCATACGATCCAGCTAAACACATACGAGAAGTTCAACTATCAAATGATAGTTAGTTCAAGCAGTATTACCAAAACAGAGACAGAAAACATATTTTGTCAACACAAGCCATAGCAAACTTCGTGTCAAACAAGCAGATATGAAAGGAGGTTCAGGCTAAGAAACACTCACGAGATTTTGGCAATCTCCATGGAAACTTGTTCGCGACGTTCCCTTATTGTTGTAAGGTAGTGAATCAAGGATGTCAATGCTCCCACAATATCTATTCTGCACATACACACTGTAGTGCGCCATTGTGCCAATTGGCTTGAATAGTACCAAAAAAGCTGCCAAGAATGAAAGAAATAGTGAACACAAACTAAGCATAGGTATTGAACAACCGGGATGAACACAAGATTCTTGACAAACTCAGCAAAAGGATGTACATAAAATTAAAAAAGGAAAGAGTTGTGAAAACCTAACCAGCATTGCGTTAAGAAGGTCTTCTCCCTTGCGAACAAACATTGGGAGGAGTTTAGCCGATTTTTTTGCATCAAACTTTGGAACTGTTGCAGCGAAGAAATCATACTCCATGCAGTACTGTGCATTCACAAAAACACAATTAAGACACCTCCCAAATGCCACTACAACAAAACTAGAGCAAAAAAAGGGAGATAGGGATGCAAAGAACTAAAACATGTATGAAGTAGGGGCTAAGTACAACCCTGTCAGCACTAGTGAATATCTCAGAGGTCTCCGGACTATCCTTCCACAAATTTATGAGATAATCCATTATGTCTCCTTCCATCTGCTGCCCTTCACCAAAAAGGGTATAAAGGACATGTCCCGTGAGGTCAATCACATTCCCAGGGATGGTAAACATGCAGTAGCTTGTCCTGTAGATTTAAAAGGATGGAAAAATTATTAGAAGTTCAGACACAATAGCAAACAGAAGTTCAGATACTATAACTCAAAAGGCAAGGGGATATAAACAGAAGTTCAGATACTACAACAACAGAAGTTCAAACATTATAACTCCAAGGCAAGGGAGAAATGAACAAAAGTCCACATACTACAACAACAGAAGTTCAGACATAGCATCTCTGGCAGCAACAAAGTTAAGAAGAAGATAACTCACTCAGGATACTTCTCGAGACCCTCTTCACTAAGCACATACTGTCTCAACTTCCGGGCCTCGGATAGATGACGGTAACTGTATTTTTTTAGGGGAGCGATAGCACAACGCCACTTCAAAGGCAATCTTGATGCTCGCTTGGAGGTAGTTATGTTTCCAGACTCAACTGTCGGTTTCCTCCTGGTGATGATAGCATTCTTCCCACCTCTCCCAACAACAGTACCAGCAGCAGATTTACCATTCTTCGATTAAGCAATCTTTTCAAAATCATCATCAGACGAAATCACTTCTCTTTCGACTACACCAACCTTCCTTGAGCAAGGGGTTCTTGGAGTACCACAAATACCACCAGCCTGCTTCCCCAACTTGGAAGGTATTCCTCCCTAGGCTGGTATTCCCCCGACCCGAGGAATGAGTAGTGGTAATCAATCAAGTCCAACGGTTCCACTATCAAAGAAAAGGAGGACAAAAAACACCATTAAATAATACTGAAGTTTAGGCACAACACAAATGTGCAGTCCAACTAAAATATAGATGACATGTTTACTACTAAAGCTGATCTAAAAAATCTAGTTGCATTTAAAAACTAAAAGAAGTTCAGGCACAACCAAAGGCACAGTTCAAGATAAACTGATGAACTGGAAAACATTCAACTACAGCTAATAAAAGCATAGAAAGGCATCATCTCTGAAGTTCAAGTAGAAGAAATGCTCGTGTCCAAGTAAGCAATGGAAGGAAAAAATACTGAAATAAAACACACAAGCAAAATAGAAAAGATAAAAAATGAAGTTCATGTATAAGGAATGCTCCTCTCCGTCTGAAACCAGCAGCCAGCAAGATCTCAAGCAGAAGTTCAAGTTCAAGAAATAATGAAGTTCATGTAGAATAAAAGATGCAGTACAGGTAAGCAGTCCAACTTACAAGACTTACATGTGTAGTAGCCAAACAAAGCTTGGAAGTCTGTCTCAAACAGGTTGGAAGCAGCGATTGAGTACAGCCACGTCTTCCTGATATCCGAGATATTTTCATGAGAGTAGTTTGCAAGAACCCTATCATGAAATAAATTAACATTCATAAGCATGAAGAATCCGCAGTCGATACTGCCATAAAACACAAAAAAGAACAATGTTAGAACAAAAAAGAAAGCCAACTAATAAAACAAGTCGCACCTTATGTACAACTACAGTTAAACAGAAGCGATAGAGACAAAAGTGAAACTCATACTTGTTATTCTGCTGGGGGACATCAATCTAATCCAATTGGAAATTGTCAATAGTAACTGGGTTGAAGGGTGTCTCCCTGTCGTTGATGGCATCGTTCCAAAGCTTCTTGATGTTATCGGTCATCCGCCGAAATAGGCGTACCGCACAGTCATCTTCTGGTCCATAGTGGGAGTCGAGAAGTTGGAACCTTGAATTCTTCCGGCCAAGGAATATCGACACCGAATGACCGACACCACCCATGGAAGCAGGAATCTCAGGTGGGTCAAAAGTGGGGAAAACAACCTGGAGCAACATAAACACATGTATCATTGAAAACTAAAAATTAATATCAAACGGTACAAAGAAAAATAAAACAATACAAACACAGTGGATCGCAATGCAAAACTAATAGAGAGGCAAAGAACAAGATATTGCATACCGAATCATGTGCATCCATGCCATCTGGACCAGTCGCCAAGAAGTACTTCCTCACACGGGAATCAAATTGACCTTTGAAAATCTTGTCCTAAAATAATGCAGACAACACCAACATATGAAAAATACAAAAATGAGACAAACAAGTTTTAACTTAAAAATGGTAAGGAACAAAATGGAAACGAAATCACTATATGGTTGACTTACACAAACCCAACTTGCACCACACAGGCAGTTCAAAGGGATATCATGGACAAAAATAAACAACAAAAGGGACAGGGATGGGGAAATAAGAGAGGAGCATGCTCCTCTCTTTATAGATTCTTGCCTAGACCAGTGGCAGCACTTGAATGATCAACCTCCTCTTCATAGCTATCACTTTCAGTCTCTTCATCATCATCATCTCCAGTTGACATTGCAGCGTCGTCGGGAAGAACACCAGCAGCAGCTGGAGCAGCTGGAGAATCTGAAACAACAAAAACCATTGGCTTTGCAGCACTAGGAAGAGCTGGAGAACCAACATCAACAAGAACTGATGGCTCTACTGTAGGAGACTTCTCCTGGCCTGCAGCAGCACTACCACCAATCTCAACAGCACCCTCAACGGGATCTTCCTCCAAAATGATATCTCTAGTTGGCTTGCCCTGCTCAGCATCAAAAACCTCAGCTGCCTTTCCCTGCTCAGCATCAGAAACCTCAACAGCATTTCCTTGCTCAGCATCAGAAACCTCAGCGCCGATGCCTGACACAGACTTGTCTGCAACCTTCTCTGGAGGAACACTAGCATCATCATTCTACGGCAAGAACAGAAAGTCAATACAAAGGGCCACATAGTGATAATAATGCACCACAAACAAGTAAAATAAAAAATGAGACAAATGGACAAGAGAAATGATACCTTATTTTCACTGCCATGAACCTCATCAACTAATACATCACTAGAGGGACAAGTTTCATGCACAGGGGCAGCTTCATGCACAGGATCAGCTTCATGCATAGGTAAAACATCCTCCTTAACCCTAGCACCATCATCAACAACCTAGAAAATAACCATGTAGAAAACAAATACCTAATCAGCAGAAGTTCACGTTACATAATCAGAGAAGGTCAGGTATCACAACTGACACATAATGGAAGTCCAAATACAGTAAACATAGCCAACCAGATATCAAACTACCATTAAGATACAGAAGAAAACAAAAAGGTCCAGTCATCAAAGTCATATAAGTTCAGGTGCTGAAGCACTTGCAGTTCAGGTTCTATAAACAGAGAAGGTCACCTATGAAACACTAGTACTAAAAAGAAAAAAAGACTAGAAAATAATCATGTAGAAAACAAATACCTAATCAGCAAAAGTTCACGTTACATAATTAGAGAAGGTCAGCTATCACAACTGACACATCATGGAAGTCCAAATACAGTAAACATAGCAGATAAGATACCAAACTATCATAAGATACAAAAAGAACAAAAAGGGCCAGTCATCAAAGTCATAGAAGTTCAGGTGCTGAAGCACTTGAAGTTCAGGTTCTATAAACAGAGAAGGTCACCCTATGACTACAAAATAGTAATAATTGAAAGCTAACAATGAACAATAGTGCAAAATAAATTTCAAAAGCTAACATAAACAAACCTCTTCGGTACACTCCACATGGCCTCCTTCACGACCCAAACGAACGGAATCCTCTCTCTAAATCTCTCTCACAACAACACTCGCCTCATCTTTGAAAGGCTTGCAACGGGCATCCTGCATTTCCTTGAACAACACAAAGCTAGCACGGAGGTGGGAAGTGCTCTCACGAAGCTCAGCAAGATATTTAGCTTCAATCGACAAAAGCTCCTTCTAAGACTCAGCATCAAAACCGTGGCCGGGAGGAAGAATCCCATCCACGCGACTAAGACGCTCAACCGTTGTCAGAACACGAGCCATCTCTCCACAAACAGTTTCCAGAAGTCCACCAATCCTAGAAAGGGAAAGATTGGCACCATCAAACAAACTCTCGGAGGAAACGCCACCTGCAGCACTCACACGGGTAGAAGAACCTCCTGGATCTATAGGGGGGGCACAAGTTTTAACATCCCGAGAGAATTCAAATCTCGTAGAAGTTCCACTACCTAGGCCGGTGGCACGAGGCATAGTAAGAACAAGACGTTCGATACGCATAAAGAACACAACCTCAGCCTGTGTCTTCCACTACATATACAAAAACAAAAGTCAACACGTCACAAAACAAATGAAAGAACATGGAAGCAGAAATACAGAAGACAATAGCAGAAGTTCAAGTTAGTACCACAAGCTGATACTGAAAACAAGACAATGACAAGGAAAAAAGGCAGAACAATCAGATACACAAACTACACCAAAAATTCCACTAATGCCTACACACGCAGTACATTTCAGAAGTCCAACTATGTCTACATAGGTAGTACAACCATGTACGACCACAAGTTAACATGCTTTCAAAATGTTGGAAATTTACATAGCAGAAGTTCAACCATGTACAACAAGGCAGTAATAAAACATGTATTTCAGAAGTCCAACTATGTCTAGATAGGCAGTACAACCATGTATGACCACAAGTTAACATGCTTTCAAAATGTTGGAAATTTACATAGCAGAAGTTCAGCCATGCATGTACAACAACAAGTTTAGCTAATTTCTTATGTATCTATCCAGAAGTTCACCTATGTACACAAAAGGCAGTAATACCATATAAGCCAAGCAGTTCAGCTAATTTACTTGTCAATATGAACTAGAAGGTCAGCTATGTACATAGCAGAAGTTCAACCATGCATGCAAAGGTAGTGCTAACTACACAGGAAAGAAGAAACACTCACAGGTAGTCTCCCAAACACCCAGTTGGTTGGGTCATCATCACCTTTCTTGACCAAGTCATCCTCAGCGAGCTCAAGAAGCTTGGCCTGATCCATGAAATTGATGCGAGGGGTCCTCAAGCCAACATTAGGCGTCTTGCCAATGATAAGGCAGTCCAGGTACACAAGAAGCAGCGCGATGGAATAGCCTGTGACAACTTTTCCTCTGCTAGTACCTTGCAGATACCTAACAACAGCACTTCGAATGTCATCAACAACCAACTGGCAGTAGTCCATATCTGCCATATCCTCAAACACAAGATTCTCTGCCATTGGTGTCTCCCTGGACACTCGTGTAGACGTTCCAGGGATAACCACCTTCATGAGAACAATCAGGTAAAACACCTGCAGAGCAAGATCATCCTTCGTCTCATCCTTCACAAGTTCCACGAGGATATTCCGTAGATCCTTTGTCTTGATGTCGTCACTCCTACCGTACCCAAGCTTGCCCTTCAACCTCATAACAACATCATCAAACCCATCACTCGAGGGCCTAGGAGGGGTATGATTACCTTGAGAGAATCCAAACAGATGGTGAATAGCATCATTTGTAATACGCACAACCTTGTTCGCCTCACCCATGTCCAGAATCATGGTTGTAGGGTCAATCCTCGTGTAGATGTTGCCCATCAAAGGACGAGAAATGTTGGAATCAACCTTCAAGTCAAACACACAACCAAAACCAGCGTTCATAACCCTCGCCTTGTGCCTAAGCTGTAGCATTTTCGCACACGTCTTGACCTCTCTTAGTGAGCAACGAACCGTCTTGTTAAAACATTTCGCCTCATCTCCTCCTTGGTCACCTTCTTCGGGCGCTTTGCATCCCCTCTTCCTCCTCTCAGGCCGCTCCGCAAGCTGATACTGAAAAAATGAGATACACAATGAGATACACAAGCTACACCAAAATTCCACTAATGCCTACAAAATTACACACTCAGTATATTTCAGAAGTCCAACTATGTCTACATAGGCAGTACAACCATGTATGACCACAAGTTAACATGATTTCAAAATCTTCGAAATTTACATAGCAGAAGTTCAACCATGTACAACAAGGCAGTAATAAAACATGTATTTCAGAAGTCCAACTATGTCTACATAGGCAGTACAACCATGTATGACCACAAGTTAACATGCTTTCAAAATGTTGGAAATTTACATAGCAGAAGTTCAACCATGTACAACAAGGCAGTAATAAAACATGTATTTCAGAAGTCCAACTATGTCTACATAGGCAGTTCAACCATGTACAACAAGGCAGTAATAAAACATATATTTCAGAAGTCCAACTATGTCTACATAGGCAGTACAACCATGTATGACCACAAGTTAACATGCTTTCAAAATGTTGGAAATTTACATCGCAGAAGTTCAACCATGTACAACAAGGCAGTAATAAAACATGTATACCAATAAGTTAAACTAATTTCTTCATGTATATATCCAGAAGTCCAACTATGTACACAAAGGCAGTAATACCATATAAGCCAAGCATTTCAGCTCATTTACTCGTCTATATGAAGGTCAGCTATGTACGCCAAGGCAGTGCTAAAAACACAAAAACTACAACAATAGTGACAAATGCTCTAAAAAGCGGTAAACATGAGACATTCATACCTGATTAGCGGCAGCAACATCTTCGTCGTCGTCCTCGTCATCAGCATTGAAATCAGCATCATCCTTGTCCTCTGGATTAGCACGAGAACGCTTCTTCTCACCCTTGTTAACCTTTGCAGGTGCAACCTTGCCCTTGACGCCGCATTTCTTCCCCTTACCAGATGCACTAGCACCAAGCGGAGAAGGTGTAGGCGCGACAGTGGCAAGCACACAAGGACTACGGCTTGGCGTACCACCGAGGCCTAGCCCCTCATCTTCAGCAACTTCTACAGGCCTTGAAACATGTGGGCTCCTCCGAGGAGTAACTTCACAACTAGATGCTTCCTCGCAGCGGTCTTCTTGAATTTCTTCTTAACAGGGACAACCGTGCCATCAGTGCCACCCGGCACGTCTTCCTCAACTGTGAGCTCAGCCACATGAACAGATCCAGGAACATCAGAACCTTTCTAAAGGCGGGCCGCCCTATTCTTCTCAAAATCTACTTGCTTCTTCCTCTTACGTTGGTCCTCCAGAAGAAGCTGAAGAGGCACATCCTTAGGTTGCGTGACAGGTTCAGTGCCATCAACAGACAGCGACTGCGTCTCTGACATCTGAAGAGAGCACAAAGGATCCGGAACGAAATCACAATCTTTGACTGACGGAGCCACCTCCTCAGCAGCAACAGGGTTTTTTTGATAAATCCAACTCAAATAAAACTTCGTTGATGGTGTTCACAGCTTCGTCCACCGTGGACACATTTGCAAAGAACACAAAAATCAAAGCAAAAAAATAAAAAGGTCAGGAACAAAAACAAAAACAACCGACGTGAACAAGTTAAAAAAACACGGCTCAAGAATTGAAAATGAAAAGAAAATGGGTTTCACATACTAGGTGAAGCAAAGGCTGCAGAAGCAAGATCCTCGAGGCTTGAAAAATTCTCAACGCTCGAAGCAACCTCAGCAATCACAGTCAAAGGAAAAATGGGTGATTTAGCTACATCAGATATTGGAGTGTCAGTATTAACTTCTGAAGCTCCATCTTGATCACAGGCATTTTTTTCAGAACTATTCAACTCATTACCAACTACAAAATAATGCAAGTAAAAAGGCAGCTGAGTTCTAATCCACAACCCTACACCAAAAGGGACTTCTACTTTTACATCAATGTCCAATACCCAGAAGTTCAATAATACCTAACAAAGCAGTAAGCACAACAAAACAATCTAAAAATTACATACTAAATATAAAAACAGTCTACACCAGAAGTGCTACTACATACAAGATTAATCTCCAGAAGTACAACAATATATAACAAAGCAGTAAAACAAAAGGTGCATAACAGAAGTTCAACCAAATTTCATTATAAACAAACAATAATTAAAACCAGAAGTTCAACTACGTGACCCAAGCAAGTAGCACATAAAAAAGATGTAGCATGACCAAAAATAGTATTTCACAGGCAAACTAAAATATCAATACCATGAACATGATAACAAGAAAACAAAAAACAAAGATATACACTATAAATATGAAATGGCACACACATAAACTATGTGTAAAATGCATACACATAAACTTTGTTAGAAGTTCACACTATTAAGAATGGCAGTCCAACAAGAAAACCAAGTGAAGATATGGTCAGACATATATAATAACACTACTATTTAAAATACAAGATCCAACTACATTAAGATACCTAGAGAAGGTTCTGAATCCATGACAACACAACCGCCTTGATGAATGCAACTCCAAACACTAGAACAACCTGCTAAAATAGGAGATTGATTCCATATAGTTAGCAAGTAGAAAATCATACAACAAAATACAAAAAAGAAACTGAATCAAACCCTAGGATGAAACAACTAGAACCAACAAGTATGAATAGATGAACAGTAGCACATATAGGCAAGCACAACACTAATGCACATATAGTATCCATAAACTAACTACAAATTCACAAACATAATCTAGACCTTGAAATCCACATCACTAATGCAATTAGATACAATAGATCCAACATCAAAAATCACACCACACCCTCTCTAACATGCATCTGACTGCTAAAATCAACAAAGGGGAAATGAAAATCCGCACACACGCATCTCACAAACAAATCTGACCACGGGGGAATGCATTCCAACCACCACACGCACAAGAACCCTACCTAATGTCCCACCAAACCATCAGAAGAAGGGGGTAGGAGGCGGACGCGAGAGCAAATAGAACAAACAGGCAGGCCTCCATAGATCTAGCGAAAGTAAATACAAGCATTAGGGGGGTGGGGGGCAGCGTTTGTACCTCTCCAAACGACCCGCGCACGCACGAATCCGCGGCGGTTCTTCCACTTCCCACAACACCCTGCGCAGGCAGTTGCCACCCTCGCTTCAAAGCAGAGCAGAGCAGGCTGGGCAAGGGAGAGCGGGTGCGGAGGAGAAATAGGAGCGGGGGCGTGCGTCGGTGACTCCACTCACGAGGGCAGGGAACAGGGGTTGAGAAATCGGGGGGAGTTGGAGTGGAAGAAGGTAGCGGAGCAACG
>LT934122.1:683455302-683478313 GCA_900231445.1 Triticum turgidum subsp. durum | reverse complement strand
AACCGGTACTAAAGGCTTCTCCCCTTTAGTACCGGTTCGTGGCACGAACCGGTACTATGGGTTAGACCTTTAGTACCGGTTGGTAACACAAACCGGTACTAAAGGGGCTCGTGGGGACCCGGCCTGACACCAGCCTGCCACTACCCCTTTAGTACCGGTTCGTGGCACGAACCGGTATTAAAGGCTCAACACGAACCGGTACTATTGATCGCAGCCACGAACTGGCACTATTGATCACATTAGTGCCAGTTTTTTTACAAACCGGCACTAATGTGCTTCACATTTGACCCTTTTTCTACTAGTGCCTCTGCCATTTGTTTTAGTAACTAGCAGCACCATAACCCCACCTGCACATTTTTTCATAAGTTCTACAAAATTTAGAGCTTTAGTCCAACTATGTTGGTTCTGCGATTATCCGTACGTAGAAAATCACACTAAAGATTGTTTTCTTCTCTGAACCTAAACACATTTTTTCTTTGAGCTTAAATGCATTTATTATCTGAACATAAATGGGATAGTTCTATGAACTTAAGTGTGTGTGTTCTATGTGTATTCTGTGAGTGTTAGAGGACAATGAGTGTTGCATGTCAACTATTGGTTTGGCCAGTTACAAATTTTGGCCTGGTTGAACTTTTGATAGAGCATCGGTTTGTTCTTAGTTCTAGTGCACTCAAAGCATAAGGAGGGTTTGACCTGTTATTGATGGATCACTATAACTTAACTTATCATGTCAGTTCTAGTGCGGCACTAGCGAAGGTACAAATGTACTGAAATGTTCACACCTTTAATCTTTTAATTCTGTGAACAAACATCAATTTAGTAGGAAAAAGTAACATAATAAGTCAACTTTGTAAGTGCATCAATTCACGTTGAATAAAATACAGAAGTGCACCATCAAGTTTTCGATCAGCCCGCTTATAAAAAAACAGAAAGTTGGTTGTGTAAAGAAAACCGGAGAATCAATGTCAGCCTAGAAGTTCACTAGGGAACTCCATGCAAGTGCACTCATTAGAAAATTTTTGGTTTACTATATTTTGTAGACTGCAGAAACTTTAAACTTACTATTTTGAATTTTTCGTTGTCATTTTGCAAAGTTGTACACTTGACAAAAAATTGCCTTATTGATCTTTTGTTCTGAACCTTTTTTCTGAAGTTACTATTCTGTTTTGTGATTTTAGATAAAGTTTCGCCCTCGCGCAATAGCTCGTCCACCATGGGTGCCTGCAGCCATCCAAGTCGAGGGTTGACACCAATCCAAGTAGAATCGCACCCACCATCTTCACTAGCACTGTGCAACCGGACAAGTCGAGCACACACACAAGGAAAAAAGTGAAAGCCTGCCAACCCATGTCACGTTGCCTCGGGACCCCCAAGCACTGCCGCGCCCCGTCGCCGGTGCATGATGGTGAGGGCTAGCGTCTTTGCCCAACAAAGCAGGATACCATCCCTCCATTGACAATGTGCATGTCCAGCCGCTGCTGCATCTCTCTCTGCCGGTGGATGCTCGTGTGCTATAGTTGTTTTTCCCCTTCCTGTTCGTGCTTCTACTCACCTTTTTTATCTCTCTCATGTGTTGTGTTGCACTACTGCAGCTCGATCCTGGAGGTGCTAGCTCATGCTGGCTGGAACTAGGATGCAAAAGGGTTAACGGATCCATGCGGCACAAGCACTGGTGCTATGCTTTCTTCTTACTTTGTGTTCTAATTTACTTTCTTCTTATTTTCAGTTTGTGAGATACAAAAAGAAGTTAAAAAATGTTGTGCCTGGAGTTCATATTATTTGCTACCCCCGTGATGTACATCTATAGTTTCTCCCTACAAATGTGTTGGTCCATGTAGTTGTATTTTCTGTGTTTCTCCCTCCAAATGTATGCAAGTTCAGAAGTTGCACAGAAGCAGAAGTTTGTTTTAGTGAGAAAAATGCATACTGTCTTCAATAACTCATTTCACTTCATGGTTTATTCACCTATTTTTTGTTTCCTATTTATCCTAATTCCTAAATGTTCTACTCAACTTCAGCGCCATGCTCAGTCCAACCCCGTGGCTGCAGGGTGGCCAAGTTTGTCGCGACCATCAGTTTGGAGACCTGCATCACTGCCCGTGTCGCTACCATGGCCACCTGGATAACTGCGTGCTCCGTCAAAAACCTCCTGCACAAGGAAAACCAACAGGAGTAGAGGCGTCTGAGATGCTCTGTTCTAGCGAGGTGGCTGATTATGTTTGTCACTTATATAATTTTTCTGGCCAGAGCACGACCAGAGCTTATGTCAGTATGAACTTTGATTGTGATGGTACTACAAACTCTATAAAAACACCAATAATCCATTTTACGTGTAATTACCTTTTATACAATTCACATGGATTGTGCCCCTATTACCAACTGTGGTACAAAAATGCACTGTGCTCACCATTTTATTTTAGTTCGTCGGTTTGTAATGCTTTAAAAGAGAGGAGGTAAAAGTGAACCATTCGGTTTTGTATTATAAAAAAGTGTTAATTTGAGAAACTTCAAAAACATCTTGTTTAATAAGTTCTGCTTGTTCTGTGTATAGTATTTATTGAGCTAAAAATGGTATGGTTCATACATTCTCGTCGATCTCGTTGTAATCATCCTTGTTTTTGTGAGTTTCCTGATGCAAGTTTTGTGGTCAGTCCAGATGGGAGAAGGTGATCCGTCCAAAGTGTAATTCTGTGACATTGACGACCAAGTTCTACAACTAATCCGTACAAACAAAAACGGTGGTCCGTTCTACAAAGAAGAAATGGTTGAATTAAAAATATTGATCGGTACAAGTTAAAAATGATGGTCCGTTTGGAATAAAAGAAATGACAAAAATTTAACTTGTAAAACTTCAAGCAAAAAGAAACCCCATGCAATTCAAACGGGAAAAGTACAAGTCGTAAAATAAGAGAAGTGTAGAACATCATTGTAAAAAATAGTTAAAAAAAGAATAAAAAACATTTATTTTTGAAAAAACTATCATTCATTTCGATGATATAAACCATGCAAGTACAGGGGCGGTGATACAATAAACCGTTGAAAACATACGAGCAAAAATATTACCCAAAAAAGAGCAAAGTCTAATTAGTGAAAACACGGTTAGTACAAAACCCATGCAAACATCGGTACACTTACTTTTTTTCCGGAACCTTTCAAAATTACTCTTCGAAGAATACATCAGTACAAACGCACACGTAGATCCGTACAAGTACTCTGTTTTTTTTACGGAGAAATAGTACGATGGGTCTCACCGTAATCCAAATTACTCTCCAACGGTTGCGAATTTGAGAAAATGTTCAACATGAATAAGTTTCGTATTTTCGATAACTTGCCAACCATATATTATTTGCCTCATTTCGACAAACTTCTAAAAAATTGCGTTCGAAATCAAATTTGACAATATTGGAATTCCTTTTTAAACCATAAGAAATTAGAAAAACATTTCAATACGAAAAAGTTGCGCATTTTCAATAGCTTTCCAATGCCTTATCATTTGCATCAATCAGAGAAACCGTTTGTAAAAAATTGCGAAAATAAGTTTCGCTCAAAATTTCACCGTTTTCCAAATTTGTTTTAAATCGTATAGAATTAGGAAAAAACAATAGATATAGGGAAGATACGTATTTTCACCAGCTCTCCAACGCCATATTATTTTCTCAAATCCGACAAACCGTTTGAAAATCGAGTCCAAAATACGATTCGCGTTTTCGGTTTTGAAAAAATGGTTTTTTCAAAACTGCTCTTAAACCATAATGATTTTGCAAAAACGTTCAATATACTTGAAATATAGTTGTCAAGATCTTTCCAACGATATATTACACGTCCCATTCCGACAAAAAAAATTTAAAAAAATTGAAATAAAGAAGATGGTCTGTTAAACCGAACTGAAAGCATCAGTTCAACCGCTTGAAAATCATCAGTACAACCGCCTGAAATCGCCTGTTCAAGTAGGGTAACAGAATAATATTCTGTTTCGCGAAACAAAATAGCCCAGATATATATATATATATATATATATATATATATATATATATATATATAAGGTGGGTCTATTATGATAACACCCTTAAGAGTCTTATTCTGCACATCAAACTCACTTATTCTGCTAACACTTTCGTGCTGCATAAAATCCCGAAGCGAACCGCACGCCGCCCCACCGGGCCACCCCCTCCACATTCTTCGTCTCACCCACGACCGCACCACCTCTCTTCCCCAATGACCGCACCACCTCTCTCCCGCAGCCTTCCTCTCCTCGCCGGCGAACCACCCCTCCCGATCCACCTCCCAGCACAAGCCACCACGGGATGAAGGCCGTGATAGCACCCCACGATGTCCAGCCGCTGGATCCAGGCCGCGCCGCGCCCCCCTTCCCCCATGCCCCCGGTGACTCCCAGCCGCTGGATCCAGGCCACCCTGGTCCTCCCGCGACTCCCAGCCGCCGATCCAGGCTGTGCTGGCCCTCCCGCGCCACCCTGCCGCCGGATCCAGGCCGCGCCGGTCCTTCCGTGACGCCCCGTCGCCGGATCCAGGCTCGACGGCCCCCTGCACCGCCCTATCGTCCCGCCGGAGTACCCACCATCCCGGTCACCGCAGTCCCTCCACCTCAATCTCTACCCCTCCCATCGCCGGCGAGCCCCCCCCAGCCACCCGCCACCACTTGCGAGAACAGCTATGCAGTTTGGTTGGATCTGTCGTGCGGTTCAGTGGGTCATGTCGTGCAGTGTGGTGTGGCTGCAGCTCTTGGGCGCGCGTGCAGTGCACTTTCGCCGGTGTGGAGGCGGGTGAAATGAGTGCAGCTCGGCCGAGCGGCATCAGCTGCGCGGGCATGCGCCTCGGCCAGTTACTTCGTGCAGTTCGTTTGATGCGTTTTTTCATGTTTTTTACCTATTCAGATTTGACTGCTCTGCTCTATGTCTCATGCCGTGCAGTGTGGTGTGGCTGTAGCTCTTGACGAGCACCCCCTCCTCCTACATCCTCATCAACACAGGATCTCCGACAAAGCTGCTCGCTTCCTGCGTGTGCACTGCCACTGCAGTTTTGTAAGGAGCCTCCAGAAAAATAGCTCTCTCAACTCGTTGCGGTTCCCCGGCGGCTGGAGAGAAGTGCACTGCACTAGGGTGGCTGGCGTCATTTTTTTTAATTATTTCATCTTGCTGTATGGTTCAGTCTCGCCATGTTATGTCGTTCACTTGAGGTATCCTATTGTTTGCATTGGCAGCCCATGTAGTTCTTTAAAAGAGAATGTAGAGATAAAAATGTTGGTAAAAAACATTGTACAATTCGTTTTGCTCATCCCTTGGACCCGTTACTCTCCACTGCAGTTCACTATACAACAAAAATGAAAAAAACCTAAACATATTGCAGCTTGCTTGCTAAACTCATGCTCTCAAATGGTGCAGCTCGCTTTGTAATATTTTTTATAAAAGAATGGTGCAGAATGATGCAGTCCGGCTGGTACGGACAAGTGGTTCAGTGTGATATTTTCTAAATTCAATTTTATTGTTTTGTTGGAGTTTTATTGTTGTTAAAGAAGTCTAGTGTAGTTCGCTCGTGTCTACATATCCGTCCCAGTAGTCCACTCACCACGTCTTTGTAGTACATACTCGTTGATAAAAAAATAGTTTTAGAAAAAGAAAGAGTAACAAAAAATCCATGCAGCCCCTCTGATGACATTGCAGTGCAGTTGCCCTTGCCTCTGTGGTTCATTTATGCCTCGGTATGAAGCGTATTCCACTTCTTCGTATGGGAAATATTACGTCTCATAAAAAAAGAAATCATGAAGTTCGCTTGGCCGTCCGATGCAGTGCGGTTTTCAGTCTGAAAGAAGTGCGGTTTTCTTCCTCGTCTTCAAAATTTTACGTCCCACAAAAAGGAAACCATGTAGTTCTCTTACCCGTGTGATGCAGTGCGGTTTTTCGTCCGTTGTAGTGCGGTTTTCAGTCGGATAAAGTACCCACGTCGATTTGGGTGTCGCAAAAAACAGAGTGTCCGTATTTCGGTAAATTCGAAATTCCTCTTAAACCGTAAAGAATTAGGGAGAGCGTTCTACATGAAAAGGTTGCGCCTCGTCGATACCTTTCCAACAGCGTATCATTTGAATCATTCCGACCAGCGGTTTGCAAAAAAATCGCGAAAAACGGCCGCTGCCACTCGTCGTTCGCCGCACGATTTTCAAAATTAACTTAAAACCGTAAGGAATCTCAAAAACATTGCAACATATGAAAGTTGTGCCTCGTCCATAGCTTTTCAACGATATATTACATGCCTCGTTTCGACAAACGGTTAAAAACTAGAGCGAAAACAGTAGCGAAAATTTCAATTTTTTTGAAAAACAGAATTCCGCGATTTAGTAAATTTGAAACTGCTCTTAAACCGTAACGAATTAGAGAAGGATTTATATATGGAAAAGATGTGCCTCGACGATATCTATCCAACGGCGTATTATTTGCTTCATTCTGACAAGCGGTTTAGAAAAGAACGCGAAAAAACGCTCGCTGCCACTCGTCATCCGCCGCACCATTTTCAAAACTGCTCTTAAACCGTGTGGAATCTCGGAAAGTGTTCAACAGGTAGAAGTTGCACCTAATCAATAGCTTTTCAACGGTATATTACACGCCTCATTCCGATAAACGGTTCAAAAACTAGAGCGAAAACAGTACCAAAAAAATAACGCGTGCAGTTTTTTCCGACGAGAAGTTCACTAGTCTCTATTGCAGTGCTCGTCGTCAAACTGATGCAGTGCGCTTCTGTTGAGCATGCAGTGCCGAAGTGGTGTGTAGAATAGATATTCTGCTAATATTAGCAGAATAGAACGTCTGTATATATATATATATATATATATATATATATATATATATATATATATATATATATATATATATATATATATATGACAGGTATATAGATCAACGATGGCGAGGAAGTGGTATGCCGTGTATGTAGGGCATGTTCCGGGTGTGTATGATGAGTGGCCAGAGTTTGAGGCCCAAGTCTCTAGCTTCTCCGGCGGAAGCCAGAAAGGGTTTCATAGCAGAGCGGAAGCCAAAGCTAGTTACTTGAGATTCAAAGCACAACATGGGATTCAGAACCAGCGTCGTTGCAAAAACTACTACACAATACCGTTTTTGATCATCGTGATCGCTCTTATCTCGTATGTCATAGTTTAGTAGATGATGAAACATGTGTCTACTGTGACAATGTAAGAGACATGTGATCATTAACTTGTATTGCTATTTCGAGATGATGATGAGATCGACATCATTTGTGTTCGATAATGATGATATGATGAGTCTATGTTGTACCACTTCGAGGATGATGATGAGACATTCGTTTTTCAGATAGTTTCAGTGTAGGTCTATGTTGTAATTGTATAAAACCTGTAAAACATATGAGTATAGCAAAATAAAAAAAAGAAAATACTAGCAGTAGCGTGGGGTTTTGGAGTAGTAGTAGCGCTGCCTTACCAGTAGCGTTGGTTGTAGAGCCATGCTACTAGTATTAGCAGTAGCGATGGACAAAGGCGCACTACTACTAGACATAGGTAGTTGTAGTGCTGGTTAAAACGAGTGCTACTGCTAAAAAATAGTTGTAGCGCCGTAGCAGTAGCACGCGTGCACATGCTACTAATAGCCAAAAAACCAGCACTACTGGTAAGGGTTTTCCTAGTAGTGTACGTCTGGCCAGACCTTCCCTCTACTCACCCACACCCCCTGTTATTCTCCGGTGACGGCGGACTTACGCCGTAGCCGAACCAGCGAACCCTCGTACTCCCCTCTGCATGGGCATCCACTCGCCTCGTCTTCTCTGGCTGCTCGTTGTTCCCTTCCTAGGCCTCACCGTCGTCCACCGCCTTGATGCTCACGGCGCCTCGTTGTCAATGAGGTCAACGACCGGCAGCAATCAGAAGTGGACTTTAGGCTGTGAGGCTAACAACTAGACCCACCAACTACATCTTCGAAACCAAGGAACTGCCTTCCTATTACTGACAAAATAAAAATGATTCCTCCCCCTGACAACCGGGACCCACCAGCCATATCTTCACACGCAAGGAAGTGCATCCTTAGCCTCCCTGACAGGTGGGACCCACCCAGTCGAAGCGTATGTAGTGTTGTCGCGAATGTGTACGTACATACTGCTGGATCGGTCTCTCTGCAATGATGAACCGTGGCCGAGAAAGCAGCGGCACATGTAGTAGTAGACAACGTCGAGTTGACGATGGAGGAAGACTTGGCATGCCCCCGACATAGCAGTTCAGGAAGTCCCTTCTAAACTGTGTACATGTACGTACAACCAGATGCCAAAAAATACGGCCACATACGTACATACGGGCGGGTTCTCGAATGCCTACTCGCGCATATGTACGGCCAGGGCTCGTGTACATGGAGAGGCAACAGAAAGCAGCAACGGCTTCGTGTTCATCGGGAGCCAACCAGCTTGGAAGGAACAACCGAGAAGAGGTCTGACGTACCGCAGAACAGAGGAAATGGGCCTTCTATTCGACTGCATAGGGTCAAAACGGGGTCATGTTCATTGGGAAGGGTCTGGCGTACAGCAAAACGGAGGAAACGGACTTCTGTTCGACCCCGTACGGTCGAAGCAGGTTCCTGTTCATTGAGAAGGGTCTGGCGTACCACAAAATGGAGGAAACGGACCAGTGTTGGAGTGCCTACAGTCGAAACGGGGTCATGTTCATCGGGAGGGGTGTGGCGTACCGAAAAACGGAGGAAACTGACATGTGTTGGAGTGCCTACAGTCAAACGGGGTCATGTTCATCCATCGTCTACTACCCTGCTCTAGCCTCCATGGGAAACTGTTCATCCACCGTCGACCTCCTCCAGCCTTCACGGGCTATACTGTTCATCCACGGCTACTGTTCATCCAGCCTCCACCGGCTGCTGTTCATAGATCCTCCACAGGGTCCTATTCATCCACCCCCAACCGGCTGGGGTGCGGTGGCCTCCTTGGGGTCATGTTCATCCAGTAGCAACGACCTACTACCATGGGGTCCTGTTTATCCAAGCCCCACCAGGAACTATTCATCCACAGCCAACCAACCAGCTCGACTCACCACGTCTTGACTCGTTCTATGTACCGCTCGCATGGTAGGAATGGTCACTGTTAATCGAGATGCAACCCAACACTGGCTGGCTACGTCTCGCACGGGGCTCGATCGGTTTTCGTAAGCAGTAGCAGTGATCGATCGCTCGGGTTCAGTTAGCAGCAGCAGCGAAGGAATCGCCCAGGTTCAGTCAGTAGCGAATGAATCGCTCGGGTTCAGTTATCATCCAAGGGATCGATCGCTCGGGTCAGTAATGTGTGATCGCTCAGGTTCAGTTATCCAATGGCTCGAACATACGCGCGTACATGAGAGAAACGCGGAAACGTCCGTGGATCTCTCGGCCCCGACCACCCACCGTAACCGGGAACTCCCCGATATTTTCCTCGCCCTCGCTTCTACCACGGTTTTTTCTGTCATGGACGGTCCAAAGAATGTCATGCAGCTGCATCTCCGGCCCGCCCAGGACGAAAAGCCCATTTTCTGTCATGATTTTTTTTCATAGAAGTAGGAGCCAACCACATCTATGATGATACCGGGTTTTGTCATAATTATCGTCATAGAAGTGTCATAAGCATGATAGAAAAAATATTCGTTCGACTCAAAATGTCATAGATGTGTCTTTTTTTGTAGTGAGTGGTGTTATTTTAGTACGAACTCTAGGGTTGTTTGTGGCACTTATAGGAATATCCCAATAGATCAATCAGAAAGAATAATTTTGAGGTTGTTTCGTACCCTACAATCAATTTCATCTTACGTTCTCCGCCATAGGAACTTTGGAGTGACTCTTTGTTGCACGTTGAGGGATTGTTATATGATCCAATTATGTTATCATTGTTGAGAGAACTTGCACTAGTGAAAGTATGAACCCTAGGCCTTGTTTCTAAGCATTGCAATACCGCTCACTTTTATCACTTGTTACCTCGCTGTTTTTATTTATTCAGATTATAAAAACCTATATCTATCATCCATATTAAACTTGTACCACCATCTCTTCGCCGAACTAGGGCACCTATATAATTTACCATTGTATTGGGTGTGTTGGGGACAGAAAAGACTCTTTGTTATTTGGTTGCAAGGTTGTTTGAGAGAGACCATCTACATCCTATGCCTCCCACAGATTGATAAACCTTAGGTTATCCACTTGAGAGAAAATTGCTACTGTCCTACAATACTCTGCGCCTGGAGGCCCAACAGAAGTCTCCAAGAAGAAGGTTGCATATTAAACATCAACCACCACGTAGTAGCACGCCGACGAACAGCGCCACCACTACCAGGAGACCACCAGTATACCACCTTCACCTCCAAGGAGCTTCTCCGCGGAGCAGAGAACAACTGGCCCGTCTTGACTCTGATGGGGCCAAATCTAGGCCGAGCGGGCACCACAGGTCATGCCCGCACCACCACGCTACCCTGCAGCCAACGGCCGAGCCGCCGCACCGAAAGCACTCATGCCAGAATAAAGGAAAAGCAGAGGAATGAGGCTACTTTTCTAGGCAACAAATGCCCTTCTCTTTTTCAATGAACCAACACCACAATACCCTAAGTAATATGATTTGGACTCTCCCAGTCATATTACTTACTTGCTAGCTCTGCTCTTTTGATTTTCAGTTGCACAAACCAACACCACACAGTGTTCTACCACAACCCACACTCAACTACAATACTAGATCAAGTGATGGCTATAATAGATGCAGTCCACCATCACCCCAGAGTGCAAAACACATTTGCACACTCAATTGTTCGTATTACAGCAAGGTTTGCTTTAACATGTTGCATGCTGGTCTTAGTTAATCTTGTGAATTCAATTTTTGCTTGTTTTTTAGCAAGCAATGTTACTCAAGACTATAAGATATGTTTGATCATTGCTTTTGTCGACCTTCTTATACATGTATATCTAATGTGACAACATGCCTGGGCCACCATCTCTGATTGCTTTCCCCCTATGTATAACCATCTCTTGCTACTGTACAGCAGACAAAAAAATTAACTGAAGTTGTACCTGGTGAAGAACAACATGCTACAATCGACTCAAGGTTGATGTTTTTTTTGTTGACAAAGTAAGAAACAAACAGAAGCATGCATACTTGTGGAAACACCATCACCAACATCCCTCCTGGTTTGTTTATTACTCTCTTTGTAAAGAAATATAAGAGCATTTAGATCACTACTTTAGTGATCTAACCTCTCTTATATTTATTTACAGAGGGAGTACTACTCTACTATTCTAGATGGAGGAAAATTCACGACAAGACAAACATTATCCCTATTCTATCATTTGTTGTTGTGAATATCTACTCTGCTCTACTATATTGGGAAGGCAGACTTCACTGAGGCCGGGTTACATACATACTAACTTGGCAATGTTAGTTTGATTTTGTGTCTATGGTCTAAAGAAATCTGACCATATATTCTCGTAACAAGTGAAATACCCAACTTGTATTTCTCAAGAAAATAAAACTTGTTTCATCTCAATGGGTTGGTTGTTGCTTGAGGGCAATCGAGCTAATCCGGTCATGCATATGAAATGTCTCTTCTCAATCAACTCTCTCCCTAATAACCAATTAAGCCCATGGATTATATTAATTGGTTAACAAAATTTGTGCGTGTCAACCCCATGGTAATACACTTATTCAACAATGAACTAGACACACTGCCAGTATGTTCAAAAAATAAAAGTTGCAACTCTCTTCCTTAATCGATACTCTTGATGAAACTAAGGAGCTGAGGCCCCTTTGTAATATTGAGATTGAGAAAAAAGGCAACTTAATAAGCACATTGCCCACTTTTATGCGGGGAAAAGATTAAATGGTGCCAATGATCCAACGCTAACTTTCCTTGTTAAAGAAGATGACAATACGAAATACTTTCAAATGCTGGCCAACGGCAGGCTTAGAAAGAAACATATTTTCTCTATACACCAAGATGAGGGCCATATCTAGGGGGATGTCTAGCTAAGAAATGTTATTACTAAATATTACAAGGATCTTTTTGGACCTTCAGGTGAAAGTTCATTTTGATGGACAAGTCTATTACTCATGACATCCCTCAAGTTTTAGAGGCGGAAAATGAGTTTCTGGCAGCTCCACTCTCTGAGAAGGAAATCCTTATCGTGGTATCTCAAACGAAAGGCAACAAGGCTCCTGAGTGGGATGGTTTCTGGCGAAGTTTTATTAGTTAATCAAGGACATGATTAAGGTGGACTTGGTTCAATTATTTAACCAACTACATATCGACAACCTTGACATTGCCCATTTAAACTTCGGTGGCAAGCATATCCAGCAACATCAACCAATCTCCCACCTGAATGACAGTTTTAATATCATTACGAAGGTTGAATGAGGTGGCTGACCATGTGGCACACTTCACTCAAAAAATGTTCATGCAAGTCCATAACATACACAATGGAGTTGTTGTGTTGCATAAAACCGTACACGAGCTTTGCCGAAACAAGTTGAGCGGAGTTATCTTACATTTATGGAAACTTGAGCAATATACATCTATGAACAAAACATAACCTAATACTCTCGAAGCCTCTACCTAATTATTTGATAAATGTTCTCTAAAACACTCTACCAAATCTTATAGATATTTAGTGGAACATACAAAGTCACTATAATACATTAAAGGGGGAGTAGTGTGATAGTGTTGATTTTCTTAAATTTATGGTGTGATCCATTTTGTAGAAGAAAAATCAGAAGATCCCAAATAATATAAAAGTAAAGAGTTTGGGAAAAGAAATACTTTTTTGTAATGTAATGGACTTACTGAATAGGCATTTGGTCCAAGATGACTTTTCTAGACTGTTAAGGCTTTATATTCTGAAAGAATATGTGTATCAAGAAGTGTATAATAGAAGGAATATTTAATGGCAATTTTGTTCCTATGAAGTAAAAAGGTTTAATATAAAATGTTCTAAAATTACCAATCTGAGCAGTGCGCCGGTCCTATGTCTAACGAAACGATTTAGTTGCAACAAACAATTCCAAATGATGAAGCATGTCATACGGTGACTGTTGCAGTCACCATATCAACCAATAGATAGGTCAGAGCAAAGTAGTGACTGTTATGATTCAACACCACACCACGGCCTATATAATCCACCTCACTTTTGTACGAAATATGTCCAGGTTCCTTTGACAATTAAGGTCGGACTCGGCAGAAAACGCGAACATTCCCCTTGAGTTCCTGCAACACATTAATCATATAAACAAACACATTGTATGGGATTATGTACGATTGCAAACATTTTCGTCAACATTCTTTTCCTCAACTTCCGCCAACATTTTCGTCATCTGCATAGTAAACAATTGCAAACATTAATTGAAAGTATGGTAATTCAATCTAAATAATAATAGGCATGAAAAATTGTTACAAATATTATAATCAAAGGCATAATAGTGATACAAATGAACTACAGTTTGTAGCTTGTAGCTATAAATAGTTAAATATTATTTTGAGGCTTAATCATAAATAGCAAGTCACTCAACAACGAATTTATTTCAGCTGATTTATGCTGAGTGTCCTCCCTTACTTCATGTAGTTCACTCTGCGAAGACAGCAGGGTAAAAGTCTTAGCTATGAGCATGTAATTATAATTTTAATTGAAATGTTAAGGCATAAAGAATGCAATTAAAAGATGAAAACTAAAATAATGCTTGGCACGTTTTTTATGTGTGCTTCAGAAGGAGTTGTGCAAGATGTAAATATTATTTTAAAGATGAAAAACTTCAACCAAAGGTTGAAAGCTTTATAGTTTTGGGATTGAGCGAGTGGCTTCCATGAAACATCATGTTTTATTGAGGTATGCAATGTTTCATATCTGTACCAGCTGCTGCAGTTTCTTAAGAGGTATACACATGCTAGTTTCATCAGAAAAAATAGGCATGCTTGCTTTGTAAAGGACAATGACATTTGCCTATTGTTACCCCAGCCAGACCCGCGCAGCAAGAAAATGGCCCTTTTGGTTACCCGCATTCACTATTGGGTCTGCATAGCACAAACTTTAAAGAACCTCTGGGCCTGCATCTAGAGGAACCCTCAAATCATCCATTTTGTGGAGACAGGCCCGAGCGGTGCAACCCTAGGCACGTGTGGTTGCATGCGTGGGTCAAGTCTCAAGAAGTCGTGTTAGAAGCTTCATCATAAATTACCCTCATAGTCCTTCATCACCGCTCTCTCCCCACTTCCCCACTCACACCGGCAGCAGTGACCACCGGACTGCCAGCAGGATGATCCAAGATAGTGGCTACCACCGGAGGTACTATAGACCTCCACGGGAGCGCATCAGCCATGGCGGTAAGTAGTCACCTTGTCTATAGATTTACCGCTTTCGAATAGGGCTAGATTTGATTTGAGCATGGGGTTGGGGAGTTTGGGAGGGGATTGAACACATTAGGGGTGGAGGACTGGATGAAATCACTGCCATCCATTGATTATGCACCGACAACTTCTAAGGTTCATATGTGACTTTTTTTATTACATCAGGGGTGGGGATTTGGGTACGAACTTTCTTGTCTAGCCGCGGCGACCCTGGAGTCGTGTCAAGCAGCCGGAGGGGGGGGGCATAACCATCTTATTTTCTACCTCATCTTCTTCGTCCTACTCATCTTCGTCAAGAACGATGGGTCTTGCACAGTAGCCTATTGCTGGCGCCCTGGCCCGAACTACACCTCATTGTTGTGTCACTAGTAGAAAATGACCCTATGTGAGCTCCATTCGTCTCAGTTTGATAACGGCCCGGTACAAATGTGACCATTAGTCCCGGTTTGATAACGGCCCGGTACAAATGTGACCATTAGTCCCGGTTCCAACGACTAAGGGGAGGGCATCATTAGTCCCAGTTCGTGGCATGCCTCTTCTCTCGGTTCGTGTCACCAACCGGGACTAAAGGGGTGGTGGGAGGTTTGTGTCAGGCATGGGCACCCACCAGCACATTTAGTCCTGGGTCGGGTCACAAACCAAGACTAGAGGTGCACCTTTAGTCCCGGTTTGTATAACCAACCGAGACTGAAGAGATCACTATATATAGTGCTTCATCCCGCCCGAGTCGAAGCACTCTATTTTTCCCCTTTCCTCTCTGTTTTCTTCCCCTCTTGCTCGAGCTGACCTCCATTTTTACCTAAATTTGTCAAGATTTGAAGGCACCCCATCCATCCAATTGTTCACAAATGTTAGAACCTTTGTCCTTTCATCTCTCATTGCTAGATTAGCTCTTGCAACACTCTATAATATAGTGAATTGTGGGTTTTAGTTTGGGAGTAATTATATGTGGTAGTTTATTTGATTTATATGGAATTTGAGCTCAAATTAACTTTTAGGTTGTATATGTAGGTGTGGTTTACTTAGTGCCTTCTCGTCCCCGTCCTAACCACAGTCGATCGCCTGCACCGTCCCATTGCCGGGACCACCTTGGTGAGCCTCTTGTTCTTATCCTTTTTAAAAAAAAAATCATGTTTGTGTTATTTAGATAGTTACTTGTATAATTTTCTTACACGTAGGTTGTTTGTTATACATAGTGGCATGGTTTTGATATCCGTCCCAGTCGGCCCTCGTCCGATTTATGATCCGGTGATGTGGTATATTCTCTTTTATAACTATTTGTTGCATTTTGTTTTTGACAATTATGCCCATCAAGTTGACATAGATATTTTATCTAGGAGGTATGTGAACCAGAAATTGCAACCGACCCTCTTGTCGAGAAGTTAAATTTAGTTGAAAAATAAAACAAGTATTTGAAAGAAAAATTAAAAAGAATTCAAGATGAGAAGATGAAACTAGAGTTGTATGTTGTTGATGTCGTCCGTGATCACATGATCAAGATGGATGCAATGCGCTTGAAGATTAGAAAGATTAGAAAATATGCCATTGATAACGAGGTTGGTATCATTATGTTGTTGGATCAATTGTTACCTTAGTTGCAATCTTTATCGTTTTTGTTGTTGCATTTACATGCTTTAGCTAGAGAGTTTGTATGTAGTTTTATGAGAATAAGTGTGTATGAACTTGTATTAATTTGGTCTTTTCGATACTGTGTAATGAAGATGAGCCTACAATGGATGTACGATGACCGATGCTCTCCCAAATTCATTGAAGGCGTGCATAGTTTTCTGCGTGTGGCTGAGGCAAACAAGCGGCCGGATGGTTTTATATGTTGTCCATGTGTTGTCTGTAAGAATGGTCACAATTACTCTAACTTAAGAACCATTCACGTCCACCTATTTACGTCTGGTTTCATGTGCGGCTATAACTGTTTGACAAAGCACGGAGAAAGAGAGGTTCTAATGGAAGAGAATGAAGAAGAAGAGGATGATGATCTCTATCCTGGCCATTGGTACCCTTAATACGATGGTACTACAATGGGGGAAGAAGTTGAGCCGACAATGGGGGAAGAACCTGAAGAAGAGGCATCAGATCAGCCCACTGATTATCTTGGTCGGGCCATTGCCGATGCAAAGAGAAACTGTGCAAGTCAAAAGGAGAAGTTGAAGTTGTAGCGCATGTTAGCGGATCACAAGAAATTGTTGTACCCAAATTGCAAAGATGACAAGAAAGAACTGGGTACCACACTGGAATCTCTGCAATGGAAGACCACTACAAGAAATATGTCAACTAATGACCTTCTGTCAGTGACCCTTCAAGAAATGGTCGTAAATCTACAACCATTTGAGAACAATTGGTCACAAGTTGTTCAGAGGGCTCCAAACCCTAAACGATAACGAACATTTTGGTCAGAAAGGTCGTAATTTCCTTACACGAAACGGTTGTAAAGCAGACAACACTGGTCCGCTGCCTTATTTCTAGCTGATCACGACCAATATAGATGGTCATAACCTTGTAAATTGTCGTGGATTTCTATGACTAGGCACCACCTCATCAGTTTTGCCTATGTGTCATGTCCATGTGTCAATTTTTTCCCTAGGTTGTGAAGCAACCTATATTTCTGTTATTCCCTAAATTCCCAAAAAATGCTCATAAATTCTTTGGACATATCTTCGTAAAATATCTCAAAAACCTTCCTTCCCTAGTTCAAAACTAATTCAACAATATTCATTTTCCTATTATGTTCAGAACAACATGTTGTTAAGGAAGTGCTATTTATATATTCTTGATTGCCATCAAAAATTTTGGGCACTCTTTCCTATCCAAATCTTGGCCTCATGACAAAATTAAGCTCCATTTTCCTAGTAAATCTTCCTCAGCAAATTTCCAAAGTTTTTGTTCAGTTAGAAGCTTTGGGTAGGAAGTACTAGCTATGCATATCCTGATGAGTTGCATTTTTGCCACATATTATATATGCCCATATCATAGCTCTCCACAAAATTTTAGCCCCATCTAATAATCCATGAGAGCTCACCATCCAATCTTTGTTTCTGGTAATATTTTCAGTATGTGAAGCAACTATATTTTATATTGCTTTATCATTGCGGAAAATTTACCAGGACATGACCCTGCCCATAGAACCTCCTCCATAAAATTCTAGCTCATTTAGTTTAACCATTTTCCCAATTTTCTGTTCAGTGGAGAGCATTAAGAAGGAAGTACCATTTCTATACATCCAAATACCATGAAATTTATTTAGGGCCTTCATATGCGCAAATTATAACCCTCCTCCAAATTTCAGCTCAATCAAATCATCTATGTTAGCCCATGTTCAATTTCTATTTTATGGACAGATGGCACATTGCCAAGCAAGTGTTATCTAGACCCCTCCTATCACCCTCAAGCTTATTGGGCATTCCTCCATACCCAAATAATTGCCACATGATAATATTTAGCTCCATTTTCCTTGTAAATCTTCCTCAGCAAATTTCCAAAGTTTCTATCCAGAGAGAAGCTTTGTGAAGTTTTAGCTAGGCTTATCCAAATGATCTTTATATTTTTCAAAATCTTCCATATGCTCAAATAATCACTCTCCAAAAATTTGAGCTCTATTAAACAAACCATGTGAGATCATCATCCAATCATTTATTCTTGTCATATTTTAGTGTGTGAAGCAACTATACTATGTAACTTACCTACATTAAATATGAGCTCATTTCATTATCCAACTTCTCTCACTAATTTTTGCAAGTTTTTATCGAGAGAAGAGATTGTGAAGAAAGTACCACTTTGGCATGTCCAAATGGTATCAATTTTCTACAGTGCTTTCCTATGCCCAAATAACCACCATCCACCAAATTTCATCTCAATCCATTCATTATTTTGAGCCCAGCTTCAACATTCATGTTTCTATCCAATGTGGTACTTTGCAAAGGAAGTGCCACCTAGGCTCCTCTATTTGAGCTGAAAAATTGTGAAGACAGTCTTCTTAGTAGATGATCATCCTCAACCAAAACCCACACCCATTGGCGATGTGCATTCCCCGTACCGCTAATCTAACACTTGGCTGATAATTCATGTTTGAGCATAGTTCGGTCTCCTTGTGAGATTCTTATGTTGTCATTTTCTTCCTAGCACCTACCAAGGGAGTTCCCAACCCACTAGACATACCTAGGCCACCCAGAACGCATGGCAACACCATGATCACGCGGTGACCATGCGGCAAGCAGGCCAGTTTACACGCTCTGGAGTTGGGGCCCTCGGCCACCGTCCAAACCTCGACGTATCACCAGCAAACCAAGTATTTCTGACTAAATGTATACTTATGTATCTAGAAATGATTTTTGGAAAAAATAAAGACCAAACTATAAGGCAGTTGTAGTTTAAATTTGACTTGTTTCCTCCTAAATCGGGGAGAATTTATCTTTTTCACGAGAGGTGGATCAAAACTTTTGACACCCAACCATTTTGTCAATTGTGTATTAAATATAGCCTAATATTTTATAAAATTTATTTTGTACAATTTTACAACAAATATGTGGTAGGTCCTTCACAAAAAAAACTCATTTTGGGCACTCGAAAAATGGAAAATGTATTTTTCGTCCAAAGAAAATGAAAACTTCCTTAGGGACATTACTTGCCATTCCAAGATGCACCCTTGTGCCTAATATGACATCATTTGAACAAACTATGCCATGAATGTGGCCATAAGATTGATCATTTGGCTTGAAAGCCATGAATCTTCACACATGATAGCTCGTTTATGAGAACACTTTTTAAAAAGAATTGTGGTATTACAAGTTTATTATTTTTCCTGGTAACTTGGTCACATATAATGACACAATGCGATGTTTTCTATTTTTTTAATTTTTCATGCCAAAACAGCGGGCATGACCCTTCCTAGCTAGTGGTTGAATATTGGAAAACTTTTGGTGTTTCTCTGATTAAATAGATACTTATGTACCTAGAAATGAGTTTTTTGAAAATCATGAGCAAACTCTGAGGGAGCTGCAGTTCAAATTTGACTCTCTTCCTACTAAATCGGTGAAAATTTGTCTTTTTTACGAGAGATGGATCAAAACATTTGAGACACAACCATTTGGTCCAACTATGTTGGTTCAGTCCAACTATGTTGGTTCTGCGATTATCCGTACGTAGAAAATCACACTAAAGATTGTTTTCTTCTCTAAACCTAAACACACTTTTTCATTGAGCTTAAATGCATTTATTATCTGAACATAAATGGGATGGTTCTCTGAACTTAAGTGTGTGTTTTCTATGTGTATTATGTGATTGTTAGAGAACAATGAGTGTTGCCTGTCAACTACTGGTTTGGCCAGTTTCAAGTTTTGGCTTGGTTGAACTTTTGATAGAGCATCGGTTTGTTCTTTGTTCTAGTGCACTCAAAGCATCAGGCGAGTTTGACCTGTTATTGATGGATCACTATAACTTAACTTATCATGTCAGTTCTAGTGCGGCACTAGCGAAGGTACAAATGTACTGAAATGTTCACACCTTTAATCTTTTAATTTGTTGAACAAACATCAATTTAGTAGGAAAAAGGAACATAATAAGTCAACTTTGCAAGTGCATCAGTTCACCTTGAATAAAATATAGAAGTGCACCATCAAATTTTCCATCAGTCCGCTTATAAAAAACAGAAAGTTGGTTGTGTAAAGAAAACCGGAGAATCAATGTCAGCCTAGAAGTTCACTAGGGAACTCCACACAAGTGCACTGGTTAGAAAATTTTTGGTTTACTATATTTTATAGACTTTAGAAACTTTAAACTTACTATTTTGAAATTTTCGTTGTCATTATGCAAAGTTGTATAGTGGACAAAAAATTGCCTTTTTGATCTTTTGTTCTGAACCTTTTTTCTGAACTTACTATTCTGTTTTGTGGATTTTAGACAAAGTTTCAGCCCTCGCACAATAGCTCGTCCACCACGGGTGCTTGCAGCCGTCCAAGTCGAGGGTTGACGCCAGTCCAAGTTGTATCGCACCCACCATCTTCACTAGCACTGTGCAACCGGCCAAGTCGAGCACACACATAAGGAAAAAAGTGAAAGCCCGCCAACCCGTGTCACGTTGCCCCGAGACCCCCGAGCACTGCCGCGCCCCGTTGCCGGTGCCTAACGGTGAGGGCCAGTGTCTTTGCCCAACAAAGCAGGATATCATCCCTCCATTGACAATGTGCATGTCAAGCCGTTGCTCCATCTCTCTCTGCCCGTGGATGCTCGTGTGCTATAGTTGCTTTTTTCCCTTCCTGTTCATGCTGCTACTCACCTTTTTATCTCTCTCATGTGTTGTGTTGCACAACTGCAGCTCGATCCAGGAGATGCTAACTCATGCTGGCTGGAACTAGGATGCAAAAGGGTTGACGGATCCATGCGGCACAAGCACCGGTGCTCTGCTTTCTTCTTACTTTGTGTTCTAATTTGCTTTCTTCTTATTTTCAGTTTGTGAGATACAAAAAGAAGTTAAAAAATGTTGTGCCTGGAGTTCATATTATTTGCTACCCCCGTGATTTACATCTATAGTTTCTCCCTCCAAATGTGTTGGTCCATGTGGTTGTATTTTCTGTGTTTCTCCCTCCAAATGTATGCAAGTTCAGAAGTTGCACACAAACAGGAGTTTGTTTTAGTGAGAAAAATGCATACTGTCTTCTATAACTCATTTCACTTCATGGTTTCTTCACCTATTTGCTGTTTCCTATTTATCCTAATTCCTAAGTGTTCTACTCAACTTCAGCGCCATGCTCAGTCCAACCCAGTGGCTTCAGGGTGGCCGAGTTCGTCACAACCATCAGTTCGGAGACCTAAGTCACTGCCCGTGTTGCTACCATTGCCACCTGGATCACTGCGTGCTCCGTCAACAGCCTCTTGCACAAGGAAAAGCAACAGGAGTAGAGGTGTCTGAGATGCTCTGTTCTAGCGAGGTGGCTGATTATGTTTGTCACTTATATTGTTTTTTCTGGCCGGAGCATGACCAGATCTTATGTCAGTACGAACTTTGATTGTGATGGTACTACAAACTCTATAAAAACACCAGCAATCCATTTTTATGTGTACTTACCTTTTATACAATTCACATGGATTGTGCCCCTATTACCAACTTTGGTACAAAAATGCACTGTGCTCGCCATTTTATTTTAGTTTGTTAGTTTGTAATGCTTTAAAAGAGAGGAGGTAAAAGTGAACCATTCGGTTTTGTATTATAAAAAGTGTTAATTTGAGAAACTTCAAAAACATCTTGTTTAATAAGTTATGCTTGTTTTGTGTATAGTATTTATTGAGCTAAAAATAGTATGGTTCATACATTCTCGTCGATCTCGTTGTAATCGTCCTTGTTTTTGTGAGTTTTCTGATGCAAGTTTTGTGGTCAGTCCAGATGGGAGAAGGTGATCCGTCCAAAGTGTAATTCTGTGACATTGACGACCAAGTTCTACAACTAATCCGTACAAACAAAAACGATGATCCGTTCTACAAAGAAGAAATGGTTGAATTAAAAATATTGATCAGTACAAGTTAAAAATGATTGTCCGTTCGGAATAAAAGAAATGACAGAAATTTAACTTGTAAAAGTTCAAGCAAAAAGAAACCCCATGCAATTCAAACGGGAAAAGTACAAGTCATAAAATAAGAGAAGTGCAGAACATCATTGTAAAAAAAAAGTTAAAAAAAGAATAAAAAACATTTTCTTTTTGAAAAAACTATCATTCGGTTCGATGATATAAACCATGAAAGTATAGGGGCGATGATACAATAAACCACTGAAAACTTACGAGCAAAGATATTACCCCAAAAAGAGCAAAGTCTAATTAGTGAAAACACGCTTAGTACAAAACCCATGCACACATCAGTTCAAGTACTTTTTTTTCCGGAACCTTTCAAAATTACTCTCCGAAGAATTCATCAGTACAAGCGCACACGTAGATCAGTACAAGTACTTTGGGTTTTTTTACGGAGAAACAGTACGATGGGTCTCACCGTAATCCAAATTACTCTCCAACGGTTGCGAATTTGAGAAGACGTTCAACATGAATAAGTTTCGTATTTTTGATATCTTTCCAACCATATATTATTTGCCTCATTTCGACAAACTTCTAAAAAAATTTGCGTTCGAAATCAAATTTGACCGTATTGGAATTCCTTTTTAAACCATAAGGAATTAGCAAAACATTTAATACGAAAAAGTTGCGCATTTTCCATAGCTTTCCAATGCCTTATCATTTGCATCAATCCGAGGAACCATTTGTAAAAAATCGCGAAAATACATTTCGCCCAGAATTTCACTGTTTTCCAAATTACTTTTAAATCGTATAAAATTAGAAAAAAAACATTAGATATATGGAAGATGCGTATTTTCACCAGCTTTCCAAGGCCATATTATTTTCTCAACTCCGACAAACCGTTTGAGAATTGAGTCCAAAATACGATTCGCGTTTTCGATTTTGAAAAAACAGTTTTTTTTCAAAACTGCTCTTAAACCATAATTATTTTGCAAAAACATTCAATATACTTGAAATATAGTTGTCAAGATCTTTCCAACGATATATGACACGCTCCGTTCTGACATTTTTTTTTCAAAAATGAAATAAACAAGACGGTCTGTTAAACAGAACTGAAAGCATC
>LT934122.1:683438011-683455212 GCA_900231445.1 Triticum turgidum subsp. durum | reverse complement strand
TTGTTTCGCAAAACAGAATATAATTCTGTTACCCTACTTGAACTGACAAATTTCAGGCGTATATATATATATATATATGGTATATAGATCAACGATGGCGAGGAAGTGGTATGCCGTGTATGTAGGGCATGTTTCGGGTGTGTATGATGAGTGGCCAGAGTGTCAGGCCCAAGTCTCTGGCTTCTCCGGTGGAAGCCAGAAAGGGTTTGATAGCAGAGCGGAAGCCAAAGCTAGTTACTTGAGATTCATACCACAACATGAGATTCATAACCAGCGCCGTTGCAAAAACTACTACACAATACCGTTTTTGATCATCGTGATCGGTCTTATCTCGTATGTCATAGTTTAGGTAGATGATGAAACATGTGTCTACTGTGACAATGTAAGGGACATGTGATCATTAACTTGTATTGCTATTTCGAGATGATGATGAGATCAACATCATTTGTGTTCGATAATGATGATATGATGAAACTATGTTGTACCACTTCAATGATGATGATGAGACAATCGTTTTTCATATAGTTTCAGTGTATGCGTATGTTGTAATTTTATAAAAACCTGTAAAAAATACGAATATACTAGCAGTAGCGTGGGGTTTTGGAGTAGTAGCAGCGCTGCCTTACCAGTAGCGTTGGTTGTAGAGCCATGCTACTAGTATTAGCAGTAGCGATGGACAGAGGCGCACTACTACTAGACATAGGTAGCAGTAGCGTTGGTTAAAACGAGTGCTACTGCTAAAAAATAGCTGTAGCGCCGTAGCAGTAGCACGCCTGCCCATGCTACTAATAGCCAAAAAACCAGCACTACTGGTAAGGGTTTTCCTAGTAGTGTACGTCTGGCCAGACCTTCCCTCTACTCACCCACACCCCCTGTTATTCTCCGATGACGGTGGACTTACGCCGTAGCCGAACCAGCGAACCCTCGTACTCCCCTCCGCATGGGCATCCACTCACCTCGTCTTCTCTGGCTCCTTGTCGTTCCCTTCCTAGGCCTCGCCGTCGTCCACCGCCTTGATGCTCACGGCGCCTCGTGGTCAACAAGGTCAATGAACGGCAGCAACCGGAAGTGGACTTTAGGCTGTGAGGCTAACAACTGGACCCACCAGCTACATCTTCGAAACCAAGGAACTGCCTTCTTATTACTGACAAAATAGAAATGATTCCTCCCCCTGACAACCAGACCCACCATCTATATCTTCACACGCAAGGAAGTGCATCCTTATCCTCCCTGACAGGTGGGCCCACCCAGTTGAAGCGTACGTAGTGTTGTCGCGAATGTGTACGTACATACTGCTGGATCGGTCTCTCTGCAATGATGAACTGTGGCCGACAAAGCAGCGGCACAACGTCGAGTTGGCGGCGGAGGAAGACTTGCCATGCCCCCGACATAGCAGTTCAGGAAGTCCCTTCTAAACTGTGTACATGTACGTACAACCAGATGCCAAAAAATACGGCCACATACGTACATATGGGCGGGTCTCGAACGCCTAATCGTGCATATGTACGGCCAGGGCTCGTGTACATGGAGAGGCAACGGACAACAACAACGGCTTCGTGTTCATCGGGAGCCAACCAGCTTGGAAGGAACAACCGAGAAGAGGTCTGACGTACCACAGAACAGAGGAAACGGGCCTTCTATTCGATCGCATAGGGTCAAAACGGGGTCATGTTCATCGGGAAGGGTCGGGTGTATAGCAAAACGGAGGAAACGGACTTGTGTTCGACCGCGTATGGTCGAAACAGGTTCCTGTTCATTGAGAAGGGTCTGGCGTTCCGCAAAATGGAGGAAACGGACTTGAGTTGGAGTGCCTACGGTCGAAACGGGGTCCTGTTCATCGGGAGGGGTGTGGCGTACTACAAAACGGAGGAAACGGACTTGTGTTGGAGCGGCTACAGTCGAAACAGGGTCATGTTCATCCACTATCTACTGCCTCGCTCCAGCCTCCACGGGCAACTGTTCATCCACCGTCGACCTCCTCCAGCCTCCACGGGCTACTGTTCATCCACGGCTACTGTTCATCCAGCCTCCACTGGCTGTTGTTCATAGAGCCTCCACAGGGTCCTGTTCATCCACCCCAACCGTCTGGGGTGCGGTGGCCTCCTTGGGGTCATGTTCATCCAGCAGCAACGACCTACTACCACGGGGTCCTGTTCATCCAAGCCCCACCGAGAACTATTCATCCACAGCCAACCAATTGGCTCGACTCACCACGTCTTGACTCGTTCTGTGTACCGCTCGCACGGTAGAAATGGTTATTGTTAATCGAGACGCAACCCAACACTGGCTGGCTACGTCTCCCACGGGGCTCGATCGGTTTCAGTAAGCAGTAGCAGTGATCGATCGCTCGGGTTCAGTTAGCAGCAGCAGCGAAGGAATCGCTCGGGGTCAGTCAGCAGCGAATGAATCGCTCGGGTTCAGTTAACAGCCAAGGGATCGATCGCTCAGGTCAGTAACATGTGATCTCTCAGGTTCAGTTATCCAATGCCTCGAACATACGCGCATACGAGAGAAATGCGGAAACCTCTGTGGATCTCTCGGCCCCAACCACCCACTGTAACCGGGAACTCCCCGATATTTTCCTCGCCCTCGCTTCTACCACGGTTTTTTCTGTCATGGACGGCCCAAAGAATGTCATGCAGCTGCGTCTCCGGCCCGCCCAGGATGAAAAGCCCATTTTCTGTCATGTTTTTTTGCATAGAAGTAGCAGCCCACCACATCTATGATGATACCGGGTTTTGTCATAATTATCGTCATAGAAGTGTCATAAGCATGTAGAAAAATATTCATTCGACCCAAAATGTCACAGATGTGTCTTTTTTTGTAGTGTGTGGTGTTATTTTAGGATGAACTCTAGGGCTGTTTGTGGCACTTATAGGAATATCCCAATAGATCAATCAGAAAGAATAATTTTGAGGTGGTTTCGTACCCTACAATCAATTTCATCTTACGTTCTCCGCGATAGGAACTTTGGAGTGACTCTTTGTTGCGCGTTGATGGATTGTTATATGATCCAATTATGTTATCATTGTTGAGAGAACTTGCACTAGTAAAAGTATGAACCCTAGGCCTTGTTTCTAAGCATTGCAATACCACTCACTTTTATCACTTGTGACCTTGATGTTTTTATTTATTCAGATTATAAAAACCTATATCTATCATCCATACTAAACTTGTATCACCATCTCTTCGCCGAAATAGTGCACCTATATAATTTACCATTGTATTGGGTGTGTTGGGGACACAAGAGACTCTTTGTTATTTGGTTGCAGGGTTGTTTGAGAGAGACCATCTTCATCCTATGCCTCCCACGGATTGATAAACCTTAGGTCATCCACTTGAGAGAAAATTGCTACTGTGCTACAAAACTATGCGGTTGGAGGCCCAACTCGAGTCTCCAAGAAGAAGGTTGCGTAGTAAACATCAACCACCACGTTGTAGCACGCCGATGGACAGCGCCACCACTACCAGGAGACCACCAGTATACCACCTTCACCTCCAAGGAGCTTCGCCGCGGAGCAGAGAACAACTGGCCCGTCTTACCCTGATGGGGCCAAATCTAGGCCGAGCAGGCGCAACGGGTCATGCTCGCACCACCACGCCACCCTGCAGCCAACGGCCGAGTCGCCGCACCGAAAGCACTCATGCCAGAATAGTGGAAAAGCAGAGGAATGAGGCTGCTTTTCTAGGCAACAAATGCCCTTCTCTTTTTCAATGAACCAACACCACAATACCCTAAGTAATATGATTTGGACTCTCCCAGTCATATTACTTACTTGCTAGCTCTTCTCTTTTGATTTTCAGTTACACAAACCAACACCACACAGTGTTCTACCACAACCCACACTCAACTACAATACTAGATGAAGTGATGGCTGTAATAGATGCAGTCCACCATCACCCCATAGTGCAAAACACATTTGCACACTCAATTGTTCGTATTACAGCAAGGTTTGCTTTAACATGTTGCATGCTGGTCTTAGTTAATCTTGTGAATTCAATTTTTGCTTGTTTTTTAGCAAGCAATGTTACTCAAGACTATAAGATATGTTTGATCATTGCTACTGTCGACCTTCTTATACATGTATATCTAATGCGACAACATGCCTGGGCCACCATCTCTGATTGCTTTCCCCCTATGTATAACCATCTCTTGCTACTATATAGCAGACAAAAAAATTAACTGAAGCTGTACCTGGTGAAGAACAACATGCTACAATTGACTCAAGGTCGATGTTTTTTTTGTTGACAAAGTAAGAAACAAACAGAAGCATGCATACTTGCGGAAACATCATCACCAACATCCCTCCTGGTTTGTTTATTACTCTCTTCGTAAATAAATATAAGAGCATTTAGATCACTACTTTAGTGATCTAACCGCTCTTATATTTATTTACGGAGGGAGTACTACTCTACTATTCTAGACAGAGGAAAATTCACGACAAGACAAACGTTATCCCTATTCTATCATTTGTTGTTGTGAATATCTACTATGCTCTACTATATTGGGTAGGAAGACTTCACTGAGGCCGGGTTACATACATACTAACTTGCAATGTTAGTTTGATTTTATGTCTATGGTCTAAAGAAACCTGACCATATATTCTCGTAACAAGTGAGATCCCCAACTTGTATTTCTCAAGAAAAGAAAACTCATTTCATCTCAATGGGTTGGTTGTAACTTGAGGGCAATCGAGCTAATCCAGTCATGCATATGAAATGTCTCTTCTCAATCAACTCGCTCCCTAATAATCAATTAAGCCCATGGATTATATTAATTGGTTAACAAAATTTGTGCGCATCAACCCCATGGTAATACCTATTCAACGATGAACTAGACACACCGCCAGTATGTTCAAAAAATAAAAGTTGCAACTGTCTTCCTTAATCGATACTCTTGATGAAACTACGGAGCTGAGGCCCCTTTGTAATATTGAGATTGAGAAAAAAGGTAACTTAATGAGCACATTGCTGTTGGGGAACGTTGCACAAAATAAAAAAAATTCTATGTTCACCAAGATCAATCTATGAGTTCATCTAGAAATGAGAGAGAGAGAGAGATGCATCTACATACCACTTGTAGATTGCGTGCGGAAGCGTTCAAGAGAATGGGGTTGAGGTAGTCGTTCTCGTCGTGATCCTATCACCGGAGATCCTAGCGTCGAACGGACGGCACCTCCACGTTCAACACACATACGGTCAGCGTGACGTCTCCTCCATCTTGATCCAGCAAGGGGGAAGGAGAGGTTGATGAAGATCCAGCAGCACGACGGCGTGGTGGTGGATGCAGCAGGGCTCCGACAGGGCTTCACCAAGCAACTACGAGAGGAGGATGAGGTGTAGCAGGGGGAGGGAGGCGCCAAGACTTAGGTGCGGCTGCCCTCCCTCCCTCCTCCTTTATATAGGCCCCCTGGGGGGGCGCCGGCCCTGGAGATCAGATCTCCAAGGGGGGCGGCGGCCAGGGGGGTGGAGTGCCCCCCAAGGCAAGTGGTGCGCCCCCACCCTAGGGTTTCCAATCCTAGGCGCAGGGGGGCCCAAGGGGGGTGCACCAGCCCACTAGGGGCTGGTTCCCCTCCCACTTCATCCCACAGGGCCCTCCGGGACAGGCGGCCCCACCCGGTGGACCCCCGGGACCCTTCCGATGGTCCCGGTACAATATCGGGTCACCCCGAAACTTTCCCGATGGCCGAAATAGCACTTTCTATATATAATCTTTACCTCCGGACTATTCCGAAACTCCACGTGACGTCCGGGATCTCATCCAGGACTCCGAACAACATTCAGTTTGCTGCATACTCATATTCATACAACCCTAGCATCACCGAACCTTAAGTGTGTAGACCCTACGGGTTCGGGAGACATGCAGACATGACCGAGACGGCTCTCCGGTCAATAACCAACAGCGGGATCTGGATACCCATGTTTGCTCCCACATACTCCTCGATGATCTCATCGGATGAACCACGATGTCGAGGATTCAAGCAACCCCGTATACTATTCCCTTTGTCAGACGGTATGTTACTTGCCCGAGATTCGATCGTCGGTATCCCAATACCTCGTTCAATCTCGTTGCCGGCAAGTCACTTTACTCGTACTGTAATGCATGATCCCGTGACCAGACACTTGGTCACTTTGAGCTCATTATGATGATGCACTACCGAGTGGGCCCAGTGATACCTCTCCATTATACGGAGTGACAAATCGCAGTCTCGATCCGTGTCAACCCAACAGACACTTTCGGAGATACCTGTAGTGCACCTTTATAGTCACCCAGTTACGTTGTGACGTTTGGTACACCCAAAGCACTCCTACGGTATCCGGGAGTTACACGATCTTATGGTCTAAGGAAGAGATACTTGACATATGAAAAGCTCTAGCAAAACGAACTACACGATCTTGTGTTATGCTTAGGATTGGGTCTTGTCCATCACATCATTCTCCTAATGATGTGATCCCGTTATCAATGACATCCAATGTCCATAGTCAGGAAACCATGACTATCTATTGATCAACGAGCTAGTCAACTAGAGGCTCACTAGGGACATGTTTTGGTCTAAGTATTCACACGTGTATTACGATTTCCGGATAATACAATTATACCATGAATAAAAGACAACTATCATGAACAAAGAAATATAATAATAATCCTTTTATTATTGCCTCTAGGGCATATTTCCAACAGTCTCCCACTTGCACTAGAGTCAATAATCTAGTTACATTGTGATGTATCGAACACCCATAGAGTTCTGGTGTTGATCATGTTTTGCTCGCGGAAGTGGTTTAGTCAACGGATATGCGACATTCAGATCTGTATGTACTTTGCAAATATCTATGTCTCCATGTTTAACATTTTCATGGATGGATTTGAAATGACGCTTGATGTGCCTGGTCTTCTTGTGAAACCTGGGCTCCTTGGCAAGGGCAATAGCTCCAGTGTTGTCACAGAAGAGAGAGATTGGCCCCGACGCATTGGGTATGACTCCTAGGTCGGTGATGAACTCCGTCATCCATATTGCTTCATGCGCCGCCTCCGAGGCTGCCATGTACTCCGCTTCACATGTAGATCCCGCCACGACGCTCTGCTTGCAACTGCACCAGCTTACTGCTCCACGATTCAACATATACACGTATCCGGTTTGTGACTTAGAGTCATCCAGATCTGTGTCGAAGCTAGCATCGACGTAACCCTTTACAACGAGCTCTTCATCACCTCAATAAACGAGAAACATGTCCTTTGTCCTTTTTAGGTACTTCAGGATATTCTTGACTGTTGTCCAGTGTTCCTTGTCGGGATTACTTTGGTACCTTCCTACCAAACTTACGGCAAGGTTTACATCAGGTCTGGTACACAGCATGGCATACATAATAGATCCTATGGCTGAGGCATAGGGGATGACACTCATCTCTTCTTTATCTTTTGCCATGGTCGGGCATTGAGCCGAGCTCAATCTCACACCTTGCAATACAGGAAAGAACCCTTTCTTGGACTAATCCATTTTGAACTTCTTCAAAATCTTATCAAGGTATGTGCTTTGTGAAAGACCTATGAGGCGTCTCGATCTATCCCTATAGATCTTGATGCCTAATATGTAAGCAGCTTCTCCAAGGTCCTTCATTGAAAAACACTTATTCAAGTAGGCCTTAATGTTGTCCAAGAATTCTATATCATTTCCCATCAAAAGTATGTCATCTACATATAATATGAGAAATGCTACAGAGCTCCCACTCACTTTCTTGTAAACGCAGGCTTCTCCATAAGTCTGCATAAACCCAAACGCTTTGATCATCTCATCAAAGCGAATATTCCAACTCTGAGATGCTTGCACCAGCCCATAAATGGATCGCTGGAGCTTGCATACTTTGTTAGCATTCTTAGGATCGACAAAACCTCTGGGCTGCATCATATACAGCTCTTCCTTAAGATAACCGTTAAGGAATGCCGTTTTGACGTCCATCTGCCATATCTCATAATCATAGTATGCGGCAATTGCTAACATGATTCGGACGGACTTAAGCTTCGCTACGGGAGAGAAAGTCTCATCGTAGTCAACCCCTTGAACTTGTTGATAACCCTTAGCAACAAGTCGAGCTTTATAGATGGTGACATTACCATCTGCGTCCGTCTTCTTCTTAAAGATCCATTTTTTTTTCTATCGCTCGCCGATCATCGGGCAAGTCAATCAAAGTCCATACTTTGTTTTCATACACGGATTCTATCTTGGACTGCATGGCTTCTAGCCATTTGTTGGAATCTAGGCCCGCCATCACTTCTTCATAGTTCGAAGGTTCACCGTTGTCTAACAACATGATTTCCAGGATAGGGTTGCCATACCACTCTGGTGTGGAACGTGTCCTCGTGGACCTATGAAGTTCAGTAGCAACTTGATCCGAAGTACCTTGATCATCATCATTAATTTCCTCTCCAGTCGGTGTAGGCACCACAGGAACATTTTCCTGAGCTGCACTACTTTCTGGTTCAAGAGGTAGTACTTCATCGAGTTCTACTTTCCTCCCACTTACTCCTTTCGAGAGAAACTCTTTTTCCAGAAAGGATCCGTTCTTGGCAACAAAGATCTTGCCTTCGGATCTAAGGTAGAAGGTATACCCAATAGTTTCCTTAGGCTATCCTATGAAGACACATTTTTCCGACTTGGGTTCGAGCTTTTCAGGTTGAAGTTTCTTGACATAAGCATCGCATGCCCAAACTTTTAGAAACGACAACTTAGGTTTCTTCCCAAACCATAATTCATACGGTGTCGTCTCAACAGATTTAGACGGTGCCCTATTTAAAGTGAATGTAGCTGTCTCTAGAGCGTATCCCCAAAATGATAGCGGTAAATCGGTAAGAGACATCATAGATCGCACCATATCCAATAGAGTGCGATTACGACGTTTGGACACACCGTTACGCTGAGGTGTTCCAGGCGGCGTGAGTTGTGAAACGATTCCACATTTCCTTAAGTGTGTACCAAATTCGTGACTTAAATATTCTCCTCCATGATTTTATCGTAAGAATCTTATCTTTCGTTCACGTTGATTCTCTACCTCATTCTGAAATTCCTTGAACTTTTCAAAGGTCTCAGACTTGTGTTTCATCAAGTAGACATACCCATATCTACTCAAGTCATCAGTGAGAGTGAGAACATAACGATATCCTCCGCGAGCCTCAACGCTCATTGGACCGCACACATCGGTATGTATGATTTCCAATAAGTTGGTTGCTCGTTCCATTGTTCCGGAGAACAGAGTCTTGGTCATTTTGCCCATGAGGCATGGTTCACATGTGTCAAATGATTCATAATCGAGAGACTCTAAAAGTCCATCAGCATGGAGCTTCTTCATGCACTTGACACCAATGTGACCAAGGAGGCAGTGCCACAAGTATGTGGGACTATCGTTATCAACTTTACATCTTTTGGTATTCACACTATGAATATGTGTAACATTACGCTCGGGATTCATTAAGAATAAACCATTGACCATCAGGGCATGACCATAAAACATATCTCTCATATAAATAGAACAACCATTATTCTTGGATTTAAATGAGTAGCCATCTCGTATTAAACGAGATCCAGATACAATGTTCATGCTCAAACTTGGCACTAAATAACAATTATTGAGGTTTAAAACTAATCCCGTAGGTAAATGTAGAGGTAGCGTGCCGACGGCGATCACATCGACCTTGGAACCATTCCCGACGCGCATCGTCACCTCGTCCTTCGCCAGTCTCCGCTTATTCCGTAGCTCCTGCTGTGAGTTACAAATATGAGCAACGACACTGGTATCAAATACCCAGGAGTTACTACGAGTACTGGTAAGGTACATATCAATTACATGTATATCACATATACCTTTAGTGTTCCGTCCTTCTTGTCCGCTAAGTATTTGGGGCAGTTCCGCTTCTAGTGACCCTTCCCTTTGCAATAAAAGCACTCAGTCTCAGGCTTGGGTCCATTCTTTGACTTCTTCTCGGCAACTGGCTTACCGGGCGCGGCAACATCTTTGCCGTCTGATGGAGTCATGTACCTAGGGTAGGGTCACAGACCTGATCTAAGTACCCTGCCCAAGGACACCCTTAGAAGAGATCACCTCCCAGTCGACCTACGAGGGACTCACTCGACTGACTTGAAGGACTCGACCATGAAGACTCACTCGACCACCAGAAGGTCAAGAGGCACTCTGCACTGCAACGGTCTGTAATTAAGTAGACTTTATGGTAGTAAAGACACTTTATGTGGGGCGTTACCAGTAACGCCCCGGACTTAATGTACCTTAAACCCTTCATTATGTGGGTTGGCTGGGGTCCTGGCGCACTCTATATAAGCCACCCCCCTCCACAGGCAGAAGGGTTCGGCACCCTGTAATCCATATACACATAATCCACTCGACCGCCTCCGGGCTCCGAGACGTAGGGCTTTTACTTCCTCCGAGAAGGGCCTGAACTCGTACATCTCTTGTGTTTACAACCTCTCCATAGCTAGGACCTTGCCTCTCCATACCTACCCCACTCTACTGTCAGATTTAGATCCACGACAGTTGGCGCCCACCATGGGGCCGGTGTTTTAGCGATTTTGTGGAGAAGTTGCGATTCTTCCGAGTACTTTCATCATGGTAGCTGCTGGAGTTTTGGTCGAGGGTTGAGAGATTCGTCTCGGTGCTCTCACCTTCGTCGCCGACGACTCCGCCTGGCTCCAGGAGGCTCCACTCGACGTCGATGCGCTCCCCGTCCGCGGTGCGACGCATTTTCGCGCATGTGTCCGTGGCGTTCTGCTGCGGCAACCGTCGACCCGATATCGGTCGACTCCCCTATCGACCACCCTCCCGGTCTCCCGCCAGCGCAAGCGCTCGGGTCGGTCAAGGCTTCCGCGGTGGGTGAGACACGCGGTGGCTCGCCAGACGGCCACCACCCAAGTTGCGGCAATCGAGCCCGACGAATCTCTCTACGGCCTGTTCGATCTGTCGACTGGCTCCGTAGAGACCGCATCCGAATGCGATAGCAGTGATCCAGCAGCGGAAATCCTGATGGTCGACGGGCCTCGCACCCCCCTGGCTTCGCCCATGATGGTGGGGCAGGCGACGGAGGCGACCCCGCACGAGACCACGAAGAGTACCAGCCCAAGCCACTCGACTCTCTGCAAAGAGAGGAACTTCGCCGTAGGAACATGGATGCCCTGCATACTCCCATCGCAGGAGAAACCCCCGAGGCTCGTGCCTTGGAGGAGGCACGTTTGGCCAATTTGGCCGAATGTGCTCGCCTGGAGAATCTTTAGCGAGCACTCGACGAGCGCGCGCGGCAACGAGTTCCCGACGCCAATCGACGTCAACTCTTCCCGCCGACTCAGGTATATCGAACCCCAATCCAGAATTTAGCAGCTGCGACCCGTATAGCAGAGTCCATCCCGCCCTCTCAGTCGGAAGCTGGCAGAGGCTTGATGCAGATCAGGGATCTGCTCTGGGCAGCAGGAGATCAGAATTCAGCCGTGTCGCAGTCGCGCAACAGAATTCACAGTCGATCCGTCGCTGCGAATACGGTTCAGTCGGCTCACAGCCCCAGATCGCCTCCGCGGCGTGAAGGGCGCGAGAATCGGCGAGACCAATATGGAGACCGACACGACCGAGATGATAGGCGTCGAGTGCCCACTTCCCCTCCGAGGGGTGGGTCTTACGCTCCTCGGCAGCAAGATGACAGACGTCAGCTCAGTGCGGGGCGAAGAGTTCCAGTCGACCCCAGAGAACCAGGCTTCGACGCGCGATCCATTGTCGTCCAAGGCTTGGTCGACCGGAACAGAGCCCATCGAGGTGGACTCGACAGAGATGCGCCCACGAGCAGTCGAGTGCATGTTTCTGGTCCGGAATGTTTCAGCAGAGCTATCAGAGCCGCAGTGATTCCTCCCAATTTCAGGTTGGCAACAGGACTCAGCAAGTTCGCCGGTGAGTCTAAGCCTGAAACTTGGCTTGAGGACTACCGAGTGGCGGTTCAGATTGGTGGTGGGAATGACGAGGTGGCCATGAAGCATTTGCCCCTCATGTTGGAAGGTTCTGCCAGAGCGTGGTTGAATTAGTTACCTCCTAGCAGCATTTACACTTGGGAAGATCTGTCCCGAGTGTTCGTTAGAACGTTTGAAGGAACTTGCAAGCGACCGGCTGGATTGACGGAGCTGCAAGTCTGCGTGCAGAAGACCAATGAGACTCTCAGGGAGTATATTCAGAGATGGATCACTTTGCACCATACTGTGGAGAATGTGTCTGATCATCAGGCAGTCTGCGCCTTCAAGGATGGTGTCAAGAACAGAGAATTGAGTTTGAAATTTGGTCGAACCTGAGACATGACCTTAAGTCGGATGATGGAAATTGCTACCAAGTACGCCAACGGCGAAGAAGAAGACCGACTCCGAAGCGGCAAGCACAAGCCGAGCCAGTTGAAGAAGGGAAACACCAGTCGGAAACAGAAGCGGAAGGCTGAACCGGCAGCTCCTGGAGAGGCTCTGGCCGTGACTCATGGAAAGTTTAAAGGGAAACCAAAAGGATCCTGGAACCCTAAGAAGGTAAAGGATAAAGAAGGGAACGACGTGATGGATATGCCGTGTCACATCCACACGAAGAAAGACGAAGAGTTGCCACCCCTGGGAGGCAAGCTTTGGTGGTCGATCCAGTTGTCGAAGGCACTCGACTGACAAAAGTGCTGATGGACGGTGGTAGCGGGCTGAATTTGTTGTATGCAGACACACTGAAAGGAATGGGCATTCCGATGTCCCGACTGAGCACCAGTAACATGAGCTTTCATGGAGTTATACCAGGGAAGAAAGCCGAGTCACTCGGCCAAATAGCTCTGGACGTGGTGTTTGGCGATTCGAAACATTTTCGCAAAGAGAAGTTGACGTTTGAGGTCGTGGATTTTCAGAGTGCATATCATGCCATTTTGGGGAGACCAGCTTATGCACGGTTCATGGCTCGACCATGTTACGTGTACCTCAAATTGAAGATGCCCGGCCCCAAAGGAGTTATCACTGTCACTGGTGATCGGAAAAAGGCAGAAGAGTGCTTTCAGAAGGGCTCAAAGATTGCTGATTCCCAGGTGACAGCGGTCGAGTTTGAAGAATACAAGCAAAACGCAGATCCGAGTGATTTGCTGCGATCCAAGAAACCCGCCACAGAATCTGCATTTCAGTCGTCCGGTGAGACGAAGCCTGTTCACATTCACTCGACCGACCCCGATGCAGCCCCGACCCACATCTCCACAACACTCGACCCGAAATAGGAAGAAGCGCTCATCCAGTTCCTCCGTGAGAACTGGGACATTTTTGCATGGAAGCCCACTGACATGCCAGGTGTTCCCAGGGGACTGGCTGAGCATCGCCTAAGAGTCGACTCATCAGCAAAACCAGTCAAAGAGCATCTTCGGCGGTCCACCGTCCAGAAGAGAAAAGCCATTGGTGAGGAAGTGGCTCGATTGTTGGCGGCAGGATTTATCCGAGAGATATACCACTCCGAATGGCTCGCTAATGTCGTCATGGTTCCTAAGAAGGACAAATCGCTCTGAATGTGCATTGATTTCAAGCACATCAACCGGGCCTGCCTGAAAGATTATTTTCCTCTCCCTCGCATAGATCAAATTGTTGACTCGACCGCGGGATGCGAGAGATTGTCTTTTCTAGACGCCTACTCCGGGTACCACCAGATCCGTCTGTACGGACCCGACGAGGTAAAAACAGCTTTCATCACTCCATTCGGGTGCTTCTGCTATATCACCATGCCATTCGGCCTCAACAATACCGGAGCCACATTTATGCGAATGATTCAGAAGTGTCTACTCACTCAAATCAGTCGGAATGTGGAAGCGTATATGGATGATATCGTTGTCAAGTCACGAAAAGGTTTCGACCTGCTCGCTGACCTCACCGAAACATTTGCCAACCTCAGAAGGTATGATATCAAGCTCAATCCATCAAAGTGCACATTCGGAGTTCCCGGTGGCAAGTTACTCGGTTTTCTCGTTTCCGAGCGAGGGATCGACGCTAATCCAGAAAAGATCGGCACTATTCTCCGAATGAAACGCCCTGTGCGAGTGCACAATGTCTAGAAGCTTACTGGATGCTTGGCCGCATTAAGTCGATTCATCTCACAACTCGGTGAAAAGGCATTGCCTCTTTACCGACTAATGAAGAAGGCAGACAAGTTCGAGTGGACTCCAGAAGCTGATGCAGCGTTTGCCGAGCTAAAAGCTCTGCTCTCCACCCAGCCGGTGCTTGCTGCTCCAATCAGCAAAGAGCCTCTGTTGCTTTATATCGCAGCCACAGGACAAGTCGTCAGTACAGTGCTTACGGTCGAGCGGGAAGAAGAAGGAAAAGCTTTCAAAGTTCAGCGCCCAGTGTATTATTTGTCTGAAGTCTTGACTCCATCCAAGCAGAGATATCCTCATTATCAGAAGCTTGTGTATGGAATATACATGACCACAAAGAAGGTTGCTCATTATTTCTCTGATCATTCCATCACAGTCGTCAGCGACGCTCCACTATCAGAGATTTTGCACAACAGAGATGCAACTGGTCGAGTGGCGAAATGGGCGATTGAACTTCTTCCCCTTGATATCAAGTTTGAGGCAAAGAAAGCCATTAAGTCCCAGGCAATAGCAGATTTCCTCGCCGAGTGGATTGAACAGCAGCAGCCGACTGAAGTTCACTCGGAGCATTGGACCATGTTTTTTGATGGCTCTAAGATGTTGAATGGTTCCGATGCTGGGGTTGTCCTGGTTTCCCCCAGAGGAGATAAGCTCAGATATGTACTCCAGATTCACTTTGATTCCTCCAACAATGAGGCAGAGTATGAGGCCCTCTTATACGGATTGCGCATGGCCATTTCACTCGGCGTCCGTCGCCTGATGGTCTATGGCGATTCAGATTTAGTGGTCAACCAAGTGATGAAGGAGTGGGACGTGAGAGGCCCAGCCATGACTGGATACTGCAGTGCAGTGAGGAAGCTGGAAAAGAAGTTCGAGGGGTTGGAGCTCCATCATATACCCCGACTGAAAAATCAAGCAGCTGATGATCTCGCAAAGATAGGTTCCAAGAGAGGAGCCATTCCAAGTGGTGTGTTCTTGGAGCATATACACACTCCTTCAGTCAAAGAAGATCCTTTCACCGAAGAAGCTCCACAGCCCAAGAGTGCCACAGATCCGACTGAGGTTGAAGTCCCAGCAGTGGTCGACTTGGTCATGGAGGTCTTGGTGGTCATTCCCGACTGGACAGTTCCGTATATCGCGTATATCCTGAGAAAAGAGCTTCCGGAGGATGAGGAAGAGGCTCGACAGATCGTCCGTCGATCTAAAGCCTTTACCGTAATCAATGGACAGTTATATAGAGAAAGCGCGACTGGAGCTGGTCAGAAGTGCATAACACCAGAAGAAGGTCGAATCATCCTTAATGATATCCACTCGGGGACCTGTGGTCATCATGCGTCCTCTCGGACCATCGTGGCCAAAGCATACCGAGCCGGATTTTACTGGCCAAAGGCGAATGAGATGGCAAAGGAAATAGTGGATAAGTGCGAGGGATGTCAGTTCTACTCGAATATGTCGCACAAGCCTGCATCAGCTCTGAAGACCATTCCACTCGTCTGGCCTTTCGCAGTATGGGGGTTGGACATGGTCGGTCCTTTGAGAACAGATCGAAGTGGCTTCACGCATGTATTGGTGGCAGTCGACAAGTTCACCAAGTGGATTGAGGCTAAACCAATCAAGAACCTTGACGCCGGTACTGTTGTTAGCTTCATCAAGGAACTGATATTCAGATATGGAGTCCCGCACAGCATCATTACGGATAATGGGTCAAACTTTGACTCGGAGGAATTCAGGGATTTCTGCAACTCTCAAGGCACACGAGTCGACTACGCTTCAGTCGCCCATCCGCAGACGAATGGACAAGCAGAGCGAGCCAATGGCCTGATTCTCAAGGGATTGAAACCCCGATTGATGCGTGATCTCAAGCACGCAGCTGGAGCGTGGGTCGACAAACTTTCCTCGGTGCTTTGGGGACTGCGGACCACACCTAATCGATCGACCGGAAGAACTCCATTCTTCTTGGTCTATGGAGCTGAAGCAGTCTTGCCGAGTGATCTTCTCCACAATGCTCCTCGAGTTGAGATCTACAACGAAGCAGAAGCTGAACAAGCGCGGCAGGACATAGTCGACCTTTTAGAGGAAGAAAGGGAGATGGCTCTGATCCGATCGACCATCTACCAACAAGATTTGCGTCGTTTCCACGCCAGAAATGTGAGGGGTCGAGCCTTCCAGGAAGGAGATTTAGTTCTCCGAGTGGATCAGAAGAAACATCACAAGCTTGCTCCTTCTTGGGAAGGACCCTTCATCGTCACCAAAGTTCTCCACAACGGGGTGTACCGTCTTTACAACGTCGAACATAATATCGACGAGCCCCGAGCTTGGAACGCGGAACTGCTCCGCCCATTTTACACTTAAGTTTATCACTCGTATGAGTTGCAATAAAGTACTCCTGTAGTTCATGGATTTGAAAATAATAGTGTCATAGTTCCTCCATAATTTTTGTCACTTTTAATTTTGTCCAATAAAATTTTCCCCTTAGTGGGTGACTTAGCCGCGAATCCGTTTCGCCTAAGTTTGTAAAAATCCTTACCGAGTGGTGAGCCAGACTCCCACTCGGAGGCTTAGCTGCGAATCCGTTTCGCCTAAGATCAAATAAAATCCTACCGAGTGGTAAGCCAGACTTCCACTTGGAGGCTTAGCTGCAGTCCAAGTACTCGCCTAAGTTATCAAAATCCTACCGAGTGGTAAGCCAGACTTCCACTCGGAAGCTTAGCTGCAGTCCAAGTACTCGCCTAAGTTATCAAAATCCTACCGAGTGGTAAGCCAGACTTCCACTCGGAGGCTTAGCTGCAGTCCAAGTACTCGCCTAAGATATAAAAATCCTACCGAGTGAAGAGCAAACCTCTCACTCGGGGGCTTAGCTGCAGCCCAGTGCTCGCCTAAGATATAAAAATCCTACCGAGTGAAGAGCAAACCTCTCACTCGGGGGCTTAGCTGCAGTCCAAGTACTCGCCTAAGTTATCAAAATCCTACCGAGTGAAGAGGAAACCTCTCACTCGGGGGCTTAGCTGCAGCCCAGTGCTCACCTAAGATATAAAAATCCTACCGAGTGAAGAGCAAACCTCTCACTCGGGGGCTTAGC
>LT934122.1:683411664-683437344 GCA_900231445.1 Triticum turgidum subsp. durum | reverse complement strand
AGCTGCAGTCCAAGTACTCGCCTAAGTTATCAAAATCCTACCAAGTGGTAAGCCAGACTTCCACTCGGAGGCTTAGCTGCAGTCCAAGTACTCGCCTAAGTTATCAAAATCCTACCGAGTGAAGAGCAAACCTCTCACTCGGAGGCTTAGCTGCAGCCCAGTGCTTGCCTAAGATATAAAAATCCTACCGAGTGAATAGCAAACCTCTCACTCGGGGGCTTAGCTGCAGCCCAGTGCTCGCCTAAGATATAAAAATCCTACCGAGTGAAGAGCAAACCTCTCACTCGGGGGCTTAGCTGCAGCCCAATGCTCGCCTAAAATATAAAAATCCTAAGTGGATTAAGGAATAAGTCGACTGCGGTGAGCGTCTTTCTTTGAACCTGCAAAAGACATTTCAAGCCAAAAGCAATCATATTCAAACATCAAATTCAAGTTCGGAACGATACCTAAAGGAACCGAAAGTGCTCAGGCGCTAAGCCTGTTAAGGTTTATCGGTTACAACTCCACTCGGCATACCGAGGCAAATTTAAAGCGTCGAGCTTAAAAGAAGTTTCTTACCCCTCCTGTGGAGGGCTGGAAGGTGCAACAAACTCATCAAGATCAATTCCATCTGCGATCCGAGTGGCGGCAGCAATGAAAGTTTCCATAAAGGACCTGAAGTCGTGTTTCTTGGTGTTGGCCACCCGGAGGGCCGCCAGCTTGTCTTCTCGCACATCTTTGCAGTGGACTCGGGCCAGACACAGAGCAACATCTGCACCGCACCGAGCCGAGGACTTTTTCCACTCCTGCACTCGACCAGGGACCATGTCCAAGCGAGCCATCAGCGACTCGAGGTCGTTCTGGAGTGTCTCCCTGGGCCAGAGCGTTGAGTCGATGCGAGATGTGGCGACCTTCAGCCTTGCAAGATAGTCCACGACAGCTGCAACACGCGACTCCAGTCGGAAAACGTTCATGGCAACTTCGTCGTTCACCGGAGAATTGACGGGGTCAAGGTTTGGATCCAGCCGGCTAGTCTCTTCTTCAAAGTCTTGACAAAATTCTGCAAGGGCAATCACCGAGTCAAGGCAATGGTCGAATGGAAAAATCACAGTTGAAAATGATTGTTGAGCGTAAAGGTTTACCTTCAAGCATAAGGAACAGCTTCTTGGCAAGACCACTCAGAAAGGCCTCCAGATCATTTTTCTTCCCAAGAGCAGCTTTCAGATTGGTATTTTCTTGTTCAAGCTTGGTGAGTGAAGCTAACTTCTCGTCAGCAAGCTTGATCTTCTCAGCTAGTTCAAGGTCTTTTTTCTGTTGGGCCTCCTTCACCTTACCTGCAAGTTACAGCAAGATCAGATTTTGAAACAAATAAAGGGAAAAAGAAGTCGTCGAGGTCTCACCAAACATACCTTTGGTCTCCTCCTTTGCCTTCGTCAGATTCTCCTGAGCCAGCTTCAAATCCAGCTCGAGCTGAATGTGCTTGTTTTCTAGCTCAGTGTAGCGAGCCGCAAGGTCACAGGATCTCTGCGAAGAATCAATCGACTAAATGTCAAAGATAATTCACTTCCGAGTGGAAAAGGGAAAATCATGCGTTTCTAATACTACAGCCGAATACAAGCATTCGACCGTAGTCTCGGGGACTACACCCACTGGGTGCACTCAGCGTGCCCCCACTAATCCTATTGAAGACAGAGTCGACCAGTCGACCTCAAAAAAAACAAGATGTATTCTTTAAGACTGTAATCGGCTGCAAGCAGTCGACCACAGCCTTGGGGACTACACCCAGTGGGTGCACTCAGCGTGCCCCCACCGGTTTGCGAAATCCATTCGCCATAGTCGAATGACGGAAAGACTGAACTTATAAAGCCTAAGGCCGACTGCCAGCAGTCGACCTTAGCCTTGGGGACTACACCTAGTGGGTGCACTCAGCGTGCCCCCACCGGTTTGCGAAATCCATTCGCCATAGTCGAATGACGGAAAGACTGAACTTATAAAGCCTAAGGTCGACTGCCACCAGTCGAACTTAGCCTTGGGGACTACACCCAGCGGGTGCACTCAGCGTGCCCCCGCTAACACGGAGTTTAAATCGACACACCCAGTGGGTGATTACTATAAATTCTGGAAAGAAAAGTTTTTGATAGCATATCCTAACAGAACAAGCGGTGGTCGACTGACCTGAACATTGCTTTGAAGGGCGGAACTGGCGTCGTAAGCTGCCTAGCTCGCATCCCGGATGGTCTTCAACTGCTCCATCATGATCCCTGCCTGGCGTATCACCTCCTTCGCGGCGCCAGCTTGGTCCTCTGGGACGTGGTGCGTCGTGAAGAGGGAGGGCTGCAGAGCACTCGTTAGTGGATCTGTGAAGGACACAATGTGTCGAGTGGTGTTCTCCTCCTCCGCAACCAGAGTCTCAGGCACCGTCACATCCTGGGGCACCCTGCCGGCAGACACTTTCCTACTCCTTCTGTGCTTCAGCGGTTCCTCATCTTCATCATCATCAGGGAGAGTGATAACAACATTGGATGGAGCTACAGAAAAGAATCAGAATTAGAGATCATGAGTCAGTCGACTAGAAACGGTGTTAAGAGTATAGTACCAGGTTTTGAGGTTGTTGCGTCCTCCATCTCATGGTCGTCAGCCCGGGCTGAGGTCTCAGAAGTAGCAGCACTGCAACTCCAAAGAATCGGTCGACTAACTCCAGCGCCAACCAGAGATAAAATTCGCACAAAACAAGAAGACTTAAGCAGCATGATTACCCTGATATGGTGGGGATGGACACCTTCATCTTCGGCAGGAGCTTGGTCGGCTTTGACGGGGCCGCCCTGGGCTGCTTCAACGCCTTTTCAGTCAGCGCCGAAGAGGTGGTCCGAGGGCGCTTGGTCGACTGTGTAACAGTCGCAACCCCCTTGCCACGTTCAGTCGCAGGGTCATGGACAAGCTTCGACCGCCTTTTCGAGCGCGGTGGTGTGACCTCCTCCTCCTCCTCTTCTTCGTCCTCATCATCATCATCATCATCGTCATCGTCATCATCATCATCCTCAGCGGCGTCCGAGTCCCACTCCTCCTCCTGGCTCTCGCCCCCGCTCGCTTCTCCCTCCTCAGTCGGAGCCTGGGCTCCATTGGGCATCGAGTACAGCTCAGTGAGGACCTGATAGACATCAAGACAAAGATCAGTCGACCGATCGGCAGAGAAAACAGAAATAAATGTGACAAGAATACAATGGGAAGTGGAGCAGACATACCTTGTTTGGATCACTGAGGTGGTCGAGTGGAGGAATCCTTCTGGCTCCATGAGGGTTATCCTTGTTCCCAGTAACAGCGGCCATCCACCTTTCCAGAGTGGCATCGTCGACTGCTTATGGATTGACCCGAGTCTCATCCTCAGTCCCGCGGTACAACCACATGCAATGGCTCCGGAACTGAAGAGGCTGGATACGACGCCTAAGAAAAACCTCCAGGAGATCCATACCCGTCACTCCCTCCCGAACCAACTAAACTACACGCTCCATCAGCATCTTCACGTCAGCTTTCTCCTCCGCAATCACCTTCAGAGAGGAGGGCTTGTTCACTCGGCCCATGGTGTACTGAGGGAGTCCACTCGACTGCCCCGACGTTGGCTAACCCTGGCAGTAGAACCAGGTCGACTGCCAGCCTCTGACTGACTCGGGAAATGTCATGGCTGGGAAGGTGCTCTTGTTCCTCACCTGGATCCCCAGACCCCCACACATTTGGACAACTCGGGTTTTTTCGTCGCCTGGGCTCGCCTTCTTCACGGTCTGGGAGCGACACATGAATATGTGCTTGAACAAACCCCAATGCGGTCGACAACCCAGAAAACTCTCACACATGGACACAAACGCGGCAAGATAGGCGATAGAATTCGGGGTGAAGTGGTGGAGTTGCGCTCCAAAGAAGTTCAAGAAACCACGGAAGAAAACGCTCGGCGGCAAAGAAAATCCGCGGTCGACATGGGTAGCCAGAAGCACGCACTCACCCTCTTCCGGCTGGGGCTGCCACTCTTTCCCCGGAAGCCTTGCAGCTCCATGAGGGATCAGGCCCTCGTTGGCCATGTCGAGGAGATCCGTCTCCGTGATGGTCGATTGGATCCAATCTCCCTGGACCCAGCCTTTCGGCAGGCAAGATCTAGACGAAGACCCGCCGCGACTGGTGGATCTCCCCTTCGCCTTCTCCGTCACCGACGCCTTCTTCGCGCGTTCCAGCGCCGCCGTCTTCTCCTTGACCATGGCTGCCGGCGAGACGCGCGAGGAGAAGTTGTGCGGAGGCGAGAGCGAGCACGTTGGGCGGAGACGAAGGGAGCAGAGAGAGAATGCTGAGGCATTGCTCAAAAAACCCTCGCCGGGCGCGTTTATAAGATCCCTTCCGAGTGGATGACAGGTGGGCCCGGTCGATCTAATCATATCCTGAAACAGTTGCGCGGACGTGATACGTGGCGAAAAAAGCGGCGCGGGGATCGAGGCGTCTATGCCCTGTCCCATCCGAGCGCCACGGTCCGCCCCGCTTCGCGCACTTCCCCAAATTTCGTATACCGCAGAATCCGCGAACGGCAGATCGGTCTGCCAGACGCGGGATTTCCTGCGATCCGTCGCTCGGAAATCGGCGAAGTCCAAAAGATCACTCGACGAAGGAAAAGAATGGATCGAGTTGACTCAAGAAAAGTTGTTCACTATCAACAAAGAGATTTTTTGGTTCAAAACAACGCACAACCAGTATGCGAAGGCTAATCGGAAACAGCATCAACTCCTTCATCACTCAAGCCTCAATCCATTCGGGGGCTGATGATGGAGTCATGTACCTAGGGTAGGGTCATAGGGCTGATCTAAGTACCCTGCCCAAGGACACCCTTAGAAGAGATCACCTCCCAGTCGACCTACGAGGGACTCACTCGACTGACTTGAAGGACTCGACCACGAAGACTCACTCGACCACCAGAAGGTCAAGAGGCACTCTGCACTGCAACGGTCTGTAATTAAGTAGACTTTATGGTAGTAAAGACACTTTATGTGGGGCGTTACCAGTAACGCCCCGGACTTAATGTACCTTAAACCCTTCATTACATGGGTTGGCTGGGGTCCTGGCGCACTCTATATAAGCCACCCCCCTCCACAGGCAGAAGGGTTCGGCACCCTGTAATCCATATACACATAATCCACTCGACCGCCTCCGGGCTCCGAGACGTAGGGCTTTTACTTCCTCCGAGAAGGGCCTGAACTCGTACATCTCTTGTGTTTACAACCTCTCCATAGCTAGGACCTTGCCTCCCCAAACCTACCCCCACTCTACTGTCAGATTTAGATCCACGACACCGTCCTTCTTGAAGTTCTTCTTACCCTTGCCCTTCTTGAACTTAGTGGTTTTATTGACCATCAACACTTGATGTTCTTTCTTGATTTCAACCTCTGCTGACTTCAGCATTGAAAATACTTCAGGAATGGTCTTCAACATCCCCTGCATATTGTAGTTCATCACAAAGCTCTTGTAGCTTGGTGGGAGTGACTGAAGGATTCTGTCAATGACCGCCTCGCCCGGGAGGTTAATGTCCAGCTGGGACAGGCGGTTGTGCAACCCAGACATTTTGAGTATGTGCTCACTGACAGAACTATTTTCCTCCATCTTACAACTATAGAACTTGTCGGAGACTTCATATCTCTCGACCCGGGCATGAGCTTGAAAAACAATTTTCAGCTCCTCGAACATCTCATATGCTCCGTGTTGCTCAAAACGCTTTTGGAGCCCCGGTTCTAAGCTGTAAAGCATGCCGCACTGAACGAGGGAGTAATCATCAGCACGTGACTGCCAAGCGTTCATAACGTCTTAGTTCTCTGGGATGGGTGCTTCACCTAGCGGTCCTTCTAGGACATATGCTTTCTTGGCTGCTATGAGGATGATCCTCAGGTTACGGACCCAGTTCGAATAGTTGCTGCCATCATCTTTCAGCTTGGTTTTCTCTAGGAACGCGTTGAAGTTCATGTTGACATGAGCATTGGCCATTTGATCTACAAGACATATTTTGCAAAGATTTTAGACTAAGTTCATGATAATTAAGTTCATCTAATCAAATTATTTAATGAACTCCCACTCAGATTGACATCCCTCTAGTCATCTAAGTGTCACACGATCCGAGTCGACTAGGCCGTGTCCGATCATCACGTGAGACGGACTAGTCATCATCGGTGAACATCTCCATGTTGATCGTATCTTCCATACGACTCATGTTCGACCTTTCGGTCTCTTGTATTCCGAGGCCATGTCTGTACATGCTAGGCTCGTCAAGTTAACCCTAAGTGTTTATGCATGTGTAAAACTATCTTACACCCATTGTATGTGGACGTAAGGATCTATCACACCCGATCATCACGTGGTGCTTCGAAACGACGAACTTTAGCAACGGCGCACAGTTAGGGGGAACACTTTCTTGAGATTATTATAAGGGATCATCTTATTTACTACCGCCGTTCTAAGTAAACAAGACGCATAAAACATAATAAACATCACATGCAATTATATAAAGTAGTGACATGATATGGCCAATATCATATAGCTCCTTCGATCTCCATCTTCGGGGCTCCATGATCATCTTCGTCACCGGCATGACACCATGATCTCCATCATCATGATCTCCATCATCGTGCCTCCATGAAGTTGCTCGCCAACTATTACTTCTACTACTATAGCTAACGGTTTAGCAATAAAGTAAAGTAATTACATGGCATTAAATCATTGACACGCAGGTCATACAATAATTAAGACAACTCCTATGGCTCCTGCCGGTTTTCATACTCATCGGCATGCAAGTCGTGATTCCTATTACAAGAACATGATCTCATACATCACAATATATCATTCATCATTCATCACAACTTCTGGCCATATCACATCACATGACAATTGCTGCAAAAACAAGTTAGACGTCCTCTAATTGTTGTTGCATCTTTTACGTGGCTGCAATTGGGTTCTAGCAAGAATGTTTTCTTACCTACGAATAACCACAACGTGATTTTGTCAACTTCTATTTACCCTTCATAAGGACCCTTTTCATCGAATCCGCTCCAACTAAAGTAGGAGAGACAGACACCCGCTAGCCACCTTATGCAACTAGTGCATGTCAGTCGGTGGAACCTGTCTCACGTAAGCGTACGTGTAAGGTCGGTCCGGGCTGCTTCATCCCACAATACCGCTGAAGCAAGAAAAGACTAGTAGTGGCAAGCAAGTTGACAAGATCTACGCCCACAACAGATTTGTGTTCTACTCGTGCAATAGAGAACTACGCATAGACCTAACTCTGATACCACTGTTGGGGAATGTTGCATAAAATAAAAAAATTCCTATGTTCACCAAGATCAGTCTATGAGTTCATCTAGCAACGAGAGAGAGAGATGCATCTACATACCACTTGTAGATCGCGTGCAGAAGCGTTCAAGAGAACGGGGTTGAGGTAGTCGTTCTCGTCGTGATCCTATCATCGGAGATCCTAGCACCGAACGGACGGCACCTCCGCGTTCAACACACGTACAGTCAACGTGACATCTCCTCCGTCTTGATCCAGCAAGGGGGAAGGAGAGGTTGATGAAGATCCAGCAGCACGACGGCATGGTGGTGGATGCAGCAGGGCTCCGGCAGGGGTTCGCCAAGCAACTACGGGAGCAGGATGAGGTGTAGCAGGGGGAGGGAGGCGCCAAGACTTAGGTGCGGCTGCCCTTCCTCCCGCCTCCTTTATATAGGCCTCCTGGGGGGGCGCCAGCCCTGGAGATCAGATCTCCAAGGGGGTGGCGGCCAGGGGGGGTGGAGTGCCCCCCAAGGCAAGTGGTGCGCCCCCCACCCTAGGGTTTCCAACCCTAGGCATAGGGGGGGCCAAGGGGGGCGCACCAGACCACTAGGGGCTGGTTCCCCTCCCACTTCATCCCACGGGGCCCGCCGGGATAGGTGGCCCCACCCGGTGGACCCCCGGGACCCTTCCGGTGGTCCCGGTACAATACCGGGTGACCCCGAAACTATCCCGATGGCCGAAACAGCACTTCCTATATATAATTCTTTACGTCCGGACTATTCCGGAACTCCTCATGACGTCCGGGATCTCATCCAGGACTCCTAACAACATTCGGTTTGCTGCATACTCATATTCATACAACCCTAGCATCACCGAACCTTAAGTGTGTAGACCCTACGGGTTTGGGAGACATGCAGACATGACCGAGACGGCTCTCCGGTAAATAACCAACAGCGGGATCTGGATACCCATGTTGGCTCCCACATACTCCTCGATGATCTCATCGGATGAACCACGATGTTGAGTATTCAAGCAACCCCATATACTATTCCCTTTGTCGGACGGTATGTTACTTGCCCGAGATTCGATCGTCGGTATCCCAATACCTCGTTCAATCTCATTGCCGACAAGTCACTTTACTCGTACAGTAATGCATGATCCCGTGACCAGACACTTGGTCACTTTGAGCTCATTATGATGATGCACTACCGAGTGGGCCCAGTCATACCTCTCCGTTATACGGAGTGACAAATCCCAGTCTCGATCTGTGTCAACCCAACAGACACTTTCGGAGATACCTGTAGTGCACCTTTATAGTCACCCAGTTATGTTGTGACGTTTGGTACAACCAAAGCACTCCTACGGTATCCGGGAGTTACACGATCTCATGGTCTAAGGAAGAGATACTTGACATAGGAAAAGCTCTAGCAAAACGAAGTACACGATCTTGTGCTATGCTTAGGATTGGGTCTTGTCCATCACATCATTCTCCTAATGATGTGATCCCGTTATCAACGACATCCAATGTCCGTAGTCAGGAAACCATCACTATCTGTTGATCAACGAGCTAGTCAACTAGAGGCTCACTAGGGACATGTTTTGGTCTAAGTATTCACACGTGTATTACGATTTCCGGATAATACAATTATACCATGAATAAAAGACAACTATCATGAACAAAGAAATATAATAATAATCCTTTTATTATTGCCTCTAGGGCATATTTCCAACAATTTCCCACTTTTACGCGGGGAAAATATTAAATGGTGCCAATGATCCAACGCTGACTTTCCTTGTTAAAGAAGATGACAATACGAAATACTTTCAAATGCTGGCCAACGGCAGGCTTAGAAAGAAACATATTTTCTCTATACACCAAGATGAGGGCCATATCTAGGGGGATGTCTAGCTAAGAAATGTTATTACTAAATATTACAAGGATCTTTTTGGACCTTCAACTGAAAGTTCATTTTGATGGACGAGTCTATTACTCATGACATCCCTCAAGTTTTAGAGGCGGAAAATGAGTTTCTGGCTGCTCCACTCTCTGATAAGGAAATTCTTATCGCGGTATCTCAAACGGAAGGCAACAAGGCTCCTGAGTGGGATGGTTTCTGGCGAAGTTTTATTACTTAATCAAGGAGATGATTAAGGTGTACTTGGTTCAATTATTTAACCAACTACATATAGAAAACCTTGACATTGTCCATTTAAACTTCGGTGGCAAGCATATCCAGCAATATCACCAATCTCCCACCTGAATGGCAGTTTTAATATCTTTACGAAGGTTGAATGGGGTGGCTGGCCATGTGGCGCACTTCACTCAAAAAATGTTCATGCAAGTCCATAACATACACAATGGAGTTGTTGTGTTGCATAAAACCGTACACAAGCTTTGCCAAAACAAGTTGAGCGGAGTTATCTTACATTTATGGAAACTTGAGCAATTTACATCTATGAACAAAACATAACCTAATACTCTAGAAGCCTCTACCTAATTGTTTGATAAATGTGCTCTAAAACACTCTACCAAATCTTGTAGATACTTAGTGGAACATACAAAGTCGCTATAATACATTAAAGGGGGAGTAGTGTGATAGTGTTAATTTTCTTAAATTTATGGTGTGATCCATTTTGTAGGAGAAAAATCAGAAGATCCCAAATAATATAAAAGTAAAGAGTTTGGGAAAAGAAATGACTTAGTTGCAACAAACAATTCCAAATGATGAAGCATGCCATACGGTGGCTGTTGCAGTCACCATATCAACCAATAGATAGGTCAGAGCAAAGTAGTGACTGTTATGATTCAACACCACACCACGGCCTATATAATCCACCTCACTTTTGTACAAAATACGTCCAGGTTCATTTGACAATCAAGGTCGGACTCGGCAGAAAACGCGAACATTCCCCTTGAGTTCCTGCAACACATTAATCCTATAAACAAACACATTGTATGGGATTAGGTACGATTGCAAACATTTTTGTCAACATTCTTTTGCTTAGCTTCCGCCAACATTTTCGTCATCTGCATAGTAAACAATTGCAAACATTAATTGAAAGTATGTTAATTCAATCTAAATAATAATGGGCATGCAAAATTGTTACAAATATTATAATCAAAGGCATAATAGTGATAAAATGAACTATAGTTTGTAGCTTGTAGCTATAAATAGTTAAATACTTATTTTGAGGCTTATCATAAATAGCAATTAGTCATAAACTGTAGATTCTACAAGCAAAAACGAACAACTTCTATAAAAATACGCATCGATGCAAGTTGACTTTGCAGTTTTTGAATCTTCTTAGTTTCATTTGAACAAGTTTCCTAGAACATTTGGAAACAAATAAGGCAACCTAATTGTAATGGTTAGCATTATAATTGTTTGTGTGTAATCATAATACCTCAAGTGCATCGCACTTTATGATGAAATTCTCTAATTCGGACACAGACACTCCCATCAGTTCTTTGTAGGCACCCATGTTCACTCAACAACGAATTTATTTCAGCTGATTTATGATGAGTGTCCTCCCTTACTTCATGTAGTTCACTCTGCGAAGACAGCAGGGTAAAAGTCTTAGTTATGAGCATGTAATTATAATTTTAATTGAAATGTTAAGGCATAAAGAATGGAATTAAAAGATGAAAACTAAAATAATGCTTGGCACATTTTTATGTGTTCTTCAGAAGGAGTTGTGCAAGATGTAAATATTATTGTGAAGATGAAAAACTTCAACCGAAGGCTGAAAGCTTTATAGTTTTGGGATTCACCGAGTTGCTTCCATGAAACATCATCTTTTATCAAGGTATGCAATGTTTCATATCTGTACGAGCTGCTGCAGTTTGTTAAGAGGTATACACATGCTAGTTTCATCGGAAAAAATAGGCATGCTTGCTTTCTAAAGGACAATGACATTTGCCTATTGTTACCCCAGCCAGGCCCGCGCAACAAGAAAATGGCCCTTTTGGTTACCCGCATTCACTATTGGGTCTGCATAGCACAAACATTAAAGAACCACTGGGCCTGCATCTAGAGGAACCCTCAAATCGTCCATTTTTTCTGGAGACAGGCCCGAGCGGTGCAACCCTAGGCACGTGTGGTTGCATGTGTGGGTCAGGTCTCAAGAAGTCGTGTTAGAAGCTTCGTCATAAATTACCCTCATAGTCCTTCATCACCGCTCTCTCCCCACTTCCCCACTCACACCGGCAGCGGCGACCACCGAACTGGCAGCAGGACGATCCAAGACAACGGCTACCACCGGAGCTACTATAGACCTCCACGGGAGCGCATCGGCCATGGCGGTAAGTAGTCACCCTCTCTATAGATTTACCACTTTCGAATAGGGCTAGATTTGATTTGAGAACAAGGTTGGGGAGTTTGGGAGGTGATTGAACACATTGGGGGCGGAGGACTGGATTAAAACACTGCCATCCATTGATTATGCACCGACGACTTCTAAGGTTCATATGTGACTTTTTTTATTACATCAGGGGTGGGGATTTGGGTACAAACTTTCTTGTCTAGCCGCGGCGACCCTGGAGTCGCGTCAAGCAGACGAAGGGGAGGGGGCATAACCATCTTCTTTTCTTCCTCATCTTCTTCGTCCTACTCATCTTCGACAAGAACGATGGGTCTTGCATAGTAGCCTGTTGCTGGCGCCCTGGCCACCATCTACACCTCATTGTTGTCGTCACTAGTAGAAAACGACCTTACGTGAGCCCCATTAGTCTCAGTTTGATAACGGCCCGGTACAAATGTGACCATTAGTCCCGGTTTGATAACGGCCCGGTACAAATGTGACCATTAGTCCCGGTTCCAACGACTAAGGGGAGGGCATCATTAGTCCCAGTTCATGGCATGCCTCTTGTCTCGGTTCGTGTCACGAACCGGGACTAAAGGGGTGGTGGTAGGTTTGTGTCAGGCATGGGCACCCACCAGCACATTTAGTCCTGGGTCAGGTCACAAACCAAGACTAGAGGTGCACCTTTAGTCCCGGTTTGTATAACCAACCGAGACTAAAGAGATCACTGTATATAGTGCTTCGTCCAGCCCGAGTCGAAGCACTCTATTTTTTTCCCTTTCCTCTCTGTTTTCTTCCCCTCTTGCTCGAGCTGACCTCCATTTTTACCAAAATTTGTCAAGATTTGAAGGCACCCCATCCATCCAAGTGCTCACAAAGGTTAGCAACTTTGTCCTTTCATCTCTCATTGCTAGATTAGCTCTTGCAATGCTCTATAGTATAGTGATTTGTGGGTTTTAGTTTGGGAGTAATTATATGTGGTAGTTTATTTGATTTATATGCAATTTGAGCTCAAATTAACTTTTAGGTTGTATATGTAGGTGTGGTTTACTTAGTGCCTTCCCGTCCCCGTCCTAACCACTGTCGATTGCCTCCACCGTCTCGTCGCCGGCACCAACTTGGTGAGCCTCTTGTTCTTATCCTTTTTATAAAAAAAATCATGTTTGTGTTATTTAGATAGTTACTTGTATAATTTTCTTACACATACGTTGTTTCTTATACATAGTGGCATGGTTTTGATATCCGTCCCTGTCGGCCCTCGTCCGATTTATGATCCGGTGATGTGGTATATTCTCTTTTATAACTATTTATTGCATTTTGTGTTTATGACAATTATGCCCATCAAGTTGACATAGATATTTTATCTAGGAGGTATGTGAACTGGAAATTGCAACCGACCCTCTTGTCGAGAAGTTAAATTTAGTTGAAAAATAAAACGAGTATTTGAAAGAAAAATTGAAAAGAATTGAAGATGACAAGATGAAACTAGAGTTGTATGTTGTTGATGTCGTCCGTGATCACGGGATCAAGATGGATGCAATGCGCTTGAAGATTAGAAAGATTAGAAAATATGCCATTGATAATGACGTTGGTATCATTATGCTCTTGGATCAATTGTTACCTTAGTTGCGATCTTTATCGCATTTTTTGTTGCATTTACATGCTTTAGCTAGAGAGTTTGTATGTTGTTTTATGAGAATAAGTGTGTATGAACTTGTATTAATTTGGTCTTTTCGATACTGTGTAATGAAGATGAGCCTACAATGGATGTATGATGACCGATGCTCTCCCCAATTCATTGAAGGCATGCATAGTTTTCTGCGTGTGGCTGAGGCAAACAAGCGCCCGGATGGTTTTATATATTGTCCATGTGTTGTATGTAAGAATGATCACAATTACTCTAACTTAAGAACCATTCACGTCCACCTATTTACGTCTGGTTTCATGTGTGGCTATAACTGTTTGACCAAGCACGGAGAAAGAGAGGTTCTAATGGAAGAGAATGAAGAAGAACAGGATGATGGTCTCTATCCTGGCCATTGGTACCCTGAATACGATGGTACTACAATGGGGGAAGAAGTTCAGCCGGCAATGGGGGAACAACCTGAAGAAGAGGCATCAGATGAGCCCACTGATAATCTTGGTCGGGCCATTGCTGATGCAAAGAGAAACTGTGCAAGTCAAAAGGAGAAGTTGAAGTTGTAGCGCATGTTGGCGGATCACAAGAAATTTTTGTACCCAAATTGCAAAGATGACAAGAAAAAACTGGGTACCACACTGGAATTGCTGCAATGGAAGACCACTACAAGAAATATGTCAACTAACGACCTTCTGTCAATGACCCTCCAAGAAATGGTCGTGAATCTACAACCATTTGAGAACAATTGGTCACAAGTTGTTCAGAGGGCTCCAAACCCTAAACGATAACGACCATTTTGGTTAGAAAGGTCGTAATTTCCTTACACAAAATGGTTGTAAAGCAGACAACACTGGTCTGCTGCCTTATTTCTAGCTGATCACGACCAATAGATGGTCATAACCTTGTAAATTGTTGTGGATTGCTATGACTAGGCGCCACCTCATCAGTTTTGCCTATGTTTCATGTCCATGTGTCAATTTTTTTCCTAGGTTGTGAAGCAACCTAAATTTCTGTTATTCCGTAAATTCCCAAAAAATGCTCATAAATTCTTTGGACATATCTTCGTAAAATATCTCAAAAACCATCCTTCCCTAGTTCAAAACTAATTCAACAATATTCATTTTCCTATTATGTTCAGAACAACATGTTGTTAAGGAAGTGCTATTTATATATTCTTGATTGCCATCAAAAGTTTTGGGAACTCTTTCCTATCCAAATCTTGGCCTCATGACAAAATTAAGCTCCATTTTCCTAGTAAATCTTCCTCAGCAAATTTCCAAAGTTTTTGTTCAGTTAGAAGCTTTGTGTAGGAAGTACTAGCTATGCATATCCTGATGAGTTGCATTTTTGCTACATATTCTATATGCCCATATCATAGCTCTCCACAAAATTTTAGCCCCATCTAATAATCCATGAGAGCTCACCATCCAATCTTTGTTTCTGGTAATATTTTCAGTATGTGAAGCAACTATATTTTATATTGCTTTATCATTGTGGAAAAATTACCAGGACATGACCCTGCCCATAGAACCTCCTCCATAAAATTCTAGCTCATTTAGTTTAACCATTTTCCCTCAACATTTTCCCAATTTTCTGTTCAGTGGAGAGCATTAAGAAGGAAGTACCATTTCTATACATCCAAATACCATGAAATTTATTTAGGGCCTTCATATGCGTAAATTATAACCCTCCTCCCAATTTCAGCTCAATTAAATCATCTATGTTAGCCCATGTTCAATTTCTATTTTATGGATAGACGGCACATTGCAAAGCAAGTGTTATCTAGACCCCTCCTATTACCCTCAATCTTATTGGGCATTCCTCCATACCCAAATAATTGCCACATGATCATATTTAGCTCCATTTTCTTCGTAAATCTTCCTCAGCAAATTTCCAAAGTTTCTATCCAGAGAGAAGCTTTTTGAAGTAAGTATTAGCTAGGCTTATCCAAATGATCTTTATATTTTTCAAAATCTTCCATATGCTCAAATAATAACCCTCCAAAAATTTGAGCTCTATTAAACAAACCATGTGAGCTCATCATCCAAGCATTTGTTCTTGTCATATTTTAGTTTGTGAAGCAACTATACTATGTAACTTACCAACATTAAATATGAGCTCATTTCATTATCCAACTTCTCTCACTAATTTTTGCAAGTTTTTATCCAAAGAAGAGGATTGTGAAGAAAGTACCACTTTGGCATGTCCAAATGGTATTAATTTTCTGTAGTGCTTTCATATGCCCAAATAACCACCCTCCACCAAATTTCATCTCAATCCATTCATTATTTTGAGCCCAGCTTCAACATTCATGTTTCTGTCCAATGTGGTACTTTGCAGAGGAAGTGCCACCTAGGATCCTCTATTTGAGCTGAAAATTTGTGAAGACAGTCTACTTAGTAGATGATCATCCTCAACCAAAACCCATACCCATTGGCCATGTGCATTCCCTGTACCGCTAATCTAACACTTGGCTGCTAATTCATGTTTGAGCATAGTTCAGTCTCCTCGTGAGATTCTTATGTTGTCATTTTCTTCCTAGCACCTACCTAGGGAGTTCCCAACCCACTAGACATGCCTAGGCCACCCAGAATGCATGGCAACGCCATGATCATGCGGTTACCACGCGGCAGGCATGCCAGTTTACACGCTCTGGATTTGGGGCCATCAGCCATCGTCCAAACCTCGACGTATCGCCAGCAAACCATGTGTTTCTGATTAAATGTATACTTATGTAACTAGAAATGATTTTTGGAAAAAATAAAGACCAAAAAATAAGGCAGCTGTAGTTCAAATTTGACCCGTTTCCTCCTAAATCGGCGAAAATTTATCTTTTCCACGAGAGGTGGATCAAAACTTTTGACACCCAACCATTCTATCAATTGTGTATTCAATATAGCCTAATATTTTATAAAATTTATTTTGTACCATTTTGCAACAAATATATGGTAGGTCCTTCACAAAAAAACACATTTTGGGCACTTGAAAGATGGAAAATGTATTTTTCGTCCAAAGAAAATGAAAACTTCCTTAGGGACATTGCTTGCCATTCCAAGATGCACCCTTGTGCATAATATGACATCATTTGAACAAACTATGCCATGAATGTGGCCATAAGATTGATCATTTGGCTTGAAAGCCATGAATCTTCACACATGATAGCTCGTTTATGAGAACACTTTTTAAAAAGAATTGTCGTATTACAAGTTTATTATTTTTCCTGGTAACTTGGTCAGATATAATGACACAATGCGTATGTTTTCTATTTTTTTAATTTTTCATGCCAAAACAGCGGGCATAACCCTTCCTAGCTAGGGGTTGAATATTGGAAAACTTTTGGTGTTTCTCTGATTAAGTAGATACTTATGTACCTAGAAATGAGTTTTTTTTAAATCATGAGCAAACTCTGAGGGAGCTGCAGTTCAAATTTGACTCTCTTCCTACTAAATCGGCAAAAAATTGTCTTTTTCACGAGAGATGGATCAAAACATTTGAGACACAACCATTTGGTCAACTGTGCATTAAATATGGCATAATATTTTAGAAAAATGATTTTGTCCAATTTCGCAACAAATATATGATAGGTCCTTCACAAAAAACTCATTTTGAGCACTCAAAAAATGGAAAATGATTTTTTGTCAAAAGAAAATGAAAACTTCCTTAACGAACATTGTTTATAATTCCAAGATGCACCCTTGTGCACAATATGAGGTCATTTGAGCGAACAATACCATGAATGCTACCATAACATTGATCATTTGGCTTGAAAGTCATTGATCTTCACACATGATAGCTCGTCTCTGAGAACACTTTTTAAAATAATTACCGTATTACAAGTTTATAAGTTTTACTAGTAACTTGGCCACATATAATGACAGAATGCGAAGGTCTTCCAAATTTTTTTGGAATTAGTAATGCCCATGTCAAAATGCGGTCAAAACGGTGGGCATGACCGTTCCTTGATAGTGGTTGAATCTTCGAAAAAAATTCGTGTTTGTTTAATGAGATAGATACTTTTGTACCTAGAAATGTTTTTTCGATAAAATCATGAGCAAACTATGAGGCAGGTGCAGTTTAAACTTGACCCACTTCCTACTGAATAGGCGAAAATTTGTTTTTTTATGGGAGGTGGCTCAAATATTTTGACACCCAACCATTTGGTCAATTGTACATTAAATATGGCATATTTTTTGATAAAAATGGTTTGGTCCAATTTTGCAACAAATATATGGTAGGTCCTTCACAAAAAAACTCATTTTGGGCACTTGAAAATGGAAAATGATTTTTTGGTTATTCGAGGGAACCATACTAGTACTTATTACAAAACTTAACAAACATTGTCAAAAAAAGAGAAGGAAACTTAACGCCGAGCGTCATGGTGCTGCGTTGGATCTGCCCGACACTGCAATGGAGCTTTGCCGGGTGTCGTGGTGCTGCGTTGGAGCTCTTGTCACGCTGTTGAGAGCTGCAATGGAGCTTCTGGGGATGTCATCGATGCTGCATTGAAGCTTTTTCACGCTCGATGCTGTTGGGACATATGATGTGATCAAACGACCACCAATGCAGAGATCCGGCGACTAGCTAGCCGGATGATTTTTAGACAAAATCATCTGGCTATCTAGTAGCAGTTTCCTATTGTTAATCGATTACGACCAATTTAGATGGTCATAACATCATCAAAGCATGTACTTCGTTCTGATTGGTCTATGGGCATGTCACGTGAATCAAGCATCACAGACCGTCGGATACTCCCAAATCCAACGACCCACACCCCATCACACTCTCACCCCTCATCCCACCCATAGCCCAACCAGCCAAATCCTAACTTAGACCCCATCCACTCCAGCCGATGTTGCCCCCTTCTCCCCAGATCCAATCCAAGCCCTTCTCGTCCACCATCCCCTTCCTCCGGTCACCATACAAACCTCGCCATCGGCCTCACTCTCCCCCCTCTCTTCTCCGCCCCACCCTTGGTCCTCCCGCCACCTGAGCGTGCCACTGCCACCTGAGCATCCATAGAGCCAGAACCCCTCAACCTCGTGCCTAGGAAGGACCCTGACTAGCTCGACCTGCTCAAGCCGCCGCTAGATCCATAATGAACATCTGCTATCAGAGGAGTAGGAGGGCACGGCGGCAGCGGCATGGGATTCGGCGATAGCGCCGGCTGCGGGTGCGACTTCAGCGGTAGGAGCGATGGCGGTCGCCACAGTGGCAGTCGGGGGTTCGGAGGCTATAGCGCTGGCAAGGGCCATGGCGGCGGCATGGGAGGGGGAAGGGGAGGACCAGTCATGAAAGGCGGGGCCAAGGTGGTCGTCGTGCCGCACAAGCACGGCGCCGTCTTCATCACCAAGGACAAGGAGGACGTGCTTTGCACCAAGAACTTGGTCGTCGGCGAATCTTCCTACAGTGAGAAGAGGTTCTCCATCCATTTCCGTGCTCTCTCACTGCTCCCTCTCGGTTGCCTCTCATGCTTATGTGCAGTTCCTCATAAATTCTATGGGGTCATCAGCTTAGATTCAGCTATTATTAGTTCCGAGAGGAGCAAATGATATTCTTATTGCTAGTAATTTTTAGATATATTATGGGGAACTTATATGTTGCCTGCCGAGATCTTTGTTCTGCTTCAAGAGCATGCAAATGATGTTCCCTCTGTTACGCTTCTAAAGCATCTGAATGATGTTCATTGTTATTTAAATGATGTTCATCTGCTATGATTTGCCTCACCTCGTGTGGATGGGAGGTGGATGCCCGCATGGATCCGGCGTCTCCGACCCCGGCATCCACAAGGAGGAGCGGCGACAATTACATACCCCAATCATGGGGCAGTAGTGATTCATGGTTGAGCCTCCCTCTACCTCTCTTACCTTCCTAGATTTTGCTGCTACTCTAAATTCACTTTCACTTGACTGAATTTAGTGCTACTACTGTCATTCTCTAGTCCCTAGTGCTACTGCTCTAAATTCACTTGCATGTTTGACTAAATTCACTTAGCATTGTACTATTTGCCAAATTGATTTGCTTGTCTGCTGCCACAAAAAGTCAGTACTCCCTAGTGTTGAATCAGTATTTACATGCTTCCAAATATTGGTATGAATCTGTGATGCTACCTAAAGCTTGACTAAATATCATGGAGTAGATTTCAGTTTACCAATTGGTCTAAATCTATTTATACACTTCACTGAATTTTTCTTGATGTTGTCGTCGTCGGACTCTCGTGCTGAATCAGTTGGACATTGCATTGTTTGCCAATTCATTTGCTTGCTTACTGCCACAAAAATCCCTAGTGCTGAATGAGATAGGCATTGCATCGTTTGCCAAATTGCTTGCTTGTTTACTCTACAACCTGTACTGCTAAAACATGTTATCCTACTCCATGATGTTGTATCATTTGCAAAAACTCCTGGACATAAGATCCCATCATGGTTGCATTAAATATGTAATTCTCAAGATCGGTAATAAATGCGATCAGATGATTTTTCTCCTGATAAGTTAATTCTGAGCCATCGCTGTACTACGTTCTGTCTACCATCTTTCGCACATTCTTTCACTACAAAAAAAAGACACATCCGTGACATTTTGGGCCGAACAAAAAAAATTCTGTCATACATATGACACTTCTATGACGATAATTGTGACAAAACCCGGTATCATCATAGATGTGGTGGGCTCCTACTTCTATGAGAAAAAATCATGACAGAAAATGGGCTTGTCGTCCTGGGCAGGCCGGAGACGCAGCTGCATGACATTCTTGGGGCCGTCCATGACAGAAAATTTCGGGGAGTTCCCGGTTACGGTGGGTGGTCTGGGGCCGAGCGATGCGCGTTTCTCTCGTACACGTACGCGCGAGTGTGCGAGGCGTTGGCTCTAACTGATCCCGAGCGAGGCGTTGGGCTCTAACTGAACCCGAGCGATTGCACTGTAGGCTACGCGTTACTGAACCCGAGTGATCGATCGATGGCTACTAACAAAACCCGATTGAGCGATTCCTTCGCTACTGCTGCTAACTGAGGCCGATCGACTGGATGAACAGTGAGCGTTGCGGGGGGTTTGGATGAACAGTGAGTGGTGGCGTTGCCTCTGGATGAACAGGACCCCGTGGTGTGGAGGGCTGGATGAACAGTAGACGGTGGAGGGTGCCCGTGGAGGGGTGGTTGAATAGGACCCCGTGGTGTGGAGAGCTGGATGAATAGTAGACGTTGGAGGGGTGCCCGTGGAGGGGTGGTTGAACAGTACCTGGTGGAGTAGCGCACGGTGGAGGCTGGATGAACAGGAGCCGGGGAGGCTGGAGGAGGTCGACGGTAGCCCGTGGAGGCTGGAGGAGGTCGAGGTGGAGATGAACAGTATCCCATGGAGCCCCGTTTTGCGGTACGCCACATCCCTCCCGATGAACAGGACCCCCGTTTCTACTGTAGCGCTCCAACACAAGTCTGTTTCGTCCATTTTGCGGTACGCCACACCCCTCCCGATCAACAGGACCACCGTTTCGACCGTAGGAGGTCCGTTTCCTCCGTTTTGCGGTATGCCACACCCCTCCTGATCAACAGGACCCCTGTTTCGACCGTAGGAGGTCCGTTTCCTCCGTTTTGCGGTACGCCAGACCCCTCCCGATCAACAGGACCCCGTTCCGAACGTAGGAGGTCTGTGTCCTCTGTTCTGCGGTACGCCAGGCCTCATTTCCATCACCTGTTCCGTCCAAGCCCTCCTTGATGAACATGACCACGCATTCCGTTCCAACACAGCCGGTTGGGTCCCACATGTTCCGTTGCCTCCCGATGAACACGACGCATTCCGTTGCCTCCCCATGAACACGACGCATTCCGTTGCCTCCCCATGAACACGACGCATTCCATTGCATCCCCATGAACACGATGCATTCCGTTGCCTCCCCATGAACACGACGATGACGTTGTTTCTCCGTTCTGACCCAGCCATGTTCACGAGCCATGGTCGTACGTATGCACGAGTAGACGTTCGAGACCCCGCCTGTATGTACATAAGTGGCTGTATTTTCTTTCTTGCACCCTCGCCGTTGTACGTACATGTACATGCTACATGCACGCCTCTACTATGACACGTGCGCGCCTCTACTACGACACGTGCGTGCCTCTACATCGACCAATATGTATGTACACGTTAGCGACCAGAATGACAACGCTACGTACGCTTCGACCAGGTGGGTCCCAACTGTCAGGCACTTCCTTGACTGGGAAGATGTAGCTGGTGGGTCCCAGCAGTCAGGGGGGCGAATCGTTTTTTTTTCGGATGCACTTCCTTACGTGCAAAGATGTAGCTGGTGGGTCCCAGCAGTTAGGGGGGCGAATCTTTTTTTTTACCCGGACGCACTTCGTTGCGTGCGAAGATGTAGCTAGTGGGTCCCAGCAGTTAGGGGGGCGAATCGTTTTTTTTAGGACGCACTTCCTTGCGTGCGAAGATGTAGCTGGTGGGCCCCAGCAGTCAGGGGGCGAATCATTTTTTTTTGCCCGGACGCACTTCCTTGCGTGCGAAGATGTAGCTGGTAGGTCCCAGCAGTCAGGCGGAAACGATTTTTTCGTGAAATATGGTGGCCCGTACGGTGGGTCCCCACTGTCAGGTGGAGGAATCATTATTTTGCACGTAATAAGGAGGCACTTCCTTGCTGCGGCCGTGGACCCAGCTGTCAGCCTCTCCACGTACAGTCCACGTCTGATGGAAGTCGTTCCTTGACCACGTTGACCACGCCACGCCGAGAGCACCACAGCGGTGGACGACGGCGAGGCCTAGGAAGGGGACGACTCGGAGCCGGGGAAGACGCAGCAGTGGATGCCCATGCGAAGAGAAGTACGAGGGTTCAATGGTTCGGCTGCGATGTGAGGCTGCTGTCGCCGCAGAATAATAAGGGGTGTGGGTGAGTAGAGGGATGGCCTGGCCAGCGGTGGGAGTAGTAGGGGGCGGTGACGCCTCTGCGGCATCACAGCCGGCCACGGGAGGCAGGAGCACGCGGCACGACCGGCGCTGGTTTGGGCGGCTGGAGCAAGAAGACCAGTGGTTGAAGAAGCACTACGGCCGTTGGATGAACATTGTACGGTAACAGGAGCTAGAATCGTTCATATTGACTAAGTTGACAAAGCCCAACGTCCCCGTCAACTTGGTAGGCCCACAAGTCAGCCTCCCACTATGCTGGGTTCCAGCTGGCAGGGGGAGTATTCATTTTTTGTGCGTAATAACTAGGCACTTCCTTGTGTGCGAAGATAGCTAGTGGGTCCGACATGTCAGCGGGGGGCACTTTTTTTCGCGAAATACGGAGGCCCTTCCGGTGGGTCCCATATGTCAGGTGGAGGAATCATTATTTTGCGCGTAATAAGGAGGCATTTCCTTGTGTGCGGCCGTGGACCCAGTTGTCAGCCTCTCCACGCACAATCTACTTCCGATGGTGTCGTTCGTTGACCACGTTGACCATGCCGCACCGAGCGCATCCAAGGTGGTGGACAACGGCGAGGCCCCGGACATCAACGAGCCGGAGATGGGAAGACGCGGGAGTAGAGTCGCAGACAGAGAGGTGTACGAGGGTTAACTAGTTCTAGTGCGGTCTGGTTCGGCAGTCGGTGGAGAAGAACAGGAGGTGTGGAGGGGTGGAGGGATGGCCTGGACAACGGTGGAGTAGCGCTTCATAGCGAAGCGTGCTAAGCAGAGCTGCTAGCAGCAGGAGGCGGGAGGTGGTCCCGGCGGCACTGGAGGAAGAAGACAAGAGATTGAAGATGGATGCCGGCCGTTGGATGTAAATCCAACGGCTAACATGTCAAAATCATTTGTTGACTAAATTGACAACGACTTGCATTGGCTTCGACCTATTGGCCCACATTTCAGCCTCCAAAAATGTGGCACGTATTCAACCCATTTTTTCAGAATTTACAGTCTTTTTTTTGCGCGGTAGAATTTACAGTCAATTTGATCTTCTTTTTTTGAATTACAGCCATTAGCTGGGCTAGGTGAACAAATAATGTAGCGTCCATGCGGCCCATTTATTTTATTTCCTAAAAAATTACAGGCCATTTGCACTTTCTCGAAATACACAATTTTGTCGGGCTGATTCTAATTATAATTTTGGGTTGGGCCAGCAATGTTATCAAAAAATAAAAAGGGGTTGAGCATTTTGTTATAAATATATTTAAATAATAAGTGATATTATTACATTCGTCCTTAAATCTTACCAAGCTTTTGTACACAATCACTAGGATTTTCATGCCAAAACAATCCAGGATTTTGTTTGTTAAGAAATTATTTTTATAAGTTAATAAGATGTGGGATATTGTTTTCTTACATATGTAAGTATCTGTTAAATATATGATGATAATAAAAATAATATATAATAACATATAAAATAATTTAAATATATATAATATAGTTAGAAGGGAAACATAAGTTGGACCTGGCGTTCTTATTCTTATATAGAAAAATAGAACAGACATCTGCGTTTTCTTCAAAAAATACATAAATTGGGCTGCCAAAAATAAAACCTCAGATGGGAGGTCCATAGGCCGGTCGATACATGACGGCCCTAAGAAAATACAAACAGGCCTATGGACCTCCCATCCGAGGTCGTGGGCTGTGCATGTTAAAAGTGAAAGCCTAGACGGGGCAGCCCAAAACCACGTCCAACACTTGCCAAAACTTCGTCCCTTGTTTTCTCTGTGTTTCACACACTCGACATTGTGTGGGCATTTTTACTGTGCATCATATGAAGATGTGCTATGCATGAATGTTGATCAGCATGATGTTAACTGGCTGGTAGTTCCATTTTTGACCATGAATAAAACTTCCAACATGATGTTAACCCTGTTTGAAAAGGTTGTTTTAATATAAATGCTCTTCCTCTGAAAGTTGCAGTTTCTTATCTGAAACTGAAAGTTGCAGTTTCTTATCTGAAACTGAACTTGCAGTTTCTTATCTAAAACTGAACTTGCAGTTTCTTATCTGAAACTGAAACTTGCAGTTTCTTCTCTGAGAATCACATTGTCTGCACTTTTATACTCCTATGAAACTACATTTTTTTAAGTGCTAAAAATAGATCTCTAGAATTCATAAAATACTTCATATGCTCAATACTGCAAATCTGAAATTCAAAATACATTCATATCTGAAAGTACTCTCAAAATACACAACACAAAACATAATTCACAACCTGCAAATACTGACAACCCTAAGCTCCTCCTGACAATTCACAACCTTCCCGACTATTGGGCTGGGGAGGGGGCAGCCCCCTCCTATTCCTCGGCGGCAGATAGCCGCCCCGTGAGATGATGTGAACAGCGAGGGAGTCGATGGCGGAGAAGCGTCATCGGGCCACCTGCTTTTCTCCTCTTGCAGTTGGGTTCGGTCGACGAAGACTCCACCGGCTCACTCTGGCATGACACCCTCACAAAAGGCACCCTGTAGATGCTCGATCCTTCAATCTCTGGTGGATGCTCCTCTGCGATCAATACTCCCACCACCGCTCCCTCACGATCGGATTAGGTGAATATGTTTGCTCCATGGCCCAGAGGAGCAGCTCTATGTACTCCGGTGCGACTTCCCTCCGGGAGTATCACCGCCTTTTCGCTCTGTTGCAGATATTTGGCCATGGATGTCGCCGTCGCCGCTAGTTGGTCCTTGTTGTCAAACCAAGACTGTATCTCCAACATCCTAGCTAGCTTCACAGGGTCGCTGTCTGCGATCCTCACGTATTGGTTGCACTCCTCCATCGATCTACTTCTCCACAGCACCTTCACTCGCCGGCGGTGGTTTTTGAATGGAAGAGGAGAGGAGCAGCGCTGGTTTTGCATTAGAACGGGAGAGGAGCGACGCTGGTTTTGGACTAGAATAGGAGAGGAGGGACGGTGGTTTTGAAATGGAAGAGGAGAGGAGCGGCGCTGGATTTAGATTGGAACAGGAGAGGAGCGGCGGTGGTTTAAGAGGAGAAGAGCGGAAGAGCGGCGCTGGTCTTGGAAGTATTTTTTTGTTGTTTTGCGTATATTGGGTCAAATTTGACCACGTACTATATTTGACAAGCAAAATGTGAATGCATGTCACAAAAAAATTGTATCGTTTGGTTCGTATCTGAATGTACTTTCAAATTATATTACTTTTGCAACGTATAACATATATTTTTTGTGTGAAAATCATCAATTATGACCCAAAATAAAAGGGAGACTAGTTAATGTGGGGTCGCTTTCTTAATTGACGGGTAAATTGATTTTGATTTTGATCCAGTCACAGCGCGCCGGCCTTCTCATCCAATCCTAAATCGCTGCCGCACGCTCCTCTCCCTCTTCTCCATTGCAAAACCACCTCCTCTCCTCTCCATCATCTCCATTCCAAAACCACCGTCTCGCCTCTCCCTCTTCTAATCTTCACCATTGCAAAACCACCTCCTCTCCTCTCCATCATCTCCATTCCAAAACCACCTCCTCTCCTCTCCATCATCTCCATTCCAAAACCACCATATCGGCTCTCCCTCTTC
>LT934122.1:683389833-683411427 GCA_900231445.1 Triticum turgidum subsp. durum | reverse complement strand
CCATTCCAAAACCACCGTCTCGCCTCTCCCTCTTCTGATCTTCTACATTGCAAAACCACCTCCTTTCCTCTCCTCTCCATCATCTCCATTCCAAAACCACCGTCTCGCCTCTCCCTCTTCTGATCTTATCCATTGAAAAACCACCTCCTCTCCTCTCCATCATCTCCATTCCAAAACCATCGTCTTGCCTCTCCCTCTTCTCTATTGCAAGACCACTGTCTCTCCTCCCATCTTCCAAAGCTAGCAGCGGACCACTCGGAAGGACATCTCTGGAGAGGATGCAGCAGCGAATCAGGCAGATCGCCGGCGGCGACCAGGCAAAGTTAGCCAGGTTGAAGGAGATCATTAGTTGGTTTGACAATGAGTGGGAGATTTCAAGAACGGTGCGGGCCATGTAGAAATGTATGCGAAAGAGCGAGATGGCAGCGATGAGGGCGGCAATGTACATGTACTCCTCAGCAGCAGACACGCCACAGTCCTCTGAGTTCATCGAGTATCTCCTCTGGGCGATGGAGCAGGCAGATTCGCCCGAGGCGACAGTCGGGCGGAGGTGGTGGGAGTACATGTCGAGGGTCGAGCACCCAGAGGATAACGAATCGATCGAGTATGGTGCGCCGTTCGTGAGGGTGCAGAGTCAGCCGGAGCCACAGGAATATTCATTCTCCCACCACAAGAGGAGGCCGGATGGCGCGACGTTGCTTCCCCGCCGTTCTCCACAGTTCCCTCGACGCTCGCCTCGTTTCAGCGGCGGCGGTAGGGTTTAAGGTAAGCTTCGCACTAACCTAATCTGCCACCTGCTCATGCTTACAATCAGTGTGACAGCTTATGAAAATCATGCTTACAATCAGTCTCTGAGTACTACGCCAATCACCCTAAAATAGCTCTGGACCTTTGGGTCAAAGTTGTGACATAGTGTACAAATAAAGAAAAATAGATTGGTGCTTCTTTCAGAAAAGAGTACTCCCTAGAAAACTGCCAATATAAGCTACTAGTATTTGGTTAGAGGATTTGCTGCCGAGACAGATCTGTCCACAGAGAGCGCCACACATCCCATTGGTGGTGGTGGAAGCCAATGCGTGCATGCAGCATGGTTGGTGTCGGTAATTTTTACTTGGCACACCTCGCACTCTGCATATATGCCGGTTCCATACGTACATTTGTGCAGTTCCACCAAAATGCAGCTGAATAACCCTGTTTGCAGAGATAATGAAAAAGCATGATTACATTATAGTGGCACTAGTTGATGAAACACACAAAATAAATAGAAGAAAATATTGCGATAATATCATAGTATGCCATGTTGCGAGGGCGAGATGGGCCCTACAACGCCTCATACGGTACGCCTCATACTGGACATCGTCCCAAGTCTCCCAGATACACCTTCTACCAGTGACGAACATCGGTGTACAGCGGTAGTACAAGGAGGCGCCTTGAGACATTCAAATATCTATTTTTGTACATATCAACTAAAATTAAGCACCCCAGTTTGCAGAAACGCTTAAACATTAACAATGGGACTAGTTGATGAAACATACATTAACAAAGAGAAGCACTTTCTTTATCTACATTGGAAATGAAATGATAGAGATGACACTCTCTCTATTTTAATTGTACTATTACTTCATTTTATCAGTGACACTAGGGTCGAGCAGGTGGCAAACGAGGTGTACCGTGCGTCGCAAGGATGGAGGCCGGGGGTGCTTAGACTGGGATGCTGAAGCTGGATCTTTCAGTCACCAACATGGATGATTCAATTCATGGGACCTTTTGGTGCAGTTCACCTAAAATGAAGCAATGTCCCGTGAGCTAGCAGCTTCTTCTTCAAAAAAATTTAAGAAAAGGGCTCCAGCCCCGGTTCCATTTCCATCAGAAAACGAAACCCACGAAGCTTCTTCTTCATTAGTTGCAATAATATTGAGCAACATCAAGGTTGGTTGTGAAGCTCCTGGAATGCTCAACTATAATTTGAATATCATTTGTGCAGTTCAAATAAGATCGAGCGTGAAATGTATATCTCTGTTTGCACAAAAAAGGTGGAAAGGAGGGTGACTAACAAGTGATGAAACATGCATCAAATGAAAAGAAGCATGTTCCTTATCTAAATGGCAATTCTATATGGACAGTAGCAATTTCTAAAGCAGTGGCATTGCTAGATATTAGTGTGGGAATTAGGAATAACTATGACAACCATTAAATACGACATTACTTTGGGCACGGGAGAGTAGGCGGACCAGGACAGTTGCATTTCTAACGAAAAGAACAAACTTATCTTAATGGGAAATTTTAGCAGGACATGTAAAGAAGTGCCATTGGTTCATATTACTGAAGGCATTACATTGAAAACAACATTGGTTTAACGTGTCCTTACTTTTAACAGTGCGACTGCTACATTTTACCAGTGGCATTACATAAGAGTGGCTCGGGGAAACAAACATCAGAACAAGATATCTGGGTTGGTCCCATTTTTGTTCGGTATAGGCACCCTATACTGCGTGAGTCTAGCAAATCTAGTGTTGGACTTACTCTGTTGACTTGTCCCCCAGTCCCCACTTTCTTTCCTTTTTCGACCAATAGATCGGGTTTATATTGAGTTTGTACTGCCTTTCCCTTTATTTCCCTATTAGACCTACAGACCAGTTGGATAGCCAGTCTCTGCTACTTTTCACCCCCATTATTTCCTCTTTCAACTAAGTCCTAGATTCAGGTAACAAATCCTCCCCCACCCCCACCCCATTTCTTCCTTATTTGAACCAAGTAGTACTAGATTCGAGTTCATGAACTAGTTTTACCTCTTAAACGTAAAAAAATTAGGTGGTTTTCGAACAGTCGATCAATCCTATCTACGAGGGGGCCTGAGAAATAGTAAAAGATACAAATGTAGCAACGTCAGGAGCTCGGGAAGTAGAGCAAGGCCGGTTTCGAAGGAAGTTATACCTGATGGTCACCGGGATGTCGCTAGGTGGGAGGCAGGAGGCCGGATCTGCCCACACTAGGTGATTGGGACGCGCCCAGCAGTGGGTAAGAGCCGTCGCCGAGGACGACCACGTGAACATTGCACCTTCTCACCTTCCCCGGCGGAGAGGATCCGGCTGGATCTGTGACCAGCGGTGAGCAGAGAGAGAGAGTGTGTGGCCACCGCTGTCATGTTTAGATCTGGAGAGGCCGAGACAGTGTGAAAAGAGAAACACTAGCAAGCAAGCGCGGAGGCTCCTGCCTATATAGTGGAGTAGTACTAGTTTTCTTTTGTCTACCGGACCGGCTTGACCTCGTCAATGACTGTCGAGAAGTCTTCATGCATGTGGCCCGGAGGCGTAGTTGTCGTCATTTTGATCTGAAGCGCCGGATTATAACATATAACACGAAAAAATGCCACATGACAAGAAATCATAACCTCACTGCCCAAAGGAGACAACATGAATCCCAACGGACAAACTAGACGAGGAACAAAGCTCAAATTACAGATAAACTCGTAGAAAAGGGGTCCGTCGATAGATGTCCTAATTAACATAGCCGACTTGACCTAGATGGCAGCCGAGTAGTCAATGTTCATGCATGTGCCCCCAATGACTAGCCCAACTCAGTTGTCGCTGTTTAACCCTGGCAATGATCCGAAGCACATGACACCTAATTTTGCGAGATGACAAGAAACCTTTTTTTAGATTTCTCACCACAACTACAGCCTTGTACAACACGGCCTGCACGATATGTAGATGGTAGCCAATCCAGGCGTGTCTGCTGGAGTCTGGTCACATGCATGGACGAACTGATCTTCCGTGTCTTGCAGGGATCGTCCAGGCACCAACGTAGTACAACACTTCTCTAGTACTATCGCTCGTCTCCCTCTTCTATTAAGTCACCCGACTTGCGGGGCCGGGGAGTGTGCCTATGGTAGGTTCTCAATTGCCGTCCCACATGTCTGTGCAAATGCAATATGACGCGCATTCCATTTGGAGAGCAGTGTGCCAGACCGACCGACTGTCTGGGGTGTGGCGCGAACGCGACGGGCGTGTTGTATACTCCATACATGTGTACCACCGTTTTCTAGACGCTTTGCTTCATGGCGCGGACGCAATCCATGGATACAAAATTAGTATACTGTATACTATTTAAAACTCGAGGGCGGGGCTTTTCATGCGTGGTAGGCGGCGGGGCAGTTCCGCCTAGTCGGTTCGACAAAGACGCGATAAGACGAGGGAGTAGGCTGCTGCAAACGTAGGGCTGTGTGATTTGACAGTGAGTTACTGCTGGATAGGTGGGGCCCCATGATTTGACTTGCCATTATCATTTTAACTGCAGCGCTATGACCGGCGTGAGTCTCCCGATTCCTGACCACCTCCATACACGTGCCTCTCCCAATGCTCCACCATGTAGTAGAGGCTGGCTCTTGCATGAGAGCCCACTTCTCCACTTTTTCCTTGCCTCTCTTTCCTCATCATATGCAAAAATGCCATGTAGGCTCACTATTGTACTTACTTTTACTTGCTCCTACATGTACTAAGCTTGCCACATAGGCATAAAGTCTGATGTGGCAAGTTAATCAAGAGGAGAGAGACTAGTTTGGTGACCCAAGGAAGAAACGGTGCTAAGCGCGTGTACCTAGGTGAAAAGACAATTTTTAGTCTATAGCTAATTAAATGAAGCAAACTTAGCAACACCATTTCATTGGAAGAGGTCACTCCTTGGCAAATGCAATAAATACTAGTACTCCCTGTGTCCCATAATATAAGAACGTTTTTGGCACTACACTAGTGTCAAAAACGTTCTTATATTATGGGACGGAGGGAGTACGAAGAAAGAGATAGAGAGAAGTAAAAAATACACTTATAGCCAACCTTGTTGTAGTATGAGTGACTAAGTGATGACTATGTATGACATGCCAACATCAGATAGCCTAACACACCGTGTTAAATCTCCAAGGGCGCGACCGTACGAGCGACGCGACGGTCGTGGTAGGCACGACCATGATACGGGCTGCTGGTAGCCCTTGGATCTGAGATCAAACGGTCGCATTCTAAGTTGTTCAAAATTTGCAGAATAACCCTCCAGGATAGGATATTCACCCATAGATCTAGAATCACGCCATGCAACCGTTCGATCTCAGATCCAAGGGCTGTCAAAAGCCCATATCATGGGAGAATGGAAAGCCACTACCCTGCCGTTCGCACGCTGGCAGTTCGCTCCTACTCGTCCCCGCACATCCTTTAATACTACGGCGGTTCGCTCCTAGTCGTCCCGTCCATTCGCATTACGGCAGTTCCACTAATCCTAACCCTCCTCCCAAATCCATGGCGTCCCAAATCTCCATGATCGGCGGTGAGTACAAGGTTAGAACCATCACCGGCGATGAGTTCGACGTCATCTACACCCGTTCTTCCACGATGGTGAAAGGATGCCTTTCTCGCTTTAGACGCATGTTCGAAGACTCAGATGATGAGTGGGTCGCTGGGCTAGATGTTGAGTACACCACAGTCCTGGGACGGGAGAAGGATCTAAAGGACGAAGAGAGGAAGAAGCCCGCCGTGATCCAGGTTTGCGTGCATGACTTATGATTGGTCTACCACATATGCCATGCCGATGTTGAGTGTCAGGATGTTAAGGACTTCCTCGAGAGCAACCTAGTCAAATTCGTTACTTTAGACTTTGGTAACGACAAAGAAGTCCTACGTCGGATAGGCCTCGTTGTAGGCAACACCTTCGACCTCCAGAAGAATCGGCTGGTGTCCTCTCGTCAGCCTTCAATGCTGACCCTGGCAGGAGCCATGGTTGATCCTTCGTACGGTAAATTGGAGAAATCTCCATACACGTTTCATCGTCATGCATGGCAGCAGAATGTACTAGATATAGACCACATCCACTACGCTGCAATGGATGGCTACCTTTGCTTCAATATCTACAAGGGTTGGATGAAGAGCAACAACCAAGTGTGCGGTTCAAGCAAAGAAGTATCGGCCAAGAGGAAGAGGGACAAGGACGAAGTCGAGGACGTGGACGAGGACTCCGAGTAAGGTGGCAGTGTCATTGCTCATGGTGGTTCTAATGTAGTTTCTACCGGAATACTTGCAAAGTTTAATTTTAGGTGTGCTTAATTTAATTTGAGGGGTGTGTTGTGCTGAGCCCCCAGTAGAACTATGTTATGTTTCTTCTTGTTACTTTAACTCTTCAGTACGTACATACTAGTATTTCTTACATTTCATCTCTTAGTTGGTATAGTACTACCACTCGTTTCTTCACATTATATACGTACAATATATATGGCTAACATCATATAGCCAGCAGTTTAGTTGTCAAAGAATTTCAGGGTGCTTAGTTTGTCCAAGAATTCCAGGGTGCTTAGTTTTATTTGAGGGGTGGGTTGTGCTGGACACCATTATTGTGACTAGCCTTTTTAATAGTACTATATGCATAATTTAGCGGCGAGCGCTCTCTATATGTGCCACCTTTTTTTAATTTCAAGTTTTGCTCCATGGCGCAATCCATCGATACTACTGCTGTACAAAAGTATACATTTTTTAAAAGGCTAGAGGGCGGGGCAGTCTAGCTTGGTCGGTTTCATGAGAGGTGAGGGCCATTGTGATTTGACGGCTCATTACTGCTAGAAGGCGGGGCCTTGTGATTTGACTGCTCATATAAATACGCCGACGACCTGATCGAGGAGGAGCAAAGAATCGGGCGGTATACTCAAGTTTTCCACTGGAGTAGTACTGCGACGAAGGAGCACGAAACAGGGCAGCCCAGTGCCATATGGAGATAAAAATGATCTAATTTGTTAGCATTGTTCTATTCATTCCCTCAAAAAAACATTGTTCTATTCATGCCTCGCAGAGAACGTGACACGTGCGGTGAAACACCCGAAGCAAAAGATGAAACACAGAAGCAAAAGAAGAAGGAAGATTATCACCCGAAATGATCTAATTCGCCACGGAGTCATAGCTGCTTCTTCATCGCCTCCACGACCTCCATTTCCTTGCGCGTCTCCTCCTCCATCTTCTTTATTCTATCCATGACGTGGGATTTCTTGACGCGAGCCTTCATCATCTGTTCCACGGCCGCATTACGTACCTTAACAGCAGTCGGGTGCTCGATGGAGCTTCGCCAACATCTCCTTCTGTTCCATGACGAGGGCCTGCAGCATCTTCATCGAGGAACTACTATTCTCATGCAGCTTCTTCCAGCTGGCGTTCTTCTCCTTCAACAGGTCAATCTCGTGGCAGAGATTCGCCTTGTCCTCCTGAAGTCGCATGATTTCGCCGGTCGCCTTCTTCTACGAAGCAATGCTCTTCTTCAGCAGCATCACCAAGCCGGCGGTCAACTCACCCTGCTGATTGAGCTCAGCGGGCATGTCGTCGAGGCTCTCCTTCAGCAACTCCATCAAGCCTTGGATGCACTCCTTCTGCTTATTGAGGTGCTTCTTGAGCTGATCGGGCATGCCGTCGAGGGATAACGACTCCAGCTCCGCCAGCTTCGCATGTTCGCCTCCGCGGCTAGGACGCTCCTCGGAGCCATCGCCTGCCCGTGAGAGATCTTTCGAGGTCTCTGCGTGGCGGCGAGCCCTCTCTTTTTTTTCCGCAGCCTTGGTTGCCGCTCCCTTGTTATGAGTAGTTCTCGACCTAGAGCTCTGCTCACCGGCCATGGAAATGACGGACGAAGAAGAAGCACTTATGAGGAGGAAAGGTAGAGTAATTTTCGGTTAGGTAGTTCCCCTTTTTATAACCTAAGTACTAGCACTAGTACTAATACCTCCATAGTGGGAACACGTTCAGGTTTGGTACGTACTAGTAGGTGTGAGCAGGCTTTCGAATGTGATGGGAACAAGGTAAAGATTAATTGATGGTTTTGGTTTCGAGGCCCGAAACGGCTCCCAATGAGTTTAGCGGAACATAAATTTCAAGTACTACACTCCTCAAATGCGTAAATATTATGTTACTGTCAAAAATTGGCACAAAATACGAAGGAGACCAATGGAAGTACTACTAGCAACCCACGATTTAACTACTCGCATGCGCGCAGTGGAGTAATAATGTCTTTCTTCCGCCCTCACGTCCACTCAATTTGCATGCGCTGTATTAATTGACCATCAATGAAGTGAACGACTTTACACGCGTCAAATTATCACATGGGGTGGATCTTGGTACAAAATTGCGTCCGCCCGTGTACCCGCGTGTGCGTGCGAGGGAATGAGTGTGTGTGTGGCGTGGGTGCACGTCTTCGCTTCATGCATGTACCGCTAGTATGGCTTAGGGAGGACGAGTACATTCTTCTGGCACCAGCAGCACATCACTGTGATCAATCCACGCAAGGAGGTCGCGACAACGCCTCCACATGTGCCACGTGGCTTGATGAACTGTAAGAGAGACACTGTGTAGCGTGCCATTGGTATTCTAATTACGTGTTTTGCACATACTCGAAGTACTAGTAAGGTACACGTGCATTGCACGCATCAGATTTTGCAACCAAATTATGAATAAATACCACACTATAGCATGTAAACTCTGAGTCATATATGCCTGATGTAGCCCTTCGTTTAATTCTTATAGTTCATCTCATTCAAAATCAATTAGTTTTTATAAAAAAGCTAAGAACACGAGAATAGGAAAAACATGGGATTATAGTGGAATGTCGTCTTGAATCCTACAGGAAAGAGGTTTGAGTGTTTGAATCCTACAGGATTGTATGAGTGTTTGATTGTGCATAGAAAAATGCAGAATTCTTTCAAAGAGGTTTGAGTGGATGGGACGTTTCCTATAAAATCTAGTGCAAATGAATCATATGTAAAAATTCATATGGTTTACAATCCTACGAATCAAACAACCAAGATAGTAAAAATTCCTAATGATTAGAATCCTCCAAAATTCCTTTGAGAATCCTTTGAATCAAAGAAGCCCTTAATCTATTTTATGATTCATGGAATTGTGCGTTGTAAAGCATAAACTAAAAACAAATAATGGCAATTCAACTAGAAAAAAAGTTTGGGCAGTTATGATACGGAAGATTCTAGAACAAAAGAGAACCATTGTTGTTTTGAGGTTTGTGCATTATGCTTAAGTTCAACCATGGAGTCTGCTAGATTGTACATGTGGCAAAATCCGGTGGGGGATAGAAGATGGTGCGAGGGGCCGAGTGGAGGGAGACTATGAAGGAATGCACAAGTGCAAGATCGATATTTAGAGAGAGGGGGCGAACACGTGCGCTGTTGCACGCAGTGGCGGAGCCATGAAAAATAAATGAGCTAGGGGGACAAGCATTGCTAATCCTTTACGAGGAGGGCCAATTCATGAACTTAAACCATTTTTAGCAGCAATTGTCTAATGATCACATTCATATTAGCCTCGATATATAGTGATGTTAGGGGGGCAGGTCCCTTACTGCCCCCTATCTTCGCCATTGTGCATGCATCTGAGAGATGAAGCGGAAGGCACGGATGATGAGAGGGGGACGTTGGATATATAATTAATGTGGGTGTATTAGCTATATATGTTAATCCTATATAGAGAGGTATAGATTGATCGATGTGGACGTGGGAAAGAGGGTGAGACCTCACTGGATATATCAATTGATCGGTTTGTGTGGAAAACTATGAAAGACCTAGCTATATACACACATACATAGAGGAACATCGATCATTGCGCATGCACGCGTGAGAGATAAAGAATGCCCGATATGATGGAGAGGGGGATGTGTGTAGGTGTGTGCCTTCATGGGAGACCGCCTGAAGAAAATGACTGCATGCGTGCGATGGATAATACCGACTGGTAGTGTGTGTGCATGCATGCACGAGAGAAAGTTAGTAGTACAATTATAAAGAGAAGACTACTGTGTGGGTATAAAAGAATAGGTGAGGTCATAATCAATGTAAAGTTGAATTCAAATATTTGAATAAGAGATCCTGATGTTTGAAACCCATGCATGCATGAATATAACGGAGACCTGCGCGGTGTGGTTTTGAAACGAGCATGTTGTAATGTATACACATTGAACAAGGTCAGACTGATTTGAATTTGAGATACCAAAGGCAGACATCATTTGGCCACGTCGCATCCGTGCATCGACACACTATTCTAATTGCAGATGATGAGCGGCTTTCGCATCACATATCTATATCTATACCCCTATATATATATATATGTATGTATATATAATATTCTATATTTTTTATATTGTGTGTGAGTAACTTTAACTTTGAAACATGGTCGTTGGATGAGGCGAATCCAATGGTCCAAAGATGGCAAATTTGAGCACTACTGGCCGTTGGATATCATCTAGATTTCACCACATGTATAATTTAAAAGACTCCATGGTTGAACTTAAGCATAATGCACAAACATCAAAACAAAAGCGCTCCTTATTTGTTCTAGAATCTTCCGTATCAGAATTGCCCAAATGTTTTTCTACATGATTTGCCATTATTTGTTTTTACTTTATGTCTTATAACGCACAATTCCATGAATCTTAAAATAGATTAGCTTTCTTATAAAAACTAGATGATTTTGAATGAAATGAACTATAAGAATTAAACGAACATCTACATCATGCATATATGACTCAAAGCTTGCATGCTATAATGTGGTATTTATACATAATTTGGTTGCCAAATCTCATGCGTGCAATGCACGTGTACCTTACTCTAGTCTAAATGGTGTTTGTGTGTGTGTTGTGCGTGCTGAGGTGCAAATTGTCTTTTTTTGTACACGTTAAGCTTGTTCTTCCGAAATTTCAAGCCTCGCCTTGTTATGCCGAAAACTCAAGCTACCGTCTTTGTCTATCGTGCTGCGAAACTCCCGCCTCTTCAACCCGCGCCTTGTTAGCCCGAAATATTTAAGATATATCTTTGTCTCGTTGTGCTCCGACAACTCCCTCCATCTCAACCCGCGCCTTGCTATTCCAAAATTACAACGCGCACGAAAACTCCCACCTCGTGTAAAATCTCGACACGCGAAATGCCCGTGGTACCCCTGAACCGAAAGAACCGCCTCAAATCGGTGGGGGTACTTTCGTAACTTACCCCACATTTCGGACAAGCACGTCTCGAAGCCATGGTTCCCCACTGCCATCCCATGTGCCCACCCATTCGTACACCGAGGCCGCGAAAACCCGATGAAACCCCACACCTTGATCCGCCCACCACCCTGCCGGAGCCTCTTCCCCGACGACGTCGTACACATCAACACCTCAACGTCCCTCATCCACCGTACTGGATGAGGATCCGTCGTCGATCTTGCGGTCCCGCCGGTTCAGCCACCCCGTCCTCCACCTCCAAGGAGTTGCCCCGATGTTCCCCTCGTCTTTCGCGCCACCTCCATTCCCACACCGCCGTCTTCACCTGCACCACCTAAAGAGCATCATCATCACCGTTTCCTGGGATGAAGCTGCGGCCTAATCGGCGCCACCAAAGAGGTTGTACACTAATCGCCGCATTTTCTTCCTTATTCGATCTCACCGTGCTCCCGGCGCTCGGTCCTAAGCCGACACGGCGCGGCTCCATCCACGGCGGCGTCGCCGGCCACTCCCTCCACGGCGTCGCTCCCTCGGCGGCGATGTCCACATCAGTAGGAGCTGCTGCTGCTTTAGCTCTCGCTCACACTGCTGCTCTACTCTTGCTCTCGGTCCCCTGCCTGGTCTGCTCTTGCTATTGCTCTTGCTCGCGCTGCTGCTCTCGCTCTTGCTCTTGCTTGCGCTGCTGCTCCGATTTAGCTACACTTCACTCAACTAAATCGACTTTTGGGTCAATCGATTTTCAGGGGGTGGGGGGCTCGCCGGGGTGAAGGAAGAACCAGCCACAGCGGGGAGGGGGGCTCGCCGGAGAGGTACCCCACTATCTATCTTAGGGTTCAGGATGGGGGAGGTGGTTGCCGGCGGTGGCGGGGCGTTGGCGGGGCGATGGCGTGGGGATCACCGGAGAAAAAGCTCGGCATGGGAGGGCATAGAGGGATGGCCGGGGCGGCGGCGGACGGCGGTGGGGAGTGTTTTCGAGGCGGGTGGGGCGGCACACCACCCGCCGCGGGTGGCGGGGTGCTGCTGTTTGGCCAGTTGTGGTTGGCGGCTCAGGGGGTGGAGGTTGAAGATGAACCGCAGGCCCTTGATTTCGTATCCAACGGCTGCAAAATCGACTAACCAGAGATGAAAAACTCAATCGACTGGCGTGTAGCCTCACCTTTCTAGTGCGTTCAGTTTCGACAGGAAAAATCAGTTTCGACAGCAAAATTCAGTTTCGACAGTTAAGTTCAGTTTCGACAGTTAAGTTCAGTCTCGACAGTTAAGTTCAGAGATGAGCGGCTGATGTATTTTACATCTAGCACTTTGTGGTTATGTATATTACGTCATGTATTGGAGATGTTATTAGAATTCCACTCAGGTTAACGTTGTTCATTGTCTCTCTTGTCCTGCTTCAGCCTCGGCGTCGTACAACTCACTGGAGCTGCTCCAACGACGAAACCCTCCATCACAGCGGAGCAGTACCTCGGGCTCCATCTCCAGACGCCTAAGATCTTCTTCCCCTCCTCCGACGGCCAAGTCAGCCGGAGCATCCTCACCGGCCAACCCAATCACGCTGAGATCAACATGGCTTTGCCAAAGAGGTTGTACACTTGTTGCATCTCTTTTTTACTCTACATGTTATATATATTGTCCACTGAGCACCCGTAGTAATGGGAAATACGATTATTTTATCCTACTATATGACAAGCAGTGAGGTACTAGGCAACTTAGCTATCCGTGATGGACTCTCTTGAACGCCATCATTATTTAGCTCTGCGCGTTTGAGCTGTGCATTTGTCGATGGGCCTGGGAGTTGAGCTAGTATGGTAGTGGTCTGGGTCCAAAGTAATAGAAGTAGCACAAAAACATTTTTTTAGTGTAGGATTTTCCCTTCTCAAGCCTGCCTACTAGAATCACCAGTGCTTGAAAGGAAAAGTGAATGAAAAACATAGGAATTGGAAAGTTTCCTATGGTACTACTTTTCATGAATTTGGTGCAAAGGAATGGAGTAAAGGAAAACTGTAGGATTTGTTCCTTTAGTGTTTCCTTGAAAGAAAAACCGTAGGAATTCTAATGTCCACTTCTCCTCCTTTTCATATTCCTATTCATCAAGCACAAGACTAAGAGATAGTAGCATAATACCATTATAACCGTACATTTTCTTGTGGTTTGACTTAATCTCACCATGCTTTTTTGCATCCTGTGATCTTCCAATTATTGTGAATCAAACAGCCAGATTGGCAGAAATCCTGTGTTTTTTAAATTCTCTGTGTTGCACATGCATTCCTATCCTATTCATGTCTATTTCCTATCCCTGCATTGTTAGAATCCTCAAATTCAAACAAGCCCTTACTCAATTACTTCTGTTACAGATATGTGTCAAAGAAAACCTTGTGTGGTTTGTCCTGCTCCTGTGGCGCTGTGTTCCACCCCAACTCAGCTGCTCCAACGATGGAAGGGTTCACCACAGTAGGGATCCGCTCTCCAGACTGTCTTTTGCCGCCTCAGATCTTCTTCCCCGCCACCGGCAACCACGGCAACTGCATTACCATCATCAACTGAGCACATGACCTTGAGGACTACACGGGTCCACAAGAGAGGTAGCACTCTTTCGTGGCTGCTGACGTTATGCGTTGCTTAATATGATGACATGCTACATTATCGTCGTGTTCACCTATTAGACTTCGAGTCAGGTCCAAACTAATGCTGAAACTTGAGTTTTTAAATGGTTGTGGGGTACATATTGGGGCAGCAATCAGTACTATCTGTCTACTATCGGGTTAATCTCCGGTGTCTACTATGAGTTTCATTAGGGTGCAAACAAACATTAAAGGAGCCATTATCTGTATTTTTTAACTAAAGCTATTATCTGCCTGCTATCATTGGTTTTGGGTCTATCCATAGTTTGCTATCATCACTCTGGATTTGTGCATGCACTCCTTACATAATCTCACTATGTTTTATTCCTATGCATGCCAGTAATTGTACACAATGGAACTGATCATGTAGAGCAAAAGAGACGAGCCTTGTGTGGCAATAAAATTACATGCAGACGTCGTATCCATGGTGGGAACAAAGGCATCCCCCCTCCACCCGTTTCGGATCGTAATCAAGAGGAAGATAACTGTTCTGAGGGGGATTCAGAAGGAGAAGACCACTCCTATTTACCCCATGAGATCTTCGCTCTAACTTGGCTTGCTGATGTTGGTAATATCATGCATATGGTGCCTTGCATTGCTTACTGTATACATTAAAGATGTCATCTGCTTAGTTTGGACATGCTTTGTGTCAATGCCATCTGTTTAGTTTCTTTATCGTATATGTGAATCATGAAATGCCATCTTGTCTAGCCAAGCATCATATATGTGAATTTTGCAATGCCACCCTAGTTAGCCAGTCATCTTATATGTGAATTATATCATGCCATCATTTTTTTATTACGTGTTAAATTTGTCAACAATTTTAGTACATTCAATTACTCTTCCTGTGCATCAGCCATTCGGCACGGTCATGGAAAAATCTGGAGTGGAAACAAGGTCTTCAGAGCAGACAATGCTATCTGATGAAGCACATGTCTTGCTGGTTACCGATAGCTCCTCAGAGGAGGATTCAGAGACAGATGACCAGTCATATCCCCCCCCCCCCGAGGTGCATGCCCTAACTTGGCAGGGTTATGTTGCTCATATCGTGTGTATGGTATCTTGCATTGCTATGTCATTTGCTTAGTTTAGACATGCTTTGTGTGAATGCCACTTGTTTAGTGTCTAATTACCATATATGTGAATTATGCAATGCCATCTTGTTGCAAGACATTACATATGTGAATTATGCATTGTTATCTTGTTGCAAGGCATTATGTATGTGAATTATGCAATGCCATGCTGTTTAGGCAAGCGTCATATATGTGAATTATATCATGCCGTCCTTTTTTTGTATTTCTCATTGATTTTGTCAACAATGTTTGTATATTCAACTTCTCTTCCTGTGCATCAGCCATTTGAATTGGTGATGGAGAAATCTGGAGTGAAAACAAGGTCTTGAGAGCAGACAATGCTACCTGCTGAAGCAGATATCTTGCTGGTTATAGATAGCTCTTTAGAGGAGGATTCAGAGGCAGATGACCAGTCCTATTATCCCCCTGAGGTGTATGCTCAAACTTGGCAGGGTTATATTACTCATATAATGCATATGTTGTATTGCAATGCTTAGTTTTTACATCATATACACAATATTGAATGTCATCTCCTTAGTTGACACATCATATATGTGATTGCCCTCTGCTCACTTCCTTAGTATATAAATCATATATTTAAATTATGTCATGCCATGATGTTTACATAGACAGCATGTATTTGAATTATGGCATGCCAACCCATTTTCTAAAGACATAATATAGTTATATCATCTTATCCTATTTAGATAGTCATCATATTTTAAATTATGTCATTCTATCCGTGAATTATATCATGCCATCATGTTTCCATCGACGGCATGTTTGTGATTTATGGCATGCCAAACCACTTTAATAGACACATCGTATAGTTATATCATGTCATCCTATTTACATAGTCATCATATTTTGATGTATGTCATTCTATCCTGTTTAGTTAGCCATCATACATGTGAAATTATGTCATGCTATCATGTTTAATTAGTCATCATATATGTGAAATTATGTCCTGCTATTCTGTTTGCTTAGACAACATAAATGTGAATTATTTCATGCCCTGTTTTCTTCCCTACTATCCATTGCACCTGTCTATCTTACAATGTCTGTACATTTCAATTACTTTTCTTGTTTATCAGCCATTTCAACTGGAGGGAGTGATGGCAGTATCTGTGGGAGTAAAAACACGGTCTTCAGAAAAGATCGTGCTACTTGTCGATGCAGATAGAACCATGGTTGTACTTGCCCAAGAACCAGCCCCACCACACATAACCCACACTCATGGAGATTGTACCCCTACCCAGTTGGACAGAGAACCAGCTACACCCCTTCTAACCCCAACCCCAGCATATAGACACCCAGTTCCCGTTGACACAGCACCGTCTCCACCACAGAGCACCCAAACACGAGCAGTTAGTAAGGCAACTACAGTGCCCAAATCACGAGGACCACCACTCCGAACCCGAAGTCAACGCTTAAAGCAGAAGAAGAATAGTTCTCAGGTCAGGTTCCGTAGCTATGGTTCATACTACTTTGCTCTTGCATCACTGTATTTACTGATACCAACTAATTTCAAATTTGTAGGATGCAATTGAAACTCCAATGGCGCAACAGGTATGTTTTAAACATGTTTCTTCAACGTGTTTGGCTATTTGCTATTGTAAGTTGCTCTATGTTGATTTCAGTTTCAGTTGAATAAACAGTTATTTCTCATGCCATGCACATTACAAGCGTTGTTATTGCTGTGTAGTTTCCCACACTTATATTCTGTCTATGATGCTTTGTCTTAAATAGATATGATTCGATCAATCTTGATTTGGCAACATAAACTAGAATGATATAGACCATACAGTGACCATACTACATAGATGTTTGTTTCATGCTATTATCTTGTCCACCTTACTACTGAACTTGTTTACCAAAATGAGTTTCATATACTACATTGTAAACCTGAGATGTGTTTGTTTGTTTCTCTTCTAGAACGCGGATAAAATATTGGAAAAGAGTACCCTGTTATGAAATGGTAAAGGAAGTAATGCAGATAAGGTTCAAGATCGTGAGACATCCCTGTTGGTCTCCAAGAAAGCTGATAAAAACTATATTGAAGACACTGGGACAACCCCAAAGTCCTGTCTTGATGTAGTGTTCGAGTTACTGGCTACCACTGCTGGCACCAGCTCTTCGAACTCGTTGCCTGAATCAGTTCGGCTTCTTGAGTCTCAACTTCAAGTTGAAAGACATCGATCAGATGTTATGCGATAGGAAGCCGAAGGACTGAGGAAGTTCCTGCAGAATTCAGATGCATACTTTCTGGTGCAACAGCAAGCGCTGGAGGACTTAAGCGCCAAACAAGAGAAAGTTAATAAGCTTGCTAAGCATCTTGCCAGGATTATGGGTACCCAGGATATTGTTTCTTGAGCTCTTCTGAAGTGGTTTCAGTTCTGGACTTGTTTTGCTGCGGAGTTTATATGTTGTTGTGTTACCTATATTTGCACTGGTGGCGAACTTTGATGCCCAGTGGATGTAATATGTGTAATAGCCGTGATAGCCTAGTGTAAGTTGCTTGCTTATTTATTTTCTTGTTGTCTTGTTTATTTGTTTGCTTGTAGTCAGTGTAGTTCTTTTTCTGCGGTTTGCTAGTGGCTGCAATAACCTATTTTTTAAAACTAGGCCACAATAACCATGGGCTAATATTTACTGTAGTGACACTGGGCCTCCTACGGGCCGTAGAAATAGTGGGCCTTCTACGAGCCGTATAAGCAGTGGGCCTTCTGGCCGTAGAAACAATGGGCCTTCTATGGGTCGTATCATCAATGGGCCTTATACGGGCCGTATGATCGATTGACCAAACATGGGCCAAACAGACCGCATTCTCGCCGTAAACGGGCTAGAGTTGGAATCGTCCGTTCATGGGCCGACCATAATGGGCCATCGTTAATAGGGTGTATTTATGACGCTATGAAAACGGCCCAACGTATTAACGGACCACAAACGGGCCGACTATAACCACGGTCTGAATTTGGCCCACAAGCAAAAAATGACAGTAATGGGCCGTAAGTAAACGAATGCTGGAAATGAGCCCAAGAATAAATGAGCTCTGAGAAGGCCGAAAGATAACATGGGCTGGAAACGGCCCAACGGAACAATGGGCTGTTAATGGGTATAAGGTGATACACTGTTCTTTACGGGCCAGTTTCACCATGGGCCGTTAATGGGTGTAATGTGATACACTGTTCATTATGGGCCAGTTTCACCATGGGCTGTTAATATGCCAAGAGTTACATAGGGCCTCATATGGGCCGAAAGACGTCATGGGCCATACATGGGCCAGAAGTGAAAATGGGATGGAATTATATTGGATGGCCCAAATGACTCTACTGGGCCTAATTCGAATAGGGCGTAACAAGCCTTGGGTTAGCGGGCTGTAAATGGGCTATATGTGAACATGCCGTTAACAGGCTTTCCATTGGCCGGTCCGCCACCTTTTGACCAAGTCAAACGGGCTGGCCTTTTCACAGAAATGGGCCTCTGTTGGGCCGTGCCACATGTCGACGTATCATAGGCGCCTTCTGTCCAATGAGTGGATGGCATCTGTCCCAGCGATGAGCTGACACGTGTTTCCTCCAGCCAATGATGATTTTACACGTGGAAAATCCCCATTGGTCGGGGCTATTAACGGTTTATCGGATCCAAAACCCGACCCGATAGCTTAACGGTGTTCCGTTACGATGGATGCCACATGTCGGTCACCCTTGATGAAAGCACTTCTGTGACGCGCGATTTGTCATCATGGAAGTGGACACTTCCGTGATGATAATTTTGGTAATGTCATGGAACACTTCTACGACAGCATAGGTATGACTATCTTGATTCTGTCATAAAATCATCATGGATGTACATGCATGACAGAAAACATGACCTACTATGACAAACACGTATCATCACGAAAGTGTATTTTTTGTTGTGTTTAAAGAATGAAAATAAGCTGTCAACAATTTTGAAATAAATAATATAAATTACTTAATAACTATGTTTGAGAAACTCACATAGCGGTAGAATTGGAAGCGTATCAACACGGACCCAAATGTCCAAATTGTCTTCTTCGATGCTAGGATCACCAAGATCCATGGTGACAAGCATACCCTCATGAAAATCATACATCTTGCAAAGTGCTTCCCAATCTGGGCAACCAAAATGGGATTCGCTCTCAAAATTGTATAGATTTACCTCAAAATCCATACCATGATGGGTCCCTGGGTGAATTTTCTTTGTTTCCATATTCTCATGATCTTCAAAATCCATTCTCTCCAGGGCATAGAGTCTTGCATGGCATGGGATAAGCTAGTCGAATTGTAAAAGACGAAAATTACACGTTGAAGTAGTAGAAGTCGAGTTTAGTTACGGAAAAAAACACTTTGCATCGTAGCGTACCGTTTCAACATCGAATGCCTCCTGGAGCTTAATGCTGAAGTGCCGACCTTCTACCAAGTGAGGCCTGTCGCAGAAACCCCAGTTGTCAACGCACTAGGAGCACTCTGTGAGACTTTCGTCCGACGACATTTCCGATGTTCATAATTCAAAGATTAAACTTCTAAAATTAAATATATGTACTACAAAAACTAGATTAGATCATTATTATTCAGCACCGGTTGACTATCGGTCCATCGAGTCTTTTTTTAACTCTCAGCTCACGTGGTGTATATATTCGACCGTTGGTGATGGTCGCTCCACCCTTCATCCCCGAGTGCATTAAACCAAAATGTCTAGAACACGGGAACGAAGGAGAAGCGACCCCGACGACAACAGTCGGCATTCTTATTCTCTCATATATGGTGGACACACTTCCTCACTGAGTTTAGGACCATCGGTGATGGTCGTTACTCCTCCTTCCCCTAGTGCCTAACAAAGGTCTAGCACAAGGAGAAGAAGGAGAAATGACCCCCACGACAACAGTTAGGTTTCTTCCTCTCTCATATATGGTGCAGACTTTCTCCCTCACTCATTTTTTGATTGTCATGTATGGACCCTCAATAGACTTAGTCAACCCAAAATGTCGTTTAATTATCTTTCTAGAAAATGCAGGCCACTCAATATCTCCTACATATTATGGCACAAGTCATGCCAAAATTCATGGAAAAATCTGGCATGACCTTTGCTAAAAAAGGACATATCGAGCGCCTGAAATTTGCAGGAACGGAAATTAATCAACACTCTAGCAAAACATAGGCCACTCGAAGGTGTTACCTGCAAACATGGCCACTTGGGCAAACACATATCCTATTTGCATTCAAACTTGATGGTCATTGCATTCAAACTTGATGGTCATTGCATTTCAATGGTTGAAAATATGAACAAAAACATTTCAAAATATCTTATAGGACTCATATTGACATGGAGATTTGGCTAGTCTCACCTTGAGGTCGGAGGGGGCCTATGATGGGGACGATGGCGGCGACGACATGGAGATTTGGCTGCAAAAACAAAATAGTATTCAAAATAGTGCTCTCCAATTTGAGCATTCAAAATAGGAGTAGTTCTCCAATTTGATCATTCAATAAGCAAAACTAAATCATAAAATAAATTAGTATTCAAATTAGCATGCATTCAATAAGCAAAACTAAATAATCTCTTGTGTCCGTACATCATCGAATATTATCAGTAATACATCTCGAAGAGTCTCATACATATAACCTCACTAATACAGCTAAAACCCTAGTGAACGATGGGTATCGGCCCGGGCGGTGGACACCGAAAGAGAAGGAACCATCACAGGATCATAGCTCCATTGAGATCCCTGAAGAACCTGCCCTCTAATACAACCATGTAGCAATGGACGTGCTCGTCCTCCTCGCTGACACGATGACGTACCACCTCCACGAGGTCCTCAAGCCTCTGCACCGTCACTGGCCCACGCGACCGCCACCAAAGAAGGTTCGGGTCAATGACGGGTTGGTTCCTCACCAAGTTGCGCCTCCCGAAAGGTAGCTCATCCCAGTACTAGCCAAGCAGAGTCCAGTCCCGGACATGGCCCCTCTGATCAAGTAGGCCTCCTCTGCCGAGTCGGCGACGAGGATGCGGGATAGGCATCGTCGACATCAATGCGGGAAGAATTGCTTTAACTAAAAAAGTAAACTTGTTCTATTAATTTTTGTACTAAAAATAAAATAGTGGTATTAATTCAACAAGTTCAACTAAGCACTTACTATAAATAAAAATAAACTAGTTCTTACTAAAAATAAACTAGTTCTTACTAAAAATAAACTATTTCAACTAGTTCAATTAATTTTCTTACTTAAAAAACTAGTTCTATTAATTCAACTAGTTCTTACTAAAAATAAACTAGTTCAACTAGTTCTATTAATTTTCTTACTAAGAATAAACTAGCTCTATTAATTCAACTAGTTCTTACTAAAAATAAACTAGTTCAACTAGTTCTATTAATTTTCTTACTAATTCTATTAAACACTTACTAAAAAGAGTAAAAAACTATATTGAATTTTTTCTCTAAACTAAACACTACTGCCCTAGTTAAACCCTACTGCCCTAACACTACTGCCCTAGTTCTTAAGCATCTACAAGTACTAACTAATTAGATGAACCCTACCTAGATACTTAAGCATCTACAACTACTTAAGCACCCATTGATGAACCCTAGGAATTTGTCCTAAAAACTAATTAAACATCTACAACTACTGCCCTAATTAACATCTAGTTTACAATTAAGCATCTACAACTACTGCCCTAATTAGCATCTAATTTGATGAACCCTAACTAATTAGATGAACTCTAAAATTTAACCCTAGGAACCCTAGCTAGGCATAGGTAGGGGAGGAGGAGGAGGAGGGCGTGCTCACCTCGGGCGCCGGTGGAGTTAGGGAGCGGCCGAGGGAGGGGTACGCACGTTGAGGTCGGGGACGGGGTCGGGGTCGGGGCTCAGGAGTGTGGTGGAGGGCGGC
>LT934122.1:683343466-683389296 GCA_900231445.1 Triticum turgidum subsp. durum | reverse complement strand
GGGCGGCGATGTAGGGGGTGCATCAAGGTCGGGGTCGGGGGAGGCATCGAGGTCGGGGTCGGGGCGGCGTCGAGGGCGTGCGGAGGGCGACGGGAGAGCACGTGGCGGCCGAGCGACGACGGCGGCGGCAGCAGACGCGTGAGTTGGATTTGTGGGAAGTGGCCGTGGGGAAGAAGAACCGAGCGTGCTTAAGTCAAAAGTAGCAGTAGCGCATTCCAGGAAAAGCGCTACTTCTACATTAGCTATAGCTAAATTAGCTATAGCGCTGGATGGCAACAAGCGCTACTGCTAAGTTAGCTATAGCGCGTGTAGAGAAAACCCGATGCTGCTACGCCTTTCTCCTTTATTTTTATTTTTCGTTTATTTTCATTCATTTTCTTTTTTTCCTTCCCCTTTTTCTATGTCTTTCATTTCCATTTAATTTTCTGTATGTTTTTCATTTTATTTTCCTTTCCTTAGCAGTAGCGCTTTCTGTGTAAAACACGCTGGTACAACGATCTTAGCAGCAATGTGCTTTTCTTAAGAACGCTACTACTATTGGTAGCCTGGCCAGAACAGCAGGAGAATTATAGGAGTAGTGCTTCTTCCGTGAGAGGCGTTACTGCTACAAACTTAGCTGCATCGCGTTTAGTTTACACGTGCTAGTGGTAACTTGTAGTAGTGCTTCTTTTTAGCCCGCGCTACTGGTAAGTTTCTGTGTATAAGATTTTCCCTAGTAGCGTTAGTGTGAAATGAAATCTGAAGAACTTGACCCCGACAACTGGGTCCCATTACTAGAAACTTACAATTGGGGCCAATCTTTTGAGAAAAAGAAAAAATAAACCTCTTGAGCCAAGAAGGCCATGACCCAACGTTAAAACGACCGGATTGTTGGGCTTGACCCATGTTGCCGAACAGAATTCGCAAGTAAAAAATAATTAGGAAGACCGAATTGTTGTGCCTGGCCCATGTAAAACACTGAACTGGAGCGGGTTGATTCTAATCAACGACCTATTCATTTGGTCGCAATTTTTCCACGTAAGCTTGTTACGTCGGATCCAACGTGGCCTGGGCAGACAACCAGCGACCAAAGCCATTGGTCGTAGGATCAACGATCTTTTGTTGTGGTCGTTTCCTTCAATGACCTTATCACAAAGAAGGTCGTTAATTTCCATTAAAAATGGTCAGCTTTTGACCATCTATTTTTTCCACAAAAAGGTCACAAATGGAAAACAATGACCATTCAGTGAGCTATATTGATGGTCGCAAGTTTGCACTTTTCTTGTAGTGGACGGAAAATGGTGTATCTGACAAGGGATTTCAAAAGTTGCTGATAATATTAAAGAAAATGCTTCCACAGGAAAATGAATTATCCGACAGTACGTCCGAAGCAAAGAAGGTTGGCTGCCCTCTAGGATTAGAGGTGCAGAAGATACATGCACGCCCTGTGACTAAATCCTCTACCGCAATGAGTATGAGGATTTGAATGCATGCCCAGTATGTGGTGAATTACGCTATAAAATCAGTCATGATGATCCTGCTGATCTTGAGGGCCAGCGTCCCAGGAAGAAGATTCCTGCCAAGGTGATGTGGTATGCTCCTATAATACCATGGTTGGAACGTTTGTTCCATAAAAAAGACCATGCCAAGTTGATGCGATGGTATAAAGAAGACTGTAAGAAAGACGGGAAGTTGAGAGTACCCGCTGACGGGTCACAATGGACAAAAATCGAGAGAAGGTGGGGGGGACTTTGCGGATGACGCAAGGAACGTATGGTTTGGTTTAAGTGCATATGACATTAATTCTTTTGGGGAGCAGAGCAACAATCATAGCACCTAGCCGTGACTCTATGTATCTATAACCTTCCTGTTTGGTTGTGCATGAAGCGGAAGTTCATTATGATGTCAGTGCTCATCCAAGGCCCTAAGAAACTTGGCAACGGCATTGATGTGTACCTAAGGCCATTAGTTGAAGAACTTTTATAGTTGTGGAATGGAAAAGGTGTACATATGTGGGATGGGCACAAACAGGAGGAATTTGACCTACATGTGTTGCTATTTGTCACCATCAATGGTCACATATTTGTAGTCATGTTCATGTTGATGTCAAGTAAAGAAAAATAGAGAGTAGCAAAAACCACAACATATGACATAGCCTTAGAGCAACTATAATAGGGCGCTTATAGTCGAAAAATACATGGATGAACCCTCCCTAGTACATATGAACCCACTTCGGAAAACATATTTGTAAATGCGAAAACATTTTGAAAAAAGATTGCATGTACACATCTCCATGTTCTATGTGCGTGCAAAAGTTTCGTGGAAGAACAACATTTTTTCTAGCCTGTGCAAAAAAGACGAAAAAAATTGTCTTGTGAAACGCTATTTAGGACCATTGAAATTTGCCTTTTTTTTGCAAAGACAAAACAAAAAAGCATTTTTTTCACAAAACTTTGTGCCTCACAGATATTTTTGCGAACGTATACGTGTGACATCTTTTTTTGATTTTCAAATTTTAAAACACGTTGAAAATGTATTTTTGAAAAGTGGGATCATATGTACCTGGGTTCAGGACATGCTGACTCTATTGTCTATATGGATGAGATAGACAATGAAAAATGAGGAAGTGAGCTCTCCTGCAAGAGCCTACCTTTACACGTTCTCGAAGCAAAATATAATACTCCCTCCATCTAAATTTATTTGTCTCTTAAAAGGATATATCTAGTACTGAAATACATTTTGATACATCCATTTTAGCGACAACTAATTCTGGATAGAGGTAGTATCTAGCCAATATCATCATATGTGCTATGAGCAAGTATAACAATAGAGACAATTGATGGCTATATCTCATTAGCATGTCATGTATGTTTAGTCTAACAACTCAGGTATATAATAGTTAGCTATAAAAATAATTGCGCCATTAATATCTAACCTTACTCTGAATATTTCTTGGGGCTCATACTATAACTACCAATAAATCTACAACTTGCTACCCTTCTTCCTCCGCCAACTTAGCACAAATATGATGTGTGTAAACTTCTATAGCCCGCTTACATATTTTACTATGCCCTATAGACATGCTTTTAGGGAGTAGATCAACTAGCTAACCTCGAACCATTATTCTAACACTAACACCACTCATACATTTTATAATGCGGGGAAAGTTCATTTTCCTGCCTATATTAGTTATTGACTTGGCTCGCTTCTCTTCGTTAAGTTTTTTGGGCTTCCATGATATCCTAAACCATTTTCCCGAGTACTTTATCTCATGACCAGTTTTGGACAGGCCATGCCATGCGTGTCATCTTCTTCTAAGCTCCCTTCAATTATCAGACATACCAGATCCTCCATGCATCCATATGGACGTGTTCTCCTTCCTCTTCTCTCCCGCCCTTTCCACTAAACACTTCTATACTTGTCTATGGGGATCGGTTGTCATGAGATCTCCAAGGCCTCGGCCTCTGTCTCGACCTCGTGCAATCGTGTGCATCACTGACAATGCAGTCTGCTCACATGAAAAAAAAAACAGTTTGGAGTTAAGTGGTCCCATAAATCGTTTGTAGGGAATGCAAGGCAAAAAGTTATTTTATAGTAGAAATGAACTTTTCCATATAGCAGTATGTAGCTTTTCTTCATTTATAATCATAGGATGTTTGGATCTACACCTAGCTAGACTCTTCTTTGAATTCCAGGATCACCCTGATAAACATCCCTTGTAGACTAGTTAAATATATGAATTCATCATAATGATTTGGTCAATCTCTTGTTCAGTCACCCTTGATGTTTTCCATGGTCATGGCCCTGTTTAAGCTTATATGTATCACCGAATTCTCATATCTGTGGAACTAATTAGCATGTACTCTTTTTCTATGGTCATGGCATGTTTAGCAGTTGTGCAAGCTTTCTTACTTAGAAGTATATTTTTATGTTGCCACTGTGAACATGTTTATAGATTTATATATTTGTCTACCTTCTTGTACACTCTTTATATCATTACCACACTGATCAGCAATGTATGCTTGTGCAGATATTTTGTTGTTCTTGACGATATTTGGGATGTGGTTACATGGCATACTATTAAGCATGCATTTCCTATGAGAAGTTCTGGCAGTATCATAATCACCACTACCCATATAAATGAAGTTGCTAAATCATGTTGTTCAACACCATTCAGTGGAGATATTTATTGCATAAGGCCTCTTGATATGGTGCACTCTAGGAAGTTATTTTACACAAGACTATTCAACTCCGAAGAAAATTGCCCCTCACACCTTTAAAAGGTTTCTGAGGATATTTTGAAAAAAATGTGATGGGTTGCCATTGGCAATCATTGCTATATCTGGTTTGTTGGCTAATACTCAAAGGACAGAGGGGCCATGGAAACAAGTCAAAAATTCAATTGGTCGAGCACTCCAGAGAAATACCATTGTTCAAGAAATGATGAAGATATTGTCACTTAGTTACTTTGATCTGCCTGCTCATCTTAAATCTTGTCTTTTATGTTTGAGTATATTCCCTGAAGATTCTATTATCAATAAGAAAATTTTGATAAAGAGGTGGATTGCTGAAAGATTAATTCATACAGAAGCCGGATATAGTACAACATATGAGTTTGGTGAAAGGTGTTTTAATGAGCTCATCAATAGGAGTTTGATCCAACCTGGGGAAACCAACAAATATGGTATGGTAAAGTACTGTCGAATGCATGACACAGTTCTTGATTTCATCATATCCAAATCCATCGAAGAAAACTTTGTTACTTTGGTAGGTGTTCCTAGTTTAACTGTTGGCACACAAAGCAGAGTCCGTCGGCTGTCCCTGCAAGACGGCGAGCAAAAAGAATTGATAGTGCCAAAAGGCTTGGTGTTGTCTCATGTCCGATCACTTGATGTGTTTGGAAAATCTGAGAAAATCCCTTCTATGGATAATTTTAGTTATTTGCGTTTTTTGAACTTTGATTATTGCAACCAACTGGAAAACAATCATCTTAAAACTATAGGGAAGTTGTTTCAGCTGAGGTACCTAAGCCTTCAATGGGCGACAAATGTAAGTAAGCTCCCAGAACTAATCGGATATCTATGGTGCTTAGAGATACTGGACTTAAGAGACAGCTCTGTTTGTGAGTTACCAGCATCTATTGTCAATCTCAAGCCAGCGGGAGGATATTACCAGGTTCCGGGATACGGCTGCGAGGCACAGATCCAGAGTGACCATGCCCACCAAAAAATGCTTGGCTGCTTCGGCTGAGCAGCTAACACGCACATAGATTACGACCTCAATAATCACGGTGATTTTGTGGACTAGCTCTAGATAGAAGATGTTCATGCTCCTGATTTATTGGTTTTCAACATGGGCCATAGGCTTCCATCATGAATGTATTATATTTCGGAGAGATGAATTCCTGTTTCTACCACTATTTAGACATTTTTTTACGCGAATTGCCCAATTGAAAACTTTTCATATGGATTACCCTGTTTCTCTTTGTTTAACTCCTCCCTTCTTAGTGGGAAAACAAAGCACCTGATGTGTTCATCAAAAACAACAACAGTAAGATAAACATGGAATGATTTGAGGGAATGGAGTGTGGACATGGACTTGATTATTCAGACTAACTAAACATGACACATCTGACCTGATACACGAACTGAGATCAATAAATGATACAAGCTGTGCACTGCGGTGCAGACATGCTAAAAAGGAACGATTGATCTCTCAGATCCCACATTTGAAATCAAAATCAAAGGACACGGTAGCATCTGAAGCACTAGAAAAAACCTAGCTAGTGCCATTGTAGTAGTGGGAAACAAGAAGGGAAAAAAGACAGGCCGCAAGAGAAGTCCAAACTCTGTGTGATAATACCATCCTCATCGACAATACCGTGTGCGATCTTCATTTTTCAAGCATGTGGGATGGATCCTTCTGTACTAGTGGGAAAAAAGACTGTTGCTGTTGTACCCCTGAATCACTCGCTCGCTGGCAAACTGCTCGGCCAGGGGAGAAAACAGAGCCACGGTTCAGCATGAACAGAGGAGCACACCAATGCCTTTTCTTTTCTTTTTACAATTGAGTACTGGGTACACACACAACTCCCGTATTAAAATTCACCGTGAACTCGACTCTATCTATCTTGGACCAACTCGGTTCTATCTATCTTGCACCATCTACACAGTGAACTGACATATAAATTCACTGAATCCCGGCAAAAGCAATGACGGCCACAGCAAGTTGCAGCATCTTCACACTTGCTCCATCATTTGCATTTACACCAGGGTAACAAATGAACAGTTTTACACAATGATAAGATAAACTACTGACAGAGACTAGATATATTTTAAGCTTCTATTGTCCCAAAAAATTGATTATTACGTTGTGAGAGAAAGGGTTGCTAAGAATCTTCTTGACAATTTATCCAAGAATCTAAAAATTGACTATTACGTTGTGAGAGAAAGGGTTGCTAAGAATCTTCTTGACAATTTATCCAAGAATCTAAAAATTGACTATTATGTTGTGAGAGAAAGGGTTGCTAAGAATCTTCTATTGTCCCAAAAATTCACCTTCTGACGTCATGTTGCAAATGGCTTCACGATAGCCTTACCATCAGAATCTAAAAAGAGTTCAAGCGCAATCTCAATTTATCCAAGTTGTGACCGAGCGAGGTCATTTTAACATGCTGAATTTTTTTTAATGATAGATGCACACGGGTGGTTACTGGTTAGAGATGAAACCAAATTGTATTCCTAGAAGACCAAAGGTTTGTTGATCAAGATTGTAACAAACTCAATCTGTGCAAAGTAGCCTAGGCTAATGCTCCATATTAATGAACAACCACATGACCTCTATGCAGTGAAACACTTCAACCAATCATCAAAGTTTACATTGCCGCACAACTTGGACACTGACAACTGGTGCCTTGTCATATCACCTCTCACCGTGAGAGCGTACACATTCAGTACCAAACCATTGAGGGCCGCATCAGCATTGTTCAACCTTACCACCATCGCCACCGTTTTGGTAACGCGCCTTGTTTTAGCCAAGCCACCTCGGTGGCCAAAACTTCGCCATACTTGTTGAGGCGGCGCATGAAAGAGCTATCCATGTCCGGATCATTTTGCTCATCTTTCCTTTCGGATAGAGCTACTTCCTAGAGTCGGATGACATGCTTTTGGAGCCTCCAGCCTTTCCCCAATTACCTGGACAAAAACATGCTAGCTTATGGACCATCCACTTTATGCCAAACACACATGGCGCACACATACACACGCGCACGCACGTGCATGTCATCATTTATGAAGTATAAGATATGATCTTCTAGTTGCCGTTGAAAATAGTCAAATGTATTTTTGGTAAAGGGAGCAAATATTTAGGACTCGACAACACACGTCAAGCTTACAAAGAAGTTCCTCATATAAGATATGATCTTCTAGTCAATGTAGAAAATCAAATATATTTTGAAAAAAAAGGAACACAATTTAAGACTAGCTTCTGACGACAACACACGTCAAGCTTACAAAGTTTGTATGTCGTGTCAATTTTTTATATATAGTCTTAAGCAGGAATTAGTACTCTCCTAAACTAGATGATACCTTGCACATTGTGGCAGGAACACACGGGAATTGGTTGCAATATATTATTTTCATGAAATTTGGTTGTCTGGAATTCGAATATGAGACTAAAGATCAGAACTACATATGATTATATTTGTATTAGATTATTATTTTGTTATAATATACTGTATTTATTAAGTTGCATTTCTCATGCGTGTTCAAAATAAAAGTAGTGGGGTTGATAAAGTGGATGTGTGCATATATTGGGAATTAGCACCCTCCTCGTTATACCATTGGATGAGGAAAAAAGACCTCACATAGAATCAAAATCAGCTCGTGCTCCACCATTTCATCTTCCATCATTAGGGCCATGATTTATAATTCCTTTCTCTAAACATAGAAATGAACATATATTCTGAACTATATTTTCGAATTTGAATCTGGTTTGACAATTATCTTTGTTTTGACAAAATGTTGAAAACAAGACCAATATGGAATATGTTTATTCAAATTTAAAAAAAAATATGAAACAGGACTAAGTCAATGTTCAAACTCAAACAAATAACTTTTTAAAAACATATTCAACATTTGTCTTGTTTCAAAGATCTCCCCAAGAAAGATTACAGTCAGAACAGATCTGAAATTGGGCATTCAGTTCAAAATACACGCCCCCTTTTCTGATTAGACCTAAAAAAATTAAATACACGAATTTATTGATAGGAGTGCAAGATGTGGAGTGCGGGTTGACTGAGTTAAAATCGGACTTTATTGCAAATGCGCCAAAAATACTCATATCCCTTACTTTTCAATCTAGTGGTCCAAATAACGCCAGTGCATTTTTGTTGCACAGATTCGTCGGTAGACGACCTAGCATGACTCCTGTGCGCGTGAATCCGAGAGCCCTCATCCTTGCATGCACCGGTGACACCGTGGCCAGAGGCGTCGTCTCCATCGCTTGCAAACTCCTAGCTCGGCCTCACTTGGGGCTCCGTGGCCAACCATGTCACCTCTGTCTCGGACTCTCATGCTCTTCTTTGTACTCCCTCCGTTTTTATTTAGTTCGCATATTAAATTTAGTCAAAGTCAAGCTTTATAAACTTTGACCAAATTTATAAACAAAAGTATTAAGATATACAATAACAAATCAACAACATTAGATTTATTATTGAATGTACTTTCACATTGTATAGATTTATTATGATAAATGTCTATATTGTTTTCTATAAACTTGATCAAAGTTTACAAAGTTTGACTTCAGTCAACTCTAATATGCAGAGTAAAGAAAAACGGAGGGAGTACTCCCTAATTGACTGACGCTGCAAAATTGTCTGGGTGACTAGGGAAATAGCAAGCGTGGTTTTCAAAACATTAACTTTCTGTAGTGTGTTGTATGATTTGCATGTGACCAGTGATCAACCCAATACTAGTGACGCGATCGCACAACAAGGTTGGGGGCTTCAAATTGAACGATGACAAGAGCGTGTGTGATATATACCTGGACTGGAGCAATGGCAGGCCGGGGCACGAGCCACATACCCGCACCGTTTTTACGGTCGCTCCATTTGGATGGCAGGTACTCCATGAACTTGGTTTTGCCGTCGACAAGGTTGTGCCTGAACACACCGAGCGTCGACTGGCCGGAACACCGCTGGAAGAAGTAAACACACCCGCCGATCACACCGTCCTCCACGCCATGGAACCTCGCGGCATCCACCGCGAAGCTGCTTGGGAACCCTAGAAACATGACACGGTCGGCGAAGCTCAGGCCGTCCCTCCTTGCCCACCGCGCCATCCGTCTGCCGTCTGCGCCGACCTCTTCCTCTAGCGCATGCACCAAAACTGTAACCACACGCTTCTTACTGCCGCCACCAAGAGGCAATAACCTCTTCTTCAAGTACATAACCAGGATGGACACTCGCAGCAGCTCGCCATGAGACTCAAGGACGTGGCTAGAGTCGAGACCCCACATGTCCTTACTCTCAACGACGCTGGTGTGGACGCCGCCACCTGCCGAGGGTGCGAGGAGGTGCCAGATGTCATTGCAATGGTCCCCGTCCACGCACGCCAGGATCTTGCCATCATGGTACACGGCCAAGCAATGATTGTTTTCGAACGCTATGTTGTTCCTCCCCAGCCTGAACCCTCTCTCAACGACTGTCCATGTGGTATCGCCGGGACTAAGAATAGCCGCTCGGAGGTTGGTGTGGTTGTTGTCAGATTTGGAGAAGTTGTAGAGGAAGACGGTGTCATCGCCATAGACGATGCCACGGGACTTGTCAACCATCTTCCGCTTATCACCGAACGGGAAAGGCGGCAGAGGGGTGGTGTCTCCGGTGAGAGGGTCGATGAGCTTAGGCCCGTCCCGTGCGCTGAAGAACCAGTAAGCCGTGCCATCGGCACGCGCCACCCACCCGAGCTTGTAGAAGCTCGAGGATACCTCTGCGTGGTAGCTTGTCTTGGAGAAGACGCAGCGGGGCCTGATGACCGAGAATCGGCAGCCTGACGGCGGGGCAACCAGCCAGGGGAAGAGGACGGGGCGGAGCGCGCTCGTCTGGGGCAGAGAGTCCCGCCATGAGGTGCAGACGGCGTGGAAGCGGACAAAGTCGGTGGGATCGTGCAGGTGGCCGGAGACGACCGTGAGGAGCTCCGACGGGAGCTCGGCCCACCGTCGCCGTGGCGCAGACATGGTTGGGCGGATAGAATAGCTCTCGATTGATCTAGTTTGTTCGTGTGAGAAAAACTGATCCAGGCGCGGCGGCTAGGGTTTTTAATGAGACGAGGCCGTGCGCCTGCATGCACGCAGATGCATGTGCCTAGCTGGAGCTGAATTAAACAAGATGCATCATGCATACAGGCAAGCACGATTAGTTTTTTTTTCTAACTAACCTAGGTACGTAGTACGTATCTGATTTTTTTTTGAGACAAAGGTACGTATCTGATGAACAGATGCATCATGCATGTGATGTGCCTGGGTGGAGTTTTTTTTTTTGCGTGTACAAAATGATATACACCAAGCGAATCAGGAAAAGATACATGTGCTGATCTGTTATACTAATAGTCTTTTTTTTTGCGGAAAGTATACTACAATAGTTTTCTTGCATGAATATATAGTTACATCGCTAGACTACTTCGTATTTGCATGTTAATCTCGACTTTATGATCTTTATTACTTACATGAAAATAATTGCTCAACAGGGAGAAAAAGAATACGTGAAGACTTCCTCTTCTTTCCTTCTCTAACCCTAGGTGGTCAGGGCAAACTCTTCCCTCCAGGGTTTACCGGCGAGCTCGTGGATTCGGGTAATTCCGGTGCCTCCGCTCCAGTTAGTAGTTCATATTAGGATTTTAGTTCTCGTAGGTACGGCGCTCGGGCGGATGGCAACACTTCTTCTTCAAGTTCGTCTTTCGGGTTCTGATCCTCCTTGAGTTTGTCCCTCTGGACGTAGTCGACGGAGCTCCACCGTATATTCCTGCCATTTCCGTGGGTGGTGAGATTAGAATTTCTCGTCATGTTGCGAGATTCAGATGCTTCAAATCTATGCAAGGGTTCAACGACAACAACTGCGAAGTGCCCCGGCTCACCGCAGAAGTGGCATGCGTCATAGCCACTAAACGCGGCATACCAGTTGTCGAGGCCACTGGTGGGCGTGGGGCCGTCCCTGGGCCGGTGCCCCAATTTGCCGTAGGTCTCGCACTGGATGTCGGCGGTCTCAGGGGTGTAAGATAGTTTGGGAAGCGTAGAACCCTTTGTCTCGGGTCGCGTGTATATATTGAGGCAATGCCTTGGCACATAAGTTTACAGAGAGAACCGATCGAGGGAGAGGGAGATCGATTAGAGAGAGATCGACCAGGAGAAGGTCGTTACAGGAGATAAGGAGAGAAGAAGAGATAGAATTGAATATAAGTTTAAACACCTCTTCTATCCCTATACAATAATTCTAACACTCCCCCTCAATCTAAACCTCAAGCCTTGCTAAGGTTGAGATTGTACTTGAACTCATCGAGTCTTTTCTCTGTCAAGGGTTTTGTGAACCCATCCGCAAGTTGATCCCCTGTAGGAATAAACCGGATCTCAAGTAGCTTTGGAGCTACTCTCTCTCTCTGACAAAATGGAAATCCACTTCAATATGTTTTGTTCGTGCATGAAAAACAGGATTTGCTGAAAGGTAAGTTGCACCAATATTGTCACACCACAGCCGTGCAGCTTTTGGAGATTTAATCCCAAGTTCATAAAGTAATGTTTGTATCCACATCACTTCAGCTGTAGCATTTGCCAAGGACTTATATTCAGCCTCCGTACTGGATCTTGAAACAGTAGCTTGCTTTCTTGCACTCCATGACACAAGGTTAGTTCCCAGAAACACAGCAAAACCACCATTAGATCTCCTATCATCAGCACACCCTGCCCAGTCTGCATCAGAATACGCAGTAACAAGCAAGGAAGGGGACTTAACAATCTGAAGTCCAAGTCCTTGAGTATACTGAAGATACCTTAGAATTCTTTTAACTGCTGTCCAATGAGTGGTTGTAGGAGCATGTAAATATTGACATACCTTGTTGACTGAATAAGAGATATCAGGACGTGTAAGAGTCAAATATTGCAAGGCACCTACAATACTTCTATAATTTGTTGCATCCTCTGGACCAAGAGCTTCTCCACTGTCAATTGTAAGCTTCTCTGAGGTGGAGATTGGTGTACTAACCGGTTTGCAATTCTCCAATCCCACTCTTTTTAGAACATCAGCTGTATATTTCTCTTGTGATAGAAGTATTCCATCTCTGATTTTCTTTACCTCTATGCCAAGAAAGTAGTGAAGATCACCTAGATCTTTGAGAGCAAACTCAAGCTTTAAATCCTTAAGCAAACAAGTAGTGGCCTCTTGACTTGAGCTAGCAACAATTATATCATCAACATAAACAAGGACAAAGATAGTGATATTGCCTTTGCTATAAAAGAACAAGGATGTATCTGCCTTAGATGATGTGAAGCCAAAATGTTGTAGCTGCATGCTCAACCTAGAATACCATGCTCTTGGAGCCTGCTTCAGGCCATATAAGGCTTTATCCAACTTACATACATAATGTGGTGTGCTGTGACTTTCATAACCTGGTGGTTGCTGCATGAACACTTCTTCCTCAAGAACACCATGAAGAAACGCGTTCTGAACATCTAGCTGTCTTAAGCTCCAACCTCTGGAAACAACAATGGACAAAACAAGACGAATAGTAGTTGCTTTAACCACAGGACTAAAGGTATCATCATAATCAATTCCAAACCTTTGCTTGAAGCCCTTTGCAACCAACCTTGCCTTGTATCTGTCTATACTGCCATCTGATTTTCTCTTAATCTCGTATACCCATTTACAGTCAATTATATTAGTGCCATGCTGCGGTGGTACTAGATGCCAAGTCTAATTTTTTTATAAGTGCATTATATTCATTATCCATGGCTTCCTTCCAATCTCTATTAGAAGGAGCATCATGCAGATTAACAGGTTCACCAGAAGTGGCAAGGAAAGCACGCTTGGTCGGATTATACCTTATTGTACCATCACTATATTGTTTTTCTTTAATAATATCGAATCTCGGGCAAGTAACATTCCGATGACAAAGGGAACAACGTATGTTGTTATGCGGTCTGACCGATAAAGATCTTCGTAGAATATGTAGGAACCAATATGGGCATCCAGGTCCCGCTATTGGTTATTGACCGGAGACGTGTCTCGGTCATGTCTACATTGTTCTCGAACCGTAGGGTCCGCACGCTTAAGGTTTCGATGACAGTTATATTATGAGTTTATGAGTTTTGATGTACCGAAGGAGTTCGGAGTCCCGGATGAGATCGGGGACATGACGAGGAGTCTCGAAATGGTCGAGACGTAAAGATCGATATATTGGACGACTATATTCGGACTTCGGAAAGGTTCCGAGTAATTCGGGTATTTATCGGAGTACCGGAGAGTTACAAGAATTCGCCGGGGAGAAGTATTGGGCCTTATTGGGCCATACGGGAAAGAGAGAGGGGCTGCCTAGGGCAGGCCGCGCGCCCCCCCATGGCCTAGTCCGAATTGGACTAGGGGGAGGGGCCGCACCCCCTCCTTCCTTCCCTTCTCTCTTCCCCTTCCTTGTCTCCTACTCCTACTACTTGGAAGGACTCCTAGTTGGACTAGGAAAGGGGGAATCCTACTCCCGGTGGGAGTAGGACTCCCCTAGGGCGCGCCATAGAGAGGCCCGGCCCTCCCCTCCTCCACTCCTTTATATACGGGGGCAGGGGGCACCCCATAGACACACAAGTTGATCTTCATGATCGTTCCTTAGCCGTGTGCGGTGCCCCCCTCCACGATATTACACCTCGGTCATATTGTAGCGGTGCTTAGGCGAAGCCCTGCGATAGTTGAACATGAAGATCGTCACCACGCCGTCGTGCTGACGGAACTCCCCCCCGAAGATTTGCTGGATCGGAGCCCGGGGTGAGTCATCGAGCTGTATGTGTGTCAAGAACTCGGAGGTGCCGGAGTAACGGTGCTTGGATCGGTTGGACCGGGAAGACGTACGACTACTTCCTCTACGTTGCGTCAACGCTTCCGCTTCGGTCTACGAGGGTACGTAGACAACACTCTCCCCTCTCGTTGCTATGCATCACCATGATCTTGCGTGTGCGTAGGAATTTTTTTGAAATTACTACGTTCCCCAACAGTGGCATCCGAGCCTAGGTTTTATGCGTTGATGTTATATGCACGAGTAGAACACAAGTGAGTTGTGGGCGATACAAGTCATACTGCTTACCAGCATGTCATACTTTGGTTCGGCGGTATTGTTGGATGAAGCGGCCCGGACCGACATTACGCGTACGCTTACGCGAGACTGGTTCTACCGACGTGCTTTGCACACAGGTGGCTGGCGGGTGTCAGTTTCTCCAACTTTAGTTGAACCGAGTGTGGCTACGTCCGGTCCTTGCGAAGGTTAAAACAGCACCAACTTGACAAACTATCGTTGTGGTTTTGATGCGTAGGTGAGATTGGTTCTTGCTTAAGCCCGTAGCAGCCACGTAAAACTTGCAACAACAAAGTAGAGGACGTCTAACTTATTTTTGCAGGGCATGTTGTGATGTGATATGGTCAAGACGTGATAAGATATAAGTTGTTGTATGAGATGATCATGTTTTGTTGAAGTTATCGGCAACTGGCAGAAGCCCTATGGATGTCTCTTTGTTGCATAAGATGCAAGTGCCAAATAATTGCTTTACTTTATCGCTATACGATAGCAATAGTTGCAAGAGCAATAGTTGGTGAGACAACCATGTGATGACACATTGATATAGATCAAGATGATGAAGATCATGGTGTCGTGCTGGTGACGATAGAGATCATGACAGTACTTTGGAGATGGAGATCAAAGGCGCAAGATGATCATGGCCATATCATGTCACATATTTTGATTGCATATGATGTTTATCTATTATATATCTTATTCTTGCTTTGATTGACGGTAGCATTTTAAGATGATCTCTCACTAATTATCAAGAAGTGTTCTCCCTGAGTATGCACCGTTGCCAAAGTTCGTCGTGCCCAGACACCACGTGATGATCGGGTGTGATAAGCTCTACGTCCATCTACAACGGGTGCAAGCCAGTTTTGCACACGTGGAATACTCAGGTTAAACTTGACGAGCCTAGCATATGCAGATATGGCCTCGGAGCACGGAGACCGAAAGGTCGAGCGTGAATCATATAGTAGATATGATCAACATAGTGATGTTCACTATTGAAAACTACTCCATCTCACGTGATGATCGGTTATGGTTTAGTTGATTTGGATCACGTGATCACTTAGATGACTAGAGAGATGTCTATCTAAGTGGGAGTTCTTAAGTAATATGATTAATTGAACTTAAATTTATCATGAACTTAGTCCTGGTAGTATTTTGCAAATTATGTTATAGATCAATAGCTCGTGTTGTTGCTTTCATATGTTTATTTTGATATGTTCCTAGAGAAAATTGTGTTGAAAAATGTTAGTAGCAATGATGCGGATTGGATCCGCGATCTGAGGTTTATCCTCATTGTTGCACAGAAGAATTATGTCCTTAATGCACCGCTAGGTGACAGACCTATTGCAGGAGCAGATGCAGATATTATGGACGTTTGGCTAGCTCAATATGTTGACTACTTGATAGTTTTGTGCACCATGCTTTATGACTTAGAATCGGGACTTCAAAGATGTTTTGAACATCATGGACCATATGAGATGTTCCAGGAATTGAAGTTAATATTTCAAGCAAATACCCGAGTTGAGAGATATGAAGTCTCCAACAAGTTCTATAGCTAAAAGATGGAGGAGAATCACTCAACTTGTGAGCATGTGCTCAGATTGTCTGGGTACTACAATCGCTTGAATCAAGTGGGAGTTAATCTTCCAGATAAGATAGTGATTGACAGAATTCTCTAGTCACCATCACTAAGTTACTAGAACTTCGAGATGAACTATAGTATGCAAGGGATGACGAAAACGATTCCCGAGCACTTCGTGATGTTGAAATCAACGAAGGTAGAAATCAAGAAAGAGCATCAAGTGTTGATGATTGACAAGACCACTAGTTTCAAGAAAAGGGCAAAGGGAAAGAAAGGGAAACTTCAAGTAGAATGGCAAACAAGTTGTCACTCCCGTGAAGAAGCCCAAAGCTGGACCTAAGCCTGAAACGGAGTGCTTCTACTGCAAAGGAAATGGTCACTAGAAGTGGAACTACTCCAAATATTTGGTGGATAAGAAGGATGGCAAAGTGAACAAAGGTATATTTAATATACAGGTTATTGATGTGTGCCTTACTAGTGTTTATAGTAGCCCCTGAGTATTTGATACTTGTTCGGTTGCTAAGATTAGTAACTCGAAACATGAGTTACAGAATAAACAGAGATTAGTTGAAGGAGAAGTGACGATGAGTATTGGAAGTAGTTCCAAGATTGATATGATCATCATCACACACTCCCTATATTTTCGAGATTAGTGTTAAAACTAAATAAATGTTATTTGGTGTTTGCGTTGAGCATAAATATGATAAGATCATGTTTATTGCGATACGGTTATTCATTTGAAGTTAAACAATAATTGTTATTCTGTTTACATGAATAAGACCTTCGATAGTTATACACCCAATGAACATAGTTTGTTGGATCTCAATCGTAGTGATACACATATTCATAATATTGATGACAAAAGATGCAAAGTTAATAATGATAGTGCAACTTATTTGTGGCACTGCCGTTTGGGTCATATCGGTGTAAAGCGCATGAAGAAACTCCATAAAGATGGATTTTTAGAATCACTTGGTTATGAATCATTTGATGCTTGCAAACCGTTCTTTTTGGGAAAGATGACTAAAACTCCGTTCTCCGGAACAATGGAACAAGCTACTGACTTATTGGAAATAATACATACCGATGTATGCGATCCAATGAGTGTTGATGCTCGTGGCAAGTATCATTATTTTCTGACCTTCACAAGATGATTTGAGCAGATATGGGTATATCTAATTGATGAAACATAAGTCTGAAATAGTTGAAAGGTTCAAAAATTTCAGAGTGAAGTGGAAAAATCATCGTAACAAGAAAATAAAATTTCTGCGATCAGATCGCGGAGACGAATATTTGAGTTACGAGTTTGGTCTTCAATTAAAACAATGTGGAATAGTTTCACTGTTCACGCCACCTGGAACACCACAACGTTATGGTGTGTCCGAACATCGTAACCGCACTTTATTGGATATGGTGCGATCTATGATGTATCTTACCGATTTACCACTATCGTTTTGGGGTTATGCATTAGAGACAGCTGCATTCACTTTAAATAGGACACCATCAAAATCCGTTGAGACGACGCCTTATGAACTGTGGTTTGGCAAGAAACCAAAGTTGTCGTTTCTTAAAATTTGGAGTTGCGATGCTTATGTGAAAAAGTTTCAACCTGATAAGCTCGAACTCAAATCGGAGAAGTGCGTTTTCATAGAATACCCAAAGAAAATTGTTGGGTACACCTTCTATCACAGATCCGAAGGCAAGATATTCGTTGCTAAAAATGGATCCTTTTTAGAGAAGGAGTTTCTCTCGAAAGAAGTGAGTGGGACAAAAGTAGAACTTGATGAGGTAACTGTAGCTTCTCCCGAATTGGAAAATTGTTCATCACTGAAATCAGTTCCAGTGATTTCTACACCAATTAGTGAGGAAGCTAATGATGATGATCATGAAACTTCAGATCAAGTTACTACAGAACCTCGTAGGTATTCCAGAGTACGGTCCGCACCAGAGTGGTACGGTAATCCTGTTCTGGAAGTCATGTTACTAGACCATGATGAACCTACGAACTATGAGGAAGCGATGATGAGCCCAGATTCCGCAAAATGGCTTAAGGCCATAAAATCTGAGATGGGATCCATGTATGAGAACAAAGTGTGGACTTTGGTGGAGTTGCCCGATGGTCGGCAAGCCATATTGTATAAATGGATCTTCAAGAGGAAGACAGACGTTGATAGTAGTGTTACTATCTACAAAGCTCAACTTGTCGCAAAAAGGTTTTTGACAAATTCAAGGTGTTGACTACAATGAGATTTTCTCAACTGTAGCGATGCTTAAGTCTGTCCGAATCATGTTAGCAATTGCCACAATTTATGAAATCTGGCAAATGGATGTCAAAACTGCATTCCTTAATGGTTTTCTCAAAGAAGAGTTGCATATGATGCAACCAGAAGATTTTTCAATCCTAAAGGTACTAACAAAATGTGCATGCTCCAGCGATCCATCTATGGACTGGTGCAAGCATCTCGGAGTTGGAATATACGCTTTGATGAGTTGATCAACGCATATAGTTTTGTACAGACTTACGGTAAAGCCTGTATTTACAAGAAAATGAGTGGGAGCACTACAACATTTCTGATAAGTATATGTGAATGACATATTGTTGATCGGAAATAATGTAGAATTATTCTGCAAAGCATAAAGGAGTGTTTGAAAGGAGTTCTTTAAAATAAAGACCTCAGTAAAGCTACTTACATATTGAGCTTCAAGATCTATTGAGATAGATCAAGACGCTTGATAAGATTTTCAATGAGTACATACCTTGACAAGATTTTGAAGTAGTTCAAAATGGAATTGTCAAAGAAGGAGTTCTTGCCTGCGTTGCAAGGTGTGAAGTTGAGTAAGACTCAAGACCCGACCATGGCAGAAAATAGAAAGAGAATGAAAAGTCATTCCCTATGCCTCAGTCATAGGTTCTATAAAGTATGCTATGCTGTGAACCAGACCTATTGTATACTATGCCCTGGTTTGGCAAGGGAGTACAATAGTGATCTAGGAGTAGATCATTGGACATTGGTCAAAATTATCCTTAGTGGAATAAGGATATGTTTCTCAATTATGGAGGTGACAAAAGGTTCGTCGTAAAGGGTTACGTCGATACAAGTTTTGGCACTGATCCAGATGACTCTAAAGTCTCAATCTGGATACATATTGAAAGTGGGAGCAATTAGCTAAGAGTAGCTCCGTACAGAGCATTCTAGACATAGAATATTTGCAAAATACATACGGCTCTGAATGTGACAGACCCGTTGACTAAGCTTCTCTCACGAGCAAAACATGATCATACCTTTGTACTCTTTGGGTGTTAATCACATAGCGATGTGAACTAGATTATTGACTCTAGTAAACCCTTTGGGTGTTGGTCACGTGACGATGTGAACTATGGGTGTTAATCATATACATATATGATTATTGGTGTTAAATCACATGGCGATGCGAACTAGATTATTGACTCTAGTGCAAGTGGGAGACTGAAGGAAATATGCCCTAGAGGCAATAATAAAGTTATTATTTATTTCCTTATTTCGTGATAAATGTTTATTATTCATGCTAGAATTGTATTAACCGAAAACATAATACATGTGTGAATATATAGACAAACAGAGTGTCACTAGTATGCCTCTACTTGACTAGCTTGTTAATCAAAGATGGTTATATTTCCTAACCATGGACAAAGAGTTGTTATTTGATTAACGGGATCACATCATTAGTTGAATGATCTGATTGAAATGACCCATTCCGTTAGCCTAGCACCCGATCGTTTAGTATGTTGCTATTGCTTTCTTCATGACTTATACATGTTCCTATGACTATGAGATTATGCAACTCCCGTTTACCGGAGGAACACTTTGTGTGCTACCAAACGTCACAACGTAACTGGGTGATTATAAAGGTGCTCTACAGGTGTCTCCAAAGGTACTTGTTGGGTTGGCGTATTTCGAGATTAGGATTTGTCACTCCGAATGTCGGAGAGGTATCTCTGGGCCCTCTCGGTAATGCACATCACTTAAGCCTTGCAAGCATTGCAACTAATGAGTTAGTTGCGAGATGATGTATTACGGAACGAGTAAAGAGACTTGCCGGTAACGAGATTGAACTAGGTATTGGATACCGACAATCGAATCTCGGGCATGTAACATACCGATGACAAAGGGAACAACGTATGTTGTTATGCGGTCTGACCGATAAAGATCTTCGTAGAATATGTAGGAACCAATATGGGCATCCAGGTCCCGCTATTGGTTATTGACCGGAGACGTGTCTCGGTCATGTCTACATTGTTCTCGAACCGTAGGGTCCGCACGCTTAAGGTTTCGATGACAGTTATATTATGAGTTTATGAGTTTTGATGTACCGAAGGAGTTCGGAGTCCCGGATGAGATCGGGGACATGACGAGGAGTCTCGAAATGGTCGAGACGTAAAGATCGATATATTGGACGACTATATTCGGACTTCGGAAAGGTTCCGAGTAATTCGGGTATTTATCGGAGTACCGGAGAGTTACGAGAATTCGCCGGGGAGAAGTATTGGGCCTTATTGGGCCATACGGGAAAGAGAGAGGGGCTGCCTAGGGCAGGCCGCGCGCCCCCCCATGGCCTAGTCCGAATTGGACTAGGGGGAGGGGCCGCACCCCCTCCTTCCTTCCCTTCTCTCTTCCCCTTCCTTGTCTCCTACTCCTACTACTTGGAAGGACTCCTAGTTGGACTAGGAAAGGGCGCGCCATAGAGAGGGCCGGCCCTCCCCTCCTCCACTCCTTTATATACGGGGGCAGGGGGCACCCCATAGACACACAAGTTGATCTTCGTGATCGTTCCTTAGCCGTGTGCGGGGCCCCCTCCACGATATTACACCTCGGTCATATTGTAGCGGTGCTTAGGCGAAGCCCTGCGATAGTTGAACATCAAGATCGTCACCACGCCGTCGTGCTGACGGAACTCCTCCCCGAAGCTTTGCTGGATCGGAGCCCGGGGTGCGTCATCGAGTTGTACGTGTGTCAAGAACTCGGAGGTGCCGAAGTAACGGTGCTTGGATCGGTTGGACTGGGAAGACGTACGACTACTTCCTCTACGTTGCGTCAACGCTTCCGCTTCGGTCTATGAGGGTACGTAGACAACACTCTCCCCTCTCGTTGCTATGCATCACCATGATCTTGCGTGTGCGTAGGAATTTTTTTGAAATTACTACGTTCCCCAACAACATGAGCTAAGAGAGAGAGACCAACTTCGACGATATGACGGTGTTTGCGTTCAGCAGAACCGTTTTGCTGATGAGCATGGGGGCAAGACACATAATGAGTGATCCCAATGCTACGGAAGAAGGAGTTGAGTTTTTCATACCCCCCTCCCCAGTCACTCTGGACTGAAATAATTTTTCTATCGAAGTGGCGCTCAACTAGCTTCTGAAACTCTTGGAAGATGGAAAAAACTTCAGATTTATGTATAAGCAAATAAATCCATGTGAACTTGCTGTAATCATCAATGAAGCTAACATAATATTTTTTTCGACCAAAAGAATCTTGAGCATGACCCCATACATCACTGAAGATTAATTGTAATGGGGCATGAGACACACTAGTAGACTTAGGATAGGGAAGCTGATGGCTCTTGGCACATTGACATGCTTCACAAACAGACTCATTGTTTGAACTATGTGACAAAGAAAGTTTGTCTTTATTGACTACTTGCCTAACTATGACTGAGGAGGGATGTCCTAATCTATGATGCCACCGTTCGAACGAGGGCTTGACGACGGAATAGACGCGACGATGCTTGTTGCTAAAAGCTCCGGAGGAGATGGGGTAGAGGCCGCCGACGCATCTACCGTGATAGAGAGGTGCCCTCGTTGCCCGATCCTTAATGAAAAAATAGCGAGGGTGAGTTTCAAAGAAAACATCATTATCGATGGCTAAACGAGACATGGAGGCAAGATTTTTGTCAGCTTGAGGGACATGAAGGACATCTTTAAGAACAAGATCACGTTGCAGACTAGGGGAATTAAGTGAAACTTGACCAATGTGACAAATTTCCATACCTTTACCACTAGCCGTGTGGATCTGATCGTTGCCATGGTACGTCTCCCATAGAGCGAGTTGCTCTAACTCGTTTGTGACATGATCGGTAGCCCCAGAGTCAACGTACCAGACACCCTCCCCGCCTTGCTCGCGCATGGCTGCTGCAACGAGTTTGGAGTCAGGAACAAAATTCTCATCGTACCGATGCCAGCAATCGATGACCTCATAGCCAGCCTTCTTGCAGAGCTGACACCGAGGGCGAGGCCGTGAGGGAGGGTTGCGGCGGCCAGTGTTGGAGTTGAAGCCGCCACCCCCGTGGTTGTGGCCGTAGCCGCCGTCGTAGTTGTTGCCGTAGCCGCCACCAGAGCGGGCACCGTCGCCCGAGGAAGCACTGCGGCCGCGTCCGCCACCACGGTTGGTGCCCTGGTGACCACGGCCACGGCCACGTCCCCTGGAGGCGGAGTATGCAGAGGATTGCCGAACATCGCCGCCGTGGAGAAGGGTGAGGCGGGCGTCGAAGCTGAGCAGCTGGCTGTGCAGCTCTGGAACCGTGATGGGTTCCACTCGGGCTGCCAGCGCAGAGACGACTGGATTGTACTCCATCTCGAGGCCGGCAAGGATCTTGGAGACGATCTCTGGGTCGGAGAGGGCCGAGGCGGTGCAGGCGACTTCATCGGTGAGGGTTTTGATCTTGCCGAGGTACTCTGCCATGGTCAAGTTACCTTTTTTTAGGTTGGTGAGCTCGATGCGGGTGTTGATCGCCTGCGCCTGGCTCTGGGCGATGAACATGGAGTTGATGGCGCGCCATACTTCGGCCGGCGTCTGGAGCGTGGCCACCTTGGACAAGATCTCGCGGGAAAAGGAACCCATCAAGAACCCTTGGAGTTGTTGTTGTTGCGCATACCAGAGAGTGCGGGCGAAGTTGGCGACTTGCTCTTCCTTGCCCTCCTTGGTGATGGTGAGAGTAGGCGGCGGTGGCGGGCTCGTGGGATCAAGGTGGTGCTCCATCTGAGCACCCTTGATCTGAGGAAGCACGATGGCTTTCCAGAGGAGGAAGTTTCCCCTCGTCAGCTTCTCCTGTGGTGGCGATCCGAGGAAGGTATTGGTGGTTGTGGAGGATGACGCAAAGGTGGAGGCGGAGGAGGTGGTGGTGATCGCGCCCATGGTGCTAGGTGACATGGAGGCGGTGGTGGACATGGCTCGGTCGCGAACGGTAGCTAGATGCGATCTCTCTTGATCTGATGAGGAAGAGGCTCTGTTACCATGTAAGATAGTTTGGAAAGCGTAGAACCCTTTGTCTCGGGCCGCGTGTATATATTGAGGCTATGCCTTGGCACATAAGTTTACAGAGTGAACCGATCGAGGGAGAGGGAGATCGGTTAGAGAGAGATCGACCAGGAGAAGGTCGTTACAGGAGATAAGGAGAGAAGAAGAGATAGAATTGAATACAAGTTTAAACACCTCTTCTATTCTATACAATAATTCTAACAAGGGGTGGTGCAGCCCTCGTCCGCGTGGCCCGCGCCGCCGCAAACACCACAACGAGTAGCGCTGGTACGTATGTTGTGATGAATTTAGTTATGATAGTCAGTATGCTGTGATGAATTTTAGCTTTGCGGCTGGAGCCATGCCCATTGTAGATGACCTCTCGATAGCATTTAACGCAGCAAAAACTGAGTCTGTCGGTACTAGCGGTGATTTTGATCTCGGAATAGAATATCTCCCCAGCCTCGTTAAAATCAGATGTTATGTATATGGATATGGGGACGATAGCAGCAGAGTTGAGGCTGCAGAGGCTGCCATTCGGGAAGCAGCCAACGCACATCCCAACCGCCCTACTCTAGACTTGGTCTGATAATGCGTTGCCGGAATCGAGGTACCAACTTTTTCTCCCATGAAAGAGCATGTACTACTTCTTTAATCCACAAGATGTATGTATCTCTCTCATTGCCTCACATGATCATTCGTCTGTCTTTTTCAGCAATTCGTCTGTCTATTTCCAAAGGTTCATATTCACTGGATTTCTGAGATCGAAACATTCATCATTCTCTGCGAGGATGGATCTGCCTCCCTGCAGCTGGTACCTACTTAGTCAAGCCTAGTAAGTATATCTTTATTCTCATTGTCGTGTATACTATACTCCCAGAATCCCTAGCTAGAGAACTGCGTTCTGCACCCTTAAGATAGAATTCTATATTAGCAAATACAGCATATGGAGCTGCCTGCAGTTTTTTAATCTCAAAATGAGCTCCGCTGGGTTATATATGGGCCTTCTGTTTTGTGATAACTAGACGATGCCCCGCACGTTGTTGCGGGAATATTTTGCAATATATTTCTAAGATATTAATAATTTTATGAAAATAAGAATATTTGAAAAAATAATATGTGAGCTAACTAAAAATACATATTGTTATTTGTGTTTGATTATTGTATTTTTGTAAAATATTTATTAAATATATCATGCATGTTTGCATGTTGAAGTGAATCTTTTCCTATGACTCATTGAATGTTGAAATGGGTCTTTTCTAATGCATGTTGCTTGATGAGGTGTCATACTTGCATGTTGAGAGAAATAGGTTAGTGGGGGCTAGCTATTTAGATATAGAAGATGTGAGAAAGATGACAGACAAGTAACTGTGCTGTACAAGTGTACACACATTTGTTTGTTCTTGAATTAATTGCATGCGTTTCCTGTGTGAAATTAGGTGTATGAAGCGCATGCCTTGGCAGGGGCACATGTTGCGTGTTATATAGCCACCAGGGGCGGTGCACAAGATACAGGAGGTTAGGGTTTAGGTTAGGTGGAGATTGATCTCTTAAACTAACTACTAGGATCTTATCTCAACACCTAACCTATCCTAACAATGTACAACACACGCAATATACAACATGTTTAACACTCCCCCTCAATCACAACTATCTAAGTTGAGATTGCGCCTAAAGGCTTCCAGCTGCCGCACTGTCAAGGATTTGATGAAGCCATCTGCCACTTGATCACCAGTAGGCACAAAATGAATGTTTAGAAGATTGTTGGCAACTCTTTCACGGACAAAGTGATAATCAATCTCAATGTGCTTCGTCCTCGCATGAAAAACAGGATTAGCAGAGAGATAAGTAGCTCCAAGGTTGTCACACCAAAGAGAAGCTGCAGGTGAATGACGAATGCCCAACTCTGTTAGCAAATTCTGCACCCAAATAATTTCAGCAGTGGCATTTGCTAGAGCCTTGTACTCAGCTTCTGTGCTTGACCGAGACATAGTAGCTTGCTTGCGTGCACTCCAAGAAATCATATTACCTCCAAAGAATACCGCAAAACCTCCAGTGGATCGCCGATCATCAGGACAACCCGCCCAGTCTGCATCTGAGAAAGCACTGACCAATGTAGAGTCTGACTTAACAAGTTTAAGACCATGACTCTTGGTTGCTTGGAGATAACGGAGTATCCTTTTAACTGTTGTCCAATGAGTACTAGTAGGTGCATGCAAAAACTGACAAACCTTGTTGACTGAAAAGCATATATCTAGCCTGGTTAACGTCAAATACTGCAAAGCTCCTACAACACTCCTATACCTGGTGGAGTCTTCAGCTCCAAGCACCTCTCCATGAAGAGACAACTTTTCTGACGTCGACAACGGAGTGGGAGAGGGTTTACAGTCTGTCATGCCCACTCGCTCAAGGATATCTCGCACATATTTTTCCTGGGATAAAAGAATACCACGGTCCACATGTTTTATCTCAATGCCAAGGAAAAAAATGAAGAGTGCCCAAATCCTTGAGCGCAAAATCCATGCGAAGATCCTAAAGAAGGGCTTCAATTGCTCGAGAGGAAGAACTGGTGACGATAATATCATCGACATAAATAAGCATAAAGATAGTGACTCCATGCCGATGATAGAAAAACAACGAGGTATCTCCTTTGGAAGCAGCAAAGCCAAGAGATTGTAACTTGGAGTACAAACGATAATACCATGCTCTGGGAGCTTGTTTTAAACCATAGATCGCTTTGTTAAGCTTGCAAACGTGTCGTGGCAAAACTGAGCTTTCATACCCAGGAGGCTGCCTCATAAACGCCTCTTCTTCCAGAACACCATGCAAGAACGCGTTCTTTACGTCTAGTTGTCGTATGCACCAATTTTTGGATATTGCAACGGAAAGAACCAAGCGGATAGTTGCAGCTTTTACCACAGGACTAAAGGTATCCTCATAATCAATTCCATACCTTTGCTTAAAACCTTTGGCCACAAGACATGCCTTGTACCTGTCAATCATGCCATCAGACTTGCGTTTCACCTTGTACACCCATTTGCAGTCTATCACGTTTCTCCCCCTGACCGGTGGAACCAAGTGCCATGTGTTGTTTGCTACTAGGGCTGAAAATTCTTCATCCATGGCCTGCTTCCACTTAGGATCACCAAGGGCATCATGCAAACTCTTCGGTTCACCTGTGGCACAAAAAGAACCCCATCGAACACAACCATCTTTATATACCTTGGGTTTCGCAATGCCACTTTGGGACCGAGTGTGGGACCGAGCAGGAGGAGGTGGAGCTGGTCGAGCATGCTGTAGCTGGAGGCGATCTTGCGTAGCTGAAACAGCAGAGTCGGACGCAGACGACGCAGGTGCAGAAAATCCTGAATCCTCTGCCTGCAGGGAGCCAGAGGGATCCGGTGCGGCAGCCGATGGCGAACTGCCACCTGGCAGGTCCGAATTGGAGGGAAGCCGCACCGCGCCAGGTTCCAGACGCCCTGCCTCGTGGGGCGCACGGGGCCCGCTCCTGGTCGGCCCGCAAGGGGACCACGACGTAGTGGGACGCGCAGCTGGCCCACGCGGTGGCTCGGGGCGCCCTCCTGGCCCCCCGCCCGCAGACGCGGAACCCGGCGTGGGTCCGCCTGGCCCACGCGGCAAATCGGGGCGCCCACCTGGCCTCCCGCCCGTGGACGCAGATCCCAGCGGGGATGCGCCTGGCCCACGCGGCGAATCGGGGTGCCTGCCTGGCCTCCCGCTCGTGGACGCAGATCCCAGCGCAGATTCGCCTGGCGCCGCGCCAGGTGCGGATCCCGCGGTTGATCCGCCGGCAGCCGCCGATCCCGAGACCACCTGATCTTCTGTGGCTGCATGCATGTTATCAGTTTCTTGCATAAAATCATAGGAATTTTCACCAAAATCCTCAAGGTTCGGCTGCCCTGTTTCCTGCACACTTTCAGCTGGGTCATGAGTATGAGACAAGGACATATTGTCACCAGCAAGATCCGCTCCCCCTTGAGCAAAATGAGGAGATGGTAGGAGATGAGAGGGGAGAAGAAGTAATTCTTGTCGAAGTTGTGCACCAGCATTAGAGTGAAGACTGGCGAAGGGAAAAACTTGCTCATCGAAGATAACATCACGTGAAACATAAACACGACCAGAGGAGATATCTAGACACTTATAGCCCTTATGAAGAGTGCTGTATCCGAGGAAAGCACATTGCTTGGACCGAAATTCAAGCTTATCCTTGTTGAAAGGACGCAAGTTGGGCCAGACGGCACACCCAAAAATGCGGAGAAAAGAGTAGTTGGGCTTAGTGCCAAAGAGGCGTTCGAGAGGGGTTTGGTTTTTGATAACTCTACTAGGGATGCGGTTTATAAGATAAACGGCAGTAAGGAACGCTTCGTCCCAAAACTTGAGTGGCATAAAAGCGTGAGCAAGCAAAGAGAGACCAACTTCTACGATGTGCCTGTGTTTTCGTTCTGCGGAGCCGTTCTGTTGATGAGCATGTGGACAAGAAACGTGATGCGTGATGCCAATGCGTTCAAAAAAGGAATTCAACCGTTGGTACTCCCCACCCCAATCGGTTTGCATGGCAATGATCTTACGATCAAAGAGAGTTCAACATGAGCTTGAAAGAGACGAATTTTTTCAAAGACATCAGATTTATTTTTGAGCAGATATATCCAACAAAACTTGCTAAAATCATCAATAAAACTGACATAGTATTTCTGTCTTCCTACAGAGATGGGTCCAGGACCCCAAACATCTGAAGAAATAAGCTCTAAAGGAGCTGTGGACTCACTAGTTGAACGAGAATACTGATGGCTCTTGGCCATTTGACACGCATCACACCAGAAGGTGGTCTTGTTTATTCGAAACAGGAAGATTGAAGTCGCGAAGAATCTTTTGAACGACCGGAAGAGCTGGGTGCCCTAGGCGCTTGTGCCACCGAGATGTGGAGGGTTTGATGGTAGCAAGAACTTGGCGTTGGGGGGCACTTTGCCGTCCGGTCACGGGGAACAAGCCCCGTCTACTCTTGTTTTGAAGAATGGTTCTCCGGGTAGCCTGATCCTTGACAAGAAAGAAGTCAGGGTGAAGTTCAATGAAAGCATCATTATCTCGCATAAGATTATAAGCTGAAAGAAGGCTTTGGTCGGCACTAGGAGCATGGAGGATGTTGTTTAAGTGGAGGGAACCAGAAGGAGTAGATAATACTGAATGGCCAATATGTGCTATGTCCATACCTTGCCCACTTGCTGTGTGGATCTGGTCGGTGCCGGTGTAGCGGTCTCGAACGGCCAGCTTCTCCAATTCCCCCGTGACATGGTCAGTGGCGCCGGTGTCGAGGTACCAGTTGGTATCTACGCCATAGGAGTGAGCAGAGTTGGCGGAGCGAGAGTTACCCCTGCCGCCGCCGCGCCCACCGCCGCCGCGTCCGCCGCCACCACCGCCACCTGCGGGGTTGCGTACGTTGTTGCTGTAGCTTTTGTCGTAGCGTTTCTTGCAGCGCCACGCAGCGTGGCCGTCCTCCTTGCAGATTTGGCAGCGCTCGCGGTCACCGTGCTCACCACGGTCACCACCTTGCTGCCACGGCGCACCGCCGCCCGAGTTGTCGTTGTAGTTGCCCCCGTTGTAGCCGCCGCGTCCACCACCCTGACCGCCGCGTCCGCCGCCGTAGCCACCTCGACCACCCTTGGCGGCGAGGTTGGCGGAGTGATGGGCGGTGTAGGCGGCGTGCTGGGCGGCGATCCGAGACTCAGCGGCGAGCAGGAGCGAGAAGAGCTCGCTGAGGCCGATCGGTTGATCAGTGATGGCGCGCGTGGAGATGGCGGTGACAAACCCGTTGTAATCGGGCTCGTGCATGAGGCCCTCCAAGATGTGAGAGACGACGTCGTCTTCATCGAGCGGTTTCCCAGCAGCGGCGAGCTCATCTGCAAGCCCTTTCATCTTGGTGAAGTAGGCGGCAGCAGAGAGATCGCCCTTGCGTGCGTTCCCGATCGCCGAGCGAAGCTGGATCTGGCGTGCCCGCGACTGCGCAGAGAAGCTTTCCACCAGAGCTTGCCAAACTCCCGCGGCGGTGGTGTGGTTCGAGACCTGCAGCAGAACGTCTCGGGACAAGGAGGCGAGCAAAAAAATGAGAACCTGTTGGTCTTGAGTGACCCAGATCGCGTGTTCTGGGTTAGGCAGCTCGGTGATCTCCTTCTTCCCAGCGGTTTCCTTCTCAGAGACGATGACAGCAGCGGGCTCCTTGATCAAGCCGTCAAGGTAGCCCATCATCGCAGCGGCCCTTACATGCGGGAGCACCTGAGCCTTCCACACGAGGAAGTTGTCGCGGGTGAGCTTCTCCATGATGGTGTGGCCAAGGGCGGCGAGGAAGGGCATAGCCATGGCGTGAGAGGAGGAGGAGGACGACATAACCTAGACGTATGGAAGAACTAGGCTCTGTATACCATGTGAAATTAGGTGTATGAAGCGCATGCCTTGGCAGGGGCGCATGTTGCGTGTTATATAGCCACCAGGGGGGGCGCACAAGATACAGGAGGTTAGGGTTTAGGTTAGGTGGAGATTGATCTCTTAACTAACTACTAGGATCTTATCTCAACACCTAACCTATCCTAACAATATACAACACACGCAATGTACAACGCAATATACAACATGTTTAACATCCTGAAAGTAAAGGTGGGCCAAACTCAACTCAACTTTGCATAAATAAATCATCATCTATGCATGTGTGTTTGGCCAGTCTAAACTCTTAACTGGAAAGATGCCGTGCTTCAGGGCTGAGCAGAAGATGTTGTCGATGCTGTCGTGTCGTGGGAGAACGATACCAAGCACAAGGCAGCCCTTGACGTGAAGTTCGGAACACAAGAGGTCTCGCCTCTGAATCTGAACCTTGCCCAGTTCTCTTACCGGCTGACCTCACAAAATTCAGATTCAGAGTATCACGTCAGAATCATGGTAAAACATGGAAGTTGTGCACACAAACATGAAAGCAGGCACATCTAACTTTATTCACCATGCTAAATAACTCTGTGTACTGATCTTCGTCCATATTGAGTAGGCGAAGAAGACGCGGTGGAACCAGCCTGCAACGACACACAAGGAGTCAGAGGAGGAGAGGGCTACCGCAGAGGCAAACCAGAGGGAGGAGATGATCAGGTTCCGGGATACGGCTGCAAGGCACAGGTCCAGAGTGACCATGCCCACCAAAAAAATGCTCGGCTGCTTCGGCTGAGCAGCTAACACGCACATAGATTACGACCTGAATAATCAGGGTGATTTTGTGGACTAGCTCTAGCTAGAAGATGTTCATGCTCTTGATTTATTGGTTTTCAACATTGGTCATATGCTTCGGTCATAATTGCATTATATTTGAGAGTGAATTCATGTTTCTACCACTATTAGACATTTTTCACACGAATTGCCCAATTGAACAGCTTTCATCCGGATTACCCTGTTTTCTTTTTTTAACTCCTGCCTTCTTAATGGGAAAACAGAGCACCTGCTGTGTTCGTCAAAAACAACAACAGTAAGAAGATAAACATGGAATGATGGGAGGGTGGACATGGACTCGATTATTCAGACTAACTAAACACGACACATCTGATCTGATACAGGAACCGGGACCAATTAATGGATACAAGCTATGCACTGCGATGCAGCCATGCTAAAAAGGAACGACCGATCTCTCAGACTCCCACATCTGAAATCAAAATCAAAGGACACGGTAGCATCTGAACACTAGAAAGGAAAAAAGACAGGCCGCAAGAGAAGTCCAAACTGTGTGTGATATACCATTCTCATCGGCAATACGTTGCCGTTGTCCATTTGGGATGGGTCCTTCTGTGCTAGTGAGAGACTCTCGCCGTTGTCCCCCTGAATTACTACCTCGCCATCGGCCACACACACGCACGAACTGCTCGGCCAGGGGATAAAACAGAGCAGCAGTTCAGCACAAACAGAGGAACACACATAGGTTTCAGGCAACTAATGCTTTCTTTTTCTTTCTTTTTCCAACTGAGTACATGGTCAAGACCAACTCGACTCTAGGCTCTAGCTGTCTCTTACACCGACATAAAAATTCACCGAATGCTAGCTGCCATCTACAAAGTGAACTGACATACAAATTCGTTGAATCCTGGCAAAAGCAATGGCGGCTACAGCAAGTTGCAGCATCTTCACACTTGCTCCATCATGTGCATTTACAGCAGGATAACACATTAACAGTTTTACACAATGACAAGATAAACTACATACGGAGACTAATAATATGTTAACCTTCTATCATCCAAACAATACACACTTATTGCCAGCTTGGGCTACGAACTAAAATTCATTTAAGGGATTAATCGACAACTAGATCAGCGACAGTGCAGCTGCAACAGCCAGCCATGTGTGTCTACTTTGCCTGTGCACACCAAAAGAAAGACTGCCCAAGGATGAAACAAATCAATAGCAAATTAAGATGCCGACAAAGATACATCGCTGATCATCACATAATCAAAGAATTTGATGCGCCATGTTCCTGTCTTCTGTGGCTGAGCACATCACCGGACCGAACCAATCAAACTTCATTATCTCAGGATTACATGAAATGTGGATTCCTTAGGAAATATTCCTATATGATTCAACTATGAATCAAATGACCAATGTAGAAAAAAAAACTCCCAATTCAAACCGTTCAAAAATCCTATGAAAATTATTTAAAACAAATAGGCCCTTAACGGTTTAGTGGGTGACTCGTAATTTGGTGTGGCAACATTTGCACCAGCTAGCAAATCTTGTGTTTCATGCTCGCACCAAGTATGTTGGCCTTGACTATGACTTTGTGAGGGAAAGGGTTGCTAAGAACCTTCTTGACAGTCGGTTCATTCCTTCTAAGGTCATGTTGCAAATGGCTTCACGAAAGCCTTATCATAAGAATCTAAAAATAGTTCAAGTGTGATCTCAACTTATCCAAGTTGTGAGCGAGAGAGGTTATTACAACATGCTAGAAAATTCTGTACTTCTTGATGTACACGGGTGGTTACTGGTTAGAGATGAAATGAAAATGTATTCTTATAACCGAAAAAGGCTTTCGCCCCGCTTTATAGATAAAGCAAACCGCCAGGAGCACATACAAGACTAGTTTAACACACACACCCAAGTCACACAAATAAGGTCCAGAGGTACTGCTGAGGGCACAGCTCAACAAGCCCAGAAACAAACACAACATAAAAAGACAGCTCAGTCAGGGCCAAGGCCATAGCCGAGTCTGGAGAGCAACACACGACTAATCAGGCTCAGGAGGAGGCGGCGGAGGGGGCGGCGACAGACGGACGGCCATCGAGCGGAGGTCGGCGATGAAGGCGGAGATGGCATCCCGGTCCCGAGGGCGGCTAAGCGGCCGCCAGAGCTGCAAGTAACCAAACAATTTGTAGAGGGCGTCAGTAGAGCGTCGGAGAGGGGAGCGCTGAATCACAAGTTTATTGTGAATGGTCCAAAGCGTCCACGCGAGAACCCCAATCTCAAGCCACCTAATGTGGCGAGATGGAAGCGGGGAGGTCTGTAGTTCGGCGAAGAGGTCGGGGAAGTTGGAGTGGCACCAATTCCCGCCAATTGCCTCCCTAAAGCAGCTCCAGAGGAACTGCGCAGACACACAGGAGAAGAAAATGTGGTTCGAGTCTTCGGGGGAATCACAGAGCGGGCAGAGGCCAGAGCCCGGGCCATTGCGCTTGCGGACCTCAACACCCGACGGAAGCCGACCGCGGATCCACTGCCACATGAAGATCCGTATTTTAAGGGGCAGCCAAATAGACCAAACCGCCTGAAGGGGCGGAGGGGCGGAGGAGGGGGCGATAGCCGCATAGAGGGACTTGGTGGAGAATTGTCCCGAAGGCTCCAGGTGCCAGCGAACCTTATCCGGGCCAGCATCGACAGTCGGTTCATGGAGCGCAATACAATCAAGCAGCTCATGCCAGACGGCCACTTCCGGAGGCCCAAATGGCCTCCGGAACGCGAGGCGCCCTAAGTCAATAAGGGCTTGCAGAACTGAGATTGTAGGGACGACTGCGATGGAGAAGAGGTCGGGAAAGCGGGCAGCGAAGGGGGCGTCTCCAGCCCAGCGGTCAAACCAGAACAAGGTCGCCACTCCGGAACCAACCGAGATGGAGGTCCCAATGCGGAGGACGGGAAGCAGTTGGATGACCGACTGCCAGAACTGGGACCCGCCCGACCGCTGGCAGAAGGCCAAGGGTTGACACGCAGGTATTTGTTCCGGATGATGTCTAACCACAGACCGCCATGCCCCTGAGAGATGCGCCAGAGCCAGCAGGAAAGGAGGGCAATGTTCATGCGCTTAGAGCACATGATGCCAAGGCCTCCCTGGTCCCTTGGCTTGCAGATGTCGGGCCAACTGACCATATGATACTTCTGCCTGTTATTGTCTCCCGCCCAATAGAAGCGAGATTGAATTTTAGCAATCTCGTGATGGAGGGTCTCGTGGAGACTGTAGAAGCTCATAAGGAATATGAGGAGACTAGAAAGCGAGGAGTTGATGAGGATTGTCCGGGCCTCCTTCGAGAGCCATCGACCTTGCCACGGCTCCATTCACGTTTGCAACTTGGAGACCGTAGGGCGAAGGTCCGCCACAGTGAGCCGGGAGTCACTAATGGGCGTTCCCAAGTAGGTCGTTGGGAAGGAGCCCAGGCGGCAGTTGAGGCGGTTGGCAATGCCGAGGGCCTCAGCCGGAGAGTAGCCCATCACCATCACATCGCTTTTGTCGAAGTTGATCTTAAGAACAGACATTTGTTGGAAGCGGAGGAGGAGGAATACAGTCTAAGAATACTGTCATGGACTGTATTCTTATAAGACCAAAGGCTTGTTGATCAAGATTGTAAGAAACGTAAACTTTGCAAGCTAGCCGAGTCTAATGATCCCTTTTGATAAACAACCACATGATCTCTATGGAGGTCGGTTGAAACAACCACATGATCTCTATGGAGGTCGGAACACCTCAACCTAGCACCAAAGTTTACAGTGAGACCCGCAACTTGGACACTGATGACTCGTGCCTTGCTATACGACCGCTCACCACGAGAGTATACCCATTCAGTACCAACCCATTGAGGGCGTCCTCGGCTCCGCCCGACCTTTCCATTGTCACCATTGCCATGGTAACACATCCTGCCCCAGGAGAGGTCACCTTGGCGGTCGAAACTTTGCCATACTTGCTGAAGGCCGCAACAAGGAGCTATCCATGCCGGTACACCCGGAGGCAGGTTTTGCTCCACGAAGCTGAAGGACTCCTTGGACTGTAGTGGTTGTTTCTCCTTCCGGATAGATCTACTTCCTATTGTTGGATGATATGCCTTTGGAGTCTCCGGCCATACTTTAATTACCTTAGGAAAAAAGCAAGGTTGGTTATGGACCATGACGGTTATGATCCAAACACACACACATGCATGCAAGTATGCCTACATAAGTGAGTCGAAGTTCATCAAATCATCATTTATGAAGTATACGATATGATCTTCTAGTTGTTGTTGAAAATAGTAAATTTATATTTCAAAAAGGGAACAAATATATAGGACTAGCTTCTTTATTTTTTGAAAGGGAGGTTAAAACCCCTCTGCATGATGCACAGGACAATCTTTATTAAAGTTGATTTAAAGGCAGCAACACTAAATCCCACAACAAGTAGAGCACAAAACATGAACAGCTACAACAGATCCGCATTACAAGACGTGAAATTAACACGAATAACTAAGTTACTTGGCATCCATGCCTTCAAGAAGGGATAAAATCCCTCACACTACTGCATCAAATATATATGACCACCTAATGATGGCAACACACGTCAACCTTACAAAGTATGCACGCCATGTCAGCACTTCTCATGTAGTCTTAAGCTCCATGTACTGTAGAATTAGCGCTCTCCTAAATATGGTGCAATGTGGTTTCAAAGGAACTATCTGGTATTATCAATGTCATCCCCATTGTCGAGCTCCTGGCTCAGACTCGACGGAGCCGTGGCCGGCCAAGTCGCCTCTATCTCGTCCTCTGCTGCTATCTCTTTGGCACCGCCAATTGTCTGGATGATTTAGAAATACACCCCCTATTCCTAAATATAAGACGTTTTGCCAGTTCAATTTGCCAAAGGAGGTACTAGCAAGCATCGGTTTCGAAAGATTAGTTTTCTGGTGATGCGTTGATTGACTTGGATGTGAGTAGTGATCAACCCAATACACGTGATGAGATTGTATAATAATGATGGAAGCTTCAAATTGAACAAATGGTGAGCTCGGGCTCTACATACCTGGACTGGAGCAATGACAGGCCGGGGCACCAGCCACATACCCACGTCGTTTTCATGGCTGCTCCATTTGTGCGGCAGGTATTCCATGAACTTGGTTTTGTCGTTGATGAGGTTGTACCTGAAGACGCCAAGCGGCGATGACATCGAGGAGCCGTGTTCTCTGGACCACCGTAAGAAGAAGTAAACACACCCGGCAATTACGTTGTCCTCCCTGTCACAAAACCTCGTAGCGTCCACTGTGAAGCTGCTTGGGAACCCTAGAAACATGACACGTTCCGCGAAGCTCAAGCCATCCCTCCTTGCCCACCGCACCGTTTGTCTACCATCTACGTCAGTCTCTTCCACGAGGGAGTGCACCAAAACAGCTAGGGCTCTGACGATTTGAGAACCGGTAATTGGGCGAACGGACTAAGACGGACACTCGCAACAACTCGCCGTGGGACTCTAGGACGTGGCTAGAGTCAAGACGCCAATCCAAGGTGATGAACCCGTGCAATCGCCACGACGTAGCGCACATCTCATCATTCTCAATGACACTAGCGTGGAAGCCGCCAGTTGCCGAGGGCACTAGGAGGTGCCAGATGTCATTGCTATCGTCCCCGTCAACACACACCAGGATCTTGCCATCATGGTACGCGGCGAAGCAATGATTGTTTTCGAACGCTATGTTGTTCCTCCCCAGCCTGAACCCTCTCTCGAAGACTGTCCATGCGGTATGGTCGGGACTGAGGATGGCCGCTCGGAGGTTGGTGGAGGCCGTCCCTTGCTCATGGTTGTCGTCAGATTTGGAAAAGTTGTAGAGGAAGACAGTGCCGTCGCCGTAGACGACGATGACGCGGGACTTCTCCCTCATCTTCCGCTTATCGCCGTGCGGGAAGGGCGGCAGGGGGATGGCATCGCCGGTGAGATGGTCAACGAGCCTAGGCCCGTCCCGTGTGCTGAAGAACCAGTCCGCCGTGCCGTCGGCTCGCGCCACCCACCCGAGCTTGTGGAGGGTCAAGGGTACCTCGGCATGGTAGCTTGTCTTGGAGAAGACACAGCGGAGCCTGATAACGGAGAAGCGGCGACCAGACGGCGGGGCGACGAGCCAGGGCAAGAAGTCTGGGCGGAGCGATGCCGTCTTGGGCAGCGACTCCGGCCACGATGTGCAGACGGCGTGGAAGCGGATAAAGTCGGTGGGATCGTGCAGGCGGCCGGAGACGACAGCGAGCAGCTCCGACGGGAGGTCCGCCCACCGTCGCGGAGGCGCGGGCATGTTTAGACGGGTTGAGTTGCTCGATCGATCTGGTTGTACGTGAAAAAGATCGATCCGGGAGTGGCTGCTAGGGTTTCTACATGGCTGCATGCACCCAGATGCTGGCCGTTGATTTTTTTTTTTTTGACATGCTGGCCGTTGATGTTTGGATATCGATGGATCTGCTGCGCCGTGAGAAAAATCTAAGACTCACACGCAGCGGCTATGGTTTATATGTTTTTTTGAGACAACCCATACATATGTACATACATTCACCTCTATGAGCATCTTCGGAAGACTGAGTCTGGCACATCATTTTAAGATTGACCAAGATGTTATAGATGCCTTTATAGTCGACGGAAACGTCTCCTCACACTAAACACACATCGCGGAAAGACCTGAAATAAATGGAGGAAAATACGAGCACCGATATTAAGTCCAGGACTTGAACTCTAGTGGGATACCACTGTCCTAACCATCCAACCACAGGTTGGTTCGCCACAAATTATGTAAGCTGATGCGGCGAGTGGGGTGGATAGAGCTATTGCTGCCACGGCCGTCAGGATGCTGCGTGGGGACCGTCGGCGTTGATGATGATACGATGCTGCGAGGCCGTCGGAGTTTCTATGACGGGCGGCGTTGCCATGAGCCAATACTACGAGGCCGCCGGAGTTGCTTCAACAAGGGGCGTTGCCGCGAGCCGATGCTGCAAGGCCGCCGGAGTTGCTTCGATGGGCTGCGTTGCAATGAGCCAATGATGTGAGGCCGTCGTAGTTGTTTTGACGGGCGGCGTTGCCGCGAGCCGATGCTGCAAGGCCATCGGAGTTGCTTCGATGGGCTGCGTTGCAATGAGCCAATGATGTGAGGCCGTCGTAGTTGTTTTGACGGGCGGCGTTGCCGCGAGCCGATGCTGCAAGGCCATCGGAGTTGCTTCGATGGGCTGCGTTGCAATGAGCCAATGATGTGAGGCCGTCGTAGTTGTTTTGATGGGCGGCGTTACCGCGAGCCGATGCTGCAAGGCCGCCGGAGTTGCTTCAATGGGCTGCGTTGCAATGAGCCAATGATGTGAGGCCGTCGTAGTTGTTTTGACGGGCCGGTGTTGCTGCGAGCACAGTGTAGCTGGTGGTTGATGTCGCTGACACTGCAACTCCAGAGCATGTCACGAGCCGCAACCAGTACTGCAACCACACAACTCGCTGGCACCGCAGCCGTGGCTCCTTTTCCGATGAACCATCTGAATCATTGTTGCCTACGAAACAATCACAAAAAATTGGTCATCCTTCATGGCATGGTTTCGGGCAGAGGAGGGGTGAGGGCAGTAATTAGTAGTGACGGAAGGTCCTGAATATTGGCATGCAACTGGTCATCCTTCGTGGCGCGGTTTCGGGGAGAGGAGGGTGTTACTTTATTGGACGGCGTTTTTAGAGTCTATGGCAATGTCAAAAAAGCGTCTTATATTTGATATAGGCGGCCGCGAACTGCCATCCGGTTGTACGAGCCGAAAGAACAACCGCCTCTTGAGCCGTCTGATTATCCCGCGGCTAACTGTTAAATAGCTTCTTTCAACTCCAGCATGTTGCGGTTCTCACGCACGCAACAGGCAATACTGTTGCCCTCTTCCTCCCAGCACAACCCCTCCCCTCTCATGTCAACTCTTGTTGTACACTAGCATCACCGTCGGCGAGCGTGTGCTCGCCAGCACGATCCCTATAGCACATCACCGGCTACCGTCGTTGCACCCCTTGCAGCACCGTTGCATGCAGCTCCTACGCTCCCTCGCGAGATCGCCTCTTTCGCAGCATGGCTTGTCGCCCTGGCCGTCCCACGACCTTCTTGATCGTGTTGCAGCACTGATGGCTGATGCGACCACCCTGTTGTAGCATGACCCACATAGGTAGATGGAATAATTCAATATGAGTTCTTCGATTCATCGGATTTAGATGAAGAAGGTGAGATGATCATGAACATCCAACAGAAAATGAACCGGGAGGTGGATCACATTCTGAACTTCAAGGGCTCGATCAAAGGGATAAGAGTTCTTAACCGAGATAGGGTCTCTGGAGCATGGCTACTCTACAATGACTACTTTGCTCCCGACCCAACTTTCCCTGATGGACCTTGGTATCGTCGACGGTTTCGTATGCGCAAACAATTGTTCTTGCGCGTGGTGAGGAGAGTGGAGGCAGCTAAGAAGGATGTGAAGAGGGCATTTGAAGTGTTACAAACTCAGTTGGGAATTGTTCATGGAGTTGTAATGATGTGGGAATGAAGACTTTGTGTTAGGTGATGAAATGTTCTGTCATTTTGGCAAATATTATTTTCGAGGGCGAGGATGATGGGGTAGCGATTTTGACATGTGTGGAGAACAAGTCCACATCCCGAAACAATAAGATGCAGATCGACTTATAAAATTTCTGCAGATCCATCAGAATCTTTGAGATCATCAGGTACACGCGAAGCTACTCAGTGATCTCGTGGAGCATATGTGGACACATAATGAAAACCAAAGAGTAATTTTTGAATTGTGCACTTAAAATAAATTTTATGTTTGAACTATGTATTTTCGATACCAACAAATGTTATTTACGTGTGACATTCACATGTGCCATGTATAATGGATATGCATGAATTTGAGGGTTTGCATTTAGGGTATGTGGGTGCCGAGCATGACATATGAGAGGTTGTCCGGCGCCGTCCGCGAACGTATAGACGGCCAGATTTACCAAGTCCGGCTGTGGATGCTCTAATGGACATACCTCATAGAGGATACGATTCACTGGTTTCAGATTTAGGAGCGGTTGTTGACTAATTCATCTGAACATGTACTTAGAAGAGATGGCTTGCTATGCAGCTTTCGTGTAGTGTGGTGCAATAATACAGATACGTAATGCCCGTGTGTCTTGGGTGTCTTTTTGAATTGTTTGAATTGCTTACCACATATGTACCAGCCTTGTGTTGTTATTATTTTTCGCGAATACGCAAAAGCTTTGCGTATCTTTGCATTGATAGATAGAGTAGCAATACATGGTAGTCTTACAAGATGAAGGATAGGCTAACTAGCTCGTGCACAGTGATGGCCAGCATCGGTAGCCTTGGCGCACAGACGGCGGGGTGTGCAGCCCGATCAGACCTAGCCTACGTCTCCGGCAGGATGAGGGCCATGCCCTTGGCGCCGGCGCGCGCCCATTGCCGCGCTTCCTCCTGGATCATGTGCACTGCGCGTCCCACGGCAGGCTGGTCGCCGTCGAATAGACACCCGTTCCGGTGTTTCCAAAGATGCCATGCGGTGAGGACGGCAATGGAGGCAAGGCCGCGGCGAAGAATAGCCGAGGTGTTGGAGATGGCCGTAGAGAGCCAGCTGGCGAACTCGTCGTCGCGTGCTGGGATCGCGGTGGTGAATCGGCACCACGAGAGCACCTCATGCCAGATTTGTCGGGAGAAGGAGCAGCCCGTCAGGATATGCTGCATGGATTCCGGTTCTTGATCGCACAGTAGGCAGCGGGGCTCGTGGGGGAGGCCATGCCGTGCCAGACGGTCGGCAGTCCAGCACCTGCCCATCAGAGCAAGCCATACGAAGACTTTGATGCGGAGCGGAGCCCATGGTCTCCAAGTGATACGCCAATGCGGGTCGGTGATGGAGCCGGCGAAAAGAGCCTGATAGCAGGAGCTGGCAGAGTAGATCCCTGATTCAGTCCATCGCCACGACAGCCGATCCTGATCGTCAGTCAGGTTCATGTGCCTGAGGCGCCGCCAGAGCGTGACATACTGCACGGCCATGGCCTCGCCCATGGCGCCGTGAATGTCGACAATCCACGCCTGGTTGAGCAGGCCGTCGCGAACGAGCGTGTCTTGCGCCGGCGTTTGGGCACCCTGCAGTAGACCATGGGAGCAATCTCGGAGATGCTTTTCCCGTCCAACCAGTGATCCTCCCAGAACAGGCAGGACTCGCCGTTGCCAACGCACCAGGAGGTTGAAGCCCTGAAGATGGCCCTGACCTCCGGGCAGTGGGTGATTTGCAGGTGCTGCCACGGGCGCGAGGCGTCGGATCTTTGCAGCCATAGCCACCGGGTACGCAGCGAGATGCCTACACGCTGGAGGTCTGGAATCCCAAGGCCGTCGAGGGAGATTGGTCGACATACCCGACGCCAGTTGACCTTGCAGTGGCCTCCGCTCGCGTCCTTCCGGTCGTACCAGAGGAAGTTGCGTATCAAGCGATTGATGCGCTTTAGGATGGGCGGGTTGATGGCCATCGCAATCATGATGTGTGTTGGCATGGCCGAGAGAACATGACGGCACAGGGCAAGCCGGTCGCCCCTCGACATCAGGGATGCCCACCATGGCGAAAGTCTGTGCTCCGGCTTGTCGATGATGGGTTGTAGAGCGGTGGAGCTGACTTTGCGGATCGACAGTGGTAGCCCGAGGTAGGTGGTGGGGAAGTCTTGCAGCGGGCAGGCGAGGTTCGCGGTGATCACGGCCCGGTCCGCGTCCGTACACTGGATGGGGGAGGCCGCGCATTTGGCATAGTTGGTGTGCAACCCAGAGGCTGCCCCGAATACCCGTAGCAGCTCGCGGACGGCAGCTAGGTCGTGCCCGTCCGGTCGGCAGAAGACAACGACATCGTTGGCGTAGATGGAGACACTTGAGGACATATGACGCGCAGTGAGGCGTTGCAGCACCCCCTCGCTGGCCACACGGCATATGAGGTTGTTGAGGGTGTCGATGACCGTGAGGAAGAGCATGGGGGACACCGGATCCCCCTGCCGCAGCCCACAGCGGTGCTGGATGGGTGGTCCGGGGACGCCGTTGGTGAGGACTCGAGTGCTGGCCATACCGAGGAGAATGCATATCCACTCGCACCACCGGTGACCGAATCCAAGGTGGCGTAAAGTCTCCAGTAGGAAAGCCCAGGACACGGAGTCGAAAGCGCGTGCGATATCAAGCTTAAGCATGACTCGTGGACTCTTCAGATTGTGGAGTTGCCTCGCTGTTTGCTGCACGAGCAAGAAGTTGTCGTGTATACATCGGCCGGCGATGAAGGCGCTTTGATTGGCGGAGATCATGTCATTGAGGCGTGGCGCGAGGCGGAGCGAGAGCACCTTGGCGAAGAGCTTGGCGACGATGTGAATCAGGCTAATCGGCCGATAGTCCGAGAGAGATGCGGCGTCTTGCTTCTTGGGTAGGAGGATGAGTAGCGCCTCATTTAGCCGCTGGAACCCTTGGCCGTTGAGGTGGTATAGCTTGTCGAACGCCGCCACAAAGTCGTCTTTGATGGTTGCCCAAGAAGCGCAGAGAAATTTCGACGTGAAGCCGTCCGGGCCGGGCGCCCGTCCCTTCGGGAGCCTCCGAACAGCCTCCCATATCTCATCCTCACTGAAGGGGAGCTCGAGGTCGAGCAGATGGAAGGAGCGCGGGTCTAGGGCGTCCAGGTCGATGGATGATGCGCGCTCGACGCCGATGCCGAGAATCGCCGTGAAGTGGACGAATGCGGCTTGAGCAATCGCCGCCTGGTCATGGATGTGGTTGTCACCGGCTTGAAGTTGGAAGATGTGGTTCTTGCGGGCACGTTGGGCGGCATGGAGCCGGAAGACGGCGGAGCCCGTGTCACCAGCTTTGAGGAAGCTCATTCTCGTACGCTGCCGTGCCAGGGATCGCTCCAGGGAAGCCAACCCCAGGTACGCGGCCTTGAGCCGTCGTCGAAGCCATGCCTCGGCCGGGGAGAGCGCTCTCCAGTCTTGCGCCGCGTCAAAGCGCGCAATCAGCTCACAGGCGACGGACAGCTGCAACGAGACGTCTCCCACCGTCTTGGAGCTCCAACGCTGCAGGCACTTGGCAGTGGCTCGTAGCCTCGCGAAGATGCGACGGAACGGGTCTGGCTCGTGGGGTGTAGAGTTCCAAGCGTGCGCGACCACCTCGTGGTAGCCCGGGAGCGAGGGCCAGAACCGTTTGAAGTGGAATCGCCTTGGTTTGCAGGAGCGCGGGAGGGAGTCGATGATAAGCAGCTTGTGATTAGATGCCGCAGATGACAAGCAGCGCAGCATGCAGCTAGGGTGATCGGTCGCCCAGCCGGCAGTGCAGAGGACGCGGTCAATGCGCTCTAGGGTCGGCGCCTCGCGCTCGTTCGACCAGGTGTAGCGTCGGCCGTGTAGGTAGATGTCCTGGAGCTCCTCATTGGCAATGAAGTTTCTGAAGCGGCGCATGATAGCCCGGTGCAGGTTCCCATTGTTCTTGTCCTCGGCGCACGCGATCATGTTGAAGTCGCCCCCAACGAGCCAAGGCCCGGCGCAGCAAGATCTCGTGTCGTGCAGGTCAGAGAGGAAGGCAATCTTGTCTGGCTCCTCCTGGGGTCCGTACACCGCCGTCACCCACCAGTGTGGGCTGCCGTCACGTGGTGTCACCAGCGCGTTGATGAAGTGGTCGGCGATGGTAGGATGAGAGAGGGAGACGATGTCGTTCTGCCATGCAAGGAGGATGCCGCCGCGTGTCTCCGTGGCCGGGAGGAAGAAGTAGTCGGCAAACGGGGCGCCCAGCGTATCGCGCACAAGGGACGATGAGACGACAGCGATCTTTGTTTCCTGTAGGCACACGATACACGGATTGGCCGATCGGATGACGGAGCCTACAGCGCTACGCTAGGCAGTTGAGACCCTGCACGTTCCAAAATATAACCCTTTGGTTGTGCTCCATTGAAAAACTAATGATGTCTCGGTGGGGGGTAGCAACAGGAGTTAGGCCTCGGTGATGAGCACCGGTGGAGCGTGCAGCGAGTCGGAGGGGTTGGCCGGCACCTCCCACCCATGGTAGTCCGCGAGTGCGGCGATCGTGTCGGCGGCCAGAGGGCGATCAAACATGTGTGCGTATCTCTCGAGTATGGAGTCGGACATTGGCTCGTCATGCTGCAGCAGGCCGAGGCGGCATAGAAGCACTCGCTTTGCTTTCATCTCGGAGTCGAGTCCTCGATCAGCCTTGGCAATGCGTCCACTGCGCCGAGGCGTGAAATCCAGCGGGACGGTGTTGCGTCGACGGCGCGGTGGCGGGGGCGGAAGAACCGGCATGTTGGGGCGCTGAATCGAGGAGACGAACCGCTCCAAGTGCTCCCCCAACGCCCGATCGTGGCCATCGACGGCTGGGATCCCATCTGTGGCGCATGGGGCAATAATTGTGGCCTGGCAGGCGTTGGGCCCGCCAACCATGTCCTGCGCCTAGGTTGGCTGCTGCGTCACGGGCCCATGCAAAGCGCTACCCGGCTCCACGGAGGCCTCAGTCTGTGGCATGCGGGCAGGGGATGGGGCTGGCTTTGTCTGTGCCCCGGTGGACCCGGGCTGCTGCGCCTGCAAGCCGCAGACCGGCTTTGAGATGGCATTGGTGCAGGAAGTTTCAGGAATCTCCGGCCTGTCGGCAGGCAGGAGGCTGCATGCGGGATGGGCAGGGGCAGCCCTGACAGGGGAGCGTGGGGAGTCGAGCTCAGAGGCTGGCACCCGTGGTGGGCACGGCGGGGCCTGGTCTGGCGCAGAAGGCTGACAAGAGGCAAGCCCGTGCCTGCCAGGGCTGACCTTGGGAGGCGGTGCTTGGCTGTCGCGCAACGGGGACCGCGTCAACCCGTTGACTGGAGCGCCCGAGGTCGACTGGCAGCCGACAGGCGTGGACCCGGTCGTGATAGCAGCAATCCGTTGGCGGAGCGCGGGCCCGCAAGTAGGGACGGGGACTGTGGGCAGGTGGGGCCCCATGATGCCCCGCCAACCACGGTACGGAGGACGCATACCACGGCGGCGACGTTGGCCCTGGCCGGCGGTCCCAGCTTGCCGGGTGCCGGGCGGTGACGCCCGAGGGGAGCGCGGCGGGAACTCATGTGGCCGGGGCCAGCAAGGAGGGAGCGGGGGGGACAGGGGGTTCGCGTCACCATCGTTGGCGCGGTCCGGCGAGTGCGGCCGTGCTGGCGGAGGCACCGGCAGGCGGAAGTCCTCCGAGGCGGTGACCAGGATCTACACTGGCTTGCGGAGCGTGTGCCGGGCGAGGCGCTCGGCGCGGTCGGGGGTCTGCGTCGACGTCGACGGCGTCTGGCTCCGGGAGCAGCAGGTCGGTTGAACGCGGGATGGCGTCGGGGTTCGCAGTCCAAGCCGAGAACCTAAACCTGGACATGTCGCTGCCGTCGCGGGTGGAGGGGAGGAGGTGCTCGATCTCGAGAAACGGGGAGAGCATGGACTCGACGGAGGAGCAGTGCCACGCCTGGTCAGGGAGGCCGGCAAGCTCGACCTCCACCCGGAAATGCAGCTGCACCGGCTCACAGCCGGCCGAGTGACTCCATGGGTGGATGATGAGTCTGAAGTGCGGCGAGCGCATCGGGCGCAGGGCCACCCTGGCGCGGGCCTCGGTCGAGGAGAACTTGAGGAGGAACTCGTCATGGCCGCGGCTGTGCACGCAGAACTCGTCGTCGGCAAGGCGGAATCTTTCCCACAGCAGCCCAGCAACCTCCTCGCGACCGATGCCCGAGCGGTTCCCGGCGATGGTGGCCGTGAGGGCGCGCTCCCGCAGCTCCGTCTCGGTGGCGACCAGCCTGGCCGTGCGCGGCAGGTAGCACACGGCAGACGCGGGACGGAGGGCAGGGTGGCCGGAAAGCACGACGGGCGTCTTGCTCGAGGTGTTGGAGGAATTGCTCTGAGCAGAGAGTGACGGCGGGGCGGGGGCGTGCGAGGACCGGCCCCCACACCCGGAAAGCGCGGGGTGGCTTGGGCCGGCGACACTCGCGCCCATGCTCGAGGGAGAGGACAAAGCTGGGGGAAGGCAAGGACGCGGAGGGGATCCGCATCGACGCTTGGACGGCGGCTCGGCAGAGGGGGCCGGAGAGCGCTGGTTAGGGCAGTCGCGTGCGACGTGACCTGGGAACCTGCAGTGGCGGCAGCAGATGGCCCGGCGGCACTCCGAGCGGGGGTGGCCGGTGCTGTAGCAGCGCGGGCACTCGCCGGGCGCAGCCGCGGGAGGGGAGCGCCGCAGAGGGGCCGGATCCGCCCGGCGGCGACGAGGGGAGCGGCGGCGAGGGTGCTTGCGGCCGCGCGCGGACTCCCAAGGCGCCTCGGGGCTGACGCGGTGCACCTCAGATCTCGGCCCGGGGCATGGCAGGGGCTGCGAGTCCCCCTCGGAGGACGCGAGGGGCTCCTCACAGAGCACGGCC
>LT934122.1:683316338-683332422 GCA_900231445.1 Triticum turgidum subsp. durum | reverse complement strand
GCAAGCCCCCACCCCACGCCGCCCGCCACCAAGCCCCCGCCCCGAGCCAACCAATTGTCACTGCTATAATCGCGCAATAATGCAATCCTTTTCACCGAATACTTTTATAAAAATGCTTAAACATGATTTTCACTTCTATACTGCAATCCTTTTTTTCCTGGAAAAAATAGCACAACTAAATGACAATTAGACACAACGAGCCAACCAACTGAAATAGATCGCATACGAAATAAATATAGGGGACTTAACCCACGACCGAAGAATAGGCGCGTGAAAGCGCGCGTCATGCTCTAGTCATGTGCATGTGTCAACAAAAAGAAATCCATGGATGAGCCAAGCAGGAAGTGGACATCTTCCACGCAGTTTGGCTGGCTCATTTTGACCAGAAGTTTTCTGAAAACAAAACATTGATGCATTTTCACGCAATTCGATTTTTTTTTCTGTCGGTGCAAATATTTTTGTACGCTTGTTCAGCTAAGCACCTTATATTCAGTCAGTCAGTCTTGTCATGCTGAATCATACTCTCTCCATCCCAAAATTCTTGTTTTAGATTTGTCTAGATACGAATGTATCTAACACTAAAACGTAACTAAATACATTCGTATTTAGACAAATTTAAGAAAAGAATTTTAGGACAGAGGAAGTACAAAGTAGTCTAGCCCCAATCACAGCTCCTGATCCCGTCCACCCAGTTATCGAAAGGTTGGCCGATCTGCATGCTAGATTGGGTTGTACTTACCTGGAAATAAATGTGAAGTGAAGAAGCTGTGGAGAATACAGTACTGAAAAAATGAGTTTTGCCGTGTGTTCGCATCATTGGCGAGAGCCAAATCACGGGAGGTCCACAAAAACCATGTAAGCTGAGTATAACTCTTAGCAACATGCCGGAGTCGGCAGAGAGCAAGAGACATGCCGTTGTCAAGAGCCGGGGTAAAGAGAATTCGTGCCACGGTGGTTCTCGACGCGGCGGTGCGGCCGTTGGCCGTGGGGCGGCGCCCGCCCAGCCTAGATCTGGCCTATTTGGGCCCCATCTGGGTTTGGGTGGGCCGGTGGCTCGGTGGTCCGTGCGGCGTCGTTTCCTGGTGATGGCATGGTGGCGGCGGTCTCGGGCGGTGAGGACTTCGTCGGTCGGCGAGTTGCAGCGTGGCGACAGGATTGTCCGGATCCAAGTGGACCTGGCCGGGCCGTCGAGGCCCGGCAAGTCCTCGTCACCTCGTCTGGTCGGCTCCACTGCGGTGGTGGAGGTTGTTCCCTCCCCCCGGCCGAGTTGTGGTCGCTCCCGTGGCCGGGATCTCCTTGCCCGAGCTAGGCCTCGTGCTGGCAGCTCCAGTGAGGCGGCGGGGGTTGTCCGGTAACTGTGGTGGCACAGGCTGGTGGGCGGCTGTTGGGGTGGTGCATCTCGAAGTGCCTGGGGTGATGGTGGTGATTGTGGATCGGGAAAAATCCTTGTCGGCTTGTCCGGCACCGACGCGGTGACGCTTGCGGGCGCCATCGGACCTTCCTGAGGGGCGTTGGATATATCCCTTCCCCACCATCCCTCGCGTACCGGGGGAAACCCTAGAACTTGTTCGGGCAACAGCGGCAGCGGCGTCGCATTCCTTCTTGAAGGTGTGGCTTGTGTTGCAGAACGTAGTAGTAAATCAAAAAAAATTCCTACGTATCGATCAATCTAGGAGATGCTAGCAACGAGTGAGAGGGAGAGCATCTTCATACCCTTGAAGATCGCTAAGCGGAAGCGTTACAAGGAACGCCGATGAGGGAGTCTACTCGCAGCGATTCAGATCGCGGTTGATTCTGATCCAAGCACCGAACAACGGTGCCTCCGCGTTCAACACACGTACAGCACGGGGACGTCTCCTCCTTCTTGATCCAGCAAGGGGGAGGAGAAGTTGGGGAAGAACTCCGGCAGCACGACGGCGTGGTGGTGGAACTCGTGGTTCTCCTGCAGGGCTTCGCCAAGCGCTACGAAGGAGGAGGAGATGTGGGAGATAGGGAGGGCTGCGCCTTGGATGTGGTGCTGCTGCCCTCCGTCCTCCCCCTCTATTTATAGGAAGAAAGGGGGAAGGGGCGGCCCCTCTAGATGGGATCTAGAGGGGGGAGGCGCACCAAGGGGAGGGGGCTTGCCCCCCAAGCCAAGGGGGGCGCCCCCCTTAGGGTTTCCCCCCAAACCCTAGGGTTTGGTGCCCTAGGCGCCTTGGGCCCCTTGGGGGCGCACCAGCCCACTATGGGCTGGTTCCCTCCCTTTTTCAGCCCACTTGGTCCACCGAGGCAGGTGGCCCCACCCGGTGGACCCCCGGACACCTTCCGGTGGTCCCGGTACAATATCGATAACCCTCGAAATCGTTCCGGTGACTGAAACTGGACTTCCCATATATAATTCTTCATCTCTGGACCATTCCGGAACTCCTCATGACGTCCGGGATCTCATCCGGGACTCCGAACAACATTCGGTAACCACATACTATTTCCCATAACAACTCTAGCGTCACCGAACCTTAAATGTGTAGACCCTACGGGTTCGGGAACCATGTAGACATGACCGAGACACCTCTCGGGCCAATAACCAATAGCGGGATCTGGATACCCATAATGGTTCCAGCATGTTCCACGATGATCTCATCGGATGAACCACGATGTCGGGGATTCAATCAATCCCGTATGCAAAACCCTTTGTCTATCGGTATGTTACTTGCCCGAGATTCGATCGTCGGTATCCCAACACTTTGTTCAATCTCGTTACCGGCAAGTCTCTTTACTCGTACCGTAATGCATGATCCCGTGACCAACTACTTAGTCACACATAGCTCATTATGATGATGCATTACCGAGAGGGCCCAGAGATACCTCTTCGTCATACGGAGTGATAAATCCCAGTCTCGATTCGTGCCAACCCAAAAGATACTTTCAGAGATACCTGTAGTGCACATTTATAGTCACCCAGTTACGTTGTGACGTTTGATACACCCAAAGCACTGCTACGGTATCCGCGAGTTGCACAATCTCATGGTCTAAGGAAATGATACTCGACATTAGAAAAGCTCTAGCGAACGAACTACACGATCTTGTGCTATGCTTAGGATTGGGTCTTGTCCATCACATCATTCTCCTAATGATGTGATCCCGTAATCAACGACATCCAATGTCCATGGTCAGGAAATCATAACCATCTGTTGATCAACGAGCTAGTCAACTAGAAGCTCACTAGGGACATGTTGTAGTCTATATATTCACACATGTATTATGGTTTCCGGTCAATACAATTATAGCATGAACAACAGACAATTATCATGAACAAGGAAATATAATAATAACCATTTTATTATTGCCTCTAGGGCATGTTTCCAATAGTCTCCCACTTGCACTAGATTCAATAATCTAGTTACATTGTGATGAATCGAACACCCATAGAGTTATGGTGTTGATCATGTTTTGCTCGTGGAAGAGGTTTAGTCAACGGATCTGCGACATTCAGATCCGTATGTACTTTACAAATATCTATGTCTCCATCTTGAATATATTCAGTAATGGAATTGAAAAGGCGTTTGATGTGCTTGGTCTTCTTGGCAATGGCAATAGCTCCAGTGTTGTCACAGAAGAGAGTCATCGGGCCCGACGCACTGGGAATTACTCCAAGGTCGGTGATAAACTCCTTCATCCAGACTCCTTCCTATGCTGCTTCCGAAACAGCTATGTACTCCGCTTCACATGTAGATCCCGGCACGACGCTTTGCTTGTAACTGCACCAGCTAACTACCCCACCATCCAAAATATACATGTATCCGGTTTGTGACTTGGAGTCATCAGGATGTGTGTCAAAGCTAGCATTGACGTAACCCTTTACGACGAGCTCTTCGTCACTTCCATAAACGAGAAACATATCCTTAGTCCTTTTCAGGTACTTCAGGATATTCTTGACCGCTGTCCAGTGCTCCATTCCAGGATTACTTTGGTACCTCCCCACCAAACTTATAGCAAAGTTCACATCGGGTCTGGTACACAGCATGGCATACATAATAGAGCCTATGGCTGAGGCATATGGGATGACACTCATCCTTTCTATTTCTTCTGCCGTGGTCCGGCTTTGAGCCGTGCTCAATCTCACACCTTGCAATACAGGCAAGAACCCCTTCTTGGACTGATCCATATTGAACTTCTTCAATATCTTGTCAAGGTATGTGCTTTGTGAAAGACCGATGAGGCATCTCGATCTATCTCTGTAGATCTTGATGCCTAATATGTAAGCAGCTTCTCCAAGGTCCTTCTTTGAAAAACATTTATTCAAGTAGGCCTTTATGCTTTCCAAGAGTTTTATATCATTTCCCACCAATAGTATGTCATCCACATATAATATGAGAAATGCTTCAGAGCTCCCACTCACTTTCTTGTAAATACAGGATTCTCCATAAGTCTGTATAAACACAAACTCTTTGATCATTTCATCAAAGCGAATGTTCCAACTCCGAGATGCTTGCACCAGCCCATAGATGGAGCGTTGGAGCTTGCATACCTTGTCAGCATTCTTAGGATCAACAAAACCTTCTGGCGGTATCATATACAATTCTTCCTTAAGGAAACCGTTAAGGAATGCCATTTTGACGTCCATTTGCCATATTTCATAATCATAGAATGTGGCAATTGATAACATGATTCAGACGGACTTCAGCTTCGCTACGGGTGAGAAAGTCTCATCGTAGTCAACTCCTTGAACTTGTTGATAACCCTTAGCGACAAGTCGAGCCTTATAGATGGTCACATTACCATCCGCGTCAGTCTTGTTCTTAAAGATCCACTTATTTTCTATGGCTCGCCGATCATCGGGAAAGTCAGTCAAAGTCCACACTTTGTTTTCATACATGGATCCTCTCTCGGATTTCATGGCTTCAAGCCATTTGTTGGAGTCTGGGCCGCCATTGCTTCTTCATAGTTCGAAGGTTCACCGTTGTCTAACAACATGATTTCCAGGACAGGGTTGCCGTACCACTCTGGTGCGGAACGTGTCCTTGTGGACCTACGAATTTCAGTAGTAACTTTATCATGATCATCATCATTAACTTCGTCTCCAGTTGGGGCAGGCACCACAGAAACATTTTCTTGTGCTGCGCTACTCTCCGGTTCGAGAGAGGTCATCTCATCAAGTTCTACTTTCCTCCCACTCATTTCTTTTGAGAGAAACTCTTTCTCCAGAAAGGATCCATTCTTGGCAACAAAGATCTTGCATTCGGATATGAGGTAGAAGGTATACCCAATAGTTTCCTTAGGGTATCCTATGAAGACACATTTTTCCAATTTGGGTTCAAGCTTTTCAGGTTGAAGTTTCTTGACATAAGAATCGCATCCCCAAACTTTCAGAAACGACAGCTTAGGTTTCTTCCCAAACCATAATTCATACGATGTCGTCTCAACGGATTTAGACAGTGCCCTATTTAAAGTGAATGCGGCAGTCTCTAAAGCATAGCCCCAAAAAGATAGTGGTAGGTCGGTAAGAGACATCATAGATCGCACCATATCTAACAGAGTGCGATTACGACGTTCGGACACACCATTACGCTGAGGTGTTCCAGGCGGCGTAAGTTGTGAAACAATTCCACATTTTCTTAAGTGCGTGCCAAATTCATGACTCAAATATTCTCCTCCACGATCTGATCGCAAGAATTTTTTTTCCTGTCACGTTGATTCTCTACCTCATTCTGAAATTCCTTGAACTTTTCAAAGGTCTCAGACTTGTGTTTCATCAAGTAGACATACCCATATCTACTTAAGTCATCAGTGAGGGTGAGAACATAACGATAGCCACCGCGAGCCTCAACGCTCATTGGACCGCATACATCAGTATGTATTATTTCCAACACGTTGGTTGCTGGCTCCATTGTTCCGGAGAACGGAGTCTTGGTCATCTTGCCTAGGAGGCATGGTTCGTACGTGCCAAATGATTCATAATCAAGAGACTCCAAAAGTCCATATGAATGGAGTTTCTTCATGCGTTTGACACCAATATGACCAAGGCGGCAATGCCACAAGTATGTGGGACTATCGCTATCAACCTTACATCTTTTGGCATTCACATTATGAATATATGTAACATCACGTTCGAGATTCAATAAAAATAAACCATTGACCAGCGGGGCATGAACATAAAACATTTCTCTCATATACATAGAACAACCATTATTCTCGGATTTAAATGAGTAGCCATCTTGCATCAAACGAGATCCTGATACAATGTTCATGCTCAAAGCTGGCACTAAATAACAATTATTGAGGTTTAAAACTAATCTCGAAGGTAGATGTAGAGGCAGCGTGCCAACGTCGATCACATCGACCTTGGAACCATTCCCGACATGCATCGTCACCTCGTCCTTCGCCAGTCTTCGCTTATTCCGCAACTCCTGTTTTGGGTTACATATGTGAGCAATCACACCGGTATCAAATACCCAGGAGCTACTACGAGCGCTGGTAAGGTACACATCAATAACATGTATATCATATATACCTTTGACGTTGCGGGCCTTCTTTTCCGCTAAGTACTTGGGGCAGTTCCGTTTCCAGTGACCGTTTCCCTTGCAATAAAAGCACTCAGTCTCAGGCTTGGATCCAAGCTTTGGCTTCTTCCCGGCAACTGATTTACCGGGCGCGGCAACTCCCTTGCCGTCCTTCTTGAAGTTCTTCTTACCCTTATGTTTCTTGAAACTAGTGGTTTTATTGACCATCAACACTTGATGTTCCTTCTTGATCTCCACCTTCGCTGATTTCAGCATCGAATATACCTCAGGAATGATCTTTTCCATCCCTTTCTCTTGTAGTTCATCCCAAAGCTCTTGTAGCTAGGTGGAAGCGACTGAAGTATTCTGTCAATGACCGCGTCATCTGGGAGATTAACTCCCAGCTGAGACAAGCGGTTGTGCAACCCAAACATTTTGAGTATGTGCTCGCTGACACAACTATTCTCCTCCATCTTACAACTGTAGAACTTGTCGGAGACTTCATATCTCTCGACTCGGGCATGAGCTTGGAAAAGCATTTTCAGCTCTTGGAACATCTCATATGCTCCGTGTTGCTCAAAACACTTTTGAAGCCCCGATTCTAAGTTGTAAAGCATGCCACACTGAACTAGGGAGTAATCACTATGCGACTGCCAGGCGTTTATAACGTCTTGAGTTGTTGGGAATTCGGGTGCATCACCTAACGGTGCTTCAAGGACATATGCTCTCTTGGCAGCTATGAGGATGATCCTCAGGTTACCGACCCAGTCCGTATAGTTGCTACCATCGTCTTTCAGCTTGGTTTTCTCTAGAAACGCGTTGAAGTTGAGGGCAACATTAATGTGGGCCATTGGATCTACAAGATAGATTTGTAAAGGCAATTTTAGACTAAGTTTATGATAATTAAGTTCATCTAATCAAATTATTTAATAAACTCCCACTCAGATAGAACATCCCTCTAGTCATCTAAGTGATTCATGATCCAAATCGACTAGGCTGTGTCCGATCATCACGTGAGACGGACTAGTCATCAATGGTGAACATCTCCATTATGATCGTATCTACTATACGACTCATGTTCGACCTTTCGGTCTCTCGTGTTCCGAGGCCATGTCTGTACATGCTAGGCTCGTCAAGTCAACCTGAGTGTTTTGCGTGTGTAAATCTGTCTTACACCCGTTGTATGCTAACGTTGGAATCTATCACACCCGATCATCACGTGGTGCTACGAACCAACGAACCTTCGCAACGGTGCACACTTTAGGGGGAACACATTCTTGAAATTTTGTGAGGGATCATCTTATTTATGCTACCGTCATTCTAAGCAAATAAGATGCAAACATGATAAACATCACATGCAATTCATAAAGTGACATGATATGGCCAATATCATCTTGCGTCTTTCGATCTCCATCTTCAAGGCGTGGCATGATCACCATCGTCACCGGCATGACATCATGATATCCATCATCATGATCTCCATCATCATGTCTTCATGAAGTCGTCTCGCCAAACTATTGCTTCTACTACTATGGCTAACGGTTAGCAATGAAGTAAAGTAATTACATGGCGTTTATTATGACTCGCAGGTCATCAAATAAATTAAGAAAACTCCTATGGCTCCTGCCGGTTTTCATACTCATCAACATCCAAGTCGTGATTCCTATTACAAGAACATGATCAATCTCATACATCACATATATCATTAATCACATCCTTTGGCCATATCACATCATATAGCATACCCTGCAAAAACAAGTTAGACGTCCTCTAATTTTTTGTTGCATGTTTTACGTGTCTGCTATGGGTTTCTAGCAAGAACGTTTCTTACCTACGCAAATCCACAACGGTGATATGCCAGTTGCTATTTACCCTTCATAAGGACCCTTTTCATCAAATCCGGTCCGACTAAAGTGGGAGAGACAGACACCCGCTAGCCACCTTATGCATCAAGTGCATGTTAGTCGGTGGAACCTGTCTCACGTAAGTGTACGTGTAAGGTCGGTCCGGGCCGCTTGATCCCACAATGCCGCCGAATCAAGATAAGACTAGTAACGGTAAGCATATTGAACAAATCATCGCCCACAACTACTTGTGTTCTACTCGTGCATAGAATCTACGCATAGACCTAACTCATGATGCCATTGTTGGGGAACGTAGTAGTAAATCAAAAAAAAATCCTACGTATCACCAAGATTAATCTAGGAGATGCTAGCAACGAGTGAGAGGGAGAGCATCTTCATACCCTTGAAGATCGCTAAGCGGAAGCGTTACAAGGAACGTGGATGAGGGAGTCGTACTCGCATCGATTCAGATCGCGGTTGATTCCGATCCAAGCACCGAACAACGATGCCTCCGCGTTCAACACATGTACAGAGCGGGGACCTATCCTCCTTATTGATCCAGCAAGGGGGGAGGAGAAGTTGGGGAAGAACTCCGGCAGCACGACGGCGTGGTGGTGGAGCTCGTGGTTCTCCTGCAGGGCTTCGCCTAGCGCTACGGAGGAGGAGGAGATGTGGGAGAGAGGGAGGGCTGCGCCTTGGATGTGGTGCTGCTGCCCTCCGTCCTCCTCTCTATTTATAGGAAGAAAGGGGGAAGGGGCCCGGCCCCTCTAGATGGGATCTAGAGGGGGGGAGGCGCACCAAGGGGAGGGGGCTTGGCCCCAAGCCAAGGGGGGCGCCCCCTTAGGGTTTCCCCCCAGACCCTAGGGTTTGGTGCCCTAGGCGCCTTGGGCCCCTTGGGGGGGGGCGCACCAGCCCACTATGGGCTGGTTCCCTCCCTTTTTCAGCCCACTTGGTCCACCGGGGCAGGTGACCCCACCCGGTGGACCCCCGGACACCTTCCGGTGGTCCCGGTACAATACGATAACCCCCGAAATCGTTCCGGTGACTGAAACTGGACTTCCCATATATAATTCTTCATCTCCGGACCATTCCAGAACTCCTCGTGACGTCCGGGATCTCATCCGGGACTCCGGACAACATTCAATAACCACATACTATTTCCCATAACAACTCTAGCGTCACCGAACCTTAAGTGTGTAGACCCTACGGGTTTGGGAACCATGTAGACATGACCGAGACACCTCTCCGGTCAATAACTAATAGCGGGATCTGGATACCCATATTGGTTCCCACATGTTCCATGATGATCTCATCGGATGAACCACGATGTCGGGGATTCAATCAATCCCGTATGCAAAACCCTTTGTCTATCGGTATGTTACTTACCCGAGATTCGATCGTCGGTATCCCAACACTTTGTTCAATCTCGTTACCGGCAAGTCACTTTACTCGTACCGTAATGCATGATCCCGTGACCAACTACTTAGTCACACTGAGCTCATTATGATGATGCATTACCGAGAGGGCCCAGAGATACCTCTTCGTCATACGGAGTGACAAATCCCAGTCTCGATTCGTGCCAACCCAATAGATACTTTCGGAGATACCTGTAGTGCACCTTTATAATCACCCAGTTACGTTGTGACGTTTGATACACCCAAAGCACTCCTACGGTATCCGCGAGTTGCACAATCTCATGGTATAAGGAAATGATACTTAACATTAGAAAAGCTCTAGCGAACGAACTACACGATCTTGTGCTATGCTTAGGATTGGGTGTTGTCCATCACATCATTCTCCTAATGATGTGATCCCGCTATCAACGACATCCAATGTCCATGGTCAGGAAACCATAACCATCTGTTGATCAACGAGCTAGTCAACTAGAGGCTCACTAAGGACATGTTGTAGTCTATGTATTCACACATGTATTATGGTTTCCGGTCAATACAATTATAGCATGAACAACAGACAATTATCATGAACAAGGAAATATAATAATAACCATTTTATTATTGCCTCTTGGGCATATTTCCAACAGCTTGGTGCGAGGCGCTTCGAGATGCCGGGAGCGCAGTGGCACTTCGTCGGAGGGTGCAGCGGTTGCCGGTGTTCCTTTTTCGTTGATCTGCCGGTGTTGGCATTCTTTTCTCTTTTATTTTCTTTTGTTTTCTTTTTGGTTTATCTGTGTTGCGGCCCTAGCGAGCTGGATGTATCGGATGTTTGCTTTATAATATAAAGCGGGGGGAAACCCTTTTTCTTAAGTCGGCAAACAAAATACACTTGGATTATACCATCTATGCCGAGTTCTAGACCAATAGAACTCGGCTTAGGTTTTGCCACGTGGCGGTAGCAGAGGGTGCAGTCTATTCAACCATTTAGAGAGGCTTTCCCATTCAAAAAACAACCGGGGAACAGATTGGAAGACTATATGCCAGAGATAGATTCCCATTGGAGCTCATAACATTTCTAATTTTCTGCTCTTCCTCCTCTTCATTCATCTTGTAGTGTTGCGCCGGTGGAGATCAAACAGGAGGCCGGCAAAATGGAGGCAAGAATTTCCACAGCAGTTTAACAACATAAAAGAATGAATTTCGCTAAAAACAAAATAAATGACCCATATGAATTGATCGTAAGAAAAGTAAAAATGGAATTGCATAGAATTGCCAAAATTGAGATTCTCAATGGAAGGAAGCCAGCATCTACAACTGGAAACCCCATACCCCCCCCCCCCCAAACATTCGGGCGGCCTGCATGGTCACTGCTCGGACAGAAAATTGTCACCCAACCGGACCTGGAAAACGCAGCTCAAACGTCTGGGCTGACCGGCCTCCCCCATACACAACCCATATGTGGGGTGGATATGGGGACGCCTGGACGTGTCCGCCACATCGGACTGACAGATGCGCCCATGCTAAAACAAGTCACCCGACAGGCTCCTCCTCCGATTAGGTGAGGACGCATTCATGTTGCTGCTCTGATGAGCCGCCCGAGGGACCAAGTTCGTCTATTTAAACTGGACAGTGACGCAGCCCTAGCCCCGTCCTATTCTCATTGCTTCCCCCCTCTCTATTCCACTTTGAGTCAGAGGTCCGCTGCCGCCGATGCCGCCATGGTCCGCAGCAAGATCACGTACTACGAGCTCCTGATGCCGGAGTGCCGGATGGAGATCCAGGCGGTGATGCACGATGTGGAGGACACTACAAGAAAAAGATATTAAGCCGAGTGTTCAAAGCACCTAGCGAAGGCTGAATTCACCTCGGCAACGGCTACGCCGGGTGTGATACTCGACCTAACACACTCGGCTTACATCCTGTCGGCATACAGACGTAAGCCGAGTGCCTTTTGTCGGGGCTCGGCAAACCTATGGGCCAAGGCGAAATCAGCAGCCCACAGCAAAAAAAAAAGCAAGTGACAGTTGGCCCATGTTAATGGTGCCAGGGTGTAAGCCGAGTGCCAAGTACTCGGTTTTCATCTGCGACAGCGACCCACAGGGGGCCGCTACGTGGCCAAAATAAAAGGACGAGAGCCCGCTGTTGCGCATGGCATAGAGGTAAGCCGAGTGCTAACAAATTACTTTTCCTCCTTTATGGGCAACTGTTTTTTAACGAATTTGATCTAAAATGCTTGAAGAAAATTAGAACACATTTCAAACTAGAACATCACACAGGCCGGGTCATACATATGAAATTTCATTCAATATTTACGATTTTTACTATATATTGAACGAAACTTAAAACCTAAAATCTAAACCGGCGAACTCCTCGCTGTCCACGCGTCGCCCACGTCGCCCATGCCGCCTAGTCATCGTCGTTGTAGACGTCGCTACTGTAGAGCCAGTCGTCCTCCACATCGATGGCGACGTCGGCCACCGAGTTGCGAAGGGCGTAGTGGAGGCCGGGCTGATCCGCCGGGCCGTCGGGGTGGTGCGGCAGTGGCTTGTACGCCTGCGATTTAAGGATCGCACTCGGGCTACACATGCGCTTACTCCGCCAACAGGGGTTCACTTTTGCTATGTGTGGTTCTGGATGCTCTTAGATGCAAATCGTGTGAAGTTTAGACCATGGGATCGATGACACGGACGTCATCGACATATCTCATGACTAGTAGTGTAGGTGGTAATTGGCTAGTTTGCTACTTCCTACAATGTTCTATGTACGTAGATCATGGATGTTACATGGCTTTGTATGAAAATGGAAATCGTCAAATGAAGAGTGTGGTTGTGATGAGGGTGACCAGTCGTTGTCCGCGGACGTAACTGAACCCTTCCGTAGACGTTTAGGGGTTCACTTTTGCTATGTGTTTGTTCTGGATGCTCTTAATTAGATGGTAATCGTGTGACGTTTAGACCATGGGATCGATGTGACTGATCTCTTGGTCAGGAGACGCCGCATGGGCATGACGCACGGACGTCGGCATGACATCCTGTGTCGAGAGGAGCGTTTGCACGACGGCGTCCATGCTAGGCCTCCTTCTCGGATCGTCGTCCACGCACAACACCGCTAACTCCAGCATTGTGGCTGCCTGCAGGTAGCTGAAATCGCCGTGCAGCCGCGCGTCGACGAACTCCTCCAGCCACGCCTCCTGCAAATCTCTCGTCTCCTCCCTAAGCAGCGCGACGCGCCGCCGGAAGTCCATGCGCAGCACCTCCTCATCTCCTGCATCCACCGCCCAGTCGCACACCCTCTGCCCACGGAGCAGCTCCAGCAGCACGACGCCGAAGCTGAACACATCGGCCTTGCCCGTTATGGGAAGGTTCAGCGCCATCTCCGGTGCGATGTACCCCCTGGTACCCTGCACCCGGGAGCGGCTCAGCAGCTCCGCGAGCCCGAAGTCGGCGATCTTGGGCTCCAGGTCGGCGCCCAGCATGATGTTCTCGGGCTTCACGTCGCAGTGCACGATCCACTCAAGGCACTCGTGGTGGAGGTATGCCAGCCCCTTGGCGACGCCGACGGCGATCCCGTACCTCGCGTGCCACCCCAACGACGCGCCGCGGAGGAAGAGGGCCTTGTCGAGCGAGCCGTTGTCGACGTGCTCTGAGACGAGGAGCCGGTGCGAGTGCTCGGAGCAGAAGCCCCATATCCTGACGAGGTTCATGTGGTTGATTCGCCCTATGGCGCTCAGCTCCGACCGGAACACCTCGTCGGCCTGCATCACCTCCTCTAGCCTTGTCACTGTGACGCTCCGGCCGTCATCCAAGACACCCTTGTAAATAGCCCCCAACGCGCTCCTCCCGATCTCATCGCTGAACTCGCAGGTCGCCGCCGACAGCTCGTCGTACGTGAACCTTTTGAAGTGGTCGAGCACCAGGCTGTACCCTTGGTCGCGGATCCGCCGCGCCGCCGTGTCCGCTCGGAACACGAACAGATACCCGGCGGCGATGAAGATGGCCTCCATGACGCACAGCCCGGCCAGGAAGGAGTAGAAGTAGACGAAGTTGAGCTTGCTGTGTGCGGCCGGCAGGTGCGAGTACGAGGAGCTGTTGCTGCTGGCGTTCACCTCGAGCACGGTGCACGCGTGGCCGCCGAAGTGCAGCACGGAGGGGTCCAGGTGCCCGACACGGCGTGGCACCTTGAGGTAGATGACCTGATAGCTGTCCGGAAGGCGGCCGTTCCAGAGGGCGATCTTAGTGTAGCATTTGCCGCCGCCGCCGTGCTTGTAGCCGAACGCCTCGCAGTTGCAGTCGTCGAGGCAGATCTGGCGGCACTCGTGATAGGTGAGGGCCTTGGTGTAGTTGAGGTCGAAGCCCGAGTAGTCCGCGCCTGGCATCTTGGCGAAGTAGACGTCCTCGCCGCACCGCACGTCGAATGTGCGCCGGCAACCCTTGCTCCAGTCGCTGGCTTCGGCGACGACGAACCCCTCCGGGCACGAGCACACCGGCGCCCCGGCACCGCCCAACCCCTGCGTGCACAGTCCGTACCGGCCGCAGATCCCGTGCACGTCGCAGGGATTTGAGAGGGCCGCCCACGTGACTTGCCACGTTCCCGCGCCGGAGACGTCGAGGCTGTACATGCGGAGGTTCCCGTCGTAGCCGAGTGTGAGGCGCCGCATGACGCCGTGGGCGCCCATGTCGGAGGCGTCGAACTGCAGATTGTCGCTGGCGGAGAAGCGGCCACGCACGTCTAGGCTGCCGTAGCGCGTGCTGTTGTACGCCGTCCGGCCGTTTTCCCACCACTTGCTGAAGGGGTTCGGCCAGTAGTTGCTGCTGATCTCCGGGCCGTCGTACATGAGGTTGAGGATATTGTTGCTGTCGAAGTAGAAGCTGTAGAAGCCGGAGTAGGGCAGGCCCCTGGCTGACGCCGACACCAGCCGCCGGTACCGCGTGATGGGCTGCCCCGGGAGGAGCGTGTCCGTGGGCCAGTCGAAGCTCTGCCACAGCGTGCGCCCGGACTCGTCGAACAGCACGAGGTTGCCGGAGTCGAGGAGCTCCGCGCGGTCCGCGCTCGTGGTGCTGATGTTGGTGTTCCACACGACGTGGCCGTCCAAGTCCTGCAGCACCAGCGACCCATCACGCCGGAGCTCGGCTCGCGAGCCCCTACCATTGACAGGGGCGTCGCGGTTGGCCGTCCAAGCAACGGTGGCGTCGGCCGAGGCCGTGAACCAGATAACGAACGTGTAGGCGTTCGTGGCCACCTGGCGGAATCCGCACGAGAAGTTGCCGCTGGGCGATGCCAGGAAAGAAGAGGAAGCGTCCTCCACGGCGAAAGAGTCGCCGCGCCACATGACGCTCCCGCGCTCACCACCTTCCGAGAGAGCGGTCCAAGGCAAGGTGGAGAGAAAGAAGAAGACCCACCATCTCATGGTGAGCCGGATAACACCGAGCGCTCTCATGGTCCAAACTTTCCTTCACTTCACCAATTGCCAATTGCATGCAAAATATTAACGAGGTAGTGAGCATCTAGTCCTTAGAAAACGATACTACAAAAGAGAATGTCGCAATTCATTCACGTGCCGAGGTCGAACAAATATAGGGGTGATGGCTGCATCATCAGTGACCGGCGGAAACTTGCAAGAAGTTAAGTATGGACGCTGACACTTGCAAGGAGAGTTTCCCGTTACTTTACATTCCGAGTGGAATTTTCTTCACACTGATTCATCTTGACCTGTACTAATCGCAAGGTCATTTCACATCCTTGATTCCAAGTCATATGAATTTTATTGCGTGATTGCTCTAAAAGTTCAAGAGTGAGACTTACGCGTGGTTGCAATGCATTTAGAATCTTCTTCTTCTTCTTCTTCTTCTTCTTCTTCACGAATACGGGTGCTGCCGGTTGCAAACTTATCTCAACGGATTAATTTCAATCGGCTGATTACACAGCTCGCTGAGCCTCGCCACCCGCCCACCCACTGCCTTTTCTTTCTTTATCTCCAGTGGACAGACGTGAACCCCCCATCACTATCCTTTTCCCCTGAACGATATCCCCTTTCGTCTCCATCGCTGCCTGTTAGGGTCTCGATCTATTTCTCACAAGAAGGAAAGATTACAGTCACACACGCACGCGCTACACTGCTCTATCAATACAACTTGAGAAGGAAGAAGGTAAAAGCCAGCCATGCCGTTCCGTGATCCAAGCCCGGATGTTGTTCCTCACCATCTTCCAGCCTCAAGTAGAGTTTACCCATTACGGGCCCACGAATCTCCTGTTGGGTTGCTTGATCCTCGCTGGCTTCGCGATGACGCGCCCCTCTCCTTGATTGGTCCACTTGTCGCCCTTTCCTACTGACGTGGTCAAGCCTGCTGCTGCGGCTCCATTATTGTCC
>LT934122.1:683280688-683312966 GCA_900231445.1 Triticum turgidum subsp. durum | reverse complement strand
CCCACCCCTGCGACCCTCCATCAAGTTGGAGGCCACGAAAAAAGCTTCCCCAGTACTCTTCTCCCCCCTTTTCACAGATCTCACCTAACAGGTGGTGGGGGAGGAGGTAGAAAGAGACGCCATGGAAGTGGGAAAGGAAGGGGAAGAACATGGCACAGACGCCATGGGAGAGGGAAAAGGAGGGGAAGAACATGGCACAGACGCCATGGGAGACAAGAATGGGAAAGAAGAAGAAACATGGCACAGGCGCATGGGGGAAAGGCAATTACCTGGAGGGAGAACACATGCAAGCGATTTGGGGTCACAGAAAGATCATCCATAGGTATGAAAATCTTCACCTCCTCTGTTGCACTCTGCTTTTGGTCACTTCTGTTTTCTGAGACTACAGTAGGCCCTGAATAGGAAACGAAGCACAAAAAGACATGTCACTGATTTGTCAGGGGATACACTGTGAACAAACAACTCAAGCATGAATGACATAGGAAAAAAAATCCCAACTGATGTACTGAACATTGTTGTCACTGTTAGTTTCAGACAACAGAACGCTAGACAGCACCTACTGAACATTATGATGTACTACATACACTAGACATACACTGCCATCCTACCGAAATACAACATCAACACTGCCGCTGTTAGTTTCACACAAAAAATTCAGTGCATACAGAAAGAAGAACACATTTAGGGGACACCAGAAAATTTAAGAGAACTGCCACTGTTGCTAAAAAAATTGTACAGTAATAGTTTCCATTTTCTGGAATTTGTACTGACATTACTTCAAAACTCTTAATTGCAGGTGCAAAGCAATCAAAAAACAGTGACTGAAGAAGACCTCATGTCAATGTCACAAGAAGACCTCATATTAAATGTGAGTTATAAAATGCGTAGAAATGAGAAAACAAAAAAACCGGGAAGTTGGTTATATGCATTAGAAGTTGATCAATTAAAATGAATTACTGCAGGAATCATTCTCGTTTACTGCACTCCTACAATCGGACATCATATACAAGGTAACAAAAAATAGAGCAACAAACTACAGAAAGTTGTAATACCTGAGTTTGAAACAGCAAGATGACAAAACAAAAAATTTCTTGTGCTTGCAGGTACACTCAGCAGGAGGATCAGCAAACATGAATCGCCAAAATAATGGAATCTACAACAAACAACCAGAAATCAGCTACAACTCGATAGAAGGCGCAAGAGTAAGTGAAATTTCTATCTGAAACAAATGTGCAATTTAGGGTATCAAAAAAGATAAAAGACAATAACAAAGTATATTCTTGACTTACTCAACAGACATGGCACGGAATGCATGAAGACTGTCAGACAGACCAAGAGGCAGCAGCGGGAGCTAATCCTTGGGAGGCGGACCTGTTTGACAACATCAACATACAGCAGGTGAGCAAAATTAAAAAAAATTGATGTGATCCAAGTATACAATATTGTAAATTGAAAAATGTTGGAAAATTATTAAATCTCGCTAACGGAGAGAAAAAATGCAGATGAATGATGATCATGAACCTATAGCTACAGCCAGCACTGACAGAACCCAAAGCAATCAACAAGAAAGGGGAGAAACAGAGGGTTTGCATCAACAACCTGAAAGCAATGCCTTCCTTGGAGAAGATGATTCATTTCTTGATGAAGAGGACACTGAAAAGTTCCTACAAAATGAACAGGACGCAGCATCAGAGGGCAATTTGACGAACACTATCAGCAGTTTCAAGCCACACCTTGGCATGCAGTTCAAAACAAAAGAAGAGGGGCAGGAATACTTCAACTTCTACTCAAAAATAGCTGGGTTCTCAGTGACTACTGTGGCAGCATCAAGAACAGTGAGCAAGAAAAGGAATAATGAGGTTACAAGAATTACTATGAAATGCAACAAGTATGGGAAGACAAAAGAAGTGGACAAGGAATGTGTGGTGCCTATAAGAAAGACTACTGTCATTGCGAAATCTGATTGTAAAGTTGTGATGGTCATAACTGAGAAAGGAGGAGCCTGGGAAATTACAAGACTAGAACTAGAACACAACCATGAGATGACGCCAAACAGTAGATTCTTTAGATCACACAAATACATGTCAGATGAGGAGAAGTGCCTGATAAGAGTTTTGAAGCACACTAACCTAGAGACAAGAAGGATAGTTGCTGTCCTGGCATACTTGAGAGGAGGCATGGCTAACCTACCCTACACAAAGAAGCAAGTCACAAATTATGCCGGGACAATCAACAGGGACATCACAAACTCTGACATGATGGAAGTAGTGCAAATGTTCAACAAAAAGCAAGCAGAAAATCCTGGGTTTTGCTACTCGTTTGAGCTAGATGGAGAGAACAAAGTCAGAAGCTTATTCTGGACAGATGTCAGGTCAAGAATTATGCACGACATTTGTGGTGATTGCATAAGTTTTGACACTACATTCCTAACAAACAAATACAATCTCCCTTTCACGCCTTTCGTTGGAATATCACCACATGGAAACACATACTTGTTTGCGTGTGCATTCATTATCAATGAGACAGCAAATACATTCGCTTGGTTGTTTGAACAATTCTTGATGGCCATGGGAGGGAAGCATCCAATATCGATCATCACAGATCAAGACAAAGCTATGCAACAAGCAATAGAAAGAGTTTTCCCTAATACTGTACACAGAAGCTGCTTGTTTCATATAAATAAAAAGGCAGAGGAAAAAGTAGGACCCTGTTTCCAAGCAAACGAGGGCTTGTATGAGGACTTCCAAGACATAGTGGACAACTCACTGACAGTGGAAGAGTTTGAAACACATTGGACAGAAATGATAGATAAGTATGAAGTTCACCACATAAAATACTTCAGTGACATGTGGGAAAACAGGAAAAAATTTATTCCTGTATATTTCAAGGACAAATTCTTCCCATTCATACAAACAACAGCTAGGAGTGAGGGGACAAATGCCCTATTCAAAAAGGGTGTTGGAGCGAAGTTCAGTGCTACAAGCTTCTTAAGAGAGTATGACAGGATAATTGATGTTGTTCACGATAGGGAGGGAGAATGTGACCACAACTCAAGAAACAAGAAAGTTGCCATGAAAGCATTTTGGTCGAAATATGGAATAGAAAGGCAAGCTCACGAACTATACAACCTTGGCATCTTCAGGAAATTTCAACAAAAAATGGCAGACACCACAAGACTTAACGTGTATGAACAAGAAAAAGACAGATGCTACCTTGTATGCCAATCTGAAAGCTATCCCCTAAAGGAGCTAAGAAAAAGAAAATACCTAGTGCAACTTTGCCTAAAAGAAGAAGAGTACTCTTGCATATGTTGTACGTTCCAAAAAGATGGAATATTATGCTCGCACATTCTGCGAGTAATGATCCATCTAAACATCGAGAAGATACCGGACAAATACATCATAGACAGGTGGCGCAAGAATGACTACAAAATAGATGTGACAAAGACAGCAGCAGTTGCAGCAGAGAATTCGACATTGAGATACAACGTGTTAGCAAGGAAATTGGTGCATGTTGCATCCAATGCATCAAAAAAGAAAAGGAAATATGAATACCTCCTAGGAGAATTGGACAGGATACAGAAAAGACTGCGAGAAATGGATGATGAAGAAGATACTGGAGATGAAGGGCAGACTGTGACCACAAGAACGATCACTTTCATACCAACAACAGGGACTGGAGAAGGGGCGACCACAGTACTGACAATACAAGACCCAGATATAGCCAAAACAAAAGGCAGGCCGAGAATGCTCACTATACGTGAAGCAATAAAGCAAAACAAGTTCTACAAATGCTCGCACTGTGGATCGGACAAGAACACCCGCAAGAATTGCACCAACCTTGACAAAGAATACAATTTACCAAGAAGCAACCGACGGAAGCAGTCCAACCCTAGGAATGTAAAGAAAGGTATTGTAAGGAACTATTTGTACTTTCCGTACTACACTTCAATTCAGTGCTTGAAAAATAACAAAACAATTGTAGGGGGGGAGAAGGGAGGCAGCAAGCAAAGGACCAAAACGAACAAGAAGGACAAGTCAGCAACAACTGAATCCTAGGGAGCAAGGATCTTGGAAGGACAGATGAGAAGATAGATAACTCTTGGCAAACAACAACGAAAAGAGGCGTAGAGAAAAACTCTACGTCAAAGATTGCTACAAAACAGTACTTGGTTTGTGCTTTGTGGAGCAAGCATTGATAGCTACCTAGTAACTACCATATTCAAAATGTTTTTCCCTTGCCGGATGAAAGTTTTGTATTCATATTGTTTAAGATTATTTGGCTGAGTTATAAATACATGAAGCAAAAGTAACAAAAAAAGAGCATCGAACAGCTACTTAGAGAATACAAAAAAAAGTAGAACAGAAAAGTAGCAGAAAAAAGATTTACCTTCGCAGCCACTCAAAAATATTGCTTACTCGGACTTGTTCAAAGAACTTCATGACTATATAACAACACTGCACACAAAAAATAAGAAGAGAAAAAAATGTAAAATAATTAAAATACATGAAATACAACAATAAATAAGAAAATATAAATGTTGAAGGTAGGTATAAACAATAACGATATGCTGAGAAGAAATGGATGAATAGGTAAAAGAAACTTACTTTGTACGAGTCATAAGTATGAAGACTGGAAATATCAAGAAACAGAAGAGTGGCACAACCCATTCAGGAAAAAAGTAAGAAAAACACACAAACCATTTCAGGTAAAAAAATAGCTAACAATCCAGCAGAAAAGCATTCGCAGGAACAAAAAGGAATCTAAAACTGCTACATGGGCGATGATACAAGTCATCGGCCCAGAAAGTACATTGAATTAGAACATTCTTGCACTGGTAATACTGTTGTACCAACGAAACACATCGCTAAACCTATACAAAAGCTAATAAAAGGATGGATGGATCTCCAGTCTTGTTGATCACCATGGAATTCCGCAAGCGAGACCACCAAGGGAAGCCTTCATGCTTGATCTTCACCCAAAAAGACAAAGTCGCATATCTACTTCTGCAGCATGCACGTACAGTGAAAAAAGTTGTCAAGCACTAAGAATATAGAAAAACAACACGAAAACAAAGGAGGATTAAAAAATAAACAGCAAAAAATAGAGATTAAACTCACATCGCCAAAAAAGTTTGTTACAAATGTTTTGTCAGCACTATTGAAGGTGCTGAAATAAAGTTCATTTGCCAGCTTGATCCTGATGTTATCAATATCAACACTGCTGAAAAGATTGCCAATTGGAGTCCTAGGAGTCCAGTGCTTCATGTACATCACAGAGAAAATCCCACAATCATGCCTAAAAAATAAAAAATGTGCAACAATAATTATGCCACATGAACTTAAAAACACGACCATGAACATACAGAGAACACTGCACGTACGTGTTAGTTTTCTTGGGGACAGCAGGATACACAATGTCAAAATTTTCAAAGTCAATACGCTTCCTCATGATAGGAGTCACATACATGTCCCAAATTTTGATGAAGTTATTGACCAAAAAATAACACGAGGAACAAACACAGTGAGAAGTAAGGACACAAACCAAAAAATTAAAGTGGGAAACGAACATAAAGCCAGACAAAGAACTTACCATCGTGTCACGAATGTCCAGATGAAAATCCGAGAATTGGTCGTAGAAAGAATCAAGGAAAACAAACAATCTCTCCTTCAAGCAAACCACAAAAGAAAACCAGTGATTGAATCTACAGATTGGGAAGTACAACTGCAAAACAAACAACACATCAAACAAAAGACAGATGGGACCTCATACAAAAGCTACGACGATACTAAAAACAAGAAGATGACATTAGAAAAGTACAAAATAGAATTCACTTATACCATATTGCTTCTCCACATGGGAAAAGCTCTGCTAGCACCATTGAAAGCATTGCCAACTATCTCTTCATTAGAGCCATCCAAAATCGTTTCCTATGTGTGAGAAATGAACAAAAGGAGTAGCTGGAGACGACAAAGGACGAGCCTCTTGCTGAACTGGAATAGCATCAACTTTAGTAAACTCCCCATTAGCGATAACGGAATGAATTGAGGCAGACTTGTTAGCTGCAAAACAGAAAACGCAAAAGCAAAAAAGCAGTCAAAATAACGCAAAACACAAAGGGGCGATGACTAAGAAAAATAGCTAAACATAATAAAAGAAAAGGGACTAACCAAAAGAGAACTTGCTCATTGACTGATTCTCACTGCCAGAAACTTTTGGCGTAGATGATTGCAATAGACATTCCAAAGCATTAATAACAAGAGACTCTGCCCAATCTATGAATATCTTAGGCTTATCTTGGTTCCTAGTTTGAACAAGCTCAATGACATCCAAAGCAGCCTGAAACACAAGAGACCAAATCAAAAAAAAAGCAAAAAATGAAAAATGCTAAAAAAAACTACAAAACTCAGTACAACAAAAATACCTGAGAACCAAAGCGAGGACCGACAATACTTTGCACTTTCATTGCAAAAGAACAATCAGAAGGGCCAATATCAACACTCTTACTGCCAGATGATTTTTGAACAGAACCCTATAACAAATACAACAAATAAAAATGCATATTCAGAAACAAAGACACTAAAAGCAACAAAGCCCTAAAAGAAAAAGCAGAAATTGAAGGAACAAAAAAGAGATAACCTGCAAATTACTTGGAGCACAAGAACGCTTCAAGGGCCTCTTTCCAAAAGAGCGGCTGTTATTCCTGTCAAGCTCTGCAAATTGCTTTAATTTGTTTCCTCTCCAAGCAAGAATACGAGGTTTCACGTCGAGGACAGAGTGAAGACCAAAGTTCAAATGATCAAGGTATGAGACCTACAAAACAAACACAAACACAAAACAGCAACAAATAAGACAACTTAGTGCTGAACTGAAAATAAATAAATACAAAAGATTAAGAACTATATAGAAAGAAATAAAGAAAACTTACAGCAAAAGCGTAATGGCATCCACCGAAGGTCACTGATCTTTTGGAAGCAACTTTAGTAGCATCCTTAAATTTCTTTATGCTACTCAAAAGCCACTCATAAACAAAACTAGACAAATCGTAAGAACATACAGACTGACAATCCCGAAAGATGTGGAGATACTTTGGACTAGGACTGAGGCTAGAGTTGGGACAAAGGAAAGAAGAGAAAGCAACAATCATGAAACAGATGAAGATGTCTTCATCTGATAATTCAACTTCAGCTGATTTGAGTTTGTTTGCGAAAAATGACACTGGGAGAATACTGGTAACATTGAAATGAGAGAGGATAAAATCACGGCCAGACTCCGGATCACAAACAAGAGGTTCACCATCTACTGGGAGGTCAAGTATGTCATGGATATCATATTTAGTTAAGGGGATGAATTTCCTTTTCAACTGAAACTCAGAAGCGGGAACATCAAATCTAGATGCAAGCCACTTAACAAGCCTAAGGGGAACCTCAGTCAGGACAAAATTGAGAAGACAACCCATGCCATAGTTCTGAATAACACCCTTGTACCTATCACGCATGCCATCAATAACTCCTGAAAAGAACTTTCCAGAATATCTAGTAAATGTTGGACAAACTGGGAAATCAGAAGATCGTTTCTGCCTCTACAAAAAAAAAGATAACAAGGACTACGTTAATAAAGCAAAAACTAAACTAAAATATACAAAGTGTGATACCCCATCAAAAAAACATCAGACACTCAACCCCGAGAAAAAATGAGAAAAAAACGGAAAGTTACACTGAAAAGAGAAAGAGGTACATTTACACAATACAAACGCACATGATTACACTGGGCAAAATGCATAAAAGGGGGTGAAATTACAGCGAAAAAATATATTGGATTACATTGTGAATCACATGCAAATTACATAGTAATTAAGAGAAAAATACAGAAAAAATAGGCGCTACCATACAAATTGCGTAGTGATTATCAGTCAAACTTACGGTGTAAAAAAAGGGCATCGGATTACAATGTACATATGGGTAAAATTACACTATTAAAAAGGGTGTTACAGTATAACTACCATACAAATTACACAATAGTAACCAGTCAAAATAACTGAGTTAAAAATAGGCATCAGATTACCGTGTATATATGACTAAATTTACACTGTAAAAAGGAGGAGGGAGTGGTACAGGATTACAGTGTAACTGCATACAAATTACACAGTGATTATCAGTCAACTTACGGTGTAAAAGGGTGTCGGATTACAGTGTAGATACGGGTAAAATTACACTGTAAAAAGGGTGTTACACTGTAACTATCATACAAATTACATAGTAATTACTGAGTTCAGATCACAAGTGTAATTTTTACTGAGCATGGGCATCAGATTACAGTGGGCAAAAATACACTGTAAAAAAAGGTATTGGATTACATTGTAACTACCATACAAAATTACACAGTAAAAAGAGCAGGGGCATCAGATTACAGGGGCATCAGATTACACTGAAAAAAAGGTGTTGGATTACATTGTAACTACCATACAAAATTACACAAATGATTATATGATTATAGTGTAACTAAAAAACAAATTTCACAGTAATTATCAGTCAAAAGCAATCAGTAAAATGCAGTGAAAAAAAGGAAGAGAAAAGAAAAATACTTACAACATTCCTTCTGCTAGCAGATGCTAACTTTCTCTTCAGGTACTTGACTTTCTGATCAAAAAACATAAAACATAAATCATCAAGCCAACATAAGAAAAAATGTGGACTGAAACCATCAAACACTTCATCATCAGCAGGTTATGAAAAAATCACTTACATTATTCACATAAAAATTGTAAAGAGCTTTACCCAACTCTTCATCGTCACCAGAACAACCCCGCAAAAAAAGAAAAAACCGGAATAAAATAAAAAGAAAGAAAAAAAGAAACACAAAACGAAAATGAAAAAGAATGTAAGAAGACAAATAATAACTACCAAAGACATAGCATTAGAACCATCGTCAGCAAAATCATCAGGCACGTAAGGTTCTTTCAAAGAATCAGCGCTCTCGACCGAAGAAACTAGGGGAACATCCTTGGGACGGGCTTTCCGCAGTCTGCCCATTGAGACACTACCTGAAAAACAAGGGACAGAAAAAATGGGCCTCAAAATATAGAAATGCAAAAATTAAAGCTGAAGGAAAATAACACTGCATGGAAAATTACACTCTACGAATGCATAAAGTATAGTGTGACTAGCATACAAATTACACCGTAAAAAAGGGTGAAGTTACAGTGTAAAAATGCATCAGATTACAGTGTAATTACAGGGGTAAAAAAGGGTGAAGTTACAGTGTAAAAATGCATCAAATTACAGAGTAATTGTAGTGTAAAAAAAGGTGAAGTTACAGTGTAAAAATGCATCAGATTACAGTGTAAAAATGCATCAAATTACACAGATTACTGTGCAACGGATTACAGTGTAAAAAAGGGGGCATCGGATTCTAGCAGTAATTACACTGTAAAATGGGCAGACTACATACAAATTACACAGTAATTACACTACAAGAATTACACTACAAGCAATCAACTGAAAATGGACAGATTACAGTGCAAGTACACTACAAATTACACAGTAATAGTGCCATCATAATTACACTGAAACTCTGGCACAAATTACACAGTAGTTACAATGAAAATTACACTGTAACTTTGGCGCAAATTACACTGTGATGGAACATTGCAAACAACCTATTGGTCAAATTACACAGTAATTCTAGTGAAAAATACACTGAAACTATGCAGTGAATTACACTGAAGTTATAGAGAAACTAAGTTACAATGAAACTAAGTTGCATATTATGAAACTAAGGGACAATTACGCAGAAGTTATCGTGAAGATTACACTGAAACTAAGTTGTGTATTACACTGAAACTACGGGACAATTACACAGCAATAATAGCACAAAATCACAGTGTAAATATAGCACAAAATTACACTGAGAATTGGGACATGTTACAGTGTAAAATACACTGAGAATTTAGAAGGTTAAATTACAGAGTAAAAATAAGGTTAGATTACAATGTAAATAGTTATTCTAGGGCACATTATACTGAAAAAACTGAAACTATGACGGATTACACGGTAAATGCTGGTTAAATTACACTACCATTATGGGGTGAAAACAGTGAAAATGCTGGTTAAATTACACTGCATGTGAACACTGAACAAACAACCCCTACAAAACAAATTCAGACTGTTGCAAAACAAATTCACAGTGACACCATCCATAGGGCAGTCATGACGAATACTAGGAGAAACAACTACAACCCCTCCAACTACCACTGTGACTACCTCTACCACCTGCAGCAAAATGTAAACTACATCCACATCTACAAAAACAGGGGAGAACTGTAGCAAAAATGTTACTACCACCCCTACAGAACCTAGAACAACACATGGGCAAACACTACAGGCAGCTACAAGCAACTACAACAACTAAGAACAACTACAAGCAGGTGAGGAAGAAATTCTACAGGACCTGAAGAAATTCAGACACACCTACAAGATTGTAGGATGGAGCATCTCTAACTAGAAAATTCGTAGTGAAATCAACCCTACAACAATCACTAGGACTACATCCACCACCTACAGCAGCAATCTAAGGCTCACAAATCACAACTACAAGCAGGGGGGCGGCCTATAACCCGCAGCTGCAAGCTCCAACACAACTCACTCGAGCGGGAGCAGAGGGGGAATTGCCGAACTACCAAGAGGACGGACTTGAGCACCCCTTCCACGGATCCACCAACAACAACACAACATCACCTACAACCGCTACAGGGAACCACGAGCAGAAACATGCGAAATCCGAATCCACATACAGGAATTTCATAGACATTGAGACTAGGGGACGCCACCACACCGAGCTAGTTCACGCATGCAAACTGGACCTAAACAGAACACCCAACCTAACGGAGAAAAACATGCACGGACTTCGGACTGGCTAGAGCAAGTGCATCATCCATGGTCCGCCGGCACCTCCGGCTCAACTCAGCAGCGCTATGCCCCCGTCTACAGGCGCCGTTGGGGGCAGGCGGGCGGGAAGTGCCCTGGCTCCCTGCAGAACTGGCACGCATCGTAGCCCCTAAACGCGGCGTACGGGTCACCGCGGCCGCCGGTGCGCGTGGGGCAGTCCCTGGGCTGGTGCCCCAGCTTGCCGCACGTCTCGCACCGGATGTCGGCGGTCTCTGTGGTGGCGCAGTCCTCGTCCGTGTGGCCCGCGCCGCTGCAGACGCCGCAGCGAGCTGCGCCGTCGGGGTCGAAGCCGGCGGGGGTGGTGCAGAGGGCCTCCAAGTGGCCGTTGCCCCCGCAGCGTGAGCATGGCGAGGCGGCACAGTGGTTCCTGCGGTGGGTGTGGGAGCCGCAGGCCGAGCACTGGACGGATGACATGGCTGAGAGCGAGGAGGATGGAGGCGGTGCAAAGGAGGCGAAGGGTTCGGGAAAGCTATGGAGTTGAGCTGATCGAGGAAGGAAGGAAGAGTGTTGTGTTCAGTCGAGCGGGTTCCCTTTTTATGCTCCTCGCGAAGGCCATGGATAGGGTCTCCTTCCTTCAATAATGCAACGCCAACGGCTGAACTGTTGCGGTAGCCTATGAAGCACCGATACGGCGACACAGATACGGCGATACGGGATACGGCAATTTCTAAAAACAGCAATACGGCGATACGGCGAATATATATAAATAATTAATAAAATGACATGTAATAAAATACAAAACATAATAGAATGCTTGAGATGAGATCAATATGCTGTCCCATTGGTTGCTTGATTTCCTCCATGCCTCTTTTCAAGTCTTGGATGACCATCCAGGTCCTCAACTCATCATGGTGAATTTGTTTGCCTATTCTACTCCGGGCAGATGCCATGTCGTGTTCCCAGCAATAGCAATAACATAAACAACAAATTGCAAGCAGTAGCAGACAGTACATGAGCAAGCAATAGGAAGTAGCAGCACAGCATCAGCAACCAATTGCAATATGCAAGAAGCCAGCCAAGCATCGTTGGTCCGGTTTGTAACCGAACAGGGAACCAAGAACTATTGAAAAAATAAAACACGAATGGATAGACAACTAGAGAGCAGTAGAGTTTGCCGGATCTATTTTACCTCGCTCTTGCCGGCAAGTGGCAACGGCGACGGCGCCGGAGAAGATTCTAGTCAACCGAGGCGGCGGCGTGGCACCTAGACATGGCAGCGAGGCAATCCCAGGCGCCGGCGGCAAACTACTCCAGTCTGCGACGACGGCCGGCGGGGAGGCGAGTCCAGGCGGCGGCGGCGGTGTCTCCTTCCTTCAATAATGCAACGCCAACTGCTGGACTGTTGCGGTAGCAAGCACACACGCATGCATGCAGTCTGGTCCGTGAGGTAAGAAATCAAATCTCTGGCCAAAACTCAAGACTGCATATCATATGTACTGGGTACAATACAATCACACACGCATGCATAATATCTTGCCTGTCGTCACCAGATCAAATTCTTTGATTGGACATGTCATGTCTTCTGCCGTTCTGTGTTGCGCTTACGTACCGGCGACCTCACCATCAAACTCCAGTAACTGCAATTTTCTCTTAATTTTTAAACTTCTTTCTATGTGGATGAATCAACCTTCTTGCATGTTTTTTGAAACTTGCGTCGACTGCAATTTTCATCAGGAGTCGATCAACTGCAAATTTTCAACTTCTTGCTATGTGGATGAATCAATCTTCTTGCATGTTTTTTGAAACTTGCGTCGTGCCTCATGTCATGTGTTAGCAATCCAAGTAAACAGAGGACACAACAAACACCCTCATGCATGCCTCGTTTCCGCTACAGCAACACCAATGCATGCAAGCCTGCATGCATGAACCACTTTCACGTGCTCCGGTCCAGTCCAGTGCATCTCTACGCATGCACGCATGATACCTTGGTCATGCCTCGTCACCAGATCAAATCCTGCGATGCATATGATGCATGTAGCAGAGTGGCTAATACCACACAACAAGCACTTTTTTAGATAAGCACACAACAAGCACTAGATCCAATTGCATGCTATCTCACACGGTATAAACTATGCTAACTTCTTCTATGAAACACATTTTTCCGATGATTTTATGAAACAACTTGAATGTATGGCATAATTATTATCGTTGTAGGCCATTGACTTACCAAGCATGCAAAGTATTATTCCATCTGTAAACTAATATAAGACCTTTTAGATCACTAAAGTCATGTAAAGAACAATGGGGGCATCCAGTAGGGGTATCATGGGTGCATGGCACCCCCTCCAAATGTAATCAAAATCGGTATATTTAGGCGCTCATTCCCTCGATGTCTCGCCCAAACTAGGCTGCCTCCAAGGCCCAAACTGGCGCCCAACCAGGCCAGCGATGGGAGAAGCTACGCACGACGCCGAACGCCTGGGAATCGCTAGGTGAAGCAAGAAGCTGGCTACGGAAGCTTGATTTGTGAAGTTTCGCAGAGTTGGAAGAGATCAGAACACGCCCTTAGTCGGGCGGGTGGACTATGAGTAGTTCCCTTTCTATCTTGGTTCTGGGTGAAACTTTAGTTCCTGGAGAGAGATCAGGCCAAGTACGAAACAAATCAATCCGTGCACTGTACAGTATTGAACAAGCTAGAAAATCTTTAGTCATAAGTCAAAAGTGCAATTTTTTTTGGCGAGCAAAGTCCAAAGTGCATCCGTATGCACAATGACACATGCATATCATATCTTGGCGATCGTCACGAGATCAAATCACTTGATGCACCATTGTCCTGCTGAACCCACTATGTAGCAGGCGCCAAAGAAAGACGACGACGAAAGGACTCAAATAAGAAGTCAGCGAGCCATTGTTCATAAGTTGACCACTGGCTGCGTGCTCACACACAGGCGGTACGTACGTGCATGCAGGCATGTGTAGATGCTCCTGTTTGCCGGTGGAGTGATGTGGAGTAGACTCACGCGGTGCATGCGTCGTGTTGTGATGGATCGATGCGAGCAGACCGCAAGCAAAAGCTGCAGGAGGAACAGGGGTGCGCCATCCTTGTGGCCCAGCGCTCGCGTCGTCCGATCCTATAATTTGCCCGGGATTTCCTTTTATTATTATTTCTTTCTTTTCTATTTTGCTTTTATTCCTTATTATATTTTGTTAATGTCAGATAAACCACTTTTTTAGCAAAATAAACATGAAACTTCTGTTCATGAAATATTTGAAAATTTTAGTTGCCCACAGAAAAAACATTCATCATGCATTGCGAAAGAGGTACTCCCTCCGTCCGGGTTTATTAGGCCTCTTAGCATCACAAGCATGTCCCTTTTTATAAGGCCCCGCTTTGGGAAGGTTCATGCATACAACCATTTCATTGGTTGCATTGAAGGCCATTGTTGTTGGTGCCATGGCTGGAAAATTAATACACTTCATGCATGCTTTTTTATTGGTTGCATGCATGTGAGAGAGTGCATTGGGAGTGAAATGAAGGATTTAATGTGAGCAAATTACAATCTGTCTTGGTCTAAGAGAAGTTGTCTTTAGGCCTAATAAACCCGGATGGAGGGAGTAGCAAGATTCGTTCCTTCGGTATGGTGGAGGCGAACTGGAGGGAGCCGGGTGGAGGCCCTGGCCTAGCACGACACTGCCGCCAACTTTGGTTGGAGAAGCCATCTCGATCCGATCAATTGGATCTGCACGTGGCTCGAAATAGACAAATTTGGGGGTGCAAGCAGCGGATCGATATGGCAAGGCATGGGACAGATGATCTACGCAGGTTCGGACCCTCCGTTCGAGAAGAATAAGATCCTACTCATGTCTTTGATGGCTGTGTTGCTCGTGTACTCACCGGCACTCGGGAGGATCGATAGGAAGATCTATTCTTGGGTTGCAAACTCCCGGCCTCGGTGGAGAGAAAGAAGATGGGGATAGGTGAAAACCCTAGCCCTAGAGTGATTTGGAATGTCTCCCCTGCCGGACCCTCCCTTGATCGAATTTATACTGGCTCGGGCTTGGTTAGATTACTCAGGTCGGATGGAGGTGGGCTTGCTCCGCTATCCTGGCTTGGTTATGGTGGCACGTCCTTGCACTTCGACTTCTAGGCTTCGTTGGTTAACAAGGTTCCCAGCCAGAGACCCCAACATGCATTGCTGTCGCAGCCCAAAGTCATCAGTTCCCGGCTCTGAAACAGTTTGGCAGAGTTGGCGCGAATAGAAAAGAAAAGGAGTGATTCCATGAAAGAAATCTAGATTTTCACACAAGACATATGAAAGATATATAGATTCAACCATGCAATGCAAGCAATACATATAACAGTTCCACGCATCTCAAGTTCTCAACTCGATCGATCTAAAGACACTAGCTAACACACGCACAGACGAGGATGCATAATTGCGTAGAGTTTCAGACTAGTGCAAACTGCTGGACCTAAACAGAACACGCAACGTCGCAACCTAATGGAGAAGACAAACATGCACGAACTTCCGACTGGCTACCTGGCTAGAGCAAGTGCATCGTCCGGGATACCTCCGGCAACACTCAACGGCTCTCTACTTGTCTACCGGCGCCATTGGGGGCAGGCGGGCAGGAAGTGCCCCGGCTCGCCGCAGAAGGCGCAGGCGTCGTACCCCCTCCACGCGGCGTACCGGTCGCCGGGGCCGCCGGTGCGCGTGGGGCAGTCCCAGGGCCTGTGCCCCAGCTTGCTGCAGGTCTCGCACCGGATGTGGGCGGTCTTTGTGGTGGTGCAGTCCTCGTCCGCGTGGCCCGCGCCGCTGCAGACGATGCAGCGAGCTGCCGGCGGGGTCGAAGCCGGTGGGGGTGGTGCAGAGAGCCTCGAAGTGGCCGTTGCCCCCGCAGCGTGAGCACGGCGAGGCGACGCGGTGGTTCCTGCGGTGGGTGCGGGAGCCGCAGGCCGAGCTTAGGTAGGAGGACGACAGGAGGGAGGCTGCCTGGGACGTCGTACAGGGAAAAAAATTCTATGAGACCAAGTCTCACGGATTAGCAGGTGAGACCCATTCTGATGGATGACACGTGGCATTCACAAATCACAAAGCATCGACCCCACCCTCCACCTGAAATCAGGGAGGGAGAGATTAGATGCTTTGTGATTTGTGAATTGCCACATGTCATCCATCAGGACGGATCTCACCTGGTTTATATGAGACCTGGTCTCATATAATTTTTTTTCGTTGTACAGGGCCGAAGGGGTTGGGAAAGCTAGCTACGGATATGGATATGGAGACGAGCTGAATATAATCGATCGAACCTTTGGCTTTGTTGCGTTTATATAGAGCGCGGTCTAACACCGACTCGATGATTGAAGTAAATTACGTACCTGACTACAATTCACAAATTAGGACTGTTGCGGAAAGGCTGGGTAGATGCACGATAATAAGGAAAGAGAAAAAACAATTCAATAAAAAGGAAAGAGAAAAAAAATAGGCGCTGCTACGCGTCCACAGGCCGATCCACGCGATACGTCCATCACCTCGATGGCCGTTCGATCTACACGCGCACAGCCGTCCGATCGATCTCCTGGCACGCTGTTCGGTAGCCTCCTCCACTCATTAGTTCCTGAAAGAACGGCCGAGTTGCAGAAACAAGCCCTTTGTACCGGCCCCGACAGACTTGCACCCAGCGCGGCGCCGCCCCCAACCACAGCAAAATCAGCCACCGCCGGCATGCGGGACTGCGGTTGCCTAGCCGACGTCGACCACCTAGCCGCCGCCTCCGTCCCAGCCGCACGGTGCTCCAACCACTAGTGATTCTGCAACAACCAGACACAACATATTCGGATTTCTCATGGGCTTTTGGCGCAATATCTCATCTAAAACAACAATACCATGCTCGCCACCCCTCCTTTGCACTTATGCATGTAAACATCTTGTGTCCTAGCCTCGTAAGGCTTCTGCACCAGCTGAGCAAATTGGGCACTGAGGAGATACTTTAATGTGTCCAAGCGAAATCGAGAGCTTGAGCGATGATTTCATGGAGACCCAGGGCTCACCACTCTTAATTAGAGCTTCACATGCACCTCTAACCCCACGCACCTCCGAGACACGGGCGAGACGCCTAGCCAGCCACCGCCTATCAAAAAAAACTAAGGTTTCTCTGCCTCTCGCCGATGCCCGCGTCGGTCCGCCCCGTCTACCGTGGCCTTAGGGCCATGGGGACGGAATGGATCCCGGTCCTTGTCAGTGGGAGGGCTCCGTTTTAGATCCTTTTTTGAGATTTGTTAGGGTTTGTGTCCTAGTCAGGAAGGCAAGACGGCGGCGACTTCCTGAAGTTGGAATAAAGGTCTCCCCGCCTAGTCCTTGTTCTGATGATGCCTCTAGCATCATCGGTGGGCATGTCGAGGTGTGTCTCCGGTGAGTCTGTCTCTGGTGGATTTGCTCGGATCTGTTTGTCGGTCGTCTTTGTTTGTGTGTCTTCAGGTTGGATCCTTCTTATCTACACTCTTCATCAGCGGCGGTTGCTGTTCTGGTGCGTTGGTTCTACGGGGCCTTAGCACGACGACTTCCCGATTGTCTACTACAACAAGGTTTGCCCGGCTCCGGCGAGGGAGGGGCGATGACAGCGGCGGGCCTTCGACTCGCTTCAGTGCTCGTAGTCGTCGCTAGGTGGTCTACGGATCTGAATGTAATTTTTATAATTTCTAGTGTTCGTTATACTACCATGATTGAAGATGATAGATCAAAAGTTTATCCCCAAAAAAAAACGCAGACACCAATTCCAAATCTTCACGACAAAAATATAGAAACAAAATTGAAGAAGAAAAGGCTTCTTGGGCCAAAGCCCGTTAAGGGAGGCACGGAGTACCAATCGATAACGAGTTCTTCTTCGATATCTATAAACAAGCTATATATAATTGCGGGAATTGAAGAGATCGATCGAGACTTGGAGGCACGTATCCACGCAATGCAACCATCGACGCCTATGACGGCCGAGTCATGGCTAGTATCGAGGTCAGCCGAGACCACCGGCCTCGACTACGACGAACACCACGTCCTGCGCGCCACGGACCTGCGCTTCTCCCTCGGGGGCCGCCGCATGTTCCCCGTCCGCCTCCGCCCGGACCCGGAGGAACCCCGCGGTCTCCTCGCCGCCGTGGACTCCGCGCTCGCGCGGCGCAGCGACGACGACGACGTGGAGGCCCTCGAGATCTCCTTCGTCTACCGCGACTGCCACGACGAGTGCCTCTTCATGGAATTACGGGGTAAAGGCGGGTCCCATTACGAGTACCTCACGAGGCACGAGCACGCCGCCGACGTCACGTCCGCGCACCTGGCCCGCTGGCTGCGCTTCGTCGAGCGCCGCGTCACCGGCAGCTTCACGCTCGCCGTGCCCACGGTGCCGCCGAGCAAGTCCGTAGATGAGGGCGGCGATGGGGACAATGCGCACGTGAGGGAGCTGATCGCCGAGCTGCCCGCCTCGGCGAGAGCAACGACGATGAGCCTGGCCCTGGGCAACGCCACCCTCAAGGTCCCCGTCGCTGGCGTCGGAGCCTTCCACGCGCTCACGGACCTCGTGCTCAGGCTGGCCAGGATCGACCCCAGCGGCGCGGACGAGCACAATCTCGGCCGCATGCTGTCCTCGTCGTGCTGCCCGCGGCTGCGGCGCCTCCAGCTGGAGTACATCGTCGGGATTGCCACGCTCCGTCTGGACGCCGCCGACACTCTCGAGGACCTCCGGCTGGAGAGCCTCCCGGACATGTTGTCGGTGGACGTGAACGCGCCAGGCCTCCGCGAGCTGCACATTTTCCTTCCCGAGGAGGCCGCGGCCACAAGGGTCTCAGCCCCGAGGCTAGAGATGGTGTCCTGCTCCGGCACCTCGGACCACCTACCGCTGGAGCTCGCCGGTGGGGCATCAGCTAACGTCCGGCGTCTGCAAAGCCTCGGGCTATGGTCGCATGGCCATCCCCCGGGCCACCCAGAGGGATACATCAATGCCGGCGTCGTGTGGCTGCTGGAGCAATGCTCTGCCGCGGAGAGCCTGAATGTGAACATATCCCCGCCGTTCTGCGAGGAGATGGGCAGCGAAGAGATAATGAGCCTCATGCCGGCGCTCCCCAATGTCACCGACCTGGAGATAGAAATAACCATGTCATCAGGCCACCGCTTTGGTGCCAGCGTCGCCAGGTTCATCCGCCAATGCAGCAACGTCCGACTACTCTCCGTTGATGTCAAAGACACGGTAGGCTCATCACATCACGTCCGTCGATTGCAAAATTAAGCACTGATAACTACTCCTTTCATTCAAAAAAGCTTGTCCCAAGCTTGTGTCCTCTTAAATGGATGTATCTAGCACTAACTTGATGCTGGATACATCCATTTAAGGAAGAGGAAGTAGATGATAATGGTCTTTTCGTAGGGGAGCTAATCATATTGTTCTTGTTGTTTGATCCATGCAGTACTACACACTGTGCACCAACCCTAGATGCTTCTGCGGCTCAGATTGCGAGGGGAACGTGGAGATGTCGCTGCCACACCTCATAGAAGCCAAGGTCTCCGGCGTGCGCCCGGTGGAGGATCACATGAACCTGGTGCGGCGGCTGGTGACGAGCGCGCCAATGCTAGAGAGGATGACCGTAGAGTTTGAGTTGTGGTCGCCGTCTTGGAAGAAGGATAGAGGCTATAGGGTTGTTGTCAAGGATGACCTCCCAGCCTGCGATGGAGCGCGCTGGACTCCCGTTGACGACGATGGGTTGTGCTATGAGTGGACGCCGGAGAAGCCAGGTGGTGAAGCAGTTGAAGAAGAGGCTTTGAAAGCTCGCTTAAGCAAACTTGACATATAACTCCCCCAAAATAGATCATCTTCAAATTTAGGCTTTGTTTGTGGCTGCTGAATTGTTCAGTGTTGTGTTTATTTTATTATACTCCCTCCGTATTTACTCCACATATTAGATTTGATCAAAGTCAAACTTAATAAACTTTAACCAAGTTTATAGATAAAAATATTAACATATACAATAAAAATCAATACCATTAGATTCATTATTGAATTTATACTTTCAAATCATATATATTTGCTATTGTAAATGTTATTTTTTTCTATAAACTTGATCAAAGTTTATGAAGTTTGACTTCAGTCAAATATAATATGCAAAGTAAATAAAAAACGGAGGGAGTACTTTATACTGCTGAAAATTGAGCATGAATGGACGGAGAAGGTTCTGGTGCAGGATGCACGGCGATGAATATGGATGGGTCGGAGCAGTCTGGCGCATACGTGGAGGACGTCCATACGCCCGCAAACCTCCTACAGGACCGTTGAGTGTGAGTATGGTTTGTAAGAATTCGGATGCCCACAAACATTTCAAGGAAGGCGTTGAAAGGTTCAAAGTGTCCGGACCTTACGGTCTGGACGTTTACGGACGGTTTGATGTAGGTTCCTACAGATTTATTTTCTTAGTTACAGTACAAAGTGCCCTTAGTTACAGTACTAATTGTATGTTCCTACAGATTTATTTTCTTTACAAAAGGACACGTGTAACCTTTGATTCTGACAAAAATACATACTTAGCCTGTTGATCAGCGGCCATTTCTATAAAAGAACAAAGGTTATGGACGTGTAGTTAAAGTACACATGGGCTCAAATGCTTTTGGTGTGAACAGTCAAATAAATAAATAGAAAAAAAATCAAAAATCTTGAATCTTTTTTTGTGTGGCATACTTTAAGAAATGTTTGTTGTGCATGTAAAATTTCATTATGAAATCACATTCGTGGAAGGTATTGTCAAAACAATGATGCTCAGCGTCGGTGGGCGTGTGGAGGTGTGTCTCCGGCGGATCTGTCCTTCGTGGATTTGCTTGGATCCGGTCGTAGTTTGCATACGTTTGTGTGTGTTCAAGTTGGATCCTTTTGATCTACGCTACTCTTCAATAGCGATGGTTGCTGTTCTGGTTCGCTAGTCCTATGGTTCTTAGCATGACGACTTTCCGGCTATCTACTACAACAAGTTTTGCTCGGCTCCGGCGAGGGAGGGGCGATGACGGCGGCGCGCCTTCGGCTCGCTTGAGTGCTTATAGTCGTCGCTAGCTGGTCTACGGATCTGGATTTAGTTTTTAGAGTGAATTCCGGTTTTTGCCCTTTATTTTGACATTTTTGACACTAATTACCCTATTTAGTGAGATTTCATCAATTTTACCCCATTTAGCAAAAGTGTTACCACAATTTACCCTGTTTAAAATTTTGTGAGCATTCTGACCAGTGGGTCATAATTGTCAGTCTAGCTGGCATGCCACGTCGGTGGTTTTTCCTGCTTATTTTACTCATCGTTGAACCGGGCCGTTCAGGGCACAGATTCTCCTGACCGGCTCGACATGATGGAGGTCACTCACATCACGTCCAACGCACAACGCTTGAGTCAGCCGCGCGCCACGCTGGCCTCCAGTCGCTTCTAGCTTGTGTTGCTTGCCCTAATCGAATGCATCGCCTGTCCAGGCTTCCGACCGAACGCACCCGTGAGGCTCACTCGAACCTAGGGTTAGGTATTATCCAACATCGGCGATGGCGACACCGACAGCGGTAGCGGTGGGTGTTGAAGGGCCGGTCGTGCGATTTCATACCTCCATAAGCAGGGCCGTATGGGCCGCCACATCAAGGTAAGAAACGACCCCGTGGATTTCGATGGCTCCATCAAGCTCGCCGACATCGGGCTGGGCACGTCCATGTACGTGACCCGCTGCACTGAGTTCTTCTTCTTACTTTGACGACATAGCAGGGACCTCATTGTTGGTTTTGAAATGCTAGATCGATTCACCAGGACCAAACGTGCAAGCTAGCCTGACAAGGAAGCTAGCACAGGTGGATTGATGAACAGTGCCACATGCACATGCACGCGTGCGAACGTGAACTAGCGCTACATCCGATCGGTCGATCACGATGCCGGTCGGCAGAACACCTGGGTAACTTGGCCATCGATGGAAGAAACTCTGATCGATAGATTGCAACAGGCTAGTCTCTAGCCTCACATTTCTTTATTGCTTTGATCTGGTGATATTAGAACGTGGTGTACAAAGATATATATAGCACCTAGCCCTAGCCAAACTGAGCCTATTTTGCTAAATGGGGTAAAAACGGATGAAATCCATTTAAATGGGGCAAATAGTGACAAAAATGTCAAGATAGGGGGTAAAAACCGGAATTCACTTTATATTTTGTTATTTTTGGTGTTCGGTGTACTGCCATGCATGATTGAAGATGAATAGATTAGAAGTTTCCCGCAAAAAAATGATTTCGTGATGAAACGTTGCATTCACAACAAACATTTCTTAAAGTATGCCACCAAAAAAATCAGTTTTTTTAATTCTCTAATTTTTTAAAATTTTATGTTCATACTAGGAGCATTTCAGCTCAGGTAGAAAGGTAGTTCCGAAAGGTTGTCATCTTTTCAAATCTTTCTAGAGAATAAAATGATCCTAGGTCATGCTTCATATTGTCCATCAAAAGAAGAAGAAAAAAACAGGTTTACCGCATGGTTCCAAATACAAAAAATTCAGTGACTCTACGACTTTAGTGCACCGATAAAGTATACACATTGACTTGTTTGGAATGGTACGGTTATTTTGTTGAAGCACAATTATCCTATGTTTGAAGAGGCGAGAAGTGAGCGTATTGACCAGCAGCTCAGCTCATAAACCACTACAAATATACAGAAAAAGGAATTTTCTGCTTCGCGACATGCGTACGAGAATTCAAGCGCATAAATGTTCACGGAGCGTGTAAATTGTTTTAGTTGGACGTGTTTCTTCACGAAGCTGGCCAACTAACCTCTCTGGTCTGGTCTGGTCCCAAACCCGGCGACGGCGGCGGAGCGATTCTTCAGTTTGGGTGGAGGGACTCTGTCTCTGCGGGACTTCTTCTGCAACGAGCCCCGGACTGACATCGTCTCGGCCCTATTCCAGCCTCAGCGAGTGAAGGAATGAGGTACAAAGCTGATGTAATCATGTTCTTTTCTTTCTCCGTAGAAGAATCCTATTATCCGGTGAAGCCAAAGGGAAAGGGACCTAGCTACCCACTGAAATTCACGTGCTACCATTCCTTTGAGATTGAGAATCCTGTCTTTCATGCAGAAATCGTCTTACAACCTTGTGAGTGAAGAAATAGGGTACCAGTTCCAACAAATGACTACATACGAAGCAAAATAAGTGATTCTTTACTCTAAAATATGTCTACATACATTCGTATATTGTAATCCATTTAAAATGTCTATAAAAAGACATATAGAGTATTTAGGAACAGAGGGAGTAGCATACTGTGAAACCAAATGAAGGGGCTTTCTTTCCTGTCCTGTGACACTCATGCAGCCATTCCTACGATCAAGGCGTGCTTGTTTTCGGTGCCGCCATTCCTACGAAACTGAGAAGAATGCTACGTCTTTCGTGTGGAAATCGTCCATCGATCCTCGCACCATAAGGAAAGAAGCGCATCCTCCAACTTGTCGCCTTTAGTTTGCTTGATGCCTTAGCGGGGCAACATAAGAAAAGAACCACATCCTCAAAGTTGTCTCTCACCTTTGGTTGATGCCTTGCAGGTCCCAATTCCCACACCCCAACCACACCTTCCACACAACTTCTCATTTCCATTCATTTGCCATTGTTGTAAACTGCACACCACCTTCTCCAAATCAAGCAAGATGGATGCCCAGGGCGCTGTCGACTCACTCCTTGGCCGCCTCACCGCCATCCTCGTCGACGAGGCGCAGCTGCTCGGCGGCCTCCATTGCGACGTGGAGTTCATCAAGGATGAGATGGAAAGCATGAACGGCCTGCTCCTCCACCTCATCGAGGCGCACCACCGCGACCACCAGGTGCGCGCTTGGATGAAGCAAGTCGTCGACCTCACCCGCGACTGCGAGGGCAACGTCGAGCTCTACATCCACAGCGTTACAGACGCTGGCCACCACGCTAGTGGCTTCCTGGGCTACTTGCGGCACATCGTCCGCTATGTGCGCACCATCCCGGAGAGGCACCGGATCGCAACGAGGATTCAGGAGCTTAAGGTCAGGGCACGCGATGTAGGCGACAGGAAGCTGAGGTATGGTGTCACCGTGCCACCGGCTGCTGACCAAGCTGACCCGATATTCATGGGCGACGTACCCCATGGATCAGAAGATGAGGAGGAAGATGCTCACAGACGCTCTCTTCTTATCAATTGTCCGGACGAAGTGGCTTATATTGAGAAAATCATTGATGATATCATCAAGTCTTTGCTAGCTGAGGAAGAACTTGTCCAAGATCCGGCAAACGGGGACTCACACCCTAGGATATTTCTTATAATCCCACCGAGGTATGATTACCTTGATATGGATATGATTACAAAGAAACTGTATAAGCGGAAAATGTGCTCATTTAGTTGCAAAGCCTTGGTCCACTACGGCAAGCAGTGCTTCTCTGAAGTCCACGTACTGCGGGAAATACTGCACCAAGTGGCGCCCCTTCCAGCTGAACAAGACATGCTCAGGGTGGAACTGGAGAAGAGTTCGGAAATATCACCCAGTATTGATGTGGAGGATGAGACCATGCAACTCAGGAAGAAACTTGAGGGGTATCTCAAAGGTAAACGGTTCTTGATCATTGTTCGAGGTATCGATGATAAGTATGACTGGAAAAGCATAGGCCCTGGTCTGTTACATGCTACTGCTCACGGTTCTCCTGATAGTGCTATCGTCTTTACAAGATATTCTGAAGATTTTTTCATCGAGTCCCCTTATAAAAAATTGAAACTACAAAGTCTATTTAGTGCTTTCTGCAATAATACCAAGGAGCTTTGTTCTGGCAGTTCTGGATATGGAATAAGACAAATTTTACATTTATGTCAGTCCGATGTCTTTGCAATGAAGATGTTCCAACATCTTATGTATGTTAACGGTGCAAGGGGTACAACACAGATAGACAACTTCGTAGGAACCTTAGAGGGTTGTGAGCTCTTGGGTAAAAGTGTGGCAAAGCAAATGGTGAAGTTCTCCTACAATGACTTGCCTGCCAAGTACAGGAGCTGCTTGCTCTACCTAACTATTTTCCCGCAAGGTGACCACATTAGGAGATCAACTGTGTGTAGAAGATGGATAGCTGAAGGCCTGATAACATCCAGGGAGAATCATGCAGAAGATGAAGCTGATTCATGTTTCAATGCCCTCCTCTCCAGGAGTCTCATTCAACCTGGGGAGATCGATGACATGGGCAAGACCAAGACCTGCACATTACATCATGTTGTTCATCAAGTCATCACCAGGATTGCTAGAGATATAAACTTTGCGGACACGGACCTACCACCCAATTTGGCTCGCCACCTTTCCATTCACAGCAGAACTGAGGTGCAAGCATCTCACACAGATCATGCGTTGCAAGCAGCTGATGGCGCTGGCATTGTAGCACTTCTTCCATATTTGGCAAAGTCATCTCAGTGGCAGCTAATGAAGGTGCTGGATCTAGAAGGTTGCAGAGGCTTAAAGAAGCAACATTTGAAGATCATCTGTAAAATAATATTGCTGAAGTACTTAAGCCTCAGGAACACAGATATCACTGAACTACCGAAGAAAATCGAGAAGCTGCAATGCCTGGAGACCTTGGACATCCGGCAAACAACGGTACGGGCCTTCGCCACAAAATCAGTCATGCTTCCAATGCTAAAGCATCTATTCGTTGGTCAGGCTGAGTCTCCAAGCAACATCACTGATAGGTCTCAGGATTTGTTTACGGCCGTGCGCCTTCCGAGCAGCATCAGAAGAATGAATCAGTTGGAGACACTGTCACATGTTGAAGTTTCCCACAGTGTTAATGATTTAACTGGTGTTGGTCATCTATTACAGCTGAGGAAACTGGGTGTGATTCTCCAGGGTAAGAAAGGTGGCCTGAGTTATCTATTTCAACAGATCGAAAAATTACATGGTTGCCTTCGCTCCTTGTCTATTCAGATCAACGAACCGGTTTCTCAAACTGAGGATACTCTTAGCTCAGAGGAGGTGGTCACATTAGCCTCCCCTCCAAACCTTCTTCAAAGCTTAAACATTAGCGGCATCACAAGTGGGTTTCTACTCTGGATTGCAGAGCTCGATCAACTTACCAAGATAACACTGAGCCAGACTTACCTAGGGGAAGATGATATATGCATCCTCGGCAAGCTTGCAGCTCTGCGCTGCCTCAGGCTTCGGCGCAGTTCATACGCCGGCAGCGGGCTCACATTCAAGCAAGAAGAGTTCAAGATCCTCAGGTCCTTGGTCGTTGATGATGGTACCATCACCGACATTATCTTTGACACTGGAGCCGCTCCCAAGCTGGAGAGGATTGTGTGGTCCTTTGCCAAAATGGAGTCTATTTGTGGACTCCTCCGCCTTCCCAAATTGAAGAATGTCGAGCTCAATGGTGACTGCGACCCAGATCCAGTGAGACTAGCACTTGAAAAGCACCCCAACCTTCCTGATTTCAAGCACAAGCCACACCAGGGGCAACAAGAAGATAGAGCTGTGGTTGCTGCCTCACCTCAATGAGCAAATGGTCAGCGTTTGCCTGACTCATCTATCAACCTTCAGTAAAGAAGCAGCTGAAGGAAGGCCAAGTCATGTTCTTCTGGTCTCATTCATCATTGAAGCCAAATTATTTCGTCAGTCTTCTGTGTGTTTGGTTTAGTTATTTGTACTCTGCATACTTGGATTATTTGTGTGCGTGCCTGTGTGTGTGTGAGCTGCATGCTCTGGTCTGTAGTGTGGTACTGTCTTGTTTACTGCATGTAATGCAACGTTTGAGCAGACAATATCATTTGTGTTGTATTTGTTTTGACTGCTGTGTAATAAAACATGGGGTTTCTTGTGCTAAATTTTGGTAGCCCGGTGCACGCAGCTCCCATTTGTGGCAGTATCTGGGGAAGGGTCCGACCACTTTGAGACTATTGTACGCAACCTTTCCCTAAATCAAGATCGAGGTATTTTCTGTCATATTACATTTCCACGGTTACCGCAGATGTAGAACTCGCGCTCTGGATTACTTCGTGTGTGCAACATATGCCTATCAGCAAGGCGTCCACAGGCGCAAAAGAGCACAGGTGCCCTCGCTCGGGTCCTGGCAGCTTCACCGGTGGCATAGCTGTCGAATTGAAGGGACGTCGTGCTGCAGCGGGATGATTCGCCAGACAGGGCTGGCTGCATTGGCCGTGGCGAGCACATGTCGTGGCCAACAGGGCCAGATGAGAGCTCGGCCAAGGCGGCGGAGTCCCAAACTTGCGACACGCCCCGCGGACGTTGGCTCGCACGGGGGCTCGTGCCGATTCGACAAGCTCCGGTGGGTCCATTGTCACCAAAGCAGCTGACTAAGAGGGAGTAGAATTTTATGGACAATGGAAGTGAAGGTATTTGAGAACAAGCGGCTGCCAGCACATCTATAATAGTGCTGGCGCCAATGAAAAACGACGCGCCACAAATGGAAGTTGTGGCTAGCCGTTTTTCCACTAGTGAATGGGGTACTTGTGGATGTTCTTTCTCCATGTAATCCTGTGAAATCCCAATTTCCGTCTTCCTTTTTGAGTGGTATTCCTTTTGAGTGAAACTCGTGTGGCTATTCATGCAATCTTCATTCCTTTGGTCCACCATTCCTACGATATTGAGAAGAATCCTATGCCTTTCATGTATAAATCGTCATTCCTAGTGTCTTCCATACGGCACACCAGATCTCGCAGCATAAAGGAACAACCTCATCCTCAAACTTGTCACCTTTGCTTGATGCCCTACCATCGCAGCATAAGGAAAGAAGCAGATGCTCAAAGTTGTCACCTTTGATTGGTGCCTTCAAGGACCCAAATCCCAGGTCCCAGCTACACCTTCCATACAACATCTCATTTCCTTTCGCTTCCAATCCATTGATGTGCAGTGCACATCACCCTCCTCCAAGTCAAGCAAGATGGATGCCCAGGGCGCCCTCGACTCGCTCCTGGGCCGCCTCACCGCCATCCTTGCCGACGAGGCGCGACTGCTCGGTGGCCTCCACGGCGACGTGCAGTTCATCAAGGATGAGATGGGGAGCATGAATGGCCTGCTCCTCCACCTTACCGAGGCTGACCACCGCGACCACCATGTTCGTGCTTGGATGAAGCAAGTTGTTGGCCTCACTCGCGACTGTGAGGGCAACGTCGAGCTCTACATCCACAACGTTACAGGCGCTGGCCACCATGGTGGTGGCTTCTTGGGCTACTTGCGACACATTGTCCGCTATGTGCGCACCATTCCGGAGAGGCACCGGATTGCAACTAGGATCCAGGAGCTCAAGGTCAGGGCTCGCGACGTGGGCGACAGGAAGCTGAGGTACGGTGTTACCGTGCCACCAGCTGCTGACCAAGATGATGCGATATTCATGGACGATGCATACAAGCACCAGGGGCAGGAAGAAGAGGAGAATGATGCTTGGAGACGCTTTCATCTTGTTTATTATCCAGAGGATGAAGAGGCTTACCTACAGAAAATCATCGATGATAACATCAAGTCCGTGTTGCCTGAGGAAGAACCGGTTGAAGAGCTGACAAGTGGGGAATCAAAGCCGAGGATATTCCTTATGATGTTCAGCCAACATGATTTGGCAGACAAAAGTAATTTCTTACATTCTAGTATTACTGAGGGACTGTATGAGCAGAAAATGGGATCATTTAGTTGCAAAGCCTTGGTCAATGTGTACACAAATGGGGACTTCAAATCTTTGGCTGTAATACTGGGGGAAATACTGGACCAAGTGGAAGCAGAGAAGAGTACGGAAACCTCACCGGGTGATAACGAGAAGGATGAGGCGATGCAACTCACCAAGAAACTTGAGGGGTATCTCAAAGGTAAACGATTCTTGATCATTCTGCAAGGTGTCAATTCCACGGATAATTGGAATAGCATAAGGTCTGCTGTATTACGTGCTACTGCTCATGGCTCTCCTGGCAGCACTATAGTCATTACCACAAATTCTTATGACTTAGTATGTGAGTCCCCTTATGAAATCGTCAAACCACAAGGTCTATTAGATTATTGGCGTGATAAAACCATGATGCTTTTTGGTGAGATCATTATTCCATATGAAAGGGAAAGTTATGTGTCAACCGTTGCAGCATTATGTCGACACGACCGCTTTGCAATGAAGATGATCCAACATCTTTTGTATGTTTACCCTTTAAGGAGTGTTCCACAGCTAGAGAATATTATAGCAACCTTACGTGATTGTCAGAAGTCGAACAAAAATTTGGGAAAGCATATGTTAAGGCTTTCCTATAATAAACTACCTAGCAAGTATAGGAGATGCTTGCTGTACCTAAGTATCTTCCCAAAAGGTGACCGCATTAGGAGAACAACTGTGTGTAGAAGATGGATAACCGAAGGACTGATAACATCAAGGGAGAATCATGCAGACTACGAGGCTTATTGCTGCTTCGATGTGCTCTTCTTGTCGGGTTTCATTCAACCTGTGGAGATAAGTGACATGGGCAAGATCAAGACCTTCACATTACATCCTATTGTTCATGAATCCATCAGCAGGATTGGTAAAGATCTAAACTTTGTGGACACGGTTCTTCCGTCCGATCTGACTCGCCACCTTCCAATTCACAGCAGAACTAGGGTGCAAGCATCTCACGTGGATCATTCCGTGCAAGCAGCTGCTGGCAGTGGCATTGTAGCATTTCTTCCGTATTTGGCAAAGTCATCTCAGTGGCAGCTAATGAAGATGCTGGATCTAGAAGGTTGCAGAGGCTTAAAGAAGCAACATTTGAAGAGCATCTGTAAAATAATACTGCTCAAGTACTTGAGCCTCAGGAACACAGATATCACTGAACTGCCTAAGCAAATCGAGAAGCTGCAGCGGCTAGAGACGTTGGACATCCGGCAAACAGCGGTACAGTCATTCCCAACAAAATCAATCATGCTTCCTATGCTAAAGCATCTGCTTGCTGGCCAGGGCAACAACTCTGATAGGTTTCAGGAGTCATTTACGGCTATGCGCCTTCCCAGCGGTGTCAGAGGAATGAAGAAATTAGAGATATTGTCTCGTGTTGTTTCTGACAATGCTGATGATTCAATTGATGTTGGTCATCTGTTACAGCTGAGGAAACTGGGTGTGATTCTTTCTGGTAAGAAAGGTAGCTTCGGTCATCTATTGCAACAGGTTGAGAAATTGCATGGTAGCCTCCTCTCCTTGTCAATCCAGATCAACCAAACACCCGAAGTTGGGGATACTCTTGGTGCAGAGGAGGTGGTCACATTAGTCTCGCCTCCGAAACTTCTTCAAAGCCTGAAAATCAGCGGCATCACAAGTGGGCTCCTCTTGTGGATTGCAGAGCTTGATCAGCTTACCAAGTTAACACTGAGCGAGACTTACCTGACAGAAGACTATATATGCATCCTTGGCAAACTTGCAGCTCTGCGTTGTCTCAGTCTTCGGCGCAATTCATACACCGGAAGCGGGCTGACATTCAAGGAAGGGGAGTTTAAGAGCCTCAAGTCTTTGGTCGTCGATGGCGACATCATCACCAACATTACCTTTGACACTAAAGCGGCTCCCAAGCTTGAGACGATTGTGTGGTCTTTCGCCAAAATGGAGTCTATTTCTGGATTACGCGACCTTTGGTCGTTGAAGAAGCTCGAGCTCAATGGTGACTGCAACCCAGGCCCAGTGAGAAGAGCACTTGGAAAGCACCCATATGATCCTGAATTTAAGCACAACCCACGCCATGGACACCAAGAAGATGGAGCTGTTGTTGCTGCCTCACCCCCATGAGCAAATGATCGATTTTTCTCCGTCAACCAGAAACTCTCTTTGGTTGGTGTTTGCCTGGCTCATTTATCATTCTTGAATAACGAAGCAGCTGAAGGAAGGCCTGGTCATTTTCTTCCAGTCTCATTCGTCACTGAAGCCGGATTATTTCAGTCTTATGTGTGTTTGGTTCAATTATCTGTACTCTGCATACTTGGACTCTTTCTGTGTGCGTGTTTGTGCGTGTGAGCAGCATGCTCTGGTGTTTATTCTTCGTTGTACTGTCCTGTTTACTGCGTGTCATGCAACGTTTCAGCAAACACTACTATCTGTGTTGTACTTATTGTCTTCATTTTCATGTAATAAAACAGAGTTTGTTGTGCTAATGTTTGATGGAATAGATTCCCATATGTTGTTCATGTATTATTATCACTGGTGAAAAGACTGGAGGTTCCCCAATGTCAGTCAGAAACTTTTCTGTCTTCTGTCTAAGTTGCTCTGAAATAGGTGGTGGAGGTGATCCTGTAGATACTATAACTGTCATTTTAAGTTGTTACTCTGATATTTCGTCAGAGTAAGCTAATGCAGTCTTCTGCTCTAATGTGGCTTTGAATGCCATAGGTTCAATGGACGCACTATTATAGTGCCTGTAGTTAGAATCTGCAATGATGTTTCTATGACAGAATGTCCGTGTCCTAGATCAGATTTGCCTGAGTCTCTGTGAATATCCTATAGAAGGATGTTCGTCCTGTTCGGTAGCCATTGAAATTGCTAGACCAATTAATGTTCTGTCTTTGATTAACCTGTGCATTGCAGAGTAGAGAATAGGTGACAGAAATCCAATGATTCAGAAGGTGTCCTCCTCTATTACTGAAACTATTAATCCTGCTGGGGGATAAAAGATTTGTAACAGTGACCAGTCTTAATCCTAGCTGCACGACTATTCCTATCTGTGTGACAGTATATCAATCCTAATTACAGCATATCAATCCTAAAAGACATTATTTACTGACCTTTAGAAATAGTAAATCTACGTAAACTGAATTCCCAGCTATTGGAGTGTCTGAACCTACATGCCTCATGAGGAAGTCTAACACCTGCAAATAGGCCAATAGAAACTTCTATTAGAAACCTTTGGCTATTTTATTTTTGTAGCATGGCATCAATTTGTACTGTTTTACAGTGCATAAATGATTAAGAACTGTATGACATATCACTCTAAGATGTGCAAGGAGCTGTTGTATCAATTGGTGAAGCAGAAGCCTTATTCAGAGAATGAAACTTAAGAGCTTGAGAAGTGAGAACTACAACAACATTCACGGATATACTGATATAGATCATGCTGTAACATGTACACTTGCAAAACTTGGTGTAGCTTGAACAGTGACTAGTATGCTGTTCTAACTATACCAATCTGTTTGTTACTTTTTTTTAGGGTTTAGGGTTTGTGGTTTAAGGTCAGGTCAAAGCCCGCCGGCAGCTGCTGCTTCGGATGTACTTGGTCATATTTTTTCAAGAAACCTTGCAAGTATACATGTTACAACATGATATCCACCTAAAAAATATAAATTTTGTGCAAAATTTTGGAGTGGAAAAATGCATCTTGAATATAGGGGAATTGCCACCTAGGTGGAG
>LT934122.1:683245527-683278089 GCA_900231445.1 Triticum turgidum subsp. durum | reverse complement strand
CATCATCTTCACCATCCAGTACTTTGGAGCTTACTCCAGCTTGTACATGTTACCTCAGAACACTGGGATCAAGAAGTACATGTTACCTCAGAACACTAGGACGAACACTGGAAAGGGTTGTCAGCAGAGAGATCCGACGCTTTGCTGAAACTCCAGAGGTTCTCCTCCAGAGGCTCCCCCACCACCACTATGGAGTGATCGCAGACCCAACCTCGGTGCGTAAAATCTTCCATTTTAGTCATCAGCTCATCCATCTCATCCGGCGAAGCGAATATTTCTGCAGTAGTCCTGACGAGCAAATACCACGTCTCGTTCGCGCTCCTGTCGAGAAACTTGAGGAACTCCATCTCGCTTCGATCCCCCCGGAATTCATGGAAGATCATCTCGGTGACGTGCGACTTGAGACATTCGATAGGACAGAGCTCTCGCCAAGAACTTGGCATTGTGCTTTCTAGTGCGTTCATCGGCTAGGAGAGACTGCAAACATCAACTTATGTAGTCGACATTAGTTCAAATCATTCACCTAACTAATTAAGAAATAAACGACGATACGAAGGGCAAATCGACAACGACTGGCTGAATGGATGTGAGTGTCGTCACCTCGATGTGCAGCATTTCAATGTTGGGGAAGCATCTGAGTAAGCTGGCCAGCATCTTGACCTCCTTGAGGACACCAAAGTTCACCTTCAAGGCCAGTATCTTGACGGTCGGAACCACGGTGCTCGGGCTCGGCTTCGTGTCAGGCTTGCAACGCGACCCACCAAAATAAAACAGATATCATACACTCATACTGTGCTACATTTGTGTATGATTAGGTACAGTTCAATGCTCACACACAAGATCATGCATCAATTAGTGGAAGTGAGATGCATGGACAGTACACAGTAGAAAGGCGGTACCTTGATGAGGTTGCCGCCAATGTTGAGCTGGTGGACTCTTGGCTCCAGGTAGCCGAGCACGCGCAGCTTGGGCGCAGCAGCAATCTTCACAGCCACCGAATCACCTTCACCGAATGAGACATCGCACCAGGAGCGGGCAGTCCATGACGGCGATCTCCTGCGCGTAGTAACTCCAGAGGAGCGCTGATTTGAGGCTCTGGCTGCAGAGGTGAATGTGGTGGAAGATACGGCTGAGGACGAGGACGAGGGTGTCCAGAACGGGGCTGCGGGCGAGCAGGTGGTCGAGGTTGTCGCAGTCGGGCATGTGGACGCCGAGCAAGCTGAGCTCCCGGAGGTGCGGGAACAATCCCTCCTCTCTGCCGGCGCCGGTGTCAGGGAACCGAAAGTATCCCAGGAAGAGGCGGCGGAGCGAGGCGCAGCTGAGGACCCCGGCGGGCGCGTCGGGGAGGTGGTCGAGGTCGGCGGCCATGTTGTTGACCAGGACGAGGTCCCGGACGGCCTTGGCGGCGAGGAGACGCGGGCACTCGGCGAGCTCGAGGCTTTGGCGCCGGAAGTCGCAGCATCTGATGCTGACGGTGGCGAAGGGGCCCGGGTGGGCGGCGAGGACGCGGGCGACGGCGGCGGCGAGCTCGGGCTGTCGGGACGGGAGGAGGTGGGGGTCGTGGAAGACGAGCGGCGTGGAGCGCCAGAGGTGGCGCCAGCGGGAGGCGAGCGCGGCGGTGCGGGCGGCGTCCCTGGCGGGGAGCCGGGACACGATGTCCCTGAGGGGGTGGTCGTGGAGGGCGCTGATGCGGTCCTCGCCGGCGCCCGCGGCGGTGCTGGCGGAGAGGAAGGCGCTCTCGGCCCTGAGGATGGCCTCGCCTCCGGGGAACCAGTCCAGGACGTTCCAGACGCCGGCGGCCATGGCGGTGGCTGGATGATTCCGCCGGAATTGGGGGAGGAATGGGAGGAGTGGGGAGTGCGGTGGTGGGTCTGGGCTGCGTGGTGGTGTAGGCAATTGAGTGGGCCGAACAATTGTCGGGACATTTGCTCGCGGGCCCATGAAGCCGCAGCATCCGGCTCAAGCTGTTGGCAAAACAATTTCTCAAACAAAAAAAAAACTGTTGGCAAAACATGTGGCAAGACCTCCTAAAAAAACATGTGGCAAGAGCAGTTTTCTTTTTTGCGATGGAATGTGGCAAGAGCAGTTAATGGTTGTAGATTTTGATAAAGTCAAAGCATGTGGCAAGAGCAGTTGGTGCTCTGTTTATTTGTAGTTCGCGAATTAGATTTGTCTCAAGTCAAAATATTGTAAATTTTGGTGAAATTTATTTTAAAATGATCAACATTTACAATACCAAATGTGGTTGTAATCTGTCCACCAACATTGAATGTTCTGCGAGATCCCATGTGTCTCTCTGTGCCACCAAATGTCAGCAGCGTCTATACCTCGCCTGTTGTGAGTTGTACGGTCGCCTGGCCTCCAACTGATGGCGCCGGCTGGTCTGGCGACCTCTGCCATGTGAGACCTTCTGTAGAATTGCAGCATCAACGCCTCCCTCGAAAAAATGTGACCACCGTAAACGTTCAACATATCATGTGCATTCTCTAAAAAAACATATCATGTGCATTCATTTTCTTTCATATTTTTTTTACCTTTTGCTTTCATTTTTATTTTCATATTGTTTCAAGAAAAAAGGCCTCCGGTGATGATTTTTCCCTCCGGCAGGGTGCCAGAGAAGGCCTCCAGTTGATATCGCTTCAGTACAGAGACTTGCGGTGGCGGAGCGGAAATTCTAAGTTTCTTTCCGGGGTTTTTGGTATTTATAGAAATTTTTTACGTCGGTTTCACGTCAGGGGGGCACACGAGGGAGCGACAAGATCGGTAGGCGCGCCCTGGGGGGCCGTGCCTCTTGAGCTTCTCGTGTCCTCGTGGCTCTTCTGATCCTCCCTCGAAGCTTCGGGGGTCCCTTTTTGTGCATAAAAAATCATCATAAATTTTCAACCCAATCCAAGAACTTTTATTTTTACACACAAATAACACCACAGTAGTTCTGCTGAAAATAGCGTCAGTCCGGGTTAGTTTCATTCAAATCATATAAAAGTGCATTCAGAACCATATAAAATTGATGTAAAAATGGCATGAATACTTCATAAATTATAGATATGTTAGAGACGTATCAGCATCCCCAAGCTTAATTTCTGCTCGTCCTCGAGTAGGTAAATGATAAAAATAATAATTTATAAAGTGTGAATGCTAAGATAGTGCATAAGTTTGATCAATGATAATTTTAATCACCTTTTCTAACATCATTATAACAACTATTTCTCATAAAACTCATAATGATAAAGTAGCAATCAATTCACATGTTATTGTCATGTAAGTCTTCTCCATCCCTCTTTCCAGCGTGCACCGCGAGAAGGGACAGTAGGCCTCCGGAACCCCGCCTCTCGACTCTCGTGATCCTATACAAGAGAGTGGCGATCAAGTTTTTGGAGAGCGCACTCGCGCGACTGCTGGCAGCGACGACTTCGCCAACGACAACTTCTTCCCCTATGTCGGCAACCTCTTCATCAATGACATCGGCGACAACATGAATGGCGGCGGTCCTGCTCCCACTGGACCGTATGTGATTCTGTCCTCCTTATTTGAGATCGTACTAGAATTCCTATTTCTATTTTGTGCCTTAGATTCGATCTATTCATCTACTTTGCTAGTCTGCATGATTAGCTCATTCCCTGTTATTGTCGTCATGATTTATTTACTCTTTATTCAAATTAAATCTCGTAGTAATTTGCTCATATATTCAACAGAATCCACCTCGGCTGGCCATGCATCCGGGATACAACAGCAACCCTTGTTGGTCTCTTCGGCTTGCATTCCTCCGGTTCTTGCAGATATTTTTTGATAAACAAATGGGTAGCCAGAGTGCTTTGAAAGATATATTCATGGAGCACTTGCCTTTTAGCATACCATATTGCCCACAAACTCACAAGTACCTGGGTGAATTTAGCTCGGGACAAAGTGTCCATTAGGGCGAAAACCCTCCTCTTTGCATCCGGTTCTGTCGTGCTATTCAAGAACTCCAACAAGTCAGGGGCCTGTAGTGCCCACACGCACCGTGCTGCTGAGTAATGTAATAGAGTGTTTCCACAAATCCACGGCGCCACAGAGGTCGCAACAAGTAGTAGTCGACATGTCCCGATCATGTAATACGCCTGTAGTGGGGATGGAGTGACGAGCGAGCCTCCATAAGAACTTTTTTTTACATTGGAAGGGACATCGATGTTCCATAGTTTTGACCATGCCTTCTGTTCATCCACTGTGTTTGACGAGTTTCCCTGGCCCTCAAGCCAAGCCTCCCGCCTCATCTTTGTCTCATCAAGCATCTGATAGGTTGAGCGCACCGTCAAGATACCATTCCTCTCGTGCATCCACTCCCCGAAGTCATCAACATGTCTTGTACAGAGGGGTATGAAAAAAATAGCCTCAGCGTATGTAGGTAAAAAAATCCTCTGCAACCAATGGCTCGGGCCCATTCAACACCCTGTAAAATCAGCTCACCCACAAGTTCCGGCGGATTGAGTACCCGACTGACAATAGGCCTCATATGTGATGCTCTTGGCAACCAATTGTGTTCCAGATATGTTTTGATTGACCATCCCTGGTCTGGTGGGATCATACCTTGTGTAAGAACATCCCGACCCTCTAATACAGACCTCCAAATCTAAGAAGGGGCTGTTCCAATTTCCGCATACAAAAAACCACATGAGTTGAAATACTTTGCTTTGAGAATCCATGCACTGAGTAACTCTGGCGAAGTTAGGATCCTCCAAGTTTGCCTAGCTAGGAGAGCCAGTTTGAAGTGTTCAGTATCTCGGAATCCTAGTCCCTCACAGAACTTAGGTCCTGTTAAAGATCCCTATGTGTGTGCGTTGTTGTCTGCTCTCAGGGCTTGTTGAGCTGTGCCCTCAGCATTAACCCTTTTGGATCTTGTGTGTGTCTGAACTTTGTGTGTGTGTGTGTGTGTGTGTGTGTGTGTGTGTTTGTGTTTGAACCTCTGTGGTATGTTGGTTTGAACATTTGCTTTATGATATAAAGCGGGGCGAAAGCCTTTTTGGGTAAAGATCTCCACGAGACCCATCTAGGTTTCCTCTTACCCTCCTTATTTCCCACCAAAACTTCCATATTAGGGTATTGATATGATCACATAAGCCACGGGGGAGTTTGAAACATGACATGGAGTATATTGGAACGACATGAGCAACTGATTTGATTAGTACTTCCTTTTCCCCTGCCGAAGATGGAGAAGAGGAGAGCTAAAGGCTAACTTCTGACGAGCGAGCGGAGGTAGGCTTCCGCCAAAGCGGAGCGCAGTCTGAAGTTACCCCATGTAGGCCGCCGGCCCCGTCAGGGAAGCCTAGGGGTGCGCGCGGGAAGGGGGAAGCACCCCCGCAGTACAGATCAATATTGACATAGGCCAGCTTTGTTATATATATATCCTTTGTAAGCCGCCGCATGGGATAAGTTGATCAGTTGTAAATCCGTGGCGTTTGTAACCTCCTTCGATATAGTGAAGATTTGCCGGTTAGCGCCCGTGGTTTTTCCCCCTTCGTATTGGAGGGAGTTTCCACGTTAAAATCGCATGTCTCTTGTGTTGATTATTCTTAGTATATCTCTCTAACGTGAATGACTATTCCTAGTATATATAGAGATGGCATGATAAAAAGAAAGAGGAGGCAGCGGTGCCACGGATCAATGAGGCTGGCTGGGTGCCATCCCTAGGGCGTTTAATGATATGATGATGATAGTATAGGCACCCAGCCATTTCCGGGAAAGGGAATGATTAAGTGGCACGATCTTCTCACAACCTTTTGCAATGTCCATAAATGGTCTCAAGAATGTTAGACTATGCATAGGAGGGAGTGGGGCGTTTTGGCTCCCAGGATCATCTGCACTTGCGCTCAATAAAAAAATTAAAACAAATACTAAAAAAATTCAAAAAATTCCAATTTCTCTCGGCATGGTAGATAATTTGGTGTGTGATGTCCGCTTCAAATTTCAAATCATTTGAATATATGAGTAGCTCTCGGTAAAAAAGACAAATTTAGGGCCTGTTAAATAATGTATTGTTCATATACTCTTCTGATCCAATTTGTTTTTTTTGCTGAAAGCTACTCAAATGTCCAAACGCACTGAAGTTTGATTTTTTTATTTGTTTTGAATATTTTATGAATTTTGTCTTGAGCGGGTGCAGATGAGCCCGAGCTCAGGATTGGATATTCGTAGGAGGATATGGCTTTTCTCCCTTGGTAACCTTTTAATCTGATTCCCAAAAAAGGTTTGATAGGTTTTGTTTTCTTAGTTATTTAATTCCATACTTGGAATTATGTATTTGGATCTATAATATTACTCTAAAATAATTTTATAAAATCCAGCATATTATATTAAGAATATTATTTGTTATTACTCTCACCGTCGCATAATGTAATAGCGTTTTTAACAGTAGCGTAGTGTCAAAAACGCTTTTATATTATGGAACAGAGCGAGTAGTATATTTAACAACTATGTTTTTTAGAAGGAGATGGGCCTCGGCTCAGCCCGAGACGGCCCTCTCCCCTCGCCCTCTCTCATTCTTTCTGCCTCGATCGAGCCCTCACCCTTTCTCCAGCACCGCCGCCGCCGACCAATCCCGGCACGCTCCGCCGCCTTTCTGCACACCCACAGCTCCCCCTTGAGCCGCTCCATGGAGGCGCCGGCACCGGTCGGAGGGGATGGAGGCGTCAGGGTCGTCGCCAGGATCTGCTCCCCTGCTGCGGCCACCGCTGATGGGACTTCGTTGTTCCAGGTCACCGCCGCGCGGGGCCGTCGTCCCCGCGCCGGCGCGACCCTCTCCTTCACCCCCGCGGCCGCGGCCGCCCCGTCGTCTTCGTCCCAAGGGTAATTCAAGGATTCCGTGCTCAGATTCCATTTCATCCTGCCATTAATTCCTGCCCGAACCACAACCATGGTAGCTGGCCGGTCGCGTCGTTTCAGTTTATCTGTCGATGCTTTCGCAATTTTGATCGAGTAGGTGTGTTTATGTTGGGTTTAGGGTTTAACGTCGCTCGCAGTTTGCTTCTCTTTTCAGCTCAAATCTTGATTGCAGTTCAGTGTTTAGTATTTAGCTTTTGCCCCTCACAGAGGAAAATACACCATTGCACTAGCAGCCCACAAGTTGTACACACACACACACACACACACACACACACACACACAGAGAGAGAGAGAGAGAGAGAGAGAGAGAGAGAGAGAGAGAGAGAGAGAGAGAGAGAGAGCAGCTCTGTCTTGCTGCATTTGGCTGGTTCGGAGGGCCCATGTTGCTGCTCACTTGAAACAAACTCAAGTACCGGCCCGAGCGACCAGTCCGTATCAAGGTAGACAGAGATGCAGAAATGGAAACATACAGCAGACCATGTCAAATCATTTGTGGCTTGGCCGTTGCAACTGCTTTTTACGTTGATTGTAAGGCGTGGTGTATCTCTTTCTTGCATGAAGCTGCCAAGTCTTAACAATTCAGAACTTGCCAGGCGTAACTATTCTGGCATTAGAGATGAGATGGGATTCCATTTCCATCACGACCTCAGCAACCTTCACTTCAAATCTTAGGCCTAATGTTTATGTGATACATCCAACAACAGCAGTTGTTGGATAGCCTTATTTCTCAGCGGGCCGCTGCAGGTTGATCTCACGCACAACTTCAAGTCTTATTTTGGGCACAACTGAACCCTTTTCCCCTGCAGGAGCCAGCGCAAGGAGGAGCACAGGCTGGACTGGTGCTACCTGCAGGACGAGGACAACCGCCATATCTTCCTCCACGAGCTACACCCCCTCCTCGCCCAGGCCCAGCAGACCACCACCATTGGCAGCAGCAACAATGCCTGTGTCGTCCGCCAAGGACCACCTCTTCAAGGTCCCCCACCATTCTTACCATTTCAGACAATATGCCAGACAGCATGCATCTATAAAAATTTCTAATTTGTGTACGCGATTCCTGCTCTCAGGGGTCGCAGGACCAGCCGGGCCTGGTCACCATCGCAATGGAGGAGATCCTCCAGTTCGCTGCATCCATCAGCGGTGCCGTCAAGGTCTCATCCTACCTGGTGGTCCAGGACACCCACATTTTTGATCTGCTGGAGCCCAAGGAGCAAGAGGTTCTGGTGCTGGATGATGCCCAGGGGAAGACCCATCTCAAGGGCCTGTCCAAGGTGCTCTAGTATAAATAAATAAATAAATAAATAATGCTTACTCTGCTCTAATAAACAGAGCCTCTTTCCAAATTAAACAGAGTGTAACAAAAATACAAAATAGACTTTGATTGGCTTTATGTATGCTTGTCCCTGGCACTCATACCAATTGTTTTGACATCCCAAGTATCCGAGTGGCGATTTCATTGTAGTATTAATATTCATTTTCCTTTGCAGGTTCATGTGAAGTCAATTGAGGACTTTTTGCAGTTGGGTTGTTTTGATGAAAACCAGGACAAGCAGCAACCCGCTAAACCTTTTTCTACCCAGCAGCGACCAACTAAAGCTTCTTCTACCCAGCTACCCACCAAGGGGCATCAAGGGCTCATTATTCACATATCTAGCTCTGATCAGGACGGCAAAGAACGTGCTGTGGCCAAGATTAACTTTCTCAGCCTCACAGGTTTGTGGTCTTCTCACTCGCACTGGCTCGCTGACATTCTAGCATGTGGTATCTGCCTTATGTTTGGTTCTTGTGTTAGACTATGTAGATCCCAAGCAGAAGACTGGCGGTGCTCTGTCGAGCAGCAACAAGACCATGTACACCTTGATGAATGTCGTGCAAGCGCTCAACAACAACCAGAACTTTGTGCCCTATAGGCAGAGCAAAGTTACTCGTATTTTGCAGGATTCTTTGTGCAAGACGAGCGGGGCTGTGGTGATCGCCTGCTTGGTAAGATACTCAACATCTTCATCTCAAATGACCTTGCTTTGTTCATGACCAATGCTTGTGTTCCTCAAATCAAATAGTGCAATACTTGTACTCCTTTTACTGACAAGACGCACATCGATGCCATAATTCAGATCTTATCCATTCTTAGGTGCTAGTAAGTAAACAGAATGTGTAGTACAAAATATTTTAAGTTACCACTACTTGTGACTGTTTGCTATGTATGTACTTCTTTATGTTTCAAGCTTACCTACCTGTTGGAACTAATATTAATATGTAGTATCAGTTATAACTAGTATCCAATTTTCATTCTTCTTTTAACATTTCATGGTTGATGCAGGAAGAAGTTTCCTGCCAAGATACAATCTCTACTCTTAGCTTGGCCGCACGCTCTAGTCAAGCGGCTAATGAGCAATGCCGCAGATCCATAAGTGTTACAAGTTTCAAAAGAGCAGATGTTAACTCATCTGCAGTTGCTAAAAGCTCCTCAAGGCCAATTCTTTCTTCTATGCACCAACCAAATCCCGTGGCAGGGAAGCAGGATCTGCCCCAATGGAATATGAGTGTAGTAAAAGCAATTGCCAATAAGAGGTAGCATGCTATTAACTATTGGTTCTATCTCTTCATGCCTACAAATTTTTCTTGTTTCTTGAAGTTAGTTATATAGAGTACTTGTATTTGTCTCTTATTAAGAACACTTCATGTTTGTTCATGTGCTAGCTGTGTTTCAGTTCCATTGGCTTCTGCAAACAGGTCTATATATTAGACTAGCCCTAGTGCTGTGAGTGCTGGGTGTCCTAGATACCGAAATATACCAAGTGCAAGTGGGTGCTTGTGTTCTGCATAGTAGCAGATGTGTTTATGTGAGCTACAATGGCCTATTTCTTCCTAATGATATGAACATTATCTCATCTTGCCATTTTTCCCTCTCTCCTGCAGGTTAACACCTGGAGTCTTTCGAGCAATGAGCAGCAAACTGCTGCCGCCGCCGGCTGTGCCAGCGGCGAAACCTCTGCCAATCCCCTCCATGGCCACTACCACCACCCTTGCTACCGCCGCCGCCGGAACCACCACCATATCCTCGCTCGGCCAAGATCAACTCCTCGAGATCTTCCTCCGCCTGCCGAGCTTGCCGGCCCTCGTCCGCGCCGCGCTCACTTGCCGCTCGTGGCTCGGCGCCGTCCGCTCCTCCCGGTCCTTCCGCAGCCTCTTCCGCGCCCTCCACCCGGCGCCCCTCGTCGGGATCTTCCTTGAAATCAACGAGGGCAGCGTCCGCTCCTTTGCCCCCTTCTGCCGCTCAGATCCCGACGTCAACGCCGCACTCCGCCGCGGCGACTTCTTCCTCACCTCCCTCCCTGCGGAGGACGACGAGCACGCGTCCTGTTGGAGCATCATGGACTGCCGCGACGGTTACATCCTCCTGTGGAACATGGTGTCCGTCGCTGTCGTGAACCCCATGACCTGGGCCGTGGACATCATCCCGGTGCCCGAGGATGCTTGGAAAGTGAGTGACTGGAAGTTCACCCTTTGTTTCCATCTGCAGTTTTCAGAGAACCCCTGGCCGTTCCACGTGGTCTGTGTGTGCTCACAAGTGTCTAGGGTTCGTGTCGCCATCTTCTCGTCAGAAACGAGGGATTGGGACGTCCACTCCTGGATGGAAATTGGTGGTGAATTCAACATGCAAGACAGTGTTACCACTCTGCTGGGTGGTTCTATTTATCAGTCTCTCTGTGGCGAAGCACGCGCGATCAGGATAAACAGAGCCACCATGGAAGTTTCCTCTCTGTATCTACCCTCGCTGGCAACGTACGGTGATTCCATGGTTGGGGATACTGAGGATGGAAAGCTCTGCATGGTCTATGCATCTGATGGTCTTCTCCATGTTTGGATCCGCAGCGGGTACGGCGATGGGATTGAGAGCTGGGTGCTGCAGGGGGGCGTTGCCTTGCCAATCTCTTTGAGGGCAAAGTTTGATGAGGACTGGAAGGACCAAGTCAGAATTGTGGAAGTCAGGTCTGGACGCGTGTACTTCTCCATGACGTGCATACCTGGTTACACAATGGCCAGCTGGTTCTTCTACCTTTCAATTAAGACCATGAAGATTGAGTTCCTGATGGAAGGCATGTCTCATGACAATGCATATCCATATACTATGGCTTGGCCTCCTTGTTTGATTGGTGATGACAGGAGCACTGAACATGAAGTCCGCGGTTGTTTGCTGAAGTCCAGCAACTCCACCACGGTAAAAACACCAGCCAACCGTAGAGCTCAAATATTTACTGATTTGATTGAATACACACACAGACAGCCTGCAATCCTGTTTAAAATATCCATTTCTTGTCTGTTCTTGTGGGTTCTTCCCATTGGGAAAGTTGCTTAGCTGCGCATATCAGTTGATGAATTATATATATCATCCATGGATTTTAATCACTTGATGCATATCCAGTTTGACTAGTCTTGTTACATGGTTCATTTTTGGTCTGGCAACTGTAGAGCTCCATCGCCATCAATCAGATGAACATTAAACATTCTGCTTGCATCAGTATTAGATCTGCAATTCATTGAACATTCTGCTTGCATGATATATGCTACTGTGGTGGCTGTTCTGTAATTACTAGTGCAATGCTTGGTTGTCCACCTATTTATGTTTTGATGTTTAACCTCATCCTCCAACATTCATCTTACTCATGCACAGCTTACTGAACAAGTGCAAGCCCTGCAGAGGGAGAAGGAGATACTCAAGGCCAGTCTAAACAAAGCAGAGGAGGACGTAAGATTAGTCAAGACCAGTCTAAACAAAGCAGAGGAGGACGTAAGATATATATATATATATATATATATATATATATATATAATATATATATATATATATATATATATGACAAATTTTCCCTACTACCGGGTGTAGTTACTCCCACTTTTGTTTCATACGTTCTATGTAGTATCTATCATATCGAAGAGTATGTACGCGTAGTATGTAGTATATAAGAATGTTTAGGTAGTATATATACTACTTTTTTGGTAGTATGTTTCATATTTTGCGCATACTTTATTTCACGTACAAATATGTATGTATTTCACAAATACAATAAAATTATGAGCCCCCTTGCCATTTTTTCATATAAATCACTTGGGAGTATCTTAGATATAGTATATGAACATATTAAAAATAATAAAGTAGAGTATATACTACCACATGATAGTATATGAGAAATGGGTGTAGCTACACCCGGTAGTAGGATGCATTTTCCCTATATATATATATATATATATATATATATATATATATATATATATACACACTGAACCTCTCTTATCCTTGCAACACCTATGTTTTGCACCTGCGACTTTTATCAATAGATTTATACAACACACCACCGCGGTTCTGATGGTTAGACGTTTCTTGCGTGTTTCATTCAAGGTTAAGTTGCTATTCGAGGAGAAGAGAGCTCTTGACGAAGCCAACAAGAGGCTGCTGTGCTTGCTGGAGAAGGAGCAGAAGCATGGGTCTGAAACAGAGCAGCACTCTGCCACTAATCCCACCAAGGTAAAAACACCAACCAACCAACCATAAAAAGCTCAAGTGTGTACTGATTTAATTCAATTTAGCACACGCACAGCACAGGCAGTAGATGAGCTGTCAGTCTGGCTACATTGACATGCATCATTAACAATGTGTCTTGTCCTTGGTGTTGCAGCACAAGTGCAAGTCGTCGAGCCCCGTCGGGCTGGCCATCGATTTCAACAGCGCGGATGCGTCGAGGCAGCCAAACTCTCCAGACTGCGGGGTGCAGAAGAAGTGAAGCCGGCCGGGCTGTGGCTTGAACTGAGCATCCATCCTTAGCTAGGCATAGGCATCGTCCAGGCTGTGGCTTGCTGGGTTAATTTGGTTGGTTCTTGTCCTCTGTCATGTAGCCTGCATTTTCCACTTTCTTGTTCCGCTTGTCTTATCATGGTGCTTTGATGAGAAAAATTACCATAGTAGTTTCGTGTCTGTGATGAGCATGCATGTAAGAGACTGTTATGGTAGCTCTAGCTGATTCGACCATTATCATGTCCAGTTGGTCATGCATGTCTCCATATTATTTCTCTCTGTGTCCCCTCGGCTGGCTATCGATAGCACTCACTTGTAAGGCTGTCGATTTCTGCCAATCAACCAATAAAAGAAGGCAGACCCAATGTTTTCGAGTCGATGAGTCGACGAGTCGCTCAGGGGGGCGACTCTAGACTAGTCTAGACTAGTCTAGACTCAGGGGGGAAAACTCTTCCCATCTGGAATAACTTTGGTTTAAGAAATTTGACGCACAAGCAGTATTCCCGCTTAGTACAGGTGAAGACTAGAAATTAGATTGAGAACCGACCAACTAGAGAGAAAAAACGGTCATAATCATGCATTGAGAATAATTATCATTGAGCACTAGCATGAGTAGGATATAAACACCCTAAACATAAATATCGGTTGAAATACGTACTCCCCCAAGGTTAGGCTTTTGGCCTAGCTAGCTTGGTAATCACCATAGCCTTGATAATAATCCGAATGATAGCCCACGGAGGCTCTTGGAGCAGCCTCGATCTCTACATTGTACGCGCGGGCCTCGCCCTCAAGAACGTAATATCTTCCCTTACTATGATAATCAAAGAGAGCAGGAGCAGGCAAAACAATAGGTACAATTGGTTTTTTTATTGAACCTCAAGTTGTAAGTATGATTAGTGATTGCGCCCTTAAGAAACTTATGGCACTTCATGGCCTCAAAGTCTAAGTACTGGGTAGGTAGAATAGGATCGTTAGGCCAAGCACTAGTAGAAAACAGGGCTTTGGTCCAGGGCAATATTCACATTAGTCCCGGTTTAGTCACGAACCGGGACTAATGTGAGCATTGGTCCCAGTTCGTGCGGCTAAGGCATTAGTCCCGGTTCACCTGAGCCCTTTAGTCCCTGTTTAAGACACGAACCGGGACTAAAGGGTGCGATGCCCTTTAGTCCCGGTTCGTGCCTCAAACCGGGACTAAAGATTAGACCTTTAGTCCCGGTTTGAGACACGAACCGGTATTAATGGGGTTGAGACCTTTAGTCCCGGTTCGTGCCACGAACCGGTACTAAAGGTCCCATTTTCAAACTCTACCCCCCTGTGGATCACCTTTTCAGTTTTGTAAAAAGCAAAAGAAAATGATAAAAACTTCAAAAATTAAAATCCTTCCAGATGTAGTTATGTTACTACATGTACTAGTTAGGAAAATTTAAAAACTTAAATTTGGACATGTTTTGCAAAAAGTATAGTGAAAATGTAAAACGGCTATAATTTTTGCATACGATGTCAGAAAAAAACGTATAATATATCAAAATATTCAGCATGAAAATCCGCATCCGATTTTGACCGCCTACGGCCTGTTTGCAAATTTTTGAATTCTCAAATTCTAAAAGGGAAAAAAGTTATGCTCAAATTTCAATTTTTTTTTGAATTTTTGTTAAATCTGGTGAAACTACTTATTCAAGAAGTATTAGTGTTACTAAATAATTATTCAAGAATATTAGTGTTAGTAAATAATTATTTCTATTTTTTGAATTTTGGTCAAATCTGGTCAAATTGTGGTCAAACTAATTATTCAAGAAATATTAGTGTTACTAAATAATTATTTTAGTTTTTTTGAATTCTGGTGAAATCTGGTCAAACTGTGGTCAAACTATGGTCAAACTACTTATTCAAGAAATATTAGTGTTACTAAATAATTATTGTTTTTTAGAACGATAGTTTCAAACTCAAACAGTGAAATGTGTGACTTCATGCTCAAGCTAAATTCCTGAGGGTTAATAGGATTGACATCTTAGTATTGTCAGGAAAACAACAAGTGCAGACTTGGAAACGAGGGAGAATAGAACTCGGAAGTTAAGCGTGCTCAGGCTGGAGTAGTGAGAGGATGGGTGACCGTCTGGGAAGTTAGATGATTTGGAATGATGAGGGGTGATTAGAGACTAGAGGTTAAATTGAGCAGTGATGAGGGGTGATTAGAGATTAGAGGTTAAAATAATTCAGAAATCTAAAAATAAAAAAAAAATTCAAATTTTTTTTCAAAAAAAATCATAAAATTTCCTTTAGTACCGGTTCGTATTACCAACCGGGACTAAAGGTGGACCTCCAGGCAGCGGCCACGTGGAGGGCCTTTAGTCCCGGTTCGTGAAAGAACCGGGACTAAAGGGGGAGGCTTTAGTAACGATCCTTTAGTCCCGGTTTTAGAACCGGGACTAAAGGCCCTTATGAACCGGGACTAAAGACCCTTTTTCTACTAGTGAAGGTGACACACGCAACCTTTTAGCTAAGGAAGCGTAAATTCCACCATAAAAGTAAAAATTGGAAGCATTATGTTGCAATCTCGGTGCAACAATCGCTCCAAGATTATAACGTTTAATTCCTGTTTGGGCAGTGTGTATGAGGCTCAACTCAGGGGCACACAATATGCTGCAATCTTTCTTGTCCATGATGCATTTGCCATTAAAGCGTGCAAAGTAATGGATGGATGAAAAATGAATACTTTTTATTCTACCTTGAGTCACTCCTCTATCCTCACCGTAACAGAGACTAGTTAAAAACGACTCATACTCAGATCTTGGTAGTTCGTCCAGCGAACCCCAATACAAAGTTTTGCACGCATCACAGAACACGTCTGACGACATGGTAAAGGGAAGATCATAAAGGCTAAATGAAACTCTAGACTCACGAGGGTGATACTTAAATTTCTTAGTGAATGTTTCTGTGAGACTGAGATGCTGGGTGCACTTATCTTCGATAAAAGGAGCAAGCTCGGTGTTGTGAACATACTCCTCAAATTCTTCCTTGATACCTGCACTAACCATGAACTGGTTACATGGCCATAAGCATGATTTGATAGCGGCATCCCGCATCGAGCTTGCACTTGGCTCAACATAAGACCGTCGTATTGAGCTGCTGCTCGATGATGCCTCCGAGGACCTCCTCCTTGAAGAACTCCTTCCAAAAAGACACATTTATTCGCGTACAATTTTCTGAAATTTTTGGGTCACAAAATTTTTGTCAACAAAACTTTGCAAGATTGATAGCAACTACTCATAAGGGTGTCTAGAGGCCATATCAAACTACTTAGAACTCTAAGAACTACATAATTACCCGCGCGTTGCAGCGGGACATATGCTCCAAAATACTTGTTGAAGGGGTGTGCACAAAACTGGAAAATAATGTATAGCAACAAATAGTAATAAACAATTGTGTGAGCCATTCACCACAAATTTTTGCACCCTTGTTTTCTAAAATGTTTATCCTAAAACTAATATCCTGTAATTAAAGGTTATCTGAGATTTAACACTAATTAGTGCGTGCATAGTAATAAGATTGTCTGAAGAAATATTAATGGTCATCTTACATAGTAATGTGACAAAGTATAGGTCTGTCTTAGATTAACCTATGCATTGCAGAGTAGAGAATAGGTGACACAAATGCAATGATTCAGATGGTGTCCTCCACTCCTCCTCTATCCTCTTCTTTGGGAGAAGGAAAACAGGAAGCAAGCCTCAGTCGAGGCGAAGCTGCGAACAGGGAGGTCCCAACTCTGAAAATGGTAAGCTGTTTTCTCCTAACACACCAGCAAAGAACACCCTACTCAAACCGAATTCTTGTAATAGCAGTTTCTGCTTTTCATTTTGAGGCAGAGCTTAAGAGGCAGGAGGAGAAGATCAGCGCACCATTGGTTGAAATTTTCAGTCTGTTTGATTGAATGTAGGATCATCACCATCGAATAATGAAAAAATCTAAAATTATTCGACAATATAGTATAATAACCAACTGAGCTATTTCCCCTTTCGTAACTAGTGCCGATTCAACAGTTACCTTTGTAACTATACCAAATTAAGTAACTGTACATATCAAAAAAATCTAAAATTATTCGACGACATTCCTAGGGGGTATGTCTACAACTCTGAAAAAAACCAGCTCAAAACTCGATGTACAATTAGAGATTCAAATATGACAAATTCAAATGTGAATAGTGGCAGCTTTGACACTATTCACATCCAATTTTATATTTTTTGTTTCTATTGATGTAGGTTTAAGTAGGAACTGAACTTTTTGAGATTATACATCAAATATTGATGTGTATAAGTTTTTTTTTTGAAAGTGTTTGAACATGTATTTTTTTCAAAAAGATCAATCTTATTGATCTCGCCTAATATGAGATCACACAAGTCTCCTCTGAGATGACAAGGAGCCGAACCGTCGAAGACGAATGCCAGACACCAGTTCAAAAGGACCGCGTGTGACAAGAAAATCATTGGCTTGAGGATCATTACATAGATATTTTTAATTGTCTGATGGTGATGACTGATGACCCTATATGAATAAGAGTGGTGCCTTTAGGGTTTGGGGATCAAGGTAGAATGGATAAGAATGAAAATGGGAGGATAATTATTGGGTGGGGCGCCACTCTAGATTGTTCTTTGTGCCGACCTTGCCAGTGGTGTGGAAGTGGTGTGCGCAACTGGCCGCATAATCTGTGTCATACCTATGACTTGCGAGGTTCATCGCACATCACTAGTAATGGATTACCACTGATGTTCACAGTCTAGCAAATGTCATTCATATTGACAAGTTACCAGTGGCATGCGCCCTAGGGTGTGCCGACCGTCAACAAAAAGGAAACTCTTTGAATCCCAACCTTCTCCACCGCCAAACATCACCGTCTCTAATGTTTGTTGCACAATCATAATGAATTGTTGACAATTTTTCTTGTAAACCTAGTCGGACCTAAAACACAACCCACTATATACACAACAAGAAAACTAGGGATTCTTTGGCTCCAATGAAACTTTATGGAGCGAACCAACCTGTGGCTGGATGGTTAGGAGAACGGCCGTATCCTATGCTCATCAGAGTTCAAGTCCCAGACTTGACATTGGTGCTCACTTATTCCTGGATTTATTCTATGCCTTCCAGCGATGTGCCTTCAATGGAAGGAGGCATTTCCGTCAATCTTAAGATGATGTGCCGGCTCAGTTTCTTGGATGTGCTTATAGGGTAGGGGTGAGTGTATGCTCGTGTATGTGAGCGATTTCGACTGTACTGGGTTAGAAAAAGAACTCCATGGAATTTTTAGAGGATTTTGATCCTACATGCGTCATTTGATTTATTATTATCGGATTGGAATTTAAATTCAAGGACTTGAAAACGTGTGAAGACTGGTTTTACTCAAAACGTGTGAAAAAGGAGTACCAAAAAATGTGTTTTATTTTTTTGGCTAAAAAGAAAGAAAAGAAAAGAAAAAGTCTCGCTCCAAGTCCCATCCCCTCCTCCGATCCTCTCCCCCGCCGCCGCCGCCGCCGCCGCCTCGGCTTCGCAGGCGCAGCCCGGTTAGCCCTCGCGCTCCTCTGCCCGAGATCGACGCCCCGGTCCTCCTCCTCCTCCCCGGCCAACCTCCACCGGTGTTCCCTCCAGCCGGCGCGCGTCTCCTTGTGCCCCAGTCGCAGCAGCCGCGGCTCGTCCGCTCCCCCTCCGGGCAGCCTCCACCGGCATCTCCTCCTGCCCCAGCCGCGGCAGCCCGCGGCACCTTCGCCGCTCTCCTCCTCCGGCCGATCCCCATCGGCGCCCGCGCACAAGGTTCGTTTCCTTCGATTGGGGGATAGGGTAAACAGACATCGAGGTCGGTTCTCTCTGGCTTGGCTTGGGTCAAAACTAGGTCTAGCAGTAAGAGCGATCGACTCTTAAGGTGTAGAGAAACAGAGTGTAGGCGACATAGATATTAGGAAAAAAGAAAGGGAAATGTGTACTATACTATAATTAGGAAAAGGCAAATGATTAAACCAGGGAATTAGACATGATAGTGCAAAGAGGGGCAACCAATGGTGCAGATGATCAGCTTTCTCTTTCATCGATCCTGTTAACCTTTTCGTTCGGTGCACACTAGCTCTGCTTGGTTGGGTTGTGATGCATATTAGTATTATCTTACCGCCCCTGTATTTTATTTTGTTTTGCTATGCAAAGTCTCATTTTAATTGAGGAGTTGGGTGCTTGGCTGATACAGGAATAGGTGTTTGGATTATACCAGACACAGACATAAGGGAATTGGGAAAATGAGTAAGCCTGAGAACATGTTCTCGCTTCTTAATCTGGTTGGCGAAGATGATGAAGGGAATGATAGCGAAGTGACCCAAACATCTTCTACTAGTATAGAAGAAACTGCTGCCAGCAAACCTGGTTGGTACCCCATTTCTTCTCGGATGTAGCTTCCAAAATATTAGATTACACTAGATGGATTACTGTTCCCCCCCTATTTTTGCATGGAGAACCGATTGCGTAGCTCATTATTATCCCTGCAATTTTCAGTTGAAGCAGCTACTTCCTTTGTAGTTTACCTTGATTCACTGGCCTGTTTTTACCCGTATTGAATAGATTATTGCTTAGCTACTATTGCCAAGAACATAACTGCCTTATGATGTGATAATGCCTCCCTGGGCTCAATTGACGTTCTGTTTTATGGCCATTCACTGTTTAATTTCCTGGAGTGGTTATTCTGAAAAGATAAGATGTATTGTATTTCTGCTTTGTAATTTATCCATGCTTGCTTGGGCCGTCATGTCGCATTTTGGATGGTGGCTCATTTTCTAAAGAAGCTTGTCGGGTGGTTTGATGACATAATATCCATCCCATCATTTAAGTGTGCATCTGCAACATTTGCAAATGTGAACGATAATCTGTGGGCCATGACCTCACATGGTTATGCCACTTCCGGATGCGTCGTGCCTGGGTATGCCACTGCCATGGGTAAAGGCATAGCATGATTAAAATCCCAGCTGCTGCCTGCTGCTCATTGAGGCCGGAGCAGCAGTTGGCTCTGAAACTAAATTGGAACGAATTAGGTAACTACTGTCATGACCAGGGACTCAGGGAGAGTTGCCATTGCCGCAAGAGGTCATACCGCCACTGTTTAGTGCAGTGTATCAATTTTGTCTCCGTTCATTGTTGGCGCTTCCCGTACAGTTCTCTGAAAATAGTTTTAACTAGATTGTAGTGTGACATTTTTGCTCAAGCGTATTCACCAGCATACTGATCACAATTTCAATCTGTCTGATATGGGCATCCCCTTTCTTTAGATTTTGTCTTCAAGGTACATATGGCTACTTGAAAAACCCTTTGATGGAGCCAGGGATATACATGTTTATGTTCTATAATATTTCTGTTCCTACTCGCCGTAGTCACTAATGGGGTTGTAAACTGCATTTACTATGCAGATAAAGGCGTGCAAAATGACACAACTGTTGTAAGCAATAATGGAGCAGCTCTTGCATCATCATCTGGTGGTTACAGGATGCCTTTAGTGTGGATAGACTTGGAAATGACTGGTGAATAATTCAGTTACCACAACTTGTTTTATGTTATTAATACATAATAAGAGAATTTATTTTTGATGTTCCGCCTTCATTTACTTGTTTGTTCGTAACAGTTTGTGTTGTTTTATTCTGCCTCAGAATAATTAATTTTCTGCACAGAGTTTGGTATGTTTGTGACTATTAAAAATTTGCACCTACGAAATAATAGTTCAGAGTGCTGATGATGTAAATTTGCGATATGGCCACTTACAAATCACAGCCCCAATTATTTGTGACCTGCTTAATGATGGAAAATGTCTGGTAGCCAGTAGCTCAGTAGGAAGTTCTTCAGCAGGACAGTGAATAGTCCAATCTGTTCAATCCAATTATCATACTTGGATGGTAAGTTCAAATCGTAAATACTGGAAATGGAAGGGTATGAGGTCATAGAGTAGTTCAGGAGGCCTTCTGAAATATATCAGTGTCTTCTTTGCGTCTCATTATTTTACTTTGAGAAGGGTTCTCTACTTTCTTCTAGTGGCTAAGAATGGAGTGACATCTGGTTTAACTTGCAGTCAATGGTCGAACTAGGTGGCTCATGGTGAAACAAACATATTTCAAATTACTGATACACGACTTTAGTTAACCAAACTACAATCTGGGATTCAACTGAACAAAATTGCAAACCACAGATTATTTATCTCCAATGCCCCAAACAACTTGTTGAGTTGGTCTGAAACATCGAAGGGCATTTCTTATCCTGGAAGTTCGACGATGATTGCTAAATACGTTGATCTCTGATCTGATTATAGTTGCTACTGCTATGAATTTATTCAATTTTTATAACTTTTTAATAAAAAAATTGATGGATAGATAAATCAAATTTAGTTTCGGAATCTATTCCTTCTTTTGTTACCTTTTATCTTATGCATAAAATTATGACTAACTGGCACACTCATACTGGATTGTGTAGGTTTGGATATTTCAAAAGATCGGATATTGGAGATAGCTTGCATTGTAACAGATGGTAAACTTACAAAACAAATAGAGGTGGCTATTGAAATCATTTACCTTTAGTTCGTTCTACATAGATCATGTACAATATCATGGTGTTTTTGTAACTAGTTCTGCTTACAGGAATATTCGGAGAACACCCGTGAATTACTCTGGTTTTCTGTAGATTATTTTTTTACTAATTCTGTTCCTAGTAGCTGTGTTACATAAACTGCAGTTTGGAAAAATATATATCTTATCCAGCCAATCTAGACAGTACTCCCTCTGTTCAACAATACAAGTCCAAACCCACCCTTTGCTCAGACCTGAACATAAGAAGTATTTAATGGCAAATGGAGTGCTGATGATCCATGTGGAATATGATATTTGTAATAGCACAAATATTTAATGTCAAAATCAGTACACTGGTTTCTACTTATCATGTCAATAAGCGCAAATAGTGCTTCATGCTTCATCTCAGTGTAGAATAACTTGTCTGCCATCATCTCATCGGGAAGTTCAAATTGTTGTCATTTTGCAGGGTCCTAACTTGGTTATAAGTCAGAGCAAAGCTTGCTTAGATAATATGAATGAATGGTGTAAAACCCATCATGCATCTAGTGGTAAATAATCTTTAGTTTCCAAATAACATTTCTTATTGGGTATTGTTCTCTAAATATAAATCTGATGGCCCCTGAACTTATTTAGGATTGACAGAGAGAGTACTGCAGAGTGAGATTTCTGAGGGTGACGCGGAGAAACAAGTATGTTGTCTGATTTTTATGGTTATCATCACCTTTTTGTGAAAATTTGGTAGCAAACATGGCGTTACAGTATTCACAGCTGGTTCCATAATCTTGTTCATTTATCTATCTGTTGTACTTTAACGTCTGGCTACTTCAGAACTCTCAGTGCCATTTGCTATTCAAAATCTCTACAGTTTACATAACTTTATTTTCATGTGCCCTTTTAACTCATTACATACTTGCCTTCTTACATGATGGCATTATCATGAGAACCGGCAGTGTTGACATGATTTAAGTTGATCATTATAGATTGTTTTCTTTCTTACTACCTCTGTATCAAAATATAAGATGTTTTTGTAGTTCAATTTGAACTGCAAAACCGTCTTATATTTTGGTACGGAGGGAGTATTTATTAATATAAAAAATATTTCTGATTAACGCTAGTAAGCTACATTTGATGATTAAATATTTTTCTGTAAAATGTTGAATTGCCAATTGCCATTTTATTTTTTATTTTTATTTAGGAAATTACCAGTGGATGCCCCAAATTGTGAGCTTGCTGTACCTTTCAATTTTGTAACACTGCAGTTGTTACTTGTGATATGTCACATACATATATCCAACAAACAAATCCTGCAATCCCAAGCCTCCCCTTTTAGCAAAAAATTGCATATGTTGCAAAAACTCTGATCTGCACGTAGGTGGCAATTCACCTATATTCAAAATGCATTTTTCCACTCCAAAATGTTGCAAAAGGTTTATATGTTTTTCTCCCTCCGTCCCATAACATAAGACGTTTTTGCAAGCTAAAATAGTTTGCAAAAATGTCTTATATTGTGGGACGGAGGGAGTAGATAGATATCATGCTGTAACATTTATGCTTGCAAGGTTTCTTGCAAAAATATGACCAAATACATCCCACACAAAGGAAAAGTAACAAACTGATTGGTATAGTTTGAATAGCATACTAGTCACTGTTCAAGCTACACCAAGTTTTGCAAGTGTAAATGTTACAGCATGATCTTTATCAGTATATCCGTGAATGTTGTTGTAGTTCTCACTTCTCAAGCTCTTAAGTTTCATTCTCTGAATAAGGCTTCTGCTTCACCAATTGATACAGCAGTTCCTTGCACATCTTAGAATGATATGTCATACAGTTTTTAATCATTTATGCACTGTAAAACAGTACATATTGATGCCTTGCTACAAAAATAAAAATAGCCAAAGGTTTCTGATAGAAGTTTCTGTTGGCCTATTTGCAGGTGTTAGACTTCCTCATGAAGCATGTAGGTTCAGACACTCCATCAATAGCTGGGAATTCAGTTTACGTAGATTTACTATTTTTAAAGGTCAGTAAAGAATGTATTTTAGGATTGATATGCTGTAACTAGGATTGATATACTGTCACACAGACAGGAATAGTCATGCAGCTAGGATTAAGGAAAGACATTTGTTTTCCATGAACGCAGGACTGGTCACTTTTACAAATATTTTTATCCTCCAGCAGGATTAACAGTTTCAGTACAAAGAATAACTGTCGATACTGAGTTATATATCTTGTCAACTAGAATTTCCATCCTACTTTTTTTAATTCAAGCTTGTGCTTTTTGTTTGAGTGAAGTAAAAAAAAGTCGGCAATCTCAGGATTGTTTGGTCAATATTCTCATTTCAAAATTTGAAAATCCAAGTAATTCGGTTTGGTTTTCCCAAATGCGGGGAGGCTTGCACTCAGGGTGAAAAAGGCTCATTCAAAATTGCTTCGATAATGGTCTCATTCAATTCAGAAAATAAATTTAGTTGATTTTCTTGTGTTATTTATTCGGCTTGTTATAAATCAGCTCATTAAGTCAATAGAAAAAATATAGTTGTAAACTATATGGTATTAGATCAAACTGCCTTATTTGGGACAGTGCTCGATAATTGTTTGCTACACTGATATCCATGTCTCCACATTTATCGTCGTGCAAAATAATTTGTTTGTTCCTTGTTACATATACAATGTGCTCAATTTTTCCTTCGCGAGGACATCTTTTTTCCAGTTTAAACATGATGTATTCCTTTAGCTTTTGGTGCATAATAAATAATATATTTGCTATTTTTTTCCTAAGCAGAAGTATATGCCACGGCTTGCAGCCATCTTCTCTCACGTGATTGTTGATGTGAGCAGTATCATGGCTTTGTGCACCCGGTGGTACCCTAAAGGTAAACAAAATTTGTAGAAGGCTGATTTTTTTATTATTATGCTTGCTTGTTGCCAATTTGTTCCTGTCTATCCCATTGATCCATTTGCTATTTGCACTTGTTTCAATCATGGTCCCTCAACTGCTACATCTGTTTGAAATGATATGAGTAATTTCTGATTTTGTTGAAGAAGATAAAATAATTAAAACAATCGCCGTGGATAAGCAATATACACAATTTCAGCAGTTAAACAAAGCCTTGTATTCTTGACGTTCCTGCCATATTCAAGCACCAGTATAGTCGTACATTTAGAGTTTGTATGGAAATACGGAACAAAAAAAAATCGCATCTATGGTACCCACTGGCTTTGGAGTGTACCCACTAGCCTTGTGCTAACATATGTTTACATTCTCGAGTAGGATGAGTTTAACTCTGAGACCTTTCCTGATGTGGCCGAGATCTAACCGTGTGTTTGTCATTATCATTCGCAGAAAGGAAGCAAACTCCTAGGAAAGGAAAAAGTCACAGGGCGATGGACGATATCAAAGAGAGCATCGCCGAACTGAAATACTACAAGGGCAACATCTTCAAACCGCAGAAATCTAAAAAGTAGTCATTTTCATTGCGACATGGATAGGGTGTAATGGATATGTCACAGCAAGTTGATCATCGATGAGTATCTAGCCAGGGTTGGAAAGTAAGTTCTAGGCCAAGTTATCCATGCCTCGCTCCGAGGCGAGCTTGTCGTATTCCGTAGCTCCTAACGTGTTGATCAATGTCTGGATATTTCCACCTATGACATATTCTTACTTCTCACTCTCACCCCTGGAGCTGAAACCTGTAAAGGCCGTTTGATATGCAGCACTTGTACTGTATCAGTGAATTGTTTCGTCTAAACTGAAGTATTGCAGCACTTGTTATATAATTCATGATAGAAGAAGATTATGTATGATCATGTCGAATTATAATTCGTGATAGAAGAAGACTCCAACCCGTGAAAACTCCAGACCACATGATGCTGCGCTGGATCCTGCCATCTTTACATTCATATCTTTGCATATATACAAAAAACCATCTTGTAATTCAGGTTAAAACCTTTGCTCGTTTCAAGTTCGAAGTACCTTTTGGCCAAAGAAAGACTTGCTTCCTAACATGGTTGCTTAATTCATGATAGAAGAAGACTATGTATGATCATGTTGAATTATAATTCGTGATAGAAGACTCCAACCCGTGAAAACTCCAGACCCACATGATGCAGTGCTGGATCCTGCCATCTTTACATTTGTATCTTTGCATATATACAAAAAACCATCTCATATATCAGGTCAAAACCGTTGCTCGTCCAAGTTTGAAGTACCTTTTGGCCAAAGAAAGACCTGCTTCCTAACACGATTGCTTCTTTATCTTTATATAGATAGATTCTCTGGGGAGTGTTTCCTTATTCTTTTATTATATGAATTTGAATTGGATCTTAATTGATTTGACTTGAGAATTTTAAAATAGGAGGATAAGATGTCAGAATTCTTGGTTGACTATTATTTTTGCCAGCAAAATATATTTATATGTTCAAGGGGGGAAACATTGGCCTCTCACCTTGTGTACAAAGTCGGCGAACGGACCCCCTTCCCTCCCTTGCAAGTTGCAATACTTTGGATCTGCGGCTCAGAGGTGTCAATATATTTTCTTGCACTTTCTATTTCCATGAAAACAACTCCAAGTTATAGACATCAACTTTTTAATGATCCTCGACGTTAACCATTTAGGTGCCAAATATCCTGGTGTTTCTCTCTCAGTCACTACTTTGCTCTGACCTCTCTCGGTATTAAGTTTCGTAGTCCAAAACCACCCACTTTAGCATTAAAGTTGTCATCCAAGAGAATTTTTTGTGGTTTGATATCCGAATGAGTACTTTTTCACAAGCACTCCTCATGAAGATAACATAGGCCCTTATAGCTATATCAAGAATGATCCTACACTGGGTGTACCTATCAGGAGGTGCGTTGTTGTGGCGATAATAGATCCGCCTATCAAGTGACCCTCTCAACACATATTCCACTAGTGCAGAACTGGGCTATAGCACCGGTTTGTAAGGGCCTTTAGTCCTGATTCTGTAACCGGCACTAAAGGGTGGATACTAAAGGTCCTCCCCCTTTAGTACCGGTTCTGCATGAACCGGGGCTAAAGGCCCACCACGTGGCACGAGATAAATTTTTTGGATTTTTTTAAAAAATACCAACCGGTATTAAAGGATAATTTTTTTTGATTTTTTTTCGAAAAAAAAATTGATTTTTTTTCTGAATTATGTGACGATTTTGTCTCTAATCACCGCTCATCATTCCACATCGTCTAACTTCCCGGCCAGTCACCCATCCCTCTCACTACTCTAGCCTGAGCATGCTTAACTTTCAAGTTTTATTCCCCCTAGTTTTCAAGTCTGCACATGTTGTTTACTTGATAATAGTAAGCTGTCAATCCTATTAACCCTCAGGAATGTATATTATGCATGAAGTCGCATGTTTCACTGTTTTAGTTTGAAACTATTATTCTCAAAAATAATTACTATTTAGTAACTGAAATATTTCTTGAATAAGTAGTTTGACCAGATTTGACCATAGTTTGACCAAAAGTCAAAACTAAAATAATTATTTATTAACACTAATATTTCTTGAATAATTAGTTTGACCATAGTTTGACCACAATTTGACCAGATTTAACGAAAATTAAAAAAACTGAAATTTGAGCATATCTTTTTTTCCTTTTAGAATTTGATGATTCCAAAAAATTGCAAATATGCCATAGGCCGTCAAAATCGGATGCGGATTTTCGTGCTGATTTTGCAAAAGATATGGCCGTTTTACATTTTCTTAACACTTTTTTGCAAAACATGTCTAAATTTAAGTTTTTTAATTTTCCTAACTATTAGATGTAGTAACATAACTACATCTCGAAGGATTTTAATTTTTGAAGTTTTTATGATTTTCTTTTGCTTTTTACAAAACTGAAAAGGCGATCTGGGGGGAGGGGGTAGAGTTTGAAAACGGGCCCTTTAGTTCCGGTTTGTGTCTCCAACCGGGACTATTGGTTAGACCCCTTCAGTCCCGGTTTATGGCACAAACCGGTACTAAAGGTTAGCCCTGTAGTATCGGTTTATGCCACGAACCGGGACTAAAGGCGCTCGTGGGGCCCCGGCCTGACGCCAGCCTGCCACCACCTCTTTAGTACCGGTTTGTGGCACGAACCGGTACTAAAGGTTCAACACGAACCGGCATAATGCATAGCCGTTCGAACCGGGACTAATGGTACCATTAGTACCCGGCCGAAATTGAACCGAGACTAATGTGTCTCATATTATGTCCTTTTTCTACTAGTGTTCATATACCAGAAGTCTCTCGGGCTTCTCTGCAAAATAATAAAACAATTAGCCTGACTAGGTTTATGTGTTCAACGCTGAAAATGTCTCAATATCTGCCAAAATTCCTTCTTTCCTTGCTTAGCACCTTCCAAACGTTTCACTACAATTGTATATTTACCTAATTTCCCTTAAAAAACCGTCCCAAACCCACCTTCCCCAAGCTTCTTAATGAACCCTTCAGTTCATTCCCTCAAGTTTTCAAAAGGAAATCTCATCGGTGTTCCAGGTAATTGACCAAAATCAAATTAATCTATCTCGTCATATTTCCTTCTCCTCTTTATATAAAACCGGCAACAATATGAAAATAAATACAAGAGCACTAATAGCTCCAAGTGTAGCATCTAATAACACCTTCGTTTTGTTTTCTTCATTCTGCACCTTGAGGTAAGGAGTGGAGCCGTAGCCAAACTGCATCGATTGAAAGGAGCAGATCTTATCGAAGTAAGAAACGGAGGGTCAATACTCGATGGCGTTGTTTTTTACAAGAGATCGGAGTTAATGATCCGCAACCAAGATTTGGCTGCCTTACACCCACTGGCTTGCAAAAAAAAGTTCTCATCCGGGCAAGTGCATTGCCCCCCCCCCATGCGTACCCAAAAAGGGTTTTTTGCATTCCAAAGCAACCAACACCGATTACATAGATCGCTGGGGCGAGGCAGCACAACAACAAGCTCTGCTGCTCTGGAAACTGCTGACCACATGCTCTTCTCCTGCCCGTTCGCGGTGGCGTTCTGGAGGCAGGTCCAGGTCGTGGTCGATGGTGCTACGGTCTGCAAGCTCGGCGTCCTTGCTGCTGCGGTGGCGCCAAGTGTTGAGTCGGAGGTCGAGTTCGCCGTGCTGTGCTGCTGGCAGCTTTGAAAACACCGGAACGCGGTTGTTTTTCAACGCATGCCGCCGTCCCTTGCTCGCCTGCTTTGCTGCTGTAGGGAGGACGCGGTCCTCTGGCGTGATCGGCTGTCTGACGCTCGTCAATTGCACGTAGAAGGATGGGTGCGTGCGTTCTCGGCATTGCCTACGTGATGCTATCCTCGCCCCTCATGTAAATTTGGTGTTTGTACCTATCTGGGAGTTTAGCCCACAGTGATCAATATATTCAGGTGGGGGATCCTCCCCCCTTGAAAATTCAAAAAAAAAGAAGAAGAAACAAATGCCAACAACGACAGCTCAACAAAGCGCAGATGACCCGCCACCGCTGCTCCCACCGGTGACAAACCACCATAGCCTGAGGCTTCGATCCACCGCGTACCAAGCAGCACCCCCAAGAGGGAACGCTACGCCGACGACGCTGCTGCCCGGACGGGTCCTAGGGTTTCCCCCGGCATGCGGAGAGAGTTGGGGGATGGATAACATTGACACCCTCCAGGAAGGAATGGTGGCACCCGCAGGCGTCACCGCATCGAAGCCGAAGACCGGCAAGGATTTCTCCCACACTCCAAACCCTGCCGCCTGACCGAACCGGAGCCGACCAGCCAAACCTCCGCCCACCACCTTGCGCCATCTCGGTTGCGCCACCACTCACGCCGCCTCACTGCGAACACCACCACGAGGCCAAGAGACCCGAAGAGAAACGCCAAACGACGGAAGCAGCGACACCGCTACCGAGCAGGAGGGACCCACCTCCCCCGCCAACGTGCAGGAGGCCCGAGCCCCCGACACTGTCTGGACGCGGCAGCAGGGCACATCAGGCCACCCCTGGCCCGGCCGGGCCCAAACGAGCCCGCAAAGCCCCGCCGGCCACGCTGCAGCAATTCGGTATCCGCGTCGCTAGCTTGCAGCCGCTCGCCGCCACGCCCCGACCTCCTGGAGGCCGCGCCGCATGCTCACCCCGCCACCGGCCCGCCCGGGCCCAGATCTCGGCCGAGCGGGTGCCACCAAGACGCGCCGCCGCGCTACCCCGCCGCCAACGGCGACGCCGCCGTCCAGCCATCCGCCCACGTAGCGCCAGGACCCCGCCGCCAGGCCGAACCGCCGCCGCCTAGGGACACCCCCCAGCCCGCTCCGTCCCGCGCCAGAGGAAGCCGAGAGGGGAAAAGCGAGGGGGCCGTCGCCGCTAGCGTCGCCCGGGCCAGGCCCGGCGGCGAGCGCTGACGATGGCGGCAGGGAGGGAAGGAGGAGGGAGGGGCGCTGGAGAAGGAGATCGGGGCGCGGCCGGTCGCCGGTCGCGAGAGCCCGAGGGGTATCGGATGTTCACTGAGCCCGAGCGCTCAACAATCTTTCAACGTTGCTCCCCCCGATGCGTATGTCATACTCACCGCAAACTGTTGGGTAATCACAATTATTTTTTATTACTTCATATACATGCAGTCCACCAGCCAATTCGTACGGCCTCAAGTTTCCATTTGACTCTAGTCTCATGTGTTGGTTGGATTTGGTTACTGGCAATGAGATACCACCGTACCCATCTGACCGCACAAATATTGTGAGGCTTCCATTCATAAATATAGCCCTTGTTAGACCGCTTTCCCTCCTGTGACCAGTCACCGAATAATAAAATGAAATGTAGAATTGTGGTGTTGAAGATTCAACATAGGCATATAAACCATGTCAGAGCACGTCGATATAGAACTGATTCTTGGTCGTATTTATTGCACATGTATTTACTATGGGCTTCATGCCTTCCACGGACAAATGTGCAGTAGGAGGATCAAATGACTGCCACATTGCTCTAATCAAACAACAGAAGGATTCCAATCTCATTGGTCACTACCCTGCTAAAAATCCTCATTGATCACCATGCCGGCAATAGACCGGCCTGAGTTACTTGCCCAAATATGGCTACTATCAACATCCAGGAGGACCAAGTTTGAATCAGAGGAAAGCTCAAGGGCGGCATTCTTCCCAACAAGGCGATCTCGGTTAGTTGACCAAACCGCCGTCGCGGGATAAAGGTCGGTCCAGACGACAAAAAGGGACATGTCGCATGCAGGGTGGAGACACATAAGAATCCTGCAGCAAACGCGCTTCCATCGCCAGAGGGATCTTGTCCTAAACTGGTGAGAATAGAGTGCATGCTGAGTGAACCAGCGGCGGTGTTGTTGATCCATACCGTCGAGAGTTTGGGTTTATATTTGGATAATTCAGGCCCTTCATTGTGGAGAGAAAGGGTGTTGCAGCTACAAGTACGGCGAAGAATAGTCATAGGATGCATGGTGCTTGAGTAGGCTCAAAGCTGAAGTTAGGAAGCAGCAGAAATTGTAGTTATTTCTTGGCTTAATGATAGGCCGGCAAGAAACTGATTTCAGTATTGCAAAGATGAGCTTTTACTACTCCGCTTCTTTGAAACACGAAAAATATCCAAAACTAGAAATGCAAAGGCCGATCCAGATGTTCAGGACAGTGCTTGAAGAGTAGAAACAAGAACATGAGGTCAAGGTCGCACCTGATGATGCTAAGACACCGGTGGAGAAGATGTGATTGCCGGGAAGATGGCACTCAAGTACAATTAGGTGGCTGGGAATGAGCTTTCAGAGTAGAGAATGGCAAGACACATCACATCCTAGCAGTGTTCAAAAGTCCTACCCAATAAGTACGATAAATACCAGCTTGGTCTACTAATATATGTTCGGACGATTAGAAAATGACAATGAATAAGAAGGTCGTTGCTTGAATATATGTCATTGTTGACACATTAGGCTAACATGTTTACATTCTTGAGTACTACGAGTTTTAACATTGAGATCTTTTCTGGTAAACTTGTTGTTGAGACGTGACCTTGTGTTTCTTTGTCATCATCATTCGCAGACAGGAAACAAACGCGTAGGAAAAGGAATAAATTCACAGGGCACTGGATGATACCAAAAAGGGAGCATCGTAGAACTAAAAGACAACATCTGCAAACTGCAGAGATCTAACTAGCTAGTAGCCGCTTTTCTAAGGCGACATGGATGGAGCGTAGCAGATACTTTACTGATAGTTGAGCATAGAATGAATAGCTAGGATTTGAGAGGAAGAAAATTTCAGGCCAACCTGTTTGCTACGAGCTCGTCATATTCCATAGCTATCTCATCTTTTTCAATAAAGGACGCTTTTATTTTAACTCATAATATAGCATCAAGAGGATATACAACATAATGAGTATATGTGATATACAACATAATGAGTATATGCCGACATCTACTTGACTAAAATGCACACATCCACCACGAACTAACGTGCACTATAGGAAAAAAAAACATGCTAGCAACATTGAAACCGCATGACATCGAAACTATGCCTATGGGTTAGAAGGTTGAGGTCCTATCCATATACTGTGGTGCCACCCATGTAGGGTTAAAAATCTCCACAGTAACAAATTGGAAAATTATATAGTCAAAGGTTTTTAAAAACCTCTATAGACTATGCACTATTTTCCAGGTAGGAACATTTCAACCAATCACAAAGTTCACCATGTCACTGGCAATTTGGACACCAACGCTGAATTTGTGGTACAACCACTCACTGTGAGGGTATAGCCATCTAGTACCAACCCATTGAGGATGGCCTCGGCCTCATCCGGCCTGTCCACCGCCACCATTGCTATGGTAACACGTCCCATCCTAGGTGAGGTCACCTCGGCAGTGGAAACTTCACCATGCTTGGTAAAGAAGCGGCGCAACAAAGAGTTGTCCATGTTTGGAGGCAAGTTCTGCACGACGAAACTGAAGAAGGGTTCCTTGGACCGTTCCGATGGCGTCTCCTTGCGGATAGACCTATTTGCCTTTGGAGCCTCTAGCCTTTCTCTGATTGCCTGAACAAAAACAAGCTAGGTTATGGACCATGCCACTTGATGATGCCAAACACATGCGCATGCGCGCCTACATAAGTGAGTCGAAGTTCCAACGTAATAATAATCATCATTTACAAAGTATAGGAAATGATCTTCTAGTTGCTGTTAAAAATATAGTCACATATATTTTTGAGAAAGGAAATAAATATAGAGGATTAGCTTCTGAATTGTCACGTATTCCACAAGGACAAAAGACGCTCAACCTTACAAAGTTCGCAGGTCGTGTTAGAATTTTTATCTATAGCCTTAAACTCCATGTAATGTAGAATTAGCAATTTCATAAATATGGTGCAATGTGGTTTCAG
>LT934122.1:683208398-683244879 GCA_900231445.1 Triticum turgidum subsp. durum | reverse complement strand
TTCACCGGTGGCGCCGCGGCTGACCACGTCATCTCTATCTTGGCCTCAACACTGTTCTCCTGTCCTATAAAATCCCCAAATTTTGTGTGACTAGGAAATACAAAACGTTGATTTCAAAAGATCTTTTTTTGGTGATGCATTGTATGACTTGCATGTGATTAGTGATCAACCACTGGATCAACCCAATACAATTGACGAGATTGTACAATAATGGTGCAGGCTTTACCTGGACTTGAGCAATGGGAGGCTCGGGAACGAGCCACATACCCGCGCCATTTTCACTGCCCCACCAATTTAGCGGCATGTACTCCATGAACTTGGTTTTGTTGTCGATGAGGTTGTGCCTGAATACGCCAGTCGGTGACGAATATGGCAAGTTGTATACTCTAGACCACCCTAGGAAGAAGTAAACGCACCCGCCGAGCACGTCGTCCTCCCCGCCACCAAACCTTGCGGCGTCCACCGCAAAGCTGCTTGGGAACCCTAGAAACATGACACGGTCGGTGAAGCTCAGGCCGTCGTCCCTCCTCGCCCACCGCATCATACGTCTACCACCTACGCCGGCATCTTCCACGAGTGCGTGCACCCTGACCGTGAGTGCGTGCGCCTGTGTCTCGTTGCTGTGGCGCCGATGTATCGAGATCCGGTGATTGGGCCAATGGAGTAGGACGGACAGTCGCAGCAACTCGCCGCGGGATTCAAGTATGTGGCTGGAGATGAGACGCCATGACGTAGCGCACATCTCATCGTTTTCAACAATGGTAGTGTGGATGGTTCTCGCTGACGCCACCAGCTGGAGGTGCCAGATATCATTGCGAGTATCCCCGTTCACGCACACCAGGATCTTGCCATCGTGGTACGCCGCAAAGCAATGATCCTCTTCACCATGATTGTTTACGTTAAGGTTGTTCCTCCCCATCCTGAGCCCTCTCTCGATGACCGTCCAGGCGGTGTCGCCGGGACTGAGGATAGCCGCTCGGACGGCCGTGTACGCCATCCCTTGCTCAGGGTCGTCCTCCGGCTTGCAGAAGCTGTAGAGGAAGACGGTTCCGTCGCCATAGACGACGCCATGGGACTTGGCTGCGATGTTCCACTTATCATCGTTGGGCAGGAAGGGCGGCAGAGGGGTGGCGTCTCCGGTGAGAGGGTCGACCAGCTTATTATTATTAGGGCCGCGGTGGCTGAAGAACCAGTACGCCGTGCCGTCCGCCCGTGCCACCCACCCGAGCTCGTGGAAGCTCGGGTGGACCGCCGCCTGATAGCTCTTCTTGGAGAAGACGCAGCGGAGCCCGACGCGGCGGCAGGACGGCCGGGCGACGAGCCAGGGGAAGAGGAGGGGGCGGAATACGGACGTCTTGGGGGGCAGCGATTCCCGCCACGAGACGCAGACGGCGTGGAAACGGACAAAGTCGGTGGCGTCGTGCAGGCGGCCGGAGATGGCGGCGAGCAGTTCAGGCGGGAGCTCGGTCCACCGTCGCGGCGGCGTGGACATGTTTGGGTAGAGTAGCTCGATCGATCTAGTTGTCCGTCAGAAAAACACACGTCCACGCGCGGCTGCCGCTAGGGTTTGCAATGGGGACGAAGGCCTGGCGTGTGTGCAGATGCTAGCCGTCGATGTTTGGATATCGATTCCAGGCAGCAATATCTGCTGCTTCCTGATGCGTCATGCACGTGCCTGACCGTCGGCCGAGCACATTTTTTTTTCTTTGACATCAGGGAGTAGAACACATTTTTTGGTACTCCTACTTCTTTTTCACACGTTTTGAGTAAAAAGCCATTTTCACACGTTTTCGTATACTCGAACTTAATTCCTAATTCTAAAATCAGATGACACATGTAGGATAAAAAAATGTTAGGATGAAAAATCCTCTAAAATTCTATGAAGCCCCTTTGGAACCAAAGAATCGCTAGTTTTCTTCTTGTATGATAGTCAGTGTTTTAGGCTGGACTAGGTTTATAAGAACAAATATTAAAAATTTATTATAATGGTGCAACAAACATTGGAGAAGGCTTATGATAAGATACCGCGGAATGTCATGTGACGGGTCTTGGAGAAAGACAAAGTCTCAGCAAAGTACATTACCCTCTCTGGTACTTGTACGATAATGTTGTCACAAGTGATGGCAACACTGATGACTTCTTTATTAAAATATGACTGCACCAGGAGTCAACTTTGAGTCCTTATGTTTTTTGCTTTGGTGATGGATGAGATCACAAGGGATATATAAGGAGATATCCCATGATGTATGCATTTTGCGGATGATGTGGTGTGGACGAGGGCAATAGAAAGTTAGAGCTATGAAGACAAACTTTGAAATTGATTTTCTTAGACTTAGTAGAACTAAAACCGAGTAAATGAGTTGCGATTTCAATACTACTAGGCACTAGGAGAAGGATAGTCTTGATGGGTAGTTGGTGCCTCAGAAGGCCATCATCACAATACCACACACCGTCTACCCCTGGACATCGACACACACCGCTAGCATGTGCTATTATGTTGGCATATATTACATCGTGTGTCTACCGTCATATTATATAAGAGGCCTAGGATACAAGTGTTCTAACAGGACACAACTCCTACTCTGTCTACACATAGTTTAAATCCAAGTCTAACTGTAACTTACCTTGTACAAATATTTTCGACACAATTTTAACAAACTCCACCTCGAACCTCTGTATACGTTAGACTTGTGTTGGATTTGGTTCGCGCAGAACAAAGTTTTGCAAATTGATGCACTTGTCGGACGTTTCCCAGTGTTTGAACTGTCCTATCAAGCCGAAATTTTGAGGGATCGTAGCCATGACAATTCTACACAATATGAATGGTGCAAAGTACGACAGAGTGTCAGAGTTGGCTGCTATACTCCTTCTAAAATCGAGCAGATTCTCATTCAGATCTGCAGCACCTCGCCTTTTTAGATGTAGTCAGAGATCCATCATTGGATTATCATGATATTTTACAGGGTTAAAGTAGACTCAGTTAGTCAGTTCGCCCCAATTCCATCGAACGGAAGAGTGAAACGATGCTCAAGGAGTCACAATAGTCAGTGTAAACAATTTCACTGTTCCTATTATTCTGCACCAGTGCGCGAGAGCGATGTCGATGTCGAGCCACCAAGTTCCATGGGGCGATTTTTTTATGACCTCAGTTAAGATCAACATTGATGATCCATCCATTCCTAAATATCCAATATGAACTACATACGGAGCAAAATGAGTGAATATATACTCTCAAATGTCTATATACATCCGTCTGTAGTCTATATTGAAATGTATAGAAAGATTTATACTTAGAAATGAGGGAGTATAAAGTATGACGTCTAAAGTATACACAACACTCCTATTGGTGCGTGTATTGTCGGTATCAAAAACCGACATACTATACACAAACTCCTATTGGTGCGCATACTGTCGATAGAAAAACCGACAGATCCCTTGATAGGGTTGCTTATGTGGTGGAGTACTCATAGAGGATCAGATTGGAAGCACACATGACGTGGATTTACCTAGGTGCATGCCTGCATGGTGGAGGTTCTACCCTAGTCCTGCATGTCTGATTGAATTGATGGTGTTTGCTGTTTATGAGGAGTATTTAACAAAAAACTATCATAATTCATGAAACCGTGCCTACAAACTACCATTTTACGAATTTGTGCCGAAAACTATCATTTTCTCACTAATCCTTGACTAGAAACTACCAAGTCTGAAAAGAGCCCGATTTGGCTCTTTTAAACGCGTTTCTGACAAGATGAGCCCACCTGTCAGCATCAATCTTCTTCTTCTTCCTCCTTCCTCTCTCTCTGGCATTTCCTCAAACACCTCACGTGCACTCTGTGCTCTTCTCCATGGTGACGCCCCGGCGAAGCACGCGGCTGCCAAGGTACACGCGCGCGGTGAGGCCCCACCCGCGCTCGCGCGTCGCCGCCTCCGGGTGACCACCATGTCCTTGATGGTGATGTAGCCGGTGCTGAAGCCGACGGAGTTGCCGGGCGACCCGGCGGGCAGCAGGTAGGAGAGCTGCGCGCTGACGGCCCCGGGCACCATGAGCAGCAGCGGGTGCACGCCGATGGTCCTGCCCAGCTCCGCCAGCAGCGGCAGCACTAGCGTGGTGGTGGCGTCATCGAAGGTGAACTCAGTGGTGAGGCTGCTGAAGGCGCACGCCCCGGGCGCGACGGCCAACGCCGGCGTGCCCTGCAGGAAGCCCAGCCACTCGGCGAGGATGTCCGTCAGGCCGCTCGCCTTGAACTCGTCGGCGATGGCGAAGCCAGCGCCGAGGAGCAGGACGATGTGCCACTGCAGCCTCCGGCACTTGGCCCAGTACATGAGCTTCTCGCTGTCGCTCTTGCCGCTCGGGATTATGAAGAGCAGCGTCGCCATCACGATCTGCATTCTGGCGCCGCTGTTTCAGGAGACCCGGCTGCTGGTGGTTCCCGCCAACATAGCCGCGACGCTCCTCCTTCCCAATGCTCGTGCCGGCGCCCAAGAGCTCCTTGTTGGCCGTGGCCAGCAGGCCCAACTACTCAATGTTTTCGGTGGCGTGGAGAACTCATCACCGGCGGCGACGTGGTGGTGCTCGTGAGGTGTTTGTTGAAATGCCAAATATAAAGAGGGGAGGAGGAAGAAGAAGATTGGTGCTGACGTGCGCGCCCCACTTGTAGTAACGGTCAAAATTGAGTTTAAACGAGTCAAATGGGGCACTTTTCATACATGGTAGTTTTTAGTCAAATATTAGTTAAAAAGTGGTAGTCTTCGGCACAAATATGTAAGGTGGTAGTTTGTAGGCACGATTCCACGATTTCATGAGGGGTAGGATTCACACGAGACCAAGACAATGTATATTATAGAGTCCTATTAGATTTACTAATACATGTTGTGTGGGTCATGTAATGAAGCGACTTTTCTAGAGGAGGCCTGGCGGCGGACTGAGGGGCCTCGGCTGCATATGGGCCCTGAAAGCCGCCTAGCGTCTGACTTTCTTTTGTGTGGCTTCACCACAGATTGGATACCGTTGTCCATTGGTACCTTGTAGCGTCACATGTTTTTGTGCAGGTAACTAGTTTGGTGGGGTGCCAGCCTAGTAATTGATCACGACATAAAAAATTAACTCAAATGATTGTCTGTTTAATAGGATTGATAAGATCACATATATTAATTATTTAATGTGAAGAATTAATGTAGAGTATCTCATAAATTATATCAGCATAGATATTGACAAATATAATCACATCAAATGAGTACGATTATAAATTAGAGAACAACTTTTTACAAATAAGAGCAGTCAAAGGCTATACTGTATACTTTATGTTAGTCATGTCGAGTACGTATCAGGTGATACAAGGCATCAGATGCTCCCGTGGTATGGGCTTCCAAGATTGGCCACGGGACGAGCTCCTGTAACTTTGCAAAAAAAAAAAAAAGTCCTCTATGGATCCAATATTTATACACAAGTCCCAAAGTTCCTTCTGTGACTGTTGGATCACAAATCAAAGGTTCTTGGGAGCTCGTATCAGGGGGGCATCTTATGCCCCATATCACCTGATACTTTGCCTAGTCATGCCACCTAAGCTAAAGTATGCCGTCATACCCTATTTAATCAGGAAAGAGAGAGCAACCTTATCTTCATCTAGATATAGGTATTAGCAAAAAATCCAAGACAACTCATACGTTTTTCTCACAAAAGACATTAAATATGAGTTGTTTTAGATACTAAGATATGGTCACCGGAACTGCTATATCTAAAAGTATATTTAATGCTATTAGATAGGGCTTAAGACATAGTGCACTGGGGCTGCCCTGACGATGATACAGCCGGAGATCTTTTTGATCTTCTTTGAGTGAACTAGGAATAAATGTTATCTATAATAAGTCTTTAAATATAGCACTCATCTTGAAGCCCAAATACTAGAAACGAGAAAAGAGGAAGTTTGTGCTTGATCTTATGGGGGACACAACTATTCTGCTTTGCCTTATGGCGTTGGTGCTGCTAGGAAATCCCACTCACGCTGGTACCAAATCGGTATCCCTGTTCTCTATAATAAGTGTGTGTTTCTTGTTTCCTTCCAACCAGAGTACAAAAAGTCATCATAAATATTGTGAACCCACCGCACAAATTTCATTGGACCCTTTTAATTTGGAATTCATTTACTGACGTATGTATGTTGTCTGCAGAGCATTGCGAAGAGCACAGTCACCATTGCAAGGGCATGTTGTGCATGGGTTTCACATGCCCTTCCTGTTGCAAGCATGTGTGGAACCATGTTAAGAAAGCCTACTGTGGAGGCACTTTTTTTAACCATCATTGTGTTTGCGTCGTTTGTGAATAGAGTTGCGCTCTAGCATCATGCCAAAAGATGGACAATGATATCTAGTAATAAATTTGTGAGGTGCATGCAAGAACCATGGACATTAAGTTTTGGTGTTCTGTTTGATTTGATTTTTATCGTGTCTAATCTTAGATTTTGTGGCTTTGTGTTTGTCTCGCCTAGCGGTTAGTAAGTTCAGAAATAACCATACGCATAATTAACCAAGCTCTTATTGTACTTGCATACTTCGCCGTGGAGGTCCACGGTTTTTCTGTAGACAACACCAGACCCAATTAATTGCCGGCACCACTTGTTTTTATACGCTAAATCATCGATTCCCTAGAGCAAGTTCTTTTCGGACACAATCACTGCATCAATTCTTCATAAATAGGACGTGAATCCATCGGTTGTGGTAAATAGCCCAACCACTAATTACACAGATATTACTAACGCTAACAGAACATCTGTGCATTACTATTGGTTTATAATGCATATTGCATATAAATAAATCTAACAAATGATTAAGGTTGTCTATAAGGTTAAAGCTCATTTCTTCCTCGTACGCCCGGGAATGTCTAATTATCAAACGGGTCTTCAGTAAGCTCCCCAATACTCAACCGTTTGAACAGTCCGGACTTCTCCAAATCAAGACCATATGTGGGAGAAAAATATGGTTGTTTGGACTATCCATCATGTTATCACCAACACGCGGGTCCAGCACAAAAACCCCACCCACGACGCACCCTTCCCTTTCCCTGTGGGACCCTCCACTTCCCGCTAGGTTTTCCGCCGTAACGGAACAATTCTCGCTGGAGCCTCCTCCTTCAAAAACAGATGATGCCCACCTCACCTTCGCCATGCGTTGCAACAGGGATGGATTTTTTTTTTCATATTTACAATATAAGAGTGGGTTAAAATAACATGTACTATTCACACAAAACAACAAATAACTATATAGATCATTTTTAAAGTTCCATTCAACTTTGCAAATGCACACTGAGTGAAACGTGAGTGGCAACCTGAACGTATTCTTAATCACCAATAAACTCCACCTCCTGTCCACATACAATTCATTACTAGAAGGGATAATTGTAGTTCTTTGATTCCTAGCCTCTTTGTCAACCTGTTTCGCTTGCGCCAATCAGTACCACATGAACATCAGTGCGTTTGTTAGTGACGCCCCATCATCTTCTTCCTCCTTCCTGCTGGAATTTTGACTATTTTGGGCCTAGCCCAATAGCAATTTCAGAAATTCCTAATAAATCCTAGAGGCCCACGCAGCCCATTTGTGCAAGGCAAGAGGTGGAACTAAAGTTTAGTCCCACATTGCTAGTTTAGAGGGAGTTAGACCTTTTTATAAGGGAGGCTCTTTCTCCACTTGTATGAGCATGAGAACAAGAGGGACATCCACGCGCGCTCTCCTCCGCCGCCCGCCTCGCCACGACACGTCGCGGGTTGCGGGAATGAGCCGATGTCTAAATTTTTGCCACGCACTACGGTTATATGAAAGGTCACTCGGAAGCTGAAACGTTTTGCTGTAGTGGAGATTGAATACGAACGGCGCACCTCTTCGTCTGCTGCCTGTTTGTTTCATCTCCCTCGTTCTCTTCAGCTCCCGGCGCAGCCTCTCGCCTCCTTCTCTTGCGCCTATAAAAGGGAGGTCGCTCCTCTCAGAGAGACGTACCAGAATCTCTTCCTCCTCTCGCCACAAGTTCCTGTGCACTGCGCTGCTGCTACGATCTTCCTCATCCCGGCTTGCGGCATGCACCGCAGGTCGGGACAGTAGGCCTCCGAAACCGCACCTTTTGAGTCCTGTACGTGAGAAGGGTGATAAGGTTTTTGGGGAGCGCTCAGCGCAACTACTGGCCGCTTCATCACGGACGATCCGGTCGCCGACGACTACTTCCCCGACGATGACTTCTTCCCCGACGTCCACGACCTCCTCGACGACATGGCAGGCGAGGACACCGACCCCAAGTCCAGCGCTTCTGCTGCTGCTGTGCCGTACGTGTTCTTCTCCTTTCTGTTAGAAGTCCTCCTACAGTTTTTGGCTCTAGTTTCTGCCCTACGTATGTTAGGTTCTGTTTCGTATAAGCAACTTCATCTAGTGTCTGTTCTAGATGTGTTTACCTCAAGTTCATATATGCAGATGATGTTTACCTTCTCTCTGTCAGATTGCATGACTTGCTTTATATTTGCTATTTTAGTCATGCTTTATCTAGTATTTTTGTTAATAAAATCATTCGGTAAATTGCTCATATTTCCAACAATCCAAAAACCTTATTATAGGCAATTTACCCCGAGTGGTTTTGCTGCTTCCATGAGACCTCCTATGTTTGAGGGTATCCACTATAAGAGGTGGCGTGTGAGAGCAGTCTTATGGTTTCAGACCATGAGCTGCTATGACGCCACTCTTGGCAAACCTGAAGGAGAGCAAGATGCCCAACAGGCACAAGCTTTTCAGAAAATGGATACCTTGTTTAAGGCTGCTCTCTTGAGTGTTCTTGGTGAGAACATAGTTGATGCTTATGCATCAATTGATAATGGAAAAGATATGTGGGACGCACTCGAGGCCAAGTTTGGGGTCTCGGATGCCTGCACTGAGCTGTACATCATGGAGCAATTCTATGATTACAGGATGACTGAAGAGCGCTCCGTGGTTGAGCAGGCTCATGAGATACAGTCATTTGCTAGAGAACTTGAGCACTTCAATTGCATGCTACCGGACAAGTTTGTTGCCGGGGGTATCATCACTAAGCTTCCTCCTTCATGGAGGAACTTTGCTACCTTACTGAAGCATAAGAGACAGGAGTTCTCCATTCCGGATCTCATTGGTACTCTTGATGTGGAAGAAAAGGCGAGAGCAAAGGACACACGTGCTCGAGGTATTGAGGGAGGATCTAGTGCCAATCTGGTACAGAAGAAAAACTTCCAGTCCCACAAGTTCAAGAACAAGGGCAAGCTTGATGGTAAAGCAAAGTTTGATGGGAAGAACAAGGCTGTGCAACACACGAACTTCAAGAAGAAGAATGACAAGAAGAAAGGTGTCTGTCATGTGTGTGGAGATCCTGATCATTGGGCTCCTAGTTGCCCCAATCGCTATGACAAGCGTCATCCTGGGCAACGGTTCAAGTGCTTCTGTTCGTGGTGTTGGCACGGTCGATCTGAAGTTTACTTCGGGGAAGATCATGCGGCTGAAGAACGTGCATTATGTCCCCTCAGTCAATAAAAATCTTGTTAGCGGATCTCTTCTGTGTAGAGATGGCTACAAGCTTGTCTTTGAGTCGAATAAATTTGTAATATCCAAGTATGGAACCTTTGTTGGTAAAGGCTATGAGTCAGGAGGCCTGTTTCGTTTATCCTTATCAGACCTTTGCAATAAAGTTGTTAATCATATTTGCAACAATAGTGAATCAAATGTGTGGCATTCACGTCTTTGTCATGTTAACTTTGGTTGCATGTCACGACTAGCGAAGTTGAACTTAATCCCTAGTTTCACCACTGTTAAGGGAGCTAAGTGTCAAGTATGTGTGCAAGCTAAGCAACCTCGTAAGTCTCACGTGACTGCGGAGACGAGAAATCTTGCACCACTAGAACTTATACATTCAGATCTATGTGAAATGAATGGTGTTTTGACAAAAGGTGGAAAGAAATATTTCATGACGTTAATTGACGACTCCACTAGATACTGCCGTGTGTATCTTCTGAAATCTAAGGATGAGGCTTTGAACTTTTTCAAGATCTATAAAGCTGAAGTGGAAAACCAACTTGATCGAAAAATCAAGAGGCTTAGGTCTGACCGTGGTGGAGAGTATTTTTCCAATGAATTTGATGCTTTTTGTGCGGAACATGGTATAATCCATGAGAGGACGTCTCCCAATTCACCTCAGTCAAATGGGGTGGCCGAAAGAAAGAACCGTACTCTAACAGATTTGGTTAACGCCATGTTAGACACTTCAGGTCTCTCCAAGGCATGGTGGGGGGAGGCGATATTGACTGCATGTCATGTCCTAAACCGAGTTCCCACAAAGAACAAAGAGATAACTCCATTCGAGGAATGGGAGAAGAAAAGGTTAAAACTCTCTTATCTGCGAACATGGGGTTGTTTGGCGAAAGTTAATGTACCAATTCCAAAGAAGCGGAAGCTGGGACCAAAAACTGTGGATTGTGTTTTCCTGGGATATGCTTTTCATAGCATTGGTTATAGATTCTTGGTTGTAAAATCTGAGGTACCTGACATGCATGTCGGTACGATTATGGAGTCGAATGATGCGACTTTCTTTGAAGATATCTTTCCCATGAAGGATATGGCTACCTCATCTAATCAGGAGATGACAAGTCCATCGAATCAGAAACCAGTTAAAATTACTGAACCTGCCATTTCGATGGAACACTTTGAAAGTCCTGTGGAGGAGAACAATGAAGTTCCTACTAGGAACAAGAGATAGAGGACTGCCAAGTCTTTTGGTGATGATTTTATTGTGTATCTCATAGATGACACTCCCAGTTCTATTTCAGAGGCCTATGCATCTGAAGATGCTGACTACTGGAAGGAAGCAGTTCGTAGCGAGATGGATTCCATCTTGGCGAATGAAACTTGGGAGACAACTGATCGTCCTTATGGGTGCAAACCTATAGGATGCAAATGGGTATTCAAGAAGAAGTTTAGGCCTGATGGTACTATCGAAAAGTACAAGGCTCGGCTCGTGGCAAAGGGTTATACCCAAAAGGAAGGTGAAGACTTCTTTGATACTTACTCACCTGTGGCTCGACTGACCACTATTCGAGTTCTACTTTCACTAGCTGCCTCACATGGTCTTCTCGTTCATCAAATGGATGTTAAGACTGCTTTCCTAAATGGAGAGTTGGATGAGGAAATTTATATGGAACAACCAGATGGGTTTGTAATAGATGGTCAGGAAGGGAAAGTGTGCAAGTTGCTGAAGTCTTTGTATGGACTCAAGCAAGCACCCAAACAGTGGCATGAGAAGTTCGAAAGAACTTTAACAGCTGCAGGCTTTGTTGTGAACGAAGCTGACAAATGTGTGTACTATCGCCATGGTGGGGGCGAGGGATTTATGCTTTGCTTGTATCTTGATGACATACTGATTTTCGGAACAAATCTGAATGTTATTAAGGAGGTCAAGGATTTCCTATCTCGCTGTTTTGAGATGAAGGATTTAGGAGTGGCTGATGTCATTCTGAACATCAAGTTGTTGAGAGACGATGATGGTGGGATTACACCGCTTCAATCTCACTATGTGGAAAAGATCTTGAGTTGCTTTGGCTATAGTGACTGCAAGCCCTCTCCAACACCATATGATGCTAGTGTGTTGCTTCGAAAGAATCGGAGAATTGCTAGAGACCAATTGAAATATTCTCCATTATTGGCTCGCTTATGTACTTAGCCAGTGCTACAAGACCTGACATCTCTTTTGCTGTTAGCAAACTGAGTCGGTTTGTCTCAAAACCAGGAGATGTGCATTGGAAAGCTCTAGAGAGAGTTTTGCGTTATTTGAAAGGCACTGTGAATTATGGAATTCACTACACCGGACACCCAAAGGTGCTTGAAGGGTATAGTGACTCAAACTGGATCTCAGATGCTGATGAGATAAAGGCCACGTGCAGTTATGTATTCACTCATGGAGGTGGCGCTGTTTCTTGGTAGTCTTGCAAGCAGACCATCTTAACGAGGTCAACAATGGAAGCAGAACTCACAACACTAAATACAGCTACGGTCGAAGTAGATTGGCTTCGTCGGCTCTTGAATGACTTGCCGGTAGTTGAGAAACCTGTACCGGGCATCCTTATGAACCGTGACAATCAAACTGTGATCACTAAAGTGAGCAGCTCAAAGGATAACATGAAGTCATCAAGACACGTTCAGAGAAGGTTAAAGTCTGTCAGAAAAATGAAAAACTCCGGAGTTATTGCATTGGACTATATCCAAACATCTAAAAATCTGGCAGATCCTTTTACTAAGGGTCTATCACGTAATGTGATAGATAATGCATCGAGGGAGATGGGAATGAGACCCACAATATGAGTTGTTCACAGTGGTAACCTATTATTTGTGATCGGAGATCCCGTGAATTAGATGTGGAAGACAAGCTGTTGGTCAACTGAGAGGAGTGTATCCTTACTGTTAAAATACCACTCCATGAAGATGCAATACTCTCCTAATCTGCATGGCAGGTTGATGTATATCTTAATGTGTTCTAAGTGGCTCTTTGAAGCAGAGATGTTGTCCTGCAGAACATCTTTTGAAGAACGCACCTATATGAGTCTGATTGTTAAACGTCGCAATCTATGAGAGTAGGGTTCTCTCTAGTAAACTCATGAAAGGTCACGGAGTATGACGCATAAGCTCCACCCGGGGGAAGACCCACAGTAGCCACGTATCGGTCAAGGCTTTATGTGAAGCTAGATTCGCAGAAAACTTGCAGTTCAAGGCCCAGTCCACTGTTCAAGTTGCTTACTAGTGTAGCATAGATTTCTAGGTGGAAGTTCAACTTAACAGTCTCCACTGCAGTACCGGTATATAAAACGGTGTTTTGGAACCCAAAGGCAAATTTTGTGTGCCTCTGGGATCTGGTGGAGGATTGCTGGAATTTTGACTATTTTGGGCCTAGCCCAATAGCAATTTCAGAAATTCCTAATAAATCCTAGAGGCCCACGCAGCCCATTTGTGCAAGGCAAGAGGTGGAACTAAAGTTTAGTCCCACATTGCTAGTTTAGAGGGAGTTGGACCTCTTTATAAGGGAGGCTCTTTCGCCACTTGTATGAGCATGAGAACAAGAGGGACATCCACGTGCGCTCCTCCTCCGCCGCCCGCCTTGCCACGCCACGCCTCGTCACGACGCGCCGCGCCGCGGATTACGGGAATGAGCCGAGCCGAGCTGCCTGTTCGTTTCGTCTCCCTCGTTCTCTTCAGCTCCCGGCGCAACATCTCGCCTCCTTCTCTTGCGCCTATAAAAGGGAGGTCGCTCCTCTCAAAGAGACGTACCAGAATCTCTTCCTCCTCTCGCCACAAGTTCCTGAGCACTACGCTGCTGCTACGATCTTCCTCATCCCGGCTTGCGGCGTGCACCATAGGTCGGGACAGTAGGCCTCCGAAACCTCACCTTTTGAGTCCTGTATGGAAGAAGTGTGATAAGGTTTTTGGGGAGCGCTCAGCGCGACTACTGGCTGCTTCATCACGGATGATCTGGTCGCCGACGACTACTTCTCCGACGACGACTTCTTCCCCGACGTCCACGACCTCCTCGACGACATGGCAGGCGAGGACACCGACCCCAAGTCCAGCGCTTCTGCTGCTGCTGTGCCGTACGTGTTCTTCTCCTTTCTGTTAGAAGTCCTCCTATAGTTCTTGGCTCTAGTTTCTGCCCTACGTATGTTAGGTTTTGTTTCGTATAAGCAACTTCATCTAGTGTCTGTTCTAGATGTGTTTACCTCAAGTTCATATATGCAGACGATGTTTACCTTCTCTCTGTCAAATTGCATGACTTGCTTTATATTTGTTATTTTAGTCATGCTTTATCTAGTATTTTTGTTAATAAAATCATTCGGTAAATTGCTCATATTTCCAACAATCCAAAAACCTTATTATAGGCAATTTACCCCGAGTGGTTTTGCTGCTTCCATGAGACCTCCTATGTTTGAGGGTATCCACTATAAGAGGTGGTGCGTGAGAGCAGTCTTATGGTTTCAGACCATGAGCTGCTATGACGCCACTCTTGGCAAACCTGAAGGAGAGCAAGATGCCCAACAGGCACAAGCTTTTTCAGAAAATGGATACTGAGGGAGTCCCGGACTAGGGGGTGTCCGGATAGCCGGACTATCGTCACGGCCGGACTCCAAGACTATGAAGATACAAGATTGAAGACTTCGTCCCGTGTCCGGATGGGACTTTCCTTGGCGTGGAAGGCAAGCTTGGCGATACGGATATTTAGATCTCCTACCATTGTAACCGACTCTGTGTAACCCTAACCTATCCGGTTTCTATATAAACCGGAGGGTTTTAGTCCGTAGGATAAGAACTTCATCATCAACAATCATACCATAGGCTAGCTTCTAGGGTTTAGCCTCCTTGATCTCGTGGTAGATCTAATCTTGTACTACCCATATCATCAATATTAATCAAGCAGGAGTAGGGTTTTACCTCCATCGAGAGGGCCCGAACCTGGGTAAAAACATTGTGTCCCTTGTCTCCTGTTGCCATCCGCCTAGACGCACAGTTCGGGACCCCCTACCCGAGATCCGCCGGTTTTGACACCGACATTGGTGCTTTCATTGAGAGTTCCTCTGTGTCGTCACCGATAGGCCCGATGGCTCCTTCGATCATCAACCACGACGCGGTCCAGGGTGAGACTTTTCCCCCCGGACAGATCTTCGTGTTCGGCGGCTTTGCACTGCAGGCCAATTCACTTGGCCATCTGGAGCAGATCGAAAGCTACGCCCCTGGCCATCAGGTCAGATTTGGAAGTTTAAACTATACGGCCGATATCCGCGGGGACTTGATCTTTGACGGATTCGAGCCGCAGCCAAGCGTGCCGCACTGTATCGATGGGCATGATCTCGCTCTGCAGCCGAACAGTGCCCTGGAGGCCGCACCAGTATCCGCTCCGACCCTTAATCCGGAGCCGGATTCCCCGATCGAGGACGAGTGGTCGGACACCGCCTCGGGGGCTACAATCTCTACGGCGATCGAGCCGAACTCCATCCCTGTCCTTTGCGATAACCTCGACTCCAGGGTGCCGGACTCCTCTCCGGACTCCGAACCCTCCGCGCCCCTGCCAATCGAATCCGATTGGGTGCCGGTCATGGAGTTCACTGCCGCGGACATCTTTCAGCACTCGCCCTTTGGCGACATCCTGAATTCACTAAAGTCTCTCTCTTTATCCGGGGAGCCCTGGCCGGATTATGGACAGGAAGGTTGGGATGCGGACGACGAAGAAATTCAACGCCCACCCACCACCCACTTTATAGCCACTGTCGATGATTTAACCGACATGCTTGACTATGACTCCGAAGACATCGACGGCATGGACAACGACGCCGGCGACAATCAAGACCTAGCGCCCACAGGGCACTGGAAGGCCACCTCGTCATATGACATATACATGGTGGACATCCCGAAAGATGGGAACGACGATGGAACAACGGAGGATGACCCCTCCAAGAAACAGCCGAAGCGCCGACTGTCGGTGTCAAAACCGGCGGATCTCGGGTAGGGGGTCCCGAACTGTGCGTCTAGGCGGATGGTAACAGGAGACAAGGGACACAATGTTTTTACCCAGGTTCGGGCCCTCTCGATGGAGGTAAAACCCTACTCCTGCTTGATTAATACTGATGATATGGGTAGTACAAGAGTAGATCTACCACGAGATCAAGGAGGCTAAACCCTAGAAGCTAGCCTATGGTATGATTGTTGATGATGAAGTTGTTGTCCTACGGACTAAAAACCCTCCGGTTTATATAGACACCGGATAGGTTAGGGTTACACAGAGTCGGTTACAATGGTAGGAGATCTACATATCCGTATCGCCAAGCTTGCCTTCCACGCCATGGAAAGTCCCATCCGGACACGGGACGAAGTCTTCAATCTTGTATCTTCATAGTCTTGGAGTCCGGCCGTGACGATAGTCCGGCTATCCGGACACCCCCTAGTCTGGGACTCCCTCAGTAGCCCCTGAACCAGGCTTCAATGACGACGAGTCCGGCGCGCATATTGTCTTCGGCATTGCAAGGCGGGTTCCTCCTCCGAATACTTCATAGAAGGTTTTGAACACAAGGATAGTATCCGGCTCTGCAAAACAAGTTCCACATAACACCGTAGAGAGAATAATTTTTGCACAGATCTGCTGATGTATTCCGCGGCGTGACATCACACCGCACCAGGCCTTTATATGAATCGTTTTTTACTGTTCCACCTCAGCGTGTTTAGCCAGGCAGTTTCCTTGGCACGTCTCATCAAAGCATAGATCGTGCCCCCGTTATTCCGGGATTCTCGTCAATACGGACGTGGGTAACCCATCCGCGCCATTGATTACGGTGCTTGGGGAATAAGCGAGTTTTACCAGGCTGGTGGGGGACGCATAGCTTCGTCCGTCCATATAAGGGGATAATGATCCACCTTTTCACCTACGCCTTCTTCCTCCTTTGCTTATCCATTTCCGTGCACTCGAGCTCCAGCGCCCAAGTCCGCACATCCCACCTCGACCTTTCTCCAACCATGTCAGGAGCGGGAGGCAGGTGGATGGCCTCCTACGTCAAGGAAGGGCACATCACCAAGCAGCGGGAGGCCGGATACTTGTCCGGCAACATCGCGTACAGGCTGCCCGAAGCGAGGCAGCTCATTCCAACCCCCGGGCCCCATGAGAGGGTAGTGTTTCTACCCCACTTCCTCCGCGGACTAGGTTTTCCACTTCACCCTTTCGTCCGGGGCTCATGTTCTACTACGGCCTGGACTTCCACGATCTGGCCCCGAATTTCATCCTCAACATTTCGGCGTTTATCGTCGTGTGTGAGGCCTTCCTCTGCATCCAGCCCCACTTCGGCTTATGGCTGAAGACCTTCAATGTCCGGCCGAAGGTAGTGGGCGGCCGTCAAGCGGAGTGTGGGGGCGCCATGGTTGGGAAGATGGCCAAGGTCCTATGGCTCGAGGGCGCTTTTGTGGAGACAGTAAAGGGGTGGCAATCGGGGTGGTTCTACATCACCGAGCCACGCGACCCTGAATGGGCGGCGGCCCCCGAATTCAGATCTGGCTTCCCCACACGGCTCTCGTCATGGAAAGAAACGGGCCTGACGTGGGGGGATTCGGAAGAGCTATCCGGACTCCAGACATGCGTCCAAAACCTGGTGGACAAGAATCTCAAGCTTGTCGACGTAATCCAGGTGATGCTCATCCGCCGGATTCTCCCCTGCCAACGATGGGCCTTTAATTTGTGGGAGTTCGATCCGGCATAGCACCGAACCTTGAGCCGGCTCTTGGACACTACGTACGAAGATGCCTGGAAGGTGCTGTTCAAGGGCGCTGAAGCCCCAACATCCGCTACCAAAGATCGCGGGTACAGCGCATGGCGTCCAGCCGGCGAGGTAAGTTATTTTACCCTTTACAGGACTCTTTTTTCATAGATTGACTCTATGCGGGATCTAAAACTCCCTAATTTTTGACAGGACTGGCTGAAGACGGCCGAACAGATTACCTGTCCGGCTCCTTTGCCGGAAGACCCGAAAGACGCCCGATTGACGGGGCTGTTGGCTCCGGCGCCTCACGTGGTGCCGGAGAAGAAGGCCAAGAAGGAGGCCACGGGAACTCGAAGGAGTTCCCGACGCCAAGTGCTGTCAGGTTCTGAAGCAGAATCTTCTCCTGAGGACGAGGAGGAAGAAGAAGAAGAAGCTCCTCCCCCGGTGAGGGAGGAGAAGAAAAGGAAGGCCGCCCCAACGGGGGAGGCCGGAGGGTCCAAGAAGGGAAGAACCCTTCATCCGGACTTCTCCACCAACGTCGACGACGACGAGGAGGATTGGCCAACAAGGACCAAGCCCCTGGCGAGATCGTAAGTATCCGGATACCCATGGTTTTTCATAATTGCATAGTGTTCTCTAATGCCGAACAATCATGCAGCCCGCCCAAGGGCGAGCTCGCCAATTCATCGAGCGGGTCCCTGGGCTCGTCGAAAATGGAGAGTGCCTCGCCTCCGGCCGCCTCCTCGCCGCATGCCGCGGACGACACCGTGGTGGGGCCCCAAGAAGGGCTTGGTCAAGAGGAGGTAGCGCAGGAGGCGCCACAAGGCGACCTTCCGGACTCCAGGCACGCGGGGAGCAAGACTTCCAGGGGCTCTAAGCCCGACCCTCGTCCGGACTCCATGCCGGAACCATCAGCGGTTCCGAAGTCCAGACAGCGGATCCTTCACAAGAAGGGTAAGACGGCGGTGTCCTTCGTCCAACCGGAGGCACCGGATAGCTTACTGGAGGCTCTCAACGGCGCCTCCATCGAGGAGGAGCACCGCACTATTATGAGTGCGGTGATCCGGACAGTTCAGTCCGCCAAGAGCGGACTGACCGAAGCCTGTACCAGCCTTCTAACAGGCTTTGAGGTAAGTTTAAAACATATAAAAGTGTTACCGCATAGACAGTAGCCCCTGATGCTTAGTTCGGTGTTCGGAAAGAAAAGCCGGACTAAGGATCTAAAAAGATATACACAGGAGTTTAATATAAGTATGTCAATATGGGAATGCAGGCTGCGCTGCTGACCTCTACCGCACTGACTGCGGAGGTCAATACACTAAAGCAGAACCTCGAGCATTCCGAGAACAAGCTCGGACAAGCCAAGAAGCAGCTCGAGGACAAGGAAGGTAAGAAATGCCTTAAAGAAATACCTCATGGAAAAGGTTTTGGTTGCAAAAAATAACAGAAATAACATGGGTACCGCAGGGGCCACGAACAAGGTGGAGACCCTGAGGGAAGCGGTGGCCGTGGCCGAAAACAAAGCGGCCGCGGAGCGCACCGAGCGAGATAAAGGGGAGGCGTAGCTGGCGGAGGTGCGGCAAGAGCTCCAGATTCTTGTGAAGAAACACAAGGGTTTGGAGCGTGACTCAAAGACCCGAGAGTCCGAGCTTGCCTCGGCTCTTGAGAGTGCCAAAGCTGCTAAGGCCAAGGCCCAAATAGCCCTCCAAGAAATTGAAGCACTAAAGAAGTTAGCGGCGGGTAAGGCATTCTTTATGCAAAGCAAGAATGTAAAAGTCAATTACCTATTACTTACCCGGATTCGGAGCTCTCCAGGAGCATTCGCAGATTTGCCCCGTAGTGCGTCTGATGCTGCCGCGTTCTACCGCGCCCAGGAGGGGAGCTCCACGGAGAAGGTGTTCTGGTCTCAGTATGCTGAGGCCGGACATCCGGTGCCCCTAAGCGACCAGCTGAAGCAGCTGGTCGAGCTCCACAAGGTCGCGAACAGGCCATGAGGGGCCTTATAGAGCGGCTGTGGCCATTGGAGGCCATGCCTGGGAGCTACTTCGGCTTGGTGCAGCGGCTGGTGGATGCCTGTCCGCGGCTTGAAGTTATCAAGCGCTCCGTCTGCATTGAAGGGATCCGTCGGGCCTTGCCCGTGCTAAAGTGCACTGGGGGAAGCTGGATGCGGAGAAGCTTGTGATGGACGGGCCTCCGAAGGGCAAGGAGCATCGCATGCCCGAAATGTATTATGAGGGCCTCCTGAAGGGTGCTCGCCGAATAGCGGATGAGTGCTCCAAGGATGTAATTTTTGAATAGACTCGCGTTTTGTTATTCTGTACGCTGAAAACTTGTTCATATGCGCTAAGCAACGCTTTATTAATTTAAAATATTACCTTCTGTGCGGCCATTTATCAAATTTGAGAGATGGCAAGTCGTTGGCTTCAGCCCCCATGCCACGAGTGCTGGGGTGTTCGGGATAAATTTGAGCACTCTTGTTCCCATTCTTGGGTCCGTCTAGGGAGCTGGTCAACACAATGAACAAGGCAACCAGACTTATAATGCTTGAACACTCTCACTTAGCCATAGAATTCTATAATTTTAAATTTCGGCGAAGCCCCTAGTATTCGGAAGACCGAGTTCGGGGCGCTATCCACGCCTTGGCCGGATAATTCCGGTTCCTCGCTCTAAGCGGCATAAGTCTTTAGGGACCCGAAAAAACCTCTCGAACAGCGACCGGCTCTCGCCTTATCATGACGGTCAGTTTTGGCTTTCTCCACTGAGGTGCTCGATCCAGAATAACTGGGGCACAATCGCAGTGGTTCTCCCGGTGCTACCTTAGCCAATATAGCGGAAAGTAAGGTACCAAAACACGGGAGCCGGGCAAACCCAACTATTGACCCAAGACATGATTCGGAGCCAATTCATATAATGCTATAAGTTCGGGGTGTTGCACTTGTGAAAGTGTTCGGACTTTATCACACCGTAATTTTGGGATACTTGAGCCCCTGGTGTATTGGCCGTACCAAAGTGTACGGTTGCAGCATGTCGTGAAATGAACATATGTATATATATATAAAGGAATTAAAGCAATAATAAGCAAGAGCTATGTATTGTTTATTCAAAAAAGGTACTGCAATGGAAGCAGAGCGATACAAATAGTGCAGTAAGCAAGGGATGGGACTATCTAACATGTCCCCCTCCAGGTGTAAGCTGCGGGATGGCATGTAAAACAGGTATAATGCTCATAACAGAGACCTCTAGGGGTAAGCAAGGGATGGGACTATCTAACGTGGCCTTCCGCTTCCCTGGCTGTTGCATCGTGAGTTCGGCGATTCAAGTGCCGGACAGGACTGTTCGAAGACGGAGTCCTGAAAGTAAAAAGAAAAGAAAAAAGGGAAAAGGAAAAAAAAAGAAATGACACAGACGGTAGCCCCTGGTGCGGTCGAGCCGCACTCTTGGCGTGCCGTTGTCTTGCCCCTCCCCATATGCCCATGGTATCTCCAGAGCGTAATTATGTACGCGCAATACTGGGTTCACAATTTCGTGAGGGCTGGGGTTGGGGCCGGATTGCTACTCGTGCTTGAATCGTGCCAGGTGGTCTTGTTGCAGGTTACTCCGGGCGCGCTTGGCAGTGTCCGGACACTTAGTGGCCGGACTCGAGAATTGCCGTGAGAGGCTGCTTTGCACCTCCGCCGCGAGGGCCGCCGTATGCTCCTCCGTCCGGAGAGAGCGTTCGGTGTTTCCATTGACCGTTATTACTCCTCGAGGGCCTGGCATCTTGAGCTTGAGGTATGCGTACTGCGGCACCGCATTGAACTTAGCAAATGCGGTTCGTCCGAGCAGTGCGTGATAGACGCTGCGGAATGGGACGATGTCGAAGATTAACTCTTCGCTTCGGAAGTTATCCGGAGATCCGAAGACCACTTCGAGTGTAACTGAGCCTGTACAACTGGCCTCTACACCCGGTATGACGCCTTTAAAGGTCGTCTTTGTAGGTTTAATCCTTGAGGGGTCAATGCCCATTTTGCGCACTGTATCCTGGTAAAGCAGGTTCAGGCTGCTGCCGCCGTCGATCAGGACTCTAGTGAGGTGAAATCCGTCGATAATTGGGTCAAGAACCAATGCGGCGAAGCCACCGTGACGGATGCTAGTGGGGTGGTCCCTTCGATCGAAGGTGATCGGGCAGGAAGACCATGGGTTGAACTTTGGGGCGATTGGCTCCATCGCATATACGTCCCTTAGTGCACGCTTCCGCTCCCTTTTGGGTATGTGGGTTGCGTATATCATGTTTACCGTCTGCACTTGCGTAGGAAAACCCTTTTGTCCTTTATTGCTCGGCGGCCGGGGCTCTTCCTCGTCATCGCTATGTAGCCCCTTATTATTGAGTTCGGCACCTAACTTGCCTGCTTGTTTGAACACCCAATAGTCCCTATTGGTGTGATTGGCTGGGTTTTCGGGGCTGCCATGTACGTGGCACAAGCGGTCGAGTATTCGGTCCAAGTTGGACGGGCCCTGGGTATTTCTTTTGAATGGCTTATTCCGCTGACCGGGTTTAGAGCCTCTAAATCCGGCATTGACGACCATGTCTTCAGTATTATCGCCGTTAATGCGGCGCTTGTTCTTGTTGCGACGCGACCTGCCATTGTTGTCCTTGGTATCCGGACTATCAGGATGTTTGGCCAAGTTGTTGCTTCGAGCTAGCCAGCTATCCTCTCCCGCACAAAAGCGAGCCATGAGGGTTGTGAGGGCTGCCATAGATTTCGGCTTTTCCTGTCCTAGGTGCCGGGCAAGCCACTCGTCACGGATGTTATGTTTGAAGGCTGCAAGGGCCTCTGCATCCGGACAGTCGAAGATTTGATTTTTCTTTGTTAGGAACCGAGTCCAGAATTTTCTGGCCGATTCTTCTGGCTGCTGAATTATGTGGCTAAGGTCATCGGCGTCTGGTGGTCGCACATATGTGCCCTGGAAGTTATCAAGGAATGCGGCTTCCAGGTCCTCCCAACAACCAATTGATTCTGCTGGCAAGCTGTTGAGCCAATGCCTAGCTGGTCCTTTAAGCTTCAGGGGGAGGTATTTGATGGCATGTAGATCATCACCGCGGGCCATGTGGATATGGAGGAGATAATCCTCGATCCAGACCGCAGGATCTGTGGTACCATCGTATGATTCGATGTTTATGGGCTTGAAGCCCTCTGGGATTTGATGATCCATTACTTCATCTGTGAAGCATAGTGGGTGTGCGGCGCCTCTATATTGGGCTATATCACGACGTAGCTCATATGAGCTTTTTCTACTGTGTTCGGCCCGGCCGGTTTTGCTGTGTCCGGCGCGACGGTAATCATCCCGTGTTGCTGGGCGCCCACGCGATCCGTAGATCGATCTTGTATGTTTTGCCTTATCCTCCAATATATCTCGCAAGTCCGGCACATTATCCCTTGCCTTGGTACTCTTTGAGCGGCGTCGGGGTGTGGCTTGAGCGGAGGGCTGAGAGGCTTCTCTGTCGCGGCCACGGGGTGGCCGGTCTGCCATGTCGTGCACTGGCGACTTGGGTGCTTCCTCCTCTATTTGAGGCAACGGCCTGCGTTTGGGGTAGCTTTTGGAGGGGCGTTCGAGTTCATACTCTTTGGCTGCAAGGACTTCAGTCCATCTGTCAGCTAGCAGGTCTTGATCAGCTCTAAGCTGCTGCTGCTTTTTCTTGAGGCTGTTTGCCGTGGCTATAAGCCTGCGTTTGAAACGCTCCTGTTCGGCGGGATCGTCAAGCACGACAAATTCGTCGTCGTCGAGGCTTGCCTCATCTTCGGAGGGAGGCGCGTAATTATCGTCCTCGACCTCTCTTTCTGCCGCACTGTCGTGCGGACTTGCTTCTCCCTCCTCCTGCGCTGAGTCCTGCTGGAGGGGGTTCTCTTCGGCACTGTCCGGACTGCTATTATCTCCCGTGCTAGAATCACCGTTTTTATTGTGACGGGATTTAGAGCGGCGCCGCTGACGTCGGCGCTTCGGCTGTTTCTTGGAGGGGTCATCCTCCGTTGTTCCATCGTCGTTCCCATCTTTCGGGATGTCCACCATGTATATGTCATATGACGAGGTGGCCTTCCAGTGCCCTATGGGCGCTAGGTCTTGGTTGTCTCCGGCGTCGTCGTCCATGCTGTCGATGTCTTCGGAGTCATAGTCAAGCATGTCGGTTAAATCATCGACAGTGGCTATAAAGTGGGTGGTGGGTGGGCGTTGAATTTCTTCGTCGTCCGCATCCCAACCTTCCTGTCCTTAATCTGGACAGGGCTCCCCGGATAAAGAGAGAGACTTTAGTGAATTCAGGATGTCGCCAAAGGGCGAGTGCTGAAAGATGTCCGCGGCAGTGAACTCCATGATCGGCACCCAATCGGATTCGATTGGCAAGGGCGCGGAGGGTTCGGAGTCCGGCACCCTGGAGTCGAGGTTTTCGCAAAGGACAGGGATGGAGTTCGGCTCGATCGCCATAGAGATTGTAGCCCCCGAGGCGGTGTCCAACCACTCGTCCTCGATCGGGGAATCCGGCTCCGGATTAAGGGTCGGAGCGGATACTGGTGCGGCCTCCAGGGTACTGTTCGGCTGCAGAGCGAGATCATGCGCATCGAGACAGTGCGGCACGCTTGGCTGTGGCTCGAATCCGTCGAAGATCAAGTCCCCGCGGATATCGGCCGTATAGTTTAAACTTCCAAATCTGACCTGATGGCTAGGGGCGTAGCTTTCGATCTGCTCCAGATGGCCAAGCGAATTGGCCCGCAGTGCAAAGCCGCCAAACACGAAGATCTGTCTGGGGAGAAAAGTCTCACCCTGGACCGCATCGTGGTTGATGATCGAAGGAGCCATCAGGCCTATCGGTGATGACACAGAGGAACTCTCAATGAAAGCACCAATGTCGGTGTCAAAACCGGCGGATCTCGGGTAGGGGGTCCCGAACTGTGCGTCTAGGCGGATGGTAACAGGAGACAAGGGACACAATGTTTTTACCCAGGTTCGGGCCCTCTCGATGGAGGTAAAACCCTACTCCTGCTTGATTAATATTGATGATATGGGTAGTACAAGAGTAGATCTACCACGAGATCAAGGAGGCTAAACCCTAGAAGCTAGCCTATGGTATGATTGTTGATGATGAAGTTGTTGTCCTACGGACTAAAAACCCTCCGGTTTATATAGACACCGGATAGGTTAGGGTTACACAGAGTCGGTTATAATGGTAGGAGATCTACATATCCGTATCGCCAAGCTTGCCTTCCACGCCATGGAAAGTTCCATCCGGACACGGGACGAAGTCTTCAATCTTGTATCTTCATAGTCTTTGAGTCCGACCGTGACGATAGTTCGGCTATCCGGACACCCCCTAGTCCGGGACTCCTTCACCGACGTCAGCGGCACCGCTCTAAATCCCGTCACAATAAAAACGGTGATTCCGGCACGGGAGATAATAGCACTCCGGACAGTGCCGAAGAGAACCCCCTCCAGTAGGACTCAGCGCAGGAGGAGGGAGAAGCAAATCCGCACGACAGTGTGGTAGAAAGAGAGGCCGAGGACAATAATTACGTGCCTCCCTCCGAAGATGAGGCAAGCCTCGACGACGACGAATTTGTCGTGCCTGAGGATCCCGCCGAACAGGAGCGTTTCAAACGCAGGCTTATAGCCACGGCAAACAACCTCAAGAAAAAGCAGCAGCAGCTTAGAGCTGATCAAGACCTGCTAGCTGACAGATGGACTGAAGTCCTTGCAGTCGAAGAGTACGAACTCGAACGCCCCTCCAAAAGCTACCCCAAACGTAGGCCGTTGCCTCAACTAGAGGAGGAAGCACCCAAGTCGCCAGTGCACGACATGGTAGACCGGCCACCCCGTGGCCGCGACAGAGAAGCCTCTCGGCCCTCCGCTCAAGCCACACCCAGACGCCGCTCAAAAAGTACCAAGGCAAGGGATAATGTGCCAGACTTGCGAGATATATTGGAGGATAAGGCAAAACATACAAGATCGATCTACGGATCGCGTGGGCACCCAGCAACACGGGATGATTACCGTCGCGCCGGACACAGCAAAACCGGCCGGGCCGAACACAGTAGACAAAGCTCATATGAGCTACGTCGTGATATAGCCCAATACAGAGGCGCCGCACACCCACTATGCTTCACAGATGAAGTAATGGATAATCAAATCCCAGAGGGCTTCAAGCCCGTAAACATCAAATCATACGATGGTACCACAGATCCTGCGGTCTGGATCGAGTATTATCTCCTCCATATCCACATGGCCCGCTGTGATGATCTACATGCCATCAAATACCTCCCCCTGAAGCTTAAAGGACCAGCTAGGCATTGGCTCAACAGCTTGCCAGCAGAATCAATTGGTTGTTGGGAGGACCTGGAAGCCGCATTCCTTGATAACTTCCAGGGCACATATGTGCGACCACCAGACGCCGATGACCTTAGCCACATAATTCAGCAGCCAGAAGAATCGGCCAGACAATTCTGGACTCGGTTCCTAACAAAGAAAAATCAAATCGTCGACTGTCCGGATGCAGAGGCCCTTGCAGCCTTCAAACATAACATCCGTGACGAGTGGCTTGCCTGGCACCTAGGACAGGAAAAGCCGAAATCTATGGCAGCCCTGACAACCCTCATGACTCGCTTTTGTGCGGGAGAGGATAGCTGGCTAGCTCGAAGCAACAACTTGGCCAAACATCCTGATAGTCCGGATACCAAGGACAACAATGGCAGGTCGCGTCGCAACAAGAACAAGCGCCGCATTAACGGTGATAATACTGAAGACACGGCCGTCAATGCCGGATGTAGAGGCTCTAAACCCGGTCAGCGGAAGAAGCCATTCAAAAGAAATACCCAGGGCCCGTCCAACTTGGACCGAATACTCGACCGCTTGTGCCAGATACATGGCACCCCCGAAAACCCAGCCAATCACACCAACAGGGACTGTTGGGTGTTCAAACAAGCAGGCAAGTTAGGTGCCGAACTCAATAACAAGGGGCTACATAGCGATGACGAGGAAGAGCCCCGGCCGCCGAGCAATAAAGGACAGAAGGGTTTTCCCACGCAAGTGCGGACGATAAACATGATATACGCAACCCACATACCCAAAAGGGAGCGGAAGCGTGCACTAAGGGACGTATATGCGATGGAGCCAGTCGCCCCAAAGTTCAACCCATGGTCTTCCTGCCCGATCACCTTCGATCGAAGGGACCACCCCACTAGCATCCGTCACGGTGGCTTCGCCGCATTGGTTCTTGACCCAATTATCGATGGATTTCACCTCACTAGAGTCCTGATGGACGGCGGCTGCAGCCTGAACCTGCTTTACCAGGATATAGTGCGCAAAATGGGCATTGACCCCTCAAGGATTAAACCTACAAAGACGACCTTTAAAGGCGTCATACCGGGTGTAGAGGCCAGTTGTACAGGCTCAGTTACACTCGAAGTGGTCTTCGGATCTCCGGATAACTTCTGAAGCAAAGAGTTAATCTTCGACATCGTCCCATTCCGCAGCGGCTGTCACGCACTGCTCGGACGAACCGCATTTGCCAAATTCAATGCGGTGCCGCACTACACATACCTCAAGCTCAAAATGCCAGGCCCCCGAGGAGTAATCACGGTCAATGGAAACACCGAACGCTCTCTCCGGACGGAGGAGCATACGGCGGCCCTTGCGGCGGAGGTGCAAAGCAGCCTCTCACGGCAATTCTCGAGTCCGGCCACTAAGCGTCTGGACACTGCCAAGCGCGCCCGGAGTAACCTGCAACAAGACCACCTGGCACGATTCAAGCACGAGTAGCAATCCGGCCCCAACCCCAGCCCTCACGAAATTGTGAACCCAGTATTGCGCGTACATAATTACAATCTGGAGATACCATGGGCATATGGGGAGGGGCAAGACCACGGCACGCCAAGAGTGCGGCTCGACCGCACCAGGGGCTACCGTCTGTGTCATTTCTTTTTTTCTTTTCTTTTCCTTCCTTTTTTCTTTTCTTTTTTACTTTCAGGACTCCGTCTTCGAACAGTCCTGTCCGGCATTTGAATCGCCAAACTCATGATGCAACAGCCAGGGAAGCGGAAGGCCACGTCAAGTGCTCAGGTGGTCTCTGTTATGAGCATTATACCTTTTTACATACCATCCCGCAGCTTACCCCTGGAGGGGGACATGTTAGATAGTCCCATCCCTTGCTTACCGCACTATTTGTATCGCTCTGCTTCCATTGCAGTACCTTTTTGAATAAACAATACATAGCTCTTGCTTATTATTGCTTTACTTCCTTTATATATATACATATGTTCATTTCACGACATGCTGCAACCGTACACTTTGATACGGCCAATACACCAGGGGCTCAAGTACCCCAAAATTATGGTGTGATAAAGTCCGAACACTTTCACAAGTGCGGCACCCTGAACTTATAGCATTATATGAATTGGCTCCGAATCATGTCTTGGGTCAATAGTTGGGTTTGCCCATCTCCCGTGTTTTGGTACCTTACGTTCCGCTATATCGGCTAAGGTAGCACCGGGAGAACCACTGCGATTGTGCCCCAGTTATTCTGGATCGAGCACCTCAGTGGAGAAAGCCAAAACTGACCGTCATGATAAGGCGAGAGCCGGCCACTGTTCGAGAGGTTTTTTCGGGTCCCTAAAGACTTATGCCGCTTAGAGCGAGGAACCGGAATTATCCGGCCAAGGCGTGGATAGCGCCCCGAACTCGGTCTTCCGAATACTAGGGGCTTTGCCGAAATTTAAAATTATAGAATTCTATGGCTATGTGAGAGTGTTCAAGCATTATAAGTCCGGTTGCCTTGTTCATTGTGTTGACCAGCTCCCTAGATGGACCCAAGAATGGGAACAAGAGCGCTCAAGTTTATCCCGAACACCCCAGCACTCGTGGCATGGGCGCTGAAGCCAACGACTTGCCATCTCTCAAATTTGATAAACGGCCGCACAGAAGGTAATATTTTAAATTAATAAGCATTGCTTAGCGCATATGAACAAGTTTTTAGCGTACAGAATAACAAATGCGAGTCTATTCAAAAATTACATCCTTGGAGCACTCATCCGCTATTCGGCGAGCACCCTTCAGGAGGCCCTCATAATACATTTCGGGCATGCGATGCTCATGGCCCTTCGATGGCCTGTCCATCACAAGCCTCTCCGCATCCAGCTTCCCCCAGTGCACTTTAGCACGGGCAAGGGCCCGACGGACCCCTTCAATGCAGACGGAGCGCTTGATAACTTCAAGCCGCGGGCAGGCATCCACCAGCCACTGCACCAAGCCGAAGTAGCTCCCGGGCATGGCCTCCAATGGCCACAACCGCTCTATAAGGCCCCTCATGGCCTGTTCGGCGACCTTGTGGAGCTCGACCAGCTGCTTCAGCTGGTCGCTTAGGGGCACCGGATGTCCGGTCTGAGCATACTGAGACCAGAACACCTTCTCCATGGAGCTCCCCTCCTGGGCGCGGTAGAACGCGGCAGCATCAGACGCACTACGGGGCAAATCTGCGAATGCTCCTGGAGAGCTCCGAATCCGGGTAAGTAATAGGTAATTGACGTTTACATTCTTGCTTTGCATAAAGAATGCCTTACCCGCCGCTATCTTCTTTAGTGCTTTGATTTCTTGGAGGGCTTTTTGGGCCTCGGCCTTAGCAGCTTTGGCACTCTCAAGAGCCGAGGCAAGCTCGGACTCTCGGGTCTTCGAGTCACGCTCCAGACCCTTGTGTTTTTTCACGAGAATCTGGAGCTCTTGCCGCACCTCCGCCAGCTGCGCCTCCCCTTTCTCTCGCTCGGTGCACTCTGCAGCCGCTTTGTTTTCGGCCACGCCCACCGCTTCCCTCAGGGTCTCCACCTTATTCGTGGCCCCTGCGGTACCTGATGGGGTTATGTACCTAGGGTAGGGTCATGGACCTGTTCCAAGTAACTTACCCCAAGACATCCTTAGAAGAGGTCGCCTTCCAGTCGACCAATGAGGACTCACTCGACTGGCCTGAAGGACTCGACCACGAAGACTCACTCGACCATCAGGAGGTCAAGAGGCACTCTGCACTGCAACGGCCTGTAATCAAGTAGACTTTATGATAGTAAAGGCACTTTATGTGGGGCGTTACCAGTAACGCCCCAGACTTAACTCACCTTAAACCCTCTCCTGCATGGGCTGGCTAGGGTCCTGGCGCACTCTATATAAGCCACCCTCCTCCACAGGCAGAGGGGTTCGGCACCTTGTAATTCATACATTCATAATCCACTCGACCGCCTCCGGGCTCCGAGACGTAGGGCTGTTACTTCTTCCGAGAAGGGCCTGAACTCGTACATCCTTTGTGCTTACAACCTCTCCATAGCTAGGACCTTGCCTCTCTATACCTACCCCCACTCTACTGTCAGGCTTAGAACCACGACAGTTGGCGCCCACCGTGGGGCCGGTGTTTTAGCGATTTTGTGGAGAAGTTGCGATTCTTCCGAGTACTCTCATCATGGTGTCTGCTGGAGTTTTGGTCAAGGGTCAAGAGATCCGTCTCGGCGCTCTCACTTTCATCGCCGACGACTCCGCATGGCTCCAGGAGGCTCCACTCGACGTAGACGCGCTCCCCGTCCGCGGTGCGACGCATTTTCGCGCATGTGTCCGCAGCGTTCTGCTGCGGCAACCGTCGACCCAGTATCGGTCGGCTCCTCCATCGTCCACCCTCCCGGTCTCCCGCCAGCGCAAGCGCTCAGGCCGGTCGAGGCTTCAGCGATGGGTGACTCACGCGGTGGCTCGCCAATCGGCCACTACACAAGTTGCGGCAATCGAGCCCAACGAATCTCTCTACGGCTTGTTCGATCAGTCGACTGGCTCCGGAGAGACTGCATCCGAGTGCGGAAGCAGTGATCCAGCGGTGGAAATCTTGATGGTCGACGGGCCCCACAGCCCTCCTGGCTTCGCCCGTGGCGGTGGAGCAGGTGACGGCGGCGACCCTGCACGAGACTACGAAGAGTACCAGCCCGAGCCACTCGACTCTCTGCAAAGAGAAGAGCTTCGCCACAGGAACGAGGATCCCCTGCGTATTCCCATCGCAGGAGAAATCCCCGAGGCTCGTGCCTTGGAAGAGGCGCGTCTGGCCAATTTGGCCGAGCGCACTCGACTGGAGAACCTTCAGCGAGCACTCGACGAGCGCGCGTGGCAACGAGTTCCCGACACCAGTCGACGTCAACTCTTCCCGCCGACTCAGGTATATCGAACCCCAATTCAAAATTTAGCAGCTGCGACCCGTATAGCAGAGTCCATTCAGCCTTCGCAGTCGGAAGCTGGCAGAGGTTTGCTGCAGATCAGGGATCTGCTCCGGGCAGCAGGAGATCAGAATTCAGCCGTGTCTCAGTCGCGCAACAGAATTCACAGTCGATCTGTCACTGTGAATACGGTTCAGTCGGCTCACAGCCCCAGATCGCCTCCGCGGCGCGAAGGGCGTGAGAATCGGCGAGATCAATATGGCGACAGACTCGACCGAGATGATAGGCGTCGAGTGCCCTATTCCCCTCCGAGGGGTGGGTCTTACGCTCCTCGGCAGCCAGATGATAGGCGTCAGTACAGTACAGGGCGTAGGGTTCCAGTTGACCCCAGAGAGCCAGGCTTCGACGCGCGATCCATTATCGTGCAAGGGTTGGTCGACCGAAACAGAGCCCATCGAGGCGCACTCGACAGAGATGTACCCACGAGCAGTCGAGTACATGTTTCTGGTCCTGAATGTTTCAGCAGAGCTATCAGAGCCGCAGTTATCCCCCCCAATTTCAGGTTGGCAACAGGAGTCAGCAAGTTCACTGGTGAGTCTAAGCCTGAAACTTGGCTTGAAGACTACCGAGTGGCAGTTCAGATCGGTGGTGGGAACGACGAGGTGGCCATGAAGCATTTGCCCCTCATGTTGGAAGGTTCTGCCAGGGCATGGTTGACTCAATTACCTCCTAGCAGCATTTACACTTGGGAAGATCTGTCCCGAGTGTTCGTCAGAACGTTTGAAGGGACTTGCAAGCGACCAGCGGGATTGACAGAGTTGCAAGTCTGCGTGCAGAAAACTAATGAGACTCTCAGAGAGTATATTCAGAGGTGGATCACTTTGCACCACACTGTGGAAAATGTCTCTGATCATCAGGCAGTATGCGCCTTCAAAGACGGCATCAAGAACAGAGAACTGCGTTTGAAATTTGGTCGAACCGGTGACATGACCTTGAGTCGGATGATGGAGATTGCTACCAAGTACGCCAACGGCGAAGAAGAAGACCGACTCCGAAGCGGCAAGCACAAGCCGAGTCAGTCGGAAAAAGGAAACACCAGTCGGAAACAGAAGCGGAAGGCTGAACCGGCAGCTCCTGGAGAGGCTCTGGCCGTGACTCAAGGAAAGTTTAAGGGGAAACCAAAAGGATCCTGGAACCCCAAGAAGGTAAAGGATAAAGAAGGGAACGACGTGATGGATATGCCGTGTCACATTCACACGAAGAAAGATGAAGAGGGGAATATCATTTACCCAAAGCACACCACTCGCCAATGTCGACTCCTGATCCAGCAGTTTCAGGGAAAACAGTCTAAGGACAAGGAGAAGGAGTCGGACAAGGCCGAAGACAAAGAGGACAGTGAGGGAGGATATCCGCATATCAACTCCACTCTGATGATCTTTGCAGATGTGGAAAGCAGAAGTCGACTGAAAGTGATTAACCGAGAGGTGAACATGGTTGCCCCAGTAAAGGCAAATTATCTGAAGTGGTCTCAAACACCCATCACATTCGACCAATCTGATCACCCGACTCATATTGCCACCCCCGGGAGGCAAGCTTTGGTGGTCGATCCAGTTGTCGAAGGCACTCGACTGACAAAGGTGCTGATGGATGGTGGAAGTGGGCTGAACTTATTGTATGCAGACACATTGAAAGGTATGGGCATTCCGATGTCCCGACTGAGCACTAGTAACAAGAGCTTCCATGGAGTTATACCAGGGAAGAAGGCCGAGTCACTCGGCCAGATAGCTTTGGACGTAGTGTTTGGTGATTCGAAGCATTTTCGCAAAGAAAAGTTGACGTTTGAGGTCGTGGATTTTCAAAGTGCATATCATGCCATTTTGGGGAGACCAGCCTATGCACGGTTCATGGCTCGACCATGTTACGTGTACCTCAAATTGAAGATGCCCGGTCCCAAAGGTGTGATCACTGTCACCGGTGATAGGAAAAAGGCAGAGGAGTGCTTTCAGAAGGGCTCCAAGATTGCCGATTCCCAAGTGACAGCGGTCGAGTTCGAAGAATACAAGCAAAACTCAGATCCGAGTGACTTGCTGCGATCCAAGAAGCCCGCCACAGAGTCTGCATTCCAGTCGTCCGGTGAGACGAAGCCTGTTCACATTCACCCGACCGACCCCGAAGCAGCTCCGACCCGCATCTCCACAACACTCGACCCAAAATAGGAAGAAGCGCTCATCCAGTTCCTCCGTGAGAACTGGGACATTTTTGCATGGAAGCCCGCTGACATGCCAGGTGTTCCCAGGGGACTGGCTGAGCATCGCCTAAGAGTCGACTCGTCTGCAAAACCAGTCAAAGAGCATCTTCGGCGGTCCGCCGTCCAGAAGAGAAAGGCCATCGGTGAAGAAGTGGCTCGACTGTTGGCGGCAGGATTTATCCGAGAGATATACCACTCCGAGTGGCTCGCTAATGTCGTCATGGTTCCTAAGAAGGACAAGTCGCTCCGAATGTGCATTGATTTCAAGCACATCAACCGGGCCTGCCCGAAAGATCACTTTCCTCTCCCTCGCATAGACCAAATTGTTGACTCGACCGCGGGATGCGAGAGGTTGTCTTTTTTAGATGCTTACTCCGGGTACCACCAGATCCGTCTGTACGGGCCCGATGAGGTAAAAACAGCTTTCATCACTCCATTCGGGTGCTTCTGCTATATCACCATGCCATTCGGCCTCAAGAATGCCGGAGCCACATTTATGCGAATGATTCAGAAGTGTCTACTCACCCAAATCAGTCGGAATGTGGAAGCTTATATGGATGATATTGTTGTCAAGTCACGAAAAGGTTCCGACCTGCTCGCTGACCTCGCCGAAACATTTGCCAACCTCAGAAGGTATGATATCAAGCTCAATCCATCAAAGTGCACATTTGGAGTTCCTGGTGGCAAGTTACTCGGTTTTCTCGTTTCCGAACGGGGAATCGACGCTAACCCAGAGAAGATTGGCACTATTCTCCGAATGAAACGTCCTGTGCGAGTGCACGATGTCCAGAAGCTTACTGGATGCTTGGCCGCATTAAGTCGATTCATCTCTCGACTCGGTGAAAAGGCACTGCCTCTTTACCGACTGATGAAGAAGGCTGACAAGTTCGAGTGGACTCCAGAAGCTGATGCAGCGTTTGCCGAGCTAAAAGCTCTGCTCTCCACCCAGCCGGTGCTTGCTGCTCCAATCAGCAAAGAGCCTCTGTTGCTCTACATCGCAGCCACAGGACAAGTCGTCAGTACTGTGCTAACGGTCGAGCGGGAAGAAGAAGGAAAAGCTCTCAAAGTTCAGCGCCCAGTGTATTATTTGTCTGAAGTCTTGACTCCATCCAAGCAGAGATATCCTCATTATCAGAAGCTTGTGTATGGAATATACATGACCACAAAGAAGGTTGCTCATTATTTCTCTGACCATTCCATCACAGTCGTCAGCGATGCTCCACTATCAGAGATTTTGCACAACAGAGATGCAACTGGTCGAGTGGCCAAATGGGCGATTCAACTTCTTCCCCTTGATATCAAGTTTGAGGCAAAGAAAGCCATTAAGTCCCAGGCGATAGCAGATTTCCTCGCCGAGTGGATTGAACAACAGCAGCCGACTGAAGTTCACTCGGAGCATTGGACCATGTTTTTCGATGGCTCTAAGATGTTGAATGGTTCTGGTGCTGGGGTTGTCCTGGTTTCCCCCAGAGGAGATAAGCTCAGATATGTGCTCCAGATTCACTTTGATTCCTCCAACAATGAGGCAGAATATGAGGCCCTCCTATATGGGTTGCGCATGGCCATTTCACTCGGCGTCCATCGCCTAATGGTCTATGGCGACTCGGATTTAGTGGTCAATCAGGTGATGAAAGAGTGGGACGTGAGAAGCCCAGCCATGACTGGATACCGCAGTGCGGTGAGGAAGCTAGAGAAGAAGTTCGAGGGGTTGGAGCTCCATCATATACCCCGACTGAAAAATCAAGCAGCTGATGATCTAGCAAAGATAGGTTCCAAGAGAGAAACCATTCCGAGTGGTGTGTTCTTGGAGCATATACACACTCCGTCAGTCAAAGAAGATCCTTTCACCGAAGAAACTCCGCAGCCCAAGAGCGCCACAGATCCGACTGAAGTTGAAGTCCCAGCGGTGGTCGACTTGATCATGGAGGTTTTGGTGGTCATTCCCGACTGGACGATTCCGTATGTCGCATATATCTTGAGGAAAGAGCTTCCGGAGGATGAGGAAGAGGCTCGACAGATCGTCCGTCGATCTAAGGCCTTTACCGTAATCAAAGGACAATTGTACAGAGAAAGCGCGACTGGGGTCGGTCAGAAGTGCATAACACCAGAAGAAGGTCGACTCATCCTCAATGATATTCACTCGGGGACCTGTGGTCATCATGCGTCCTCTCAGACCATCGTGGCCAAAGCATACCGAGCCGGATTTTACTGGCCCAAGGCGAATGAGATGGCAAAAGAGATAGTAGATAAGTGCCAGGGATGTCAGTTCTACTCGAATATGTCGCACAAGCCTGCGTCAGCTTTGAAGACCATCCCACTCATCTGGCCTTTTGCAGTTTGGGGGCTGGACATGATCGGTCCTTTGAGAACAGGACGAAGTGGCTTCACGCATGTACTGGTGGCAGTCGACAAGTTCACCAAGTGGATCGAGGCTAAACCAATCAAGAGCCTTGACACCGGTACTGCTGTTAGCTTCATCAGGGAACTAATATTCAGATATGGAGTCCCGCACAGCATCATTACGGATAATGGGTCGAACTTTGACTCAGAGGAATTAAGAGCTTTCTGCGACTCTCAGGGCACACGGGTCGATTACGCATCAGTCGCCCATCCGCAGTCGAATGGACAAGCAGAGCGAGCTAATGGACTGATTCTCAAGGGACTGAAGCCTCGACTGATGCGTGATCTCAAACACGCGGCTGGAGCTTGGGTCGACGAACTTCCATCTGTACTCTGGGGACTGCGGACCACGCCTAATCGGTCGACCGGAAGAACTCCATTCTTCTTGGTCTATGGAGCTGAAGCAGTCTTGCCGAGTGATCTTCTCCACAATGCTCCTCGAGTTGAAATCTACAACGAAGCAGAAGCTGAACAAGCGCGGCAGGACGCAGTCGACCTTTTAGAGGAAGAAAGGGAGATGGCTCTGATCCGATCGACCATCTACCAACAAGATTTGCGTCGTTTCCACGCCAGAAATGTGAGAGGTCGAGCCTTCCAGGAAGGAGATTTAGTTCTCCGAGTGGATCAGCACAAACCACACAAGCTTGCTCCTTCTTGGGAAGGCCCCTTCATCGTCACCAAGGTTCTCCACAACGGGGCGTACCGTCTTTACAACGTCGAGCATAACATCGACGAGCCCCGAGCTTGGAACGCGGAGCTACTCCGCCCATTTTATACTTAAGTTTTCTCACTCAGGTGAGTTGCAACAAAGTACTTCTGTAGTTCATGGACCTCAAAATAATAGTGTCACAGTTCCTCCATAATTTCTGTCACTTTTTATTTTTGTCCAATAAAATTCCCCCTCAGTGGGTGACTTAGCTGCGAATCCGTTTCGCCTAAGTTTGTAAAAATCCTACCGATTGGCGAGCCAGACTCCCACTCGGAGGCTTAGCTGCGAATCCGTTTTGCCTAAGTTATCAAAATCCTACCGAGTGGTAAGCCCGACTTCCACTCGGAGGCTTAGCTGCAGTCCAAGGACTCGCCTAAGTTTGTCAAAATCCTACCGAGTGAAGAGCAAACCTCTCACTCGGGGGCTTAGCTGCAGTCCAAGCACTCGCCTAAGTTATCAAAATCCTACCGAGTGAAGAGCAACCCTCTCACTCGGGGGCTTAGCTGCAGCCCTGTGCTCGCCTAAGTTATTAAAATCCTACCGAGTGAAGAGCAACCCTCTCACTCGGGGGCTTAGCTGCAGTCCAAGGACTCGCCTAAGTTTATCAAAATCCTACCGAGTGGTAAGCCAGCCTTCCACTCGGAGGCTTAGCTGCAGTCCA
>LT934122.1:683195654-683207047 GCA_900231445.1 Triticum turgidum subsp. durum | reverse complement strand
CGAAGGCAATCATATTCAAGCGCCAAATTCAAGTTTGAATCGATATCTAAAGGAACCGAAAGTGCTCAGGCGTCAAGCCCGTTAAGGTTTGTCGGTTACAATTCCACTCGGCATACCGAGGCAAATTTAAAGCGTCGAGCCAGAAGAAGTTTTTTACCCCTCCTGTGGAGGGCTGGAAGGTGCAACAAATTCATCAAGGTCAATTCCGTCGGCGATCCGAGTGGCAGCTGCAAGGAAAGTCTCCATAAAGGACCTGAAGTCGTGCTTCTTGGTATTGGCCACCCGAAGGGCCGCCAGCTTCTCCTCTCGTGCATCTTTGCAGTGGACTCGGGCCAGACACAGAGCGACATCTGCACCACACCGAGCCGAGGACTTCTTCCACTCCTGCACTCGACCAGGGATCGTGTTCAAGCGGGCCATCAGCGACTCAAGGTCATTCTGAAGTGTCTCCTCAGGCCAGAGCGTCGAGTCGATGCACGATGTGGCGGCCTTCAGCTTTGCGAGATAGTCCACGACAGCTGCAACACGGGACTCCAGTCGGAAAACTTCCATGGCAACTTCGTCGTTCACCGGAGAATTGACGGGGTCGAGGTTTGGCTCCAGCCGGCTAGTTTCTTCTTCAAAGTTTTGACAAAATTCTGCAAGGGTGGTCACTAAGTCAAGAGGATGGTCGAATGGAAAAACCACAATTGGAAATGTCTGCCAAGCATAGAGGTTTACCTTCAAGCATAAGAAACAGCTTCTTGGCAAGTCCACTCAGGAAGGCCTCCAGATCAGTTTTCTTCCCAGTCAATTTGCTGACTTGGTCGGTCAGTGCAGCTTTATCAGTTTTCAGTCGACTGACCTCCTTGTTGGCAATCCCAAGAGCAGCTTTCAGATTGGTATTGTCTTGTTCAAGCTTGGTGACTGAAGCTAACTTCTCGTCGGCAAGCTTGATCTTCTCAGCTAGCTCAAGGTCTTTCTTCTGCTGGGCCTCCCTTACCTTACCTACAAGTTACAGCAAGATCAGATTTTGAAACAAGCAAGGGGAAAAGCAGTCGTCAGGGTCTCACCAAACATACCTTCGGTCTCCTCCTTTGCCTTTGTCAGCTTCTCCTGAACTAGCTTCAAGCTCAGCTCGACTTGAGTATGCTTGTGTTCCAGCTCTGAGTAGCGAGCCACAAGATCACAAGAGTTCTGCGAAGAACCAATCGACTGAATGTCAAATATAATTCACTTCCGAGTGAAAAAGGGAAAAACACACGTTTCTAAGACTACAGCCAAATACAAGCATTCGACCGTAGTCTCGGGGACTACACCCAGTGGGTGCACTCAGCGTGCCCCCACTAATCCTGTTGAAGACAAAGTCGACCAGTCGACCTCAAAAAAAAATGCATTCTCTAAGACTGTGATCAACTGCAAGCAGTCGACCACAGTCTCGGGGACTACACCCACTGGGTGTAAAGGGAAAAACACACGTTTCTAAGACTACAGCCAAATACAAGCATTCGACCGTAGTCTCGGGGACTACACCCAGTGGGTGCACTCAGCATGCCCCCACTAATCCTGTTGAAGACAAAGTCGACCAGTCGACCTCAAAAAAAATGCATTCTCTAAGACTGTGATCAACTGCAAGCAGTCGACCACAGTCTCGGGGACTACACCCAGTGGGTGCACTCAGCGTGCCCCCACCGGTTTGTGAAATCCAGTCGACCAGTCGACTGACAGAAAGATTGACATTATAAAGCCTAAGGCCGACTGCCAGCAGTCGACCTTAGCCTTGGGGACTACACCCAGTGGGTGCACTCAGCGTGCCCCCACCGGTTTGTGAAATCCAGTCGACCAGTCGACTGACAGAAAGATTGACATCATAAAGCCTAAGGCCGACTGCCAGCAGTCGACCTTAGCCTTGGGGACTACACCCAGCGGGTGCACTCAGCGTGCCCCCGCTAACACGGAGTTTATTCGACACACCCAGTGGGTGACTAATATAAATTCCGGAAAAGAAAAGTTTTTGGTAGCATATCCAACAGAACAAACAGCGGTCGACTGACCTGGACATTGCTTTGGAGGGCAGAACTGGCGTCATAAGCTGCCTGGCTCGCGTCCCGGATGGTCTTCAGCTGCTCCATCATGAGTCCCGCCTGGCGTATTGCCTCCTTCGCTGCGCCAGCTTGGTCCTCTGGGACGTGGTGCGTCGTAAAAAGGGAGGGCTGCTGAGCACTCGTCAGTGGATTTGCGAAGGACACCGTGTGTCGAGTGGTGTTCCCTTCCTCCACAGTCAGAATCTCAGGCGCCGTCACATCCTGAGGTACCTTACTGGCGGACGCTTTCCGACTCCTCCCGCGTGTCAGTGGTTCTTCATCCTCGTCGTCGTCAGGGAGATTGATAACGGTGTTGGGTGGAGCTGCGGAGAAGGATCAGGATCAGAGATCGCGAGTCAGTCGACTAAGAACGGTGTTAAGAATACAGTACCTGGATTCGAAGTTGCTGCATCCTCCATCTCGTGGTCATCAGCCCGGGCCGAGGTCTCAGAAGTAGCAGCACTGCAACTCCAAAGGATCAGTCGACTAACTTCAGCGTCGACCAGAGATAAAGTTCACACAGAATAAGAAAATATGAGCAGCACGGTTACCCTGATATGGTAGGGATGGACACCTTCATCTTCGGCAAGAGCTTGATCGGCTTCGACGGGGCCGCCCTGGGCTGCTTCGGCGCCTTTTCAGTCGGCACCGGAGAGGTGGTCCGAGGGCGCTTGGTCGACTGAGTGGCGGTCGCAACCCCCTTACCACGTTCGGTCGAAGGGTCGTGGACAAGCTTCGACCGCCTTTCTGAGCGCGGTGGTACGACCTCCTCCTCCTCTTCTTCCTCGTCCTCGACGTCGTCTTCATCGCCGTCATCATCATCATCGTCGTCATCATCCTCTGCAACATCCGAGTCCCATTCCTCCTCTTCCTGGCTCTCGCCCCCGCTCGCCTCGCCTTCCTCAGTCGAAGCTTGTGCCCCATTGGGCATCGAGTACAGCTCGGTGAGGGCCTAGCAGATGCCCAAACAAGGATCAATCGACCAGTCGGCAGGGTTAACAGAAATGAATACGACAAGGGCGCAGTGGAGAGCAGAGCAAGTGTACCTTGTTTGGGTCGCTGTTGTGGTCGAGTGGAGGAATCCTTCTGGCTCCGCGCGGGTTGTCCTTGTTTCCGGTAACGGCTACCATCCATCTTTCCAGAGTGACGTCGTCGACTGCTTCTGGATGGACTCTAGTCTCGTCTTCGGTCCCACAGTACAACCACATGCAGTGGCTCCGGAATTGAAGGGGTTGGATGCGACGCCTGAGGAAGACCTCCAGAAGATCCATGCCCGTCACCCCCTCCCGAACCAACTGCACCACGCGCTCCATCAACATCTTCACGTCGGCTTTCTCCTCCGGAATCAGCTTCAGAGGGGAGGGCTTGTTCACTCGGTCCATGGTAAACGGAGGGAGTCCACTCGACTGCCCTGGCGTCGACTGGACCTAGCAGTAGAACCAAGTCGACTGCCAGCCTCTGACGGACTCGGGAAAGGTCATGGGCGGGAAGGTGCTCTTATTCCTCACCTGGATCCCCAGGCCCCCACACATTTGGACGACTCGGGTTCTCTCATCACCTGGGCTCGCCTTCTTCACGGTCTGAGAGCGACACGTGAATATATGTTTGAACAAGCCCCAGTGCGGTCGACAGCCCAAGAAACCCTCACACATGGACACGAATGCAGCAAGATAGGCAATGGAGTTTGGGGTAAAGTGGTGAAGTTGCGCTCCAAAGAAATTCAAGAAGCCACGGAAGAAAATACTTGGCGGCAAGGAAAACCCACGATCAACATGAGTGGCCAAAAGCACACACTCACCCTCTTCTGGCTGTGGCTGCCACTCCTTCCCCGGCAACCTCGCAGCTCCGTGAGGGATCAAGCCCTCGTTGGCCATGTCGAGGAGGTCCTTCTCTGTGATGGTCGACTGGATCCAGTCTCCTTGGACCCAGCCCTTTGGCAGGCGGGATCTGGACGAGGACCCTCCGCGGCTGGTGGATCTCCCCTTCGCCTTCTCCGACGCCGACGCCTTCTTGGCGCGCTCCAGCGCCGCCGTCTTCTCCTTGGCCATGGTCGCCGGAGAGATGCGCGAAGGGAAGTGGTGCGGGGGCGAGAGCGAGCACGCTGAGCAAGGAAGAAGGAAGCAGAGAGAGAGGGAGAATGCTGGGGCGCAGCACAGAAATCCTCGCCGGGCGCATTTATAAGGTCCCTTCCGAGTGGCTGACATGTGGGCCCGGTCGATCTAATCATATCTGAGAGCAGTTATGCAGGCTGGATACGTGGCGAAAAAGGCGGCGTGGAGATCGAGGCGTCTATGCCCCGTCCCATCCGAACGCCGCGGTCCGCCCCGCTTCGCGCGCGCCCCCAAATTTCGCATCCCGCGGAATCCGCGAGCAACAAATCAGTCTGTCAGACGCGGTGTTTCCGGCGATCCGTCGCTCGGAGATCGTCGAAGCCCGAAAGATCACTCGACGCAAAAACAGAATGGATCGAGTCGACTGAAGGCAAATTGCTCCCTGTCAACGAAGAGATTCTTTGGTCCAGAACAACGCACAACTAGAGCGCAAAGGTCAATCGGAAACGACATCAACTCCTTCACTCGAAGCCTCAATCCATTCGGGGGCTAATGATGGGGTTATGTACCTAGGGTAGGGTCATGGACCTGTTCCAAGTAACTTACCCCAAGACATCCTTAGAAGAGGTCGCCTTCCAGTCGACCAATGAGGACTCACTCGACTGGCCTGAAGGACTCGACCACGAAGACTCACTCGACCATCAGGAGGTCAAGAGGCACTCTGCACTGCAACGGCCTGTAATCAAGTAGACTTTATGATAGTAAAGGCACTTTATGTGGGGCGTTACCAGTAACGCCCCAGACTTAACTCACCTTAAACCCTCTCCTGCGTGGGCTGGCTAGGGTCCTGGCGCACTCTATATAAGCCACCCTCCTCCACAGGCAGAGGGGTTCGGCACCTTGTAATTCATACATTCATAATCCACTCGACCGCCTCCGGGCTCCGAGACGTAGGGCTGTTACTTCTTCCGAGAAGGGCCTGAACTCGTACATCCTTTGTGCTTACAACCTCTCCATAGCTAGGACCTTGCCTCTCTATACCTACCCCCCACTCTACTGTCAGGCTTAGAACCACGACAGTACCCATGTTATTTCTGTTATTCTTTGCAACCAAAACCTTTTCCATAAGGTATTTCTTTAATAAGGCATTTCTTACCTTCCTTGTCCTCGAGCTGCTTCTTGGCTTGTCCGAGCTCGTTCTCGGAACGATCGAGGTTCTGCTTCAGTGTATTGACCTCCGCAGTCAGTGCGGCAGAGGTCAGCAGCGCAGCCTGCATTCCCATATTGACATACTTATATTAGACTCCTGCGTATATCTTTTTAGATCCTCAGTCCGGCTTTTCTTTCCGAACACCGAACTAAGCATCAGGGGCTACTGTCTATGCGGTAACATTTTTATATGTTTTAAACTTACCTCAAAGCCTGTTAGAAGGCTGGTACAGGCTTCGGTCAGTCCGCTCTTGGCGGACTGAACTGTCCGGATCACCGCACTCATAATAGTGCGGTGCTCCTCCTCGATGCAGGCGCCGTTGAGCGCCTCCAGTAAGCTATCCAGTGCCTCCGGTTGGACGGAGGACACCGGCGTCCTACCCTTCTTGCGAAGGATCCGTTGTCCGGACTTCGGAACCGCTGATGGTTCCGGCATGGAGTCCGGACGAGGGTCGGGCTTAGAGCCCCTGGGGGTCTTGCCCCCCGCGCGCCTGGAGTCCGAAAGGTCGCCTTGTGGGGCCTCCTGCGCTACCTCCTCTTCACCAAGCCCTCCTTGGGGCCCCACCATGGTGTCATCCGAGGTGTGAGGCGAGGAGGCGGCCGGAGGCGAGGCACTCTCCATTTCCGACGAGCCCAGGGACCCGCTCGATGAATTGGCGAGCTCGCCCTTGGGCGGGCTGCATGATTGTTCAACATTAGAGAACACTATACAATTATGAAAAACCATGGGTATCCGGACACTTACGATCTCGCCAGGGGCTTGGTCCTTGTTGGCCAGTCCTCCTCGTCGTCGTCGACGTTGGTGGAGAAGTCCGGAGGAAGGGTTCTTCCCTTCTTGGACCCTCCGGCCTCCCCCGTTGGGGCGGCCTTCCTTTTCTTCTCCTCCCTCACCGGGGGAGGAGCTTCTTCTTCTTCCTCCTCGTCCTCAGGAGAAGATTCTGCTTCAGAACCTGACAGCACTTGGCGTCGGGAACTCCTTCGAGTTCCCGTGGCCTCCTTCTTGGCCTTCTTCTCCGGCACCACATGAAGCGCCGGAGCCAACAGCCCCGTCAATCGGGCGTCTTCCGGGTCTTCCGGCAAAGGAGCCGGACAGGTAATCTGTTCGGCCGTCTTCAGCCAGTCCTGTCAAAAATTAGGGAGCTTTAGATCCCGCATAGAGTCAATCTATGGGAAAAAAAGAGAGTCCCGCGAAGGGTAAAATAACTTACCTCGCCGGCTGGACGCCGTGCGCTGTACCCGCGATCTTTGGTAGCGGATGTTGGGGCTTCAGCACCCTTGAACAGCACCTTCCAGGCATCTTCGTACGTAGTGTCGAAGAGCCGGCTCAAGGTTCGGTGCTGTGCCGGATCGAACTCCCACAAATTAAAGGCCCGTCATTGGCAGGGGAGAATCCGGCGGATGAGCATCACCTGGATTACGTCGACAAGCTTGAGATTCTTGTCCACCAGGTTTTGGACGCATGTCTGGAGTCCGGATAGCTCTTCCGAATCCCCCCACGTCAGGCCCGTTTCTTTCCATGACGAGAGCCGTGTGGGGAAGCCAGATCTGAATTCGGGGGCCGCCGCCCATTCAGGGTCGCGTGGCTCGGTGATGTAGAACCACCCCGATTGCCACCCCTTTATTGTCTCCACAAAAGCACCCTCGAGCCATAGGACCTTGGCCATCTTGCCAACCATGGCGCCTCCGCACTCCGCTTGACGGCCGCCCACTACCTTCGGCCGGACATTGAAGGTCTTCAGCCATAAGCCGAAGTGGGGCTGGATGCAGAGGAAGGCCTCACACACGACGATAAATGCCGAAATGTTGAGGATGAAATTCCGGGCCAGATCGTGGAAGTCCAGGCCGTAGTAGAACATGAGCCCCCGGACGAAAGGGTGAAGTGGAAAACCTAGTCCGCGGAGGAAGTGGGGTAGAAACACTACCCTCTCATGGGGTCCGGGGGTTGGAATGAGCTGCCCCGCTTCGGGCAGCCTGATGGGGTCATGTACCTAGGGTAGGGTCACAGACCTGATCTAAGTACCCTGCCCAAGGACACCCGTAGAAGAGATCACCTTCCAGTCGACCTACGAGGAACTCACTCGACTGACTTGAAGGACTCGACCACGAAGACTCACTCGACCACCAGAAGGTCAAGAGGCACTCGACACTGCAACGATCTGTAATTAAGTAGACTTTATGATAGTAAAGACACTTTATGTGGGGCGTTACCAGTAACGCCCCAGACTTAATGTACCTTAAACCCTTCATTACGTGGGCTGGCTGGGGTCCTGGCGCACTCGATATAAGCCACCCCCCTCCACAGGTAGAAGGGTTCGACACCCTGTAATCCATATACACATAATCCACTCGACCGCCTCCAGGCTCCGAGACGTAGGGCTTTTACTTCCTCCGAGAAGGGTCTGAACTCGTACATCTCTTGTGTTTACAACCTCTCCATAGCTAGGACCTTGCCTCTCCATACCTACCCCCACTCTACTGTCAGACTTAGAACCACGACAGTTGGCGCCCACCGTGGGGCAGGTGTTTTAGCGATTTTGTGGAGAAGTTGCGATTCTTCCGAGTACTTTCATCATGGTGGCTGCTGGAGTTTTGGTCGAGGGTCGAGAGATCCGTCTCGGTGCTCTCACCTTCGTCGCCGACGACTCCGCCTGGCTCCAGGAGGCTCCACTCGACGTCGATGCGCTCCCCGTCCGCGGTGCGACGCATTTTCGCGCATGTGTCCGCGGCGTTCTGCTGCGGCAACCATCGACCCCGTATCGGTCGACTCCCCCATCGGCCACCCTCCCGGTCTCCCGCCAGCGCAAGCGCTCGGGCCGGTCGAGGCTTCAGCGGTGGGTGAGGCACGCGGTGGATCGCCAGACGGCCACCACCCAAGTTGCGGCAATCGAGCCCGACGAATCCCTCTACGGCCTGTTCGATCTGTCGACTGGCTCCGTAGAGACTGCATCCGAGTGCGATAGCAGTGATCCAGCGGCGGAAATCCTGATGGTCGACGGGCCCCGCAGTCCCCCTGGCTTCGCCCGTGATGGTGGGGCAGGCGATGGAGGCGACCCCGCACGAGACCACGAAGAGTACCAGCCCGAGCCACTCGACTCTCTGCAAAGAGAGGAACTTCGCCGCAGGAACGTGGATGCCCTGCATACTCCCAACTTGGCCGAACGCGCTCGCTTGAAGAATCTTCAGCGAGCACTCGACGAGCGCGCACGGCAACGAGTTCCCGACGCCAGTCGACGTCAACTCTTCCCGCCGACTCAGGTATATCGAACCCCAATCCAGAATTTAGCAGCTACGACCCGTATAGCAGAGTCCATCCAGCCCTCTCAGTCAGAAGCCGACAGAGGCTTGATGCAGATCAGGGATCTGCTCCGGGCAGCAGGAGATCAGAATTCAGCCGTGTCGCAGTCGCGCAATAGAATTCACAGTCGATCCGTCGCTGCGAATACGGTTCAGTCGGCTCACAGTCCCAGATCGCCTCCGCGGCATGAAGGACACGAGAATCGGCGAGACCAATATGGAGACCGACACGGCCGAGATGATAGGCGTCGAGTGCCCACTTCCCCTCTGAGGGGTGGGTCCTACGCTCCTCGTCAGCAAGATGACAGACGTCAGCTCAGTGCAGGGCGAAGAGTTCCAGTCGACCCCAGAGAACCAGGCTTCGACGCGCGATCCATTATCGTGCAAGGCTTGCTCGACCGGAACAGAGCCCATCGAGGTGGACCCGACAGAGATGCGCCCACGAGCAGTCGAGTGCATGTTTCTGGTCCGGAATGTTTCAGCAGAGCTATCAGAGCCGCAGTGATCCCTCCCAATTTCAGGTTGGCAACAGGAGTCAACAAGTTCACTGGTGAGTCTAAGCCTGAAACTTGGCTTGAGGACTACCGAGTGGCGGTTCAGATCGGTGGTGGGAATGACGAGGTGGCCATGAAGCATTTGCCCCTCATGCTGGAAGGTTCTGCCAGAGCGTGGTTGACTCAGTTACCTCCTAGCAGCATTTACACTTGGGAAGATTTGTCCCGAGTGTTCGTCAGAACGTTTGAAGGAACTTGCAAGCGACCGGCTGGATTGACAGAGCTGCAAGTCTGCGTGCAGAAGACCAATGAGACTCTCAGGGAGTATATTCAGAGGTGGATCACTTTGCACCATACTGTGGAGAATGTGTCTGATCATCAGGCAGTCTGCGCCTTCAAGGATGGTGTCAAGAACAGAGAATTGAGTTTGAAATTTGGTCGAACCGGTGACATGACCTTGAGTCGGATGATGGAAATTGCTACCAAGTACGCCAACAGCGAAGAAGAAGACCGACTCCGAAGCGGCAAGCACAAGCCGAGTCAGTCGGAGAAGGGAAACACCAGAAGAAGGTCGAATCATCCTTAATGATATCCACTCGGGAACCTGTGGTCATCATGCGTCCTCTCGGACCATCGTGGCCAAAGCATACCGAGCCGGATTTTACTGGCCAAAGGCGAATGAGATGGCAAAGGAAATAGTGGATAAGTGCGAGGGATGTCAGTTCTACTCTAATATGTCGCACAAGCCTGCATCAGCTCTGAAGACCATTCCACTCGTCTGGCCTTTCGCAGTATGGGGGTTGGACATGGTCGGTCCTTTGAGAACAGGGCGAAGTGGCTTCACGCATGTACTGGTGGCAGTCGACAAGTTCACCAAGTGGATTGAGGCTAAACCAATCAAGAACCTTGACGCCGGTGCTGCTGTTAGCTTCGTCAGGGAACTGATATTCAGATATGGAGTCCCGCACAACATCATTACGGATAATGGGTCGAACTTTGACTCGGAAGAATTCAGGGATTTTTGCAACTCTCAAGGCACACGAGTCGACTACGCTTCGGTCGCCCATCCGCAGACGAATGGACAAGCAGAGCGAGCCAATGGCCTGATTCTCAAGGGATTGAAACCCCGACTGATGCGTGATCTCAAGCATGCAGCTGGACCTTAGGTCGACGAACTTCCCTCGGTGCTTTGGGGACTGCGGACAACACCTAATCGGTCGACCGGAAGAACTCCATTCTTCTTGGTCTACGGAGCTGAAGCAGTCTTGCCGAGTGATCTTCTCCACAATGCTCCTCGAGTTGAGATCTACAACGAAGCAGAAGCTGAACAAGCGCGGCAGGACGCAGTCGACCTTTTAGAGGAAGAAAGGGAGATGGCTCTGATCCGATTGACCATCTACCAACAAGATTTGCGTCGTTTCCACGCCAGAAATGTGAGGGGTCGAGCCTTCCAGGAAGGAGATTTAGTTCTCCGAGTGGATCAGAAGAAACAACACAAGCTTGCTCCTTCTTGGGAAGGACCCTTCATCGTCACCAAAGTTCTCCACAACGGGGCGTACCGTCTTTACAACGTCGAGCATAATATCGACGAGCCCCGAGCTTGGAACGCGGAACTACTCCGCCCATTTTACACTTAAGTTTATCACTCAGATGAGTTGCAATAAAGTACTTCTATAGTTCATGGATCTCAAAATAATAGTGTCATAGTTCCTCCATAATTTTTGTCACTTTTTATTTTGTCCAATAAAATTTTCCCCTCAGTGGGTGACTTAGCCGCGAATCCGTTTCACCTAAGTTTGTAAAAATCCTACCGAGTGGTGAGCCAGACTCCCACTCGGAGGCTTAGCCGCGAATCCGTTTCGCCTAAGTTTGTAAAAATCCTACCGAGTGGTGAGCCAGACTCCCACTCGGAGGCTTAGCTGCGAATCCGTTTTGCCTAAGATTAAATAAAATCCTACCGAGTGGTAAGCCAGACTTCCACTCGGAGGCTTAGCTGCAGTCCAAGTACTCGCCTAAGTTATGAAAATCCTACCGAGTGGTAAGCCAGACTTCCACTCGGGGGCTTAGCTGCAGTCCAAGTACTCGCCTAAGATATAAAAATCCTACCGAGTGAAGAGCAAACCTCTCACTCGGGGGCTTAGCTGCAGCCCAGTGCTCGCCTAAGATATAAAAATCCTACCGAGTGAAGAGCAAACCTCTCACTCGGGGGCTTAGCTGCAGCCCAGCGCTCGCCTAAGTTATGAAAATCCTACCGAGTGGTAAGCCAGACTTCCACTCGGGGG
>LT934122.1:683177096-683195428 GCA_900231445.1 Triticum turgidum subsp. durum | reverse complement strand
TCTCACTCGGGGGCTTAGCTGCAGCCCAGTGCTCGCCTAAGATATAAAAATCCTACCGAGTGAAGAGCAAACCTCTCACTCGGGGGCTTAGCTGCAGCCCAGTGCTCGCCTAAGTTATCAAAATCCTACCGAGTGAAGAGCAAACCTCTCACTCGGGGGCTTAACTGCAGCCCAGCGCTCGCCTAAGTTATCAAAATCCTACCGAGTGAAGAGCAAACCTCTCACTCGGGGGCTTAGCTGCAGCCTAGTGCTCGCCTAAGATATAGAAATCCTACCGAGTGAAGAGCAAACCTCTCACTCGGGAGGCTTAGCTGCAGCCCAGCGCTCGCCTAAGTGGATTAAGGAATAAGTCGACTGCAGTGAGCGTCTTGCTTTGAACTTGCAAAAGACATTTCAAGCCGAAAGCAATCATATTCAAACACCAAATTCAAGTTCAGATCGATACCTAAAGGAACCGAAAGTGCTCAGGCACTAAGCCTGTTAAGGTTTATCGGTTACAACTCCACTCGGCATACCGAGGCAAATTTAAAGCGTTGAGCTTAGAAGAAGTTTTTTACCCCTCCTGTGGAGGGCTGGAAGGTGCAACAAACTCATCAAGATCAATTCCATCTTCGATCCGAGTGGCAGCAGCAAGGAAAGTTTCCATAAAGGACCTGAAGTCGTGTTTCTTGGTGTTGGCCACCCGGAGGGCAGCCAGCTTGTCTTCACGCGCATCTTTGCAGTGGACTCAGGCCAGACACAGAGCAACATCTGCACCACACCGAGCCGAGGACTTTTTCCACTCCTGCACTCGACCAGGGACAGCGTTCAAACGAGCCATCAGCGACTCGAGGTCGTTCTGGAGTGTCTCCCCGGGCCAGAGCGTTGAGTCGATGCGAGATGTGGCGACCTTCAGCCTTGCAAGATAGTCCACGGCAGCTGCAACACGGGACTCCAGTCGGAAAACATTCATGGCAACTTCGTCGTTCACCAGAGAATTAACGGGGTCAAGGTTTGGTTCCAGCCGGCTAGTCTCTTCTTCAAAGTTTTGACAAAATTCTGCAAGGACGATCCCCAAGTCAAGGCAATGGTCGAATGAAAAAAACCACAGTTGAAAATGATTGTTGAAGGTTTACCTTCAAGCATAAGAAACAGCTTCTTGGCAAGACCACTCAGGAAGACCTCCAAATCATTTTTCTTCCCAAGAACAGCTTTCAGAGTAGCATTTTCTTGCTCAAGCTTTGTGACTAAAGCTAACTTCTCGTCAACAAGTTTGATCTTCTCAGCTAGTTCAAGGTCTTTTTTCCTTTGGGCCTCCCTCACCTTACCTGAAAGTTACAGCAAGATCAGATTTTGAAACAAACGAAGAGAAAAAGCAGTCGTCGAGGTCTCACCAAACATACCATCGGTCTCCTCCTTTGCCTTCGTCAGATTCTCCTGAACCAGCTTCAAATTCAGCTCGAGCTGAATGTGCTTGTTTTCCAGTTCAGTGTAGCGAGCCGCAAGGTCACAGGAGTTCTGCGAAGAAACAATCGACTAAATGTCAAAAATAATTCACTTCCGAGTGGAAAAGGAAAAATCACGTGTTTCTAAGACTACAGCCGAATTCAAGCATTCGACCGTAGTCTCGGGGACTACACCCAGTGGGTGCACTCAGCGTGCCCCCACTAATCCTATTGAAGACAGAGTCGACCAGTCGACCGGTTTGCGAAATCCAGTCGCCATAGTCGAATGACGGAAAGACTGAACTTATAAAGCCTAAGGCCGACTGCCAGCAGTCGACCTTAGCCTCGGGGACTACACCCAGTGGGTGCACTCAGCGTGCCCCCACTAATCCTATTGAAGACAGAGTCGACCAGTCGACCGGTTTGCGAAATCCAGTCGCCATAGTCGAATGACGGAAAGACTGAACTTATAAAGCCTAAGGCCGACTGCCAGCAGTCGACCTTAGCCTTGGAGACAGAGTCGACCAGTCGACCTGTTCGCGAAATCCAGTCGCCATAGTCGAATGACGGAAAGACTGAACTTATAAAGCCTAAGGCCGACTGCCAGCAGTCGACCTTAGCCTTGGGGACTACACCCAGCGAGTGCACTCAGCGTGCCCCCGTTATCATGGAGTTTAAATCGACACACCCAGTGGGTGATTACTATAAATTCTGGAAAGAAAACAAGCGGTGGTCGACTGACCTGAACATTGCTTTGAAGGGCGGAACTGGCGTTGTAAGCTGCCTGGCTCGCATCCCGGATGGTCTTAAACTGCTCCATCATGATCCCTGCCTGGCGTATCGCCTCCTTCGCGGCGCCAGCTTGGTCCTCTGGGACGTGGTGCGTCGTGAAGAGGGAGGGCTGCAGAGCACTCGTCAGTGGATCTGCGAAGGACACAGTGTGTCGAGTGGTGTTATCCTCCTCCGTGACCAGAGTCTCAGGCACCGTCACATCCTGGGACACCCTGCCGGCAGACGCTTTCCTACTCCTTTTGGGCTTCAGCGGTTCCTCATCTTCATCATCATCAGGGAGAGTGATAACAACATTGGATGGAGCTACAGAAAAGAATCAGAATTAGAGATCATGAGTCAGTCGACTGGAAACGGGGTTAAGAGTATAGTACCAGGTTTTGAGGTTGCTGCGTCCTCCATCTCATGGTCGTCAGCCCGGGCTGAGGTCTTAGAAGTAGCAGCACTGCAACTCCAAAGAGTCAGTCGACTAACTCCAGCGCCAACTAGAGATAAAGTTCACGCAAAACAAGAAGACTTAAGCAACATGATTACCCTGATATGGTGGGGATGGACACCTTCATCTTCGGCAGGTGCTTGGTCGGCTTTGACGGGGCCGCCCTGGGCTGCTTCGACGCCTTTTCAGTCGGCGCTGGAGAGGTGGTCCGAGGGCGCTTGGTCGACTGTGTGACAGTCGCAACCCCCTTGCCACGTCCAGTCGCAGGGTCATGGACAAGCTTCGACCGCCTTTCCGAGCGCGGTGGTGCAACCTCCTCCTCCTCCTCTTCCTCCTCCTCACCATCATCATCATCATCGTCATCATCGTCATCATCATCATCATCATCCTCAGCGGTGTCCGAGTCCCACTCCTCCTCCTGGCTCTCGCCCCCGCTCGCTTCTCCCTCCTCAGTCGCCGCGGCTGGTGGATCTCCCCTTTGCCTTCTCCATCGCCGACGCCTTCTTTGCGCGTTCCAGCGCCGCCGTCTTCTCCTTGACCATGGCTACCGGCGAGGCGCGCGAGGAGAAGTTGTGCGGAGGAGAGAGCGAGCGCGTTGGGCGGAGACGAAGGGAGCTGAGGGAGAATGCTGAGGCACTGTTCAAAAAACCCTCGCCGGGTGCATTTATAAGATCCGTTCCGAGTGGATGACAGGTGGGCCCGGTCGATCTAATCATATCCTAAAACAGTTGCGCGGGCGTGATACGTGGCGAAAAAAGTGGCGCGGGGATCGAGGCGTCTATGCCCTGTCCCATCCGAGCACCGCGGTCCGCTCCGCTTCGCGCGCTCCCCCAAATTCCGTATCCCGCGGAATCCGCGAACAGCAGATCAGTCTGCCAGACGCGGGATTTCCTGTGATCCTTCGCTCGGAAATCAGCGAAGTCCAAAAGATCACTCGATGAAGAAAAAGAATGGATCGAGTCGACTGAAGAAAAGTTGTTCACTATCAACAAAGAGAATTTTTTGGTTCAAAACAGCGCACGACCAGTATGCGAAAGCTAATCGGAAACAACATCAACTCCTTCATCACTCAAGCCTCAATCCATTCGGGGGCTAATGATGGGGTCATGTACCTAGGGTAGGGTCAAAGACCTGATCTAAGTACCCTGCCCAAGGACACCCGTAGAAGAGATCACCTTCCAGTCGACCTACGAGGGACTCACTCGACTGACTTGAAGGACTCGACCACGAAGACTCACTCGACCACCAGAAGGTCAAGAGGCACTCGGCACTGCAACGATCTGTAATTAAGTAGACTTTATGATAGTAAAGACACTTTATGTGGGGCGTTACCAGTAACGCCCCAGACTTAATGTACCTTAAACCCTTCATTACGTGGGCTGGCCGGGGTCCTGGCGCACTCGATATAAGCCACCCCCCTCCACAGGTAGAAGGGTTCGGCACCCTGTAATCCATATACACATAATCCACTCAACCGCCTCCGGGCTCCGAGACGTAGGGCTTTTACTTCCTCCGAGAAGGGCCTGAACTCGTACATCTCTTGTGTTTACAACCTCTCCATAGCTAGGACCTTGCCTCTCCATACCTACCCCCACTCTACTGTCAGACTTAGAACCACGACACAGCCTGTACGCGATGTTGCCGGACAAGTATCCGGCCTCCCGCAGCTTGGTGATGTGCCCTTCCTTGACGGAGGAGGCCATCCACCTGCCTCCCGCTTCTGACATGGTTGGAGAAAGGTCGAGGTGGGATGTGCGGACTTGGGCGCTGGAGCTCGAGTGCGCGGAAATGGATAAGCAAAGGAGGAAGAAGGCGTAGGTGAAAAGGTGGATCCTTATCCCCTTATATGGACGGGCGAAGCTATGCGTCCCCCACCAGCCTGGTAAAACTCGCTTATTCCCCAAGCGCCGTAATCAATGGCGCGGATGGGTTACCCACGTCCGTATTGACGAGAATCCCGGAATAAGGGGGCACGATTTATGCTTTGATGAGACGTGCCAAGGAAACTGCCTCGCTAAACACGCTGAGGTGGAACAGTAAAAAACGATTCATATAAAGGCCTGGCCGTGGTGTGATGTCACGCCGTGGAATACGTCAGCAGATCTATGCAAAAGTTATTCTATCTACGATGTTATATGGAACTTGTTTTGCAGAGCCGGACACTATCCTTGTGTTCAAAACCTTCTATGAAGTATTCAGAGGAGGAACCCGCATTGCAATGTCGAAGACAATATGCGCGCCGGACTCATCGTCATTGAAGCCAGGTTCAGGGGCTACTGAGGGAGTCCCGGACTAGGGGGTGTCCGGATAGCCGGACTATTGTCACGGCCGGACTCCAAGACTATGTAGATACAAGATTGAAGACTTCGTCCCGTGTCCGGATGGGACTTTCCTTGGCGTGGAAGGCAAGCTTGGCGATACGGATATTTAGATCTCCTACCATTGTAATCGACTCTGTGTAACCCTAACCTATCCGGTGTCTATATAAACCGGAGGGTTTTAGTCCGTAGGACAAGAACTTCATCATCAACAATCATACCATAGGCTAGCTTCTAGGGTTTAGCCTCCTTGATCTCGTGGTAGATCTACTCTTGTACTACCCATATCATCAATATTAATCAAGAAGGAGTAGGGTTTTACCTCCATCGAGAGGGCCCGAACCTGGGTAAAAACATTGTGTCCCTTGTCTCCTGTTACCATCCGCCTAGACGCACAGTTCGGGACCCCCTACCCGAGATCCGTCGGTTTTGACACCGACAGATACCTTGTTTAAGGCTGCTCTCTTGAGTGTTCTTGGTGAGAACATAGTTGATGCTTATGCATCAATTGATAATGGAAAAGATATGTGGGACGCACTCGAGGCCAAGTTTGGGGTCTCGGATGCCAGCACTGAGCTGTACATCATGGAGCAATTCTATGATTACAGGATGACTGAAGAGCGCTCCGTGGTTGAGCAGGCTCATGAGATACAGTCATTTGCTAGAGAACTTGAGCACTTCAATTGCATGCTACCGGACAAGTTTGTTGCCGGGGGTATCATCACTAAGCTTCCTCCTTCATGGAGGAACTTTGCTACCTTACTGAAGCATAAGAGACAGGAGTTCTCCGTTCCGGATCTCATCGGTACTCTTGATGTGGAAGAAAAGGCGATAGCAAAGGACACACGTGCTCGAGGTATTGAGGGAGGATCTAGTGCCAATCTGGTACAGAAGAAAAACTTCCGGTCCCACAAGTTCAAGAACAAGGGCAAGCTTGATGGTAAAGCAAAGTTTGATGGGAAGAACAAGGCTGTGCAGCACACGAACTTCAAGAAGAAGAATGACAAGAAGAAAGGTGTCTGTCATGTGTGTGGAGATCCTGATCATTGGGCTCCTAGTTGCCCTAATCGCTATGACAAGCGTCATCCTGGGAAAGGCGGCAAGACCGCTAATGTTGTCATTAGAGACACTGACATGAAGGATGCTGGGTATGGTATATTTCCCACTATTCTTTCAGTATGTCATTCTCCTGATTGGTTGATTGACACGGGTGCTAATGTGCATGTATGCGGTGATATTTCCATGTTTTCGTCTTATCAGACCGCAGGGACTTCAACCGTGCTAATGGGCAACGGTTCAAGTGCTTCTGTTCATGGTGTTGGCACGGTCGATCTGAAGTTTACTTCGGGGAAGATCGTGCGGCTGAAGAACGTGCATTATGTCCCCTCCGTTAATAAAAATCTTGTTAGCGGATCTCTTCTGTGTAGAGATGGCTACAAGCTTGTCTTTGAGTCGAATAAATTTGTAATATCCAAGTATGGAATCTTTGTTGGTAAAGGCTATGAGTCAGGAGGCCTGTTTCATTTATCCTTATCAAACATTTGCAATAAAGTTGTTAATCATATTTGCAACAATATTGAATCAAATGTGTGGCATTCACATCTTTGTCATGTTAACTTTGGTTGCATGTCACGACTAGCGAAGTTGAACTTAATCCCTAGTTTCACCACTGTCAAGGGATCTAAGTGTCAAGTATGTGTGCAAGCTAAGCAACCTCGTAAGTCTCACGTGACTATGGAGACGAGAAATCTTGCACCACTAGAACTTATACATTCAGATCTATGTGAAATGAATGGTGTTTTGACAAAAGGTGGAAAGAAATATTTCATGATGTTAATTGATGACTCCACTAGATACTGCCGTGTGTATCTTCTGAAATCTAAGGATGAGGCTTTGAACTTTTTCAAGATCTATAAAGCTGAAGTGGAAAACCAACTTGATCGAAAAATCAAGAGGCTTAGGTCCGACCGTGGTGGAGAGTATTTTTCCAATGAATTTGATGCTTTTTGTGCGGAACATGGTATAATCTATGAGAGGACGCCTCCCTATTCACCTCAGTCAAATGGGGTGGCCGAAAGAAAGAACCGTACTCTAACAGATTTGGTTAACGCTATGTTAGACACTTCAGGTCTCTCCAAGGCATGGTGGGGGGAGGCGATATTGACTGCATGTCATGTCCTAAACCTAGTTCCCACAAAGAACAAAGAGATAACTCCATTCGAGGAATGGGAGAAGAAAAGGTTAAAACTCTCTTATCTGCGAACATGGGGTTGTTTGGCGAAAGTCAATGTACCAATTCCAAAGAAGCAGAAGCTGGGACCAAAAACTGTGGATTGTGTTTTCCTGGGATATGCTTTTCATATCATTGGTTATAGATTCTTGGTTGTAAAATCTGAGGTACCTGACATGCATGTCGGTACGATTATGGAGTCGAATGATGCGACTTTCTTTGAAGATATCTTTCCCATGAAGGATATGGCTACCTCATCTAATCGGGAGATGCCAAGTTCATCGAATCAGAAAACAGTTAAAATTACTGAACCTGCCATTTCGATGGAACACTATGAAAGTCCTGTGGAGGAGAACAATGAAGTTCCTACTAGGAGCAAGAGACAGAGGACTGCCCAGTCTTTTGGTGATGATTTTCTTGTGTATCTCATAGATGACACTCCCAGTTCTATTTCAGAGGCCTATGCATCTGAAGATGCTGACTACTGGAAGGAAGCAGTTCGTAGCGAGATGGATTCCATCTTGGCGAATGAAACTTGGGAGATAACTGACCGTCCTTATGGGTGCAAACCTATAGGATGCAGATAGGTATTCAAGAAGAAGCTTAGGCCTGATGGTACTATCGAAAAGTACAAGGCTCGGCTCGTGGCAAAGGGTTATACCCAAAAGGAAGGTGAAGACTTCTTTGATACTTACTCACCTGTGGCTCGACTGACCACTATTCGAGTTCTACTTTCACTAGCTGCCTCACATGGTCTTCTCGTTCATCAAATGGATGTGAAGACTGCTTTCCTAAATGGAGAGTTGGATGAGGAAATTTATATGGAACAACCAGATGGGTTTGTAATACATGGTCAGGAAGGGAAAGTGTGCAAGTTGCTGAAGTCTTTGTATGGACTCAAGCAAGCACCCAAATAGTGGCATGAGAAGTTCGAAAGAACTTTAACAGCTGCAGGCTTTGTTGTGAACAAAGCTGACAAATGTGTGTACTATCGCCATGGTGGGGGCGAGGGAGTTATGCTTTGGTTGTATGTTGATGACATACTGATTTTCGGAACAAATCTGAATGTTATTAAGGAGGTCAAGGATTTCCTATCTCGCTGTTTTGAGATGAAGGATTTAGGAGTGGCTGATGTCATTCTGAACATCAAGTTGTTGAGAGACGATGATGGTGGGATTACACTGCTTCAATCTCACTATGTGGAAAAGATCCCGAGTCGCTTTGGCTATAGTGACTGCAAGCCCTCTCCAACACCATACGATGCTAGTGTGTTGCTTCGAAAGAATCGGAGAATTGCTAGAGACCAATTGAAATATTCTCAGATTATTGGCTCGCTTATGTACTTAGCCAGTGCTACAAGACCTGACATCTCTTTTGCTGTTAGCAAACTGAGTCGGTTTGTCTCAAAACCAGGAGATGTGCATTGGAAAGCTCTAGAGAGAGTTTTGCGTTATTTGAAAGGCACTGTGAATTACAGAATTCACTACACCGGACACCCAAAGTGGCCCAATAACCCATCCTAACCCCCTCCATGCTCTCGGTCGTTCGATCACGATCGTGTGGGCGAAAACCGCTCCTCATTTGGACTCTTGAAAGCACAAGTGCTCCCTAGGTGGTTTTGGTAATTAATGTCAACATATCTCTTGTTGGACTAACACTTTTATCTAGTATATTTCAGATAAGTTCAACATTGGAGTGGCATGGACTAGAGGATGTGGGAACTCCTTCAAGATGCTAAGGACAAAGGATTAGCTCAAGCTTCAAGCTCAAGACTCTTCATTTTACATTCAAGTGATCCAAGATCACATTGAGTCTATAGGAAAAGCCAATACTATCAAGGAGGGATGAGGTGTTGCTTAATGAGCCTCTTGCTTCATGTGCTTAGTGATATGCTCCAAAAACCCTCAACCACTTCCTCACATCCACATATGTCCTAAACCTAAAGTCAAACTCGGCCCCACTGATTCTTTCTATCCGGCGCCACCGAGTTTTGATGTTTTAGCCACTGCCACAAACCCTAGGCAAATCGGTATCACCGATAGGGATCTCGGTCTCACCGAGATGAGATTGTAATCTCTCTGTGTATGTCCATTATCAAAATCGGTCTCACCGAGTTTGAGCAATCAGTACTACCGAGATTACAATGCAAACTCTCTGGTTAACTTATTACCAAAATCGGTCCTACCGAGTTTGATAATCGGTTCAACCGAGTTTGCCTGACCAACTCTCTGGTTAGCTAATTACCAAAATCGGTCCTACCGAGTTTGTGTAATCCGTCTCACCAAGATTACGTTATGCCCTAACCCTAACCACATCGTTCCTACCGAGTTGCATTTCGGGTCCCACCGAAAATCCTAACGGTCACTAAATTTGCTAAATCGGTCCGACCGAGTTTCTCAATTCGGTCCCACCGAGATTGGCAAGTTGTGTGTAACAGTTTGATTTTGTGTGGAGGCTATATATACCCCTCCACCTCCTCTTCATTCTGGAGAGAGCCATCAGAACGAACCTACACTTCCAGCATACATTTTCTGAGAGAGAACTACCTACTCATGTGTTGAGGCCAAGATATTCCATTCCTATCATATGAATCTTGATCTCTAGCCTTCCCCAAGTTGATTTCCACTCAAATCCTATTTCCACCAGATCCAAATCCTATGAGAGAGAGTTGAGTGTTGGGGAGACTATCATTTGAAGCACAAGAGCAAGGAGTTCATCATCAACGCACCATTTGTTACTTCTTGGAGAGTGGTGTCTCCTAGATTGGCTAGGTGTCACTTGGGAGCCTCCGACAAGATTGTGGAGTTGAACCAAGGAGTTTGTAAGGGCAAGGAGATCGCCTACTTTGTGAAGATCTACCGCTAGTGAGGCAAGTCCTTCGTGGGCGACGGCCATGGTGGGATAGACAAGGTTGCTTCTTCATGGACCCTTCGTGGGTGGAGCCCTCCGTGGACTCACGCAACCGTTACCCTTCGTGGGTTGAAGTCTCCATCAACGTGGATGTACGATAGAACCACCTATCGGAACCACGCCAAAAACATCCGTGTCTCCAATTGCGTTTGATTCCTCCAAAACCCTTCCCTTTACATTCTTGCAAGTTGCATGCTTTACTTTCTGCTGCTCATATACTCTTTGCATGCTTGCTTGCTATGTGTTGTGAATGTTAAACTTGTGCCTAAACTCCACTTAAACCTTAAAAAGGTTAAAAACTGCAACTTTGGTACTTAGTGTCTAATCACCCCCCCTCTAGACACCTCTTCTCAAGGTCCTACAAGTGGTATCAGAGCATTGGTCTCAATTGCTTTGGTTTAATCACCATTGGAGGAAGATGGATGAGTCTACTTTGGGGAGTCTTAAACATAGAGTGCCTATTCTTGATGGAGAGTATTTTCATGAGTGGAAAAATGAGATGCTTGCAATTTTCAATCAATATCATTTGAACAAGTACATTGCTTGTCCTTGTGCACCTCATGTTGATCCTATGCATCCTACCCTTGATGAATCTATTGGCATGACTAGAAATCTTAGAACTGTTAATCTTATCACTAGAGGCTTGCCTAGAAACTTGATTAGAATCTTGCCTACTTTTGAGTGTGCCTACACTATATGGAAATTTCTTGAGGAATGCTTTCCAGATTATTCCTTGAAAAATCTAGATGAAATTCTCCATAAGTCTAGTGCCTTGAGTAAGATGAATACTAGTGATCCTATGTTTGGTGATCGTCTATTTGAACTCACCGACCTCATGCGTGCCAAAGGAGATGTTGGAATTATTAGTGATATTATTTCCGAAGCTATAAGAATTCATAAGCAAGATCATTGTCGAACTCACTCTAACGAATTACCCTCTCTAGGACTTGATCCACCACATGACGATGTTGAACATGGATACTATGATGAGGATGATGATAGTGACTTCGATCTTGATGATGCAATGAGACATTTTGGTCTTATGGCAAATCTTCGAGGATATGTGTCAGGAGGAAAGGAATGGGTTCTTGACAGTGGATGTACCGATCACATGACCGGAGATAAAGACATGTTTCGTGAGCTTGCTGATAATGATAGTCCACGAAAGTATGTCACTTTCGGTGACAACTCAAAGGGTAAGGTGGTTGGCCTCGGTAAGGTGGCCATCTCACATGATAGCTCCATACAAAATGTCATGCTCGTTGAATCTCTTGGATACAACTTACTTTCAGTATCTAGACTTGCTGACCTTGGTTTCAATGTCTTATTTACTGAAGTTGATTGCCAAGTGTTTTGTCGAGACAATCATAAAATGGTCTTTACCGGTATACATAAAGGTGATCTTTACATTGTTGATTTCACTAAAAAGGCTCAACCTAAAACTTGCTTCATTGCTAAATCCTCAAAAGGTTGGTTATGGCATAGACGACTAGGTCACGTTGGCATGAGAAACCTTGACAAGCTTATTAAGGGAAATCATATCCTTGGAGTTAATGATGTCATATTTGATAAGGATAGACTTTGCAGTGCTTGTCAAGCAGGTAAACAGGTTGGAGGAAGGCATCCCATGAAGAACATCATGACCACAAAGAGACCACTCGAGCTACTTCACATGGATCTCTTTGGTCCCAACTCCTACAAGAGTCTCGGTGGAAATTCTTTTGGTCTAGTTATAGTTGATGATTTTTCTAGATTTACGTGGGTGTTCTTTCTCGATGATAAATCGCAGGTTCAGAAGATCTTCAAAAACTTCGCTAGGAAGGCCCAAAATCAATTTGATGTGAAGATCAAGAAGGTCCGCAGCGACAACGGAACGGAGTTCAAGAACGCAAATGTGGACACCTTTCTTGACGAAGAGGGGATTTCACACGAGTTCTCGGCTATGTACACACCTCAACAAAATGGAGTTGTTGGAAGGAAGAACCGGACGCTCATCGAAATGGTGAGAACAATGCTTGATGAGTACAAGACGCCGAAGCACTTTTGGGCAGAAGCGGTTGAGACAGCTTGTCATGCAACAAATCGCTTGTATCTTCACAAGCTACTCGGCAAGATGGCATATGAGCTCCTCACCGGTAACAAACCCCAAGTTGGATACTTTCGAGTATTCGGCTCAAAGTGCTACATTCTTGATAAGCATCGTCGTTCTAAATTTGCTCCTAAGTCTCATGAAGGTTTCCTACTAGGTTATGACTCAAACTCTCACACATACCGTGTCTACAACAATTTCACCCGAAAGGTTGAAGAGACGGTAGATGTGAAGTTTGATGAATCTAACGGCTCGCAAGTAGAGCAATTGCCAATTGATGTAGGAGACAAAGATCCTTCGGAAGCAATCCAAGAGTTGTCTATTGGCAAGGTTCGTCCAACGGAGGTGAAGGAGAGTACCTCGTCTGTCCAAGTGGAAGCTTCTACTTCACGACAAGGTGAACCAAGAGTTGACACGGAAGCATCCACAAGTGGGACACACCAAGATGAAGGAAACGAGGAAGTGCATCAAGATGAATGTCAACAACCTCCTTCTCCACCACGACAAGAGAACGACAACGCCAACAATGAAGAAGGCCAAGAAGAAGAACAAGATGAAGAAGATGTTCAAGGAAGATCCAAGCAAAAGCTTTCACGAGTTCGAGCAAGAATTGCTAAAGACCATCCCGTCGAGCAGATCTACAATGATATTCAAACCGGGAGAATCACTCGCTCTAAAACTCGTCTAGCTAACTTTTGTGAAAACTATTCTTTCATCTCTAGCATTGAACCTATGAAGGTCGAAGAAGCATTGGAAGATCCGGATTGGATAAATGCTATGCATGAAGAGCTACACAACTTTGAGAGAAACCAAGTTTGGACATTGGTTGAGAAGCCTGACAACAACCACAACATCATCGGTACCAAATGGGTGTTTCGCAACAAGCAAGATGAAGATGGACAAGTAGTTCGCAACAAAGCACGCCTCGTCGCCCAAGGCTACACACAAGTCGAAGGTATGGACTATGGTGAGACTTATGCTCCCGTTGCTAGACTTGAGTCTATTCGCATCTTATTTGCCTATGTTAATCACCATGATATCACATTGTACCAAATGGACATTAAAAGTGCTTTTCTAAAAGGTGAAATAGAGGAGGAAGTTTATGTTAAGCAACCTCCCGGCTTTGTCAATCCTAAGAAACCCAATCATGTTTACAAACTTCACAAAGCTCTTTATGGTCTTAAACAAGCTCCTAGAGCATGGTATAAATGCTTGACCAAGTTCCTTATTGAAAAAGGCTTTGAAATTGGGAAAATTGATTCCACACTCTTTACAAAAAGGGTTAATCGTGAACTATTTGTGTGCCAAATCTATGTTGATGATATTATATTTGGTTCAACTAACCCTCATTTTAGTGAAAAGTTTGGAAGCTAATGTCGGAGAAGTTTGAGATGTCAATGATGAGTGAACTCAAATTCTTTCTTGGGTTGCAAATCAAGCAAACTAAGGAAGGTACTTTTGTCTCTCAAACAAAGTACACTAAGGACTTATTCAAGAAGTTCAATATGCAAGAATGCAAAGGTATGTCTACACCCATGCCTACTAGTGGACATCTTGATTTGACCAAAGATGGTGAACCGGTTGATCAAAAGGTTTATCGCTCTATGATTGGTTCATTGTTATACCTATGTGCTTCACGTTCCGATATTATGCTAAGTGTGTGCATGTGTGCAAGATATCAAGCTGCTCCTAAAGAATGTCATCTTAAGGCTGTAAAAAGGATAGTGAGATACTTAATCCATACACCAAATTTTGGCATTTGGTACCCTAAGAGGGCCTCTTTCGATCTTGTTGGCTACTCCGACTCGAACTATGCCGGAGACAAGGTTGATAGAAAGTCCACTTCGGGTACTTGTCAATTTCTTGGTAGATCTCTTGTGTCTTGGTCCTCCAAGAAACAAAACTCAGTATCCTTATCCACCGCCGAAGCGGAATATATTGCTGATGGTTCATGTTGTGCTCAATTACTTTGGATGATCCAAACTCTTAAAGATTATGGGATATATGTGAAACATGTTCCATTGCTGTGTGACAATGAAAGTGCTATCAAAATTGGTCATAATCCTGTGCAACATTCTCGAACTAAGCATATTGAAGTTCGTCATCATTTCATTCGAGATCATGTTGCTAAGGGTGACATTGATCTTAAGCATGTTCGCAACGAAAAGCAATTAGCGGATATATTCACTAAACCTCTTGATGAGAAAGTTTTTTGCAGGTTAAGAGGAGAATTGAACATCATTGATGCTTCAAACTTGGAGTAGAAACTCCATTGGATACATGCAAGACACGAGCTTATGACTAATCCCTAATATTTCTCTTATGATGAAAATCTTATGTCTTGGATATATTTGTATCTTGCATGCTATCTAACCCATGTAGGTACTTGGTTGAATCAAATTTCATGAGATTGTAACCTACTCACATCTTGAGCAATCTCTACATCACCAAGTCTCTATACAAAGGTGGTTGAAGACAAGGAAGCACGAAACCATTCGAACATATCCTTTGACAAATTCTATGTTAAGCTTCATGATTGTCATTTTTGGATACACAAGTGCTCTTCCTTGCAAGATCTAACCCATGTAGGTAGATGGACTCAAATTCCAAGTGGTGCTCCAAATTCTTGATGAACTACATCAACCTCGAGCAACTTACACAAGTTCAACTACATGGACAACACCACCAACCAAGGTATGTTATTCCATCTTAGAGAAGCTTTACTCCAAGTCATGAGCTAAAGCAACTCGACAAGATGTGAATACATCAAGATGCTTAAACAAAAAATGGTAACCCCATTTTGAGCTTAAACGATGAGTATGACCTATGATCAAGTGATCTCGCTTGACTCCTAAGTCAATATACTCTAACATAGGTGACTTCGTCGCCGACCATCTCTAGATGAAGTTCCCTTGTGTTTTCTTCTGTGTTTTTGCATTTGTCTCATGCATATTTGTTTCCCCTTTCAAAAACTTCATCTAGGTTTCTTTCTTTTTGTTCTGCATTTTATGCATCCAATTCCTTGCAAATCTTTGTGAGATCTTGTTAATCTAGTGAGATGAGGTGACAAGTGTTTTCCCTGCGATGAACTCGGTTACACTTTTGGTTCAACCGAAAACTCTCGGTACCACTGAAGCATACCACTCGGTGCCACCGATTTCACAACAGGAAAAACAGTTTGCCACTTTTTTTGTGTTTCCTTTGATCCAGCTCCACTCAATGAATCTTGTCCTCTACAAGCATCACATTTTTATCATTGCTTTATGTTGTGACTCAAGGATCAAACCCATTCACGTAAAATTCCAAAGGGAGAGAGAGATTACATCTTTATCAAGCCCTTCTTGGAAATTGATGTCAAAGGGGGAGAGAGAGATCACATCAAAGCTTATCATTTAGAGAGAGAGAGAGATCACATCTCAGAGGGAGAGAGAGATCCTTCAGGAGGAGAAAGAGAGATCTCCAGGGGGAGAGAATACTAGTAGAAAGTATTTCTCAAGGATCCCAGATGCTTGGTGTTCAAGAGGAGAGATGCCACATGTCTTCTTGAGGGGAAAGGCATGTTCATATGTGCTTACTTGCATTTGTTTGCATTAGCTCTGTTTATTTATATCGTTCAACTCTGATTTTCTGTTCCCTATCTTCTCCCAGTATCCCATGCTAGATTCAGGGGGAGCAAGACATCTAAGGGAAAGAAATCATTGAAATTCATTGCATATCTTTACTCTTGGGGACATGTCTAATCAACTGTGGTACCTAGTACTCACTCTCTACATGTCATCCCAGTCTTGGTATTCTTGTGGTTTCTTCTGTTTGCTCTGGCTAGTAGATGTATCTGTGTTATCTAACCTTGTGTACACAGGTTCATTCCATCCTAAGCATACTCAAGACTACAAGGTAAGTATATGCATCACAATCATTTGTATGAGGAATTCTTGCTGATGTACATACTGTTTGCAAGAAGGACTCATAGGCATGAGGGTATTTCCTTTAATATTTTTTTCTTGCTCTGATGCATATGACCAAGATACATGTAACACATTGCCTGCTCTATCATGGTTATGCTCTCACATGCTTCTATATTTCATATTCACATGATTGCATGCATGTAGGGGGAGCCTATGCTTGTTACATGTCTTTCCAAAGCTTTACTTGCTACTCTTTATATCCTTATCTAAAGCTTTGATGTATGTTGTCATCAATTACCAAAAAGGGGGAGATTGAAAGCACAAGTGCTCCCTAGGTGGTTTTGGTAATTAATGTCAACATATCTCTTGTTGGACTAACACTTTTATCTAGTATATTTCAGATAAGTTCAACATTGGAGTGGCATGGACTAAACGATGTGGGAACTCCTTCAAGATGCTAACGACAAAGGATTAGCTCAAGCTTCAAGCTCAAGACTCTTCATTTTACATTCCAGTGATCCAAGATCACATTGAGTCTATAGGAAAAGCCAATACTATCAAGGAGGGATGAGGTGTTGCTTAATGAGCCTCTTGCTTCATGTGCTTAGTGATATGCTCCAAAAACCCTCAACCACTTCCTCACATCCACATATGTCCTAAACCTAAAGTCAAACTCGACCCGACTGATTCTTTCTATCCGGCGCCACCGAGTTTTGATGTCTTAGCCACTGCCACAAACCCTAGGCAAATCGGTCTCACCGATAGGGATCTCGGTCTCACCGAGATGGGATTGTAATCTCTCTGTGTATGTCCATTATCAAAATCGGTCTCACCGAGTTTGAGCAATCGGTACTACCGATATTACAATGCAAACTCTCAGGTTAACTTATTACCAAAACCGGTCCTATCGAGTTTGATAATCGGTTCAACCGAGTTTGCGTGACCAACTCTCTGGTTAGCTAATTACCAAAATCGGTCCTACCGAGTTTGTGTAATCGGTCTCACCAAGATTACGTTATTCCCTAACAACCATATCGGTCCTACCGAGTTGCATTTCGGTCCCACCGAAAATCCTAACGGTCACTAAATTTGCTAAATCGGTCCGATCGAGTTTCTCAATTCGGTCCCACCAAGATTGCCAAGTTGTGTGTAACAGTTTGATTTTGTGTGGAGGCTATATATACCCCTCCACCTCCTCTTCATTCTGGAGAGAGCCATCAGAACGAACCTACACTTCCAGCATACATTTTTTGAGAGAGAACTACCTACTCATGTGTTGAGGCCAAGATATTCCATTCCTATCATATGAATCTTGATCTCTAGCCTTCCCCAAGTTGCTTTCCACTCAAATCCTCTTTCCACCAGATCCGAATCCTATGAGAGAGAGTTGAGTGTTGGGGAGACTATCATTTGAAGCACAAGAGCAAGGAGTTCATCATCAACGCACCATTTGTTACTTCTTGGAGAGTGGTGTCTCCTAGATTGGCTAGGTGTCACTTGGGAGCCTCCGACAAGATTGTGGAGTTGAACCAAGTAGTTTGTAAGGGCAAGGAGATCGCCTACTTCGTGAAGATCTACCGCTAGTGAGGCAAGTCCTTCGTGGGCGACGGCCATGGTGGGATAGACAAGGTTGATTCTTCGTGCACCCTTCGTGGGTGGAGCCCTCCGTGGACTCGCACAACCGTTACCCTTCGTGGGTTGAAGTCTCCATCAACATGGATGTACGATAGCACCACCTATCGGAACCACGCCAAAAACATCCGTGTCTCCAATTGCGTTTGATTCCTCCAAAACCCTTCCCTTTACATTCTTGCAAGTTGCATGCTTTACTTTCTGCTGCTCATATACTCTTTGCATGCTCGCTTGCTATGTGTTATGAATGTTAAACTTGTGCCTAAACTCCACTTAAACCTTAAAAAGGCTAAAAACTGCAACTTTGTTACTTAGCGTCTAATCACCCCCCTCTAGACACCTCTTCTTAAGGTCCTACAACTCTCCTAGCTCCCAGAATCTATAAATAGGCCACCTCCCCCGAAATTCCCGGATGAAACCCTAGCTTCTTCCTCCTCCCACCGACGGACACGTCCACCCGCCGCCCGGATATGTCCGCCACCGCCCCTGCCCAATCCGGAGCCGCCACCTGTCCTCGCGTCGCCTTCCGTTGCCGCGGCCTGCTAGGCCCAGGCGCGGTTCGCCTAGGCCCGCGCGCGCCGCCCCGCGCCCCGAGCAGC
>LT934122.1:683157401-683170926 GCA_900231445.1 Triticum turgidum subsp. durum | reverse complement strand
TGCGGGACGTCTGGCTGCCTGCACTAGCAGTTGAGCTAGGTCCCGCGATCACGCTTATTACCCATCGATGAGCAAGCGACATGAGACAGTAGCGCCCCATCTGTTGTGGGTGTTTGACAGAGCCAATGTCGGATGACTGCCGTCGAGGATCGGATCTAAAACTCGAGCTCAACTCCCAAATCAGACCTAGAAGGTGTCGCGCATGGCATCCCTCCGCAGGGACGCGTAGATAATAATAAACGACATATATAATATGCAGGATTAGCGATTTGTTATTGAGAAATATTTGATTTTATTTTAGAAGGTTATCGTGGACAATCTTATGTTTGTCTTTTAGGAAGGTGATCTCATATATATGATGCGATTTCTGATTAATTAAATCGCCTGTCAAAGTAAGAACGAAACAAGATCTCGCCCTTTAATGGGATTTGATTTTTTAATGGAAGAGAGAAAAATATAGTGGAACGGAGTGGTAGGAGAACCGGGCGAAAATAGATTGTACGGCTACTAACTCCTTTAAAAGTAGAGATATAACAACACAAGTTGCTTTGTAATAACTAGCACATATGCCCGTGCGTTGCAACGGAAAAAAGTTGATGTGTCCATCAAGTTGCCACTTCTTAAATTTTGAGCCCATTAGGGTTTGGTTTAGTCAGACTTTAAATTGAAACAAGTTTGTATTAAATTATTTAAATCCCTCTTATTTCTCCGATCCCAAAGAAATAGTACTAAATCCCTTCATCCTCTTTTTTTTGTTTCATCAAGTTTCGTTTAGTTGGAAAAAGAAAATAAAAGTAAGAGCATCAGCCTGGACAGCCCAACTATAGGCCTCGCGGTCAGCACCGCTGCGTCTTCACACTCTTTCTCTGGTTGCTCGTGCCCACCGGCCATCCATGGCCGCGCCTTGCATCTTCCTCTTTGCCGCGCGCCGCTCACTCATGGCGCCCGTTGCCGCTGTGGCATCGCCTCGGGCTCGTCTTCCCCCACCTTCCCTCTATCGTGTATTCCTTTGCTCCATCTTCCCTCTTGTAGGATTAATTCCTTCATTCTGTTTCCCTCCTACTCTTGTTGAGATCTGATGGGGCAAAATTGCCTGTGTATATAAACTGATTGGATTATATTCAAAGGAGCGAGGTGGGACTATTTATGAGTCCTAATAATCCTCACACAGAAACTAATTTTCGCTGCTTGATCTCGTCACAGAAAGTAATTTTCGCTGCTCGATCTAGTCCAATCGTGACGACAGTCGGGCTGACTTTGTGCGCGCACGTAGGCCCACCTAGGGCGAGGATGTACGAGAGACGGAGCGAGCGGAAAAATCAGCGAGGGCGCGCAGCTGCATCGCCTCCGTTGTGCGCCGCGGCTGGAAAGTAGGACGGCGGGTAAAAAACCGAAACCTTTTTTCGGACTAATTGAAGTAGGAACGGCTAATTTTTTTTAGAGAAAAGGCCTAAGCCCGACTTTATAAATAAAGCCACAAGGCAGCGTCATAAGCCCAACCAACACCAACCAGGGCAAAACGCCCAACATTCACAACACCAGAAGAAAAGACACACGAAAGTATTAGGGGTACATGGCAACCTGCCAAACACGGCACGCAGGCCGGAAGGAAAACAGAACCACCAACAGACAGCAAGAAGGACGATGTTGCACCAAGCAGGTTAGACGTCAGGAGCCTGCCCGGAGATGGAGGACGCCGAGGCCCGAATTTTAGAAATTAGCAGGTCCAGAGCTCCCCGATCGTCCTCTTTAGTCAATGATCTCCACTACTGCAATAATATACATAATTTGAAAAGAACGTCAGCCGCTTTCGAAGGAAAGACATGTTTAATAGTAAATTTGTTCCTAATCGTCCAAAAAGACCAGCAAATCGCACCCAAGCCAACCCAGAAAACCCTCTTAGTGACCCCAACCAACGAGCTGGCAAGGTTTCTCATCTCAAGAAAGGAAGAGGGGTCCCAAGTAACCTAAAGCCACGACCGAACACAGCTCCAAACAAACTTAGCCAAAACGCAGTGAAAGAAGATATGTTCCGTGTTTTCCACAGCACTGCAAAGAGCACAAAATTCCGAGCCCGGACCATTACGCTTACGGATTTGATCAGCAGCAGGAAGCCGGCCCCTAAAGGCTTGCCAGAGGAAGATTTTAACCTTAGGAGGAACTTTGGTCCTCCAAATGCAAGAGAACCTGTTGGAAGGGACACCACCGATGAGCCTCGCGTACAGAGACTTAACCGAAAAACGACCAGAGGCAGAATGAGGCCAGACAACAGAGTCCGGCGACTCCGAGAGCGAGGGGAAGAAGGCAGTAAGAGTTTGCCAATCTTCCAACTCTTCAGGAGTCAGGGAGCGGCGAAAGGCCAAATCCCAGTTATTAGCTGCCACCTCCGCGATGGATATGTCAGGGTTAGGACAGAAAGAAAACAAAACAGGGAACCTACTAGCCAAAGGAGCATCACCACACCACCAGTCGTGCCAAAAATGGACCGAGGTACCATCACCCACAATAAACTTAACATGATCCAGGAAGAGCGGCCTAACTTTAATAAGGTCCTTCCAGAACTGAGAACCAGAACGGGATCCAGCAAACAGAGGGCTCGAAAGGAGAAAGTATTTAGCCTTAAGAATAGAGTACCAAAGGGAGCCGACCCCATTGGTCATTATTTTCCACCACCATTTAATTAACAAGCACTTGTTCATGATCTGTGTATTAATAATGCCTAACCCTCCTAGGTTTTTTGGCCTGCACATAAGCTTCCATTTAAACAGCATGTACTTCCATTTATTATCAGCCGCGTTCCAATAAAAAGCGCCCCTGTGTTTGTCAAAACCAGCATGGGTGCCAACCGAAAGGAGATAGAAGCCCATCAGAAACATTGGGAGGGAGGAGAGGCAAGCATTAATGAGAGCAACTTTGCCAACATTGGTATTGTATCTACCACGCCAGGCGAGAACCCTATTTCCCACCTTAGACACAGCCGGAGCAAAGTCCTTGGCATGAAGCACCACAGGAGATATAGGCAGCCCCAAATACTTGAAGGGGAAGGAGCCTAGGGAGCAATTTAGCAGCCTAGAAACTCTCAGGGCCTCTGTATCGTCGACGCCAATGACAAGAACCTCACTTTTGGAAAAGTTGATTTTCAGACCCGAGACAGCCCCAAAGCAAAGCAGGATGAATTTAAGGTGGGCAATGCAGACGTCATTCAACTCAACTATAATGATGGTATCATCAGCGTACTGCAGGTGGGTAACACCATCCGGGACAAGATGAGAGGCCACAGGCAAGATATGACCATGCCGAGCCGCCCTAAGAAGAATGCGGGAAAAGGCGTCGGCCACAAAATTAAAGAGCACAGGGGAGGCAGGGTCCCCTTGACGCAAGCCTCGGCCGTTAACAAAGAAATTACTAATATGACCATTCACAGAGACCGCGGTATGCCCGCCCGAGACCAGCTGCATTATACGATGCACATAAGCCCCGTCGAAACCTTTCGCAAGCAAGACCTTCCTTAAAAAGGGCCAGCTAACCGAGTCATAGGCTTTCTCAAAGTCAAGTTTTAAAATGATCGCTTTGGAGTTGCGAGCCCGCAGATCATGAACAATTTCATGAAGACAGAGGATCCCATCTAGAATGTAGCGCCCTTTGATGAAAGTAGAATGATACGGGCTGATGACTCTATGGGCAACGGGGGATAAACGATTGGCGAAACCCTTCGCAGGGAATTTAGCAAAGTTATTAATCAAAGCGATGGGCCTAAACTGAGAGATCAATTCAGCACCTTTAACCTTAGGGATCAGGGAAATCACAGCATAATTAAGACGAGAAATATCAACCGTGCCTAGGCAAAACCCTTGGATGACACTACAAACTAACTGCCTCAACTGAGGCCAAAACTTCCGGAAGAAAGGAATAGAGAAACCGTCCGGCCCAGAAGCAGCGTTCGGGTTGGCAGAGTTAACCATATCCCAAATCTCCTTATCCGAGAAGGGGATCATCAATGCAGCGTTCTCCTTGGCCGAAACCCTCGAACTATGGTCCCATAGGGAAGGGGAGATGGGCAGACCGGAAGGAGGTTTGGCCCCTAACAATGAAGAAAAGAACTCAACCACATGAGATAGGATTAACGATTGGTCCGAAGTACGCACACCATTAATGACCAGGCTATGAATACCACAACGCCTCCGCCTACCACTAGCAATGGCAAAGAAGTAAGCCGTGGGGGAGTCCCCTTTTAGGGTCCAGTTAAGCGTATCCCGCTGACGCCAGTAAACTTCCGCCTGATGATGCAACTGCATCAAGGCAGCCTCCAGGTTATACCGTAGAGATCATCCATCGTCAGAGAGCCCAGAGGAGTCAGCCGCAAGGTCAAGAGACAGGATTTGGGCTTCGAGAAGATCTTTGGAGCGACGCTCCTCAGCTGCATGGTTACGGGACCACCCTTTCAGAAATTTCCGCACAGAGTAAGAGCACGAGTGCCAATCATCTAGAGGACCAAAGGAGCGGCGTTGGAGGAGAGAAGGAGGGTAATCTTCGAGGCGAGCATATCACTGAAGCCATCAATCAACAACCAAGAAGCGTCAAACTGGAAACGGGCAGGTGGTCTATGAAGCTGCGACCCATCGTCCATAAGAAGAGGGGTATGGTCCGAACCCACAATACATTTGCCAACGAGGGAGGCCCTGGGAAATAACGAGTCCCACCTAGAGCAGATAAAGACTCTGTCTAGAACCGATCTGATCGGGTTAGTCTGGTGGTTAGACCAAGTGAAGCGGGCTCCGACCCTAGGTATCTCACGGATGACATTAGAACTAATAAAGTCATTGAAAGCATTAGCCAGAGGCCACGAGAAGTTGTTATTATTTTTATCAGAAGTGGAACGAAGGAGATTGAAGTCTCCACCGATAACCATCGGTAGATTACAAGCCTCAATCTTCTCAGAGAGCTCGTCCAGAAATAGAGAGGAAAGAGAATGATCAGCAGGCCCAAAAACTACAATGAACTCCCATAACAAATTAAGGGCTTTGTGGCAAACAACTATGCTGGCCCAGAAGATACCATGATCAAAGGCAACGAAATCGAAAACATCTCTTTTAGAGCCAATGAGGATGCCCCCCGAATGGCCCGACGCGGGTAACACATGCCAAAAAAATCTATCCATACCCGCAATAGATGACAATTCATGAGGAGAGAAAGAAGCTTTGAAAGTCTCCACCATCCCTATCAAATCAATATTACTCCCACGAACGAAGTCTTTAATTTGATCCCGGCGCCCCCTAGCACCGAAACCCTAATGTACCAGAATAGAGCCCTCATTTATAAGACAGATATTTAATGCGGAGGCTAGACCTGCTAGGAACCATGCAGGGTTTGGAGCGCTTGGAAGGGCCCTTTTTAGAAGTGCTAGGCAGGGGTTGGCCACTACCAACCTCCACCCCCTCACCCTGAGCCCGGGTTCCTACAGAAGCAGCAGCCAAAGAGGCAACAACCTCTTTAGCTTTAGCAATAGCCGCCTGGGCCAGCTCGTTAGCCCGAATAGTAGAAAGAAGAGTAACAGGAGAACAAACTTCAGGATCTACCGACACTCCCACATCCGACATAATATTTAACAGGAAATCATCAGATAAAGATGGTAGGACTAGTCGGGACGGGGAAGAAGGACAATGGCCATGTTGATTACCTGGAGGAGGAAGATCTTTAGCAGCAGCCCGCCTCTCCGCCCGTTCCATGATGGAGCCACCCGCATCAGCAACCCGCCTACCTTTGCGAGCCGTGGACGCGGGCGACCGAATCGCAGAAGAAGGAGCCACGGGAGAAGCCGGGACGAGGCCAGAGCGAGACATCGAGCCGAGATCCTTGTCGAGGCGGCGACAGACGCCAGTCATGGACTGCTTGGCATGGAAGGAACGGTTTGCAAGACCTTTCAGTTGATAAAGAAGGTGATCCTGTAAGTATCAGTATGAGGAGGTAGTAGTAATAGCAAGCTCAAGTACCCCTAACCTTGTCGTACATAGATAGAGCAATAAATACAATGAGTGAATAAATACAGATTTTGTGACAAGACAAAATACTACAAATTGTATTTTTTTACTTCCTCCTAATATTGTCAGACGTACCCATAAATTTTCTACTTTAGACGACTGAACTGGAAACAGATATGACCCCATCACCACTCGGATTCTCTATGGACTTATGATACATCTTAACTGAATACATATTCATCAGTGTATCTCAAACAGACAAGCGGGATAAATAGAAACTCCATGGACATAGACACGGAAATGATAGCGGCGGCCGTGAAAGTATAGGGTTCGCATTGTTGATCAGAGGTACAATAGAACATCAGACTAGAATTCAAGTACACAGACACCAGTTACAGAAGAGTTGCAAGAATCGGGACGTGTCAAGTGTCATCCATCAGCGATAGTTGCAACAAGCAGAGTTGACAAAACTTGACGGTAAATCAGAAGATGCGGAGTGAAGTTGGCATGGCGGCCCGTAGGGATAGACCGCGACTGAACCCACCTGAGGACGCAGCGTCCCCGCTAGCAGAGCACCGAAGGTGTCTCCTGGTGGTGATGGATTAGTAGCACAGTCCACCTCGGTGGCAGTGGCCCAGTACTGTGCTCGACGACGGCGGAACTCTGCCGTGAAATACGGTGGCAAATCATGGAGGGGAACGGGGGGTCCGGTGGGCACCGCAGGTGGAAGCTTGGGAAGTGACGTGGCCACCGCTTTTTCAACAGAATTTAACTCACCGTTGCTTCGTTTTCCAATAGATAGCTACTAGTGTTCGCTGCGAGGTTGAACATGACTGTTCATAATCACCTCAAAAAAATTGAACATCTTTTTAGTATATCTAAATGTAGGAAGTTCATATCCGACAAGTTATTGTTATGAATACACCTATAACTCTACTTTTAGACATAACTCGCAGAATATATACATATAATTTATATTAAACTTTTATATTTTTACATTTATTTTTATTATAATAATTTTGTAATGAGGATACCTTTTTGTTTAGTTATTATATTAACCACATAATAATGTTGCTCATGATTGATTATAGTGTTGTATATACAATTATCATGAAAAATGCACTTATGTTTGCTAAATTGATAATATATTTTGTATTATGTTAAGTTTTTTCTTGACTTGAATTTGTTTTAACACGAAAAATTGCAGAAACTGTTTTAACAATTTCATGGACTATATAATGTGTATGTATTTTTTTTTGTGTGTGTGTATGTTCATATATATTTTAATATCCTTTGGGATCTTTTATGTGGGTGTGTACCCTTAAATATCTTGGTAGATATCTCTAGCGTGTATAGTCGTACAATTTTTCTAATAGTGGCATGTAATATTTGCATAGGTAACCACTGAAGTATCCAGTAGCATCTTCTGATCGAGTATCAGTTTTACAGCGTAAAATGACAGTTACAGTTAGCAGTTAGCACAACAACAGAGAAGTTTCTGCACGACGAAAAGAACAGTTAGCAGATTGCAATACTCTTCCATCTTTTCACCACCGGTGGTCATACATAACCAACCTACAGTTAGCACAACAACTCTGTATTTTTCGAGTTTAGGAGCCCTCCGCTCCTGATTTTGTTCAACAACTCTGTACTAGACTTTGATCAATATATTCAGGTGGGGGAGAGTGCACCCACAAACAGGCACGCACAAATCAATACAATCCAGGTCTGGAGAGTACAATGAACTAAAACCAAACACACAAGTGCACCCACAAAAGGTGCACGAATTACACAAAGCATAAAGGATTCAGATACAATGAGGCGCGAGGCTGAAAGAAGATGACGGGGCATTCTTACAGCCAGGCAGCCAGCTGCCCCTTTAGCCAGGAAGATAAATGAGTGAGGCGAACACCAACCAAAGCGTGTTTCCAGTTGACGGAGAGCAATCAATCACTTGCTCGTGGAGGTGGAGGCAGCAGCAGTAGCTCCATGGCGTGGCGTGTGCTTAAAATCGGGATCGTTGAGGTGCTTTCGAAGTGCTCGTCTCACTCGGCCTGGATCACAGTCACCATTGAGCTCGAGCTTCTTCAGCTTGAGAAGGCCGCAGACTCCAGAAATAGACTCCATTTTGGGGAAGGACCACACAATCGTCCCGAGCTTGGGAGCCGCTCCGGTGTCAAAGGTAATGTTGCTGATGATGCTGTCATCGACGACCAATGAATTGAGGCTCTTGAACTCTCCATCCTTGAATGCGAGCCTGCTTCCGGCGTACGAATTGCGCCGAAGCCTGAGGCAATACAGAGCTGTAAGCTTGCCAAGGATGCGTATATAATCTGCAGTAACGTAGGTCTCGCTCAGTGTTATCTTAGTAAGTTGATCAAGCTCTGCAATCCAGGTGAGAAGATCACTCCTGATGCCACTAATTTTTAGGCTCTGAAGAAATTTTAGAGGCGAGGCTAATATGACCACCTCCTCCGCATAAGGAGTATCCTCAGTTTTGGAAACCGGTTGGTTCATCTGGATTGACAAAGAGCGGAGGCAACCATGTAATTTTTCAATCTGTTGGAACAAAAGACCCAAGCCACCTTTCTTACAAGAAAGAATCACACCCAGTTTCCTCAGTCGTAATAGATGGCCAACATCAGTTAAATCACTCAAACGGTGGGAAGCTTCAACATGGGACAGTGTCTCCAACTGTTCCATTCTCCTGATGCTGCTGGGAAGGCGCACGGCCATAAACAAATCTTGAGGCCCATCGGAGCTATTGCTTGGAGACTCAGCCTGACCAGCAAGTAGATGTTTTAGCATTGGAAGCATGATCGATTTAGTGGCGAATGACTGTACCGCTGTTTGCCGGATGTCCAAGGTCTCCAGACACTGCAGCCTCTCAATTTGCTTGGGTAGTTCAGTGATATCAGTGTTCCTGAGGCACAAGTACTTCAACAATATTATTTTACAAATGCTCTTCAAATGTTGCTTCTTTAAGCCTCTGCAACCTTCAAGATCCAGCATCTTCATGAGCTGCCACTGAGATGACTTTGCCACGTATGGAAGAAATGCTACAATGCCATTGTTGCCATCAGCTGCCTTCACGGAATGATTGGCATGAGATGTTTGCAATCCAGTTCTGCTGTGAACAGGAAGGTGGCGAGCCAAATCGGGTGGTAAGTCCGTGTCCACAAAGTTAACATCTCTAGCGATCCTGGTGATCACTTCACGAACAATGGCGTGTAATGTGCAGGTCTTGATCTTGCCCGTGTCACTGGTCTCCCCGGGTTGAATGAAACCCCATGAGAAGAGCGCATCGAAATAGGAATCAGCTTCATCTTCTGCACGATTCTCCCTTGAGGTTATTAGTCCTTCAGCTATCCATCTTCTACATACAGTTGTTCTCCTAATGGGGTCACCTTCTGGGAAGATGGTCAGGTAGAACAAGCAGGTCCTGTACTTGGCAGGCAGGTCATTGTAGGAGATCTTCAACATTTGGTTTCCCACACTTTTATTTGCGTCCAGACAACCCTCTAAGCTTTTTTTTAAGTGGTGTAATTGTGTTTTACATCTTCTAGGGTTGACATACAGAAGATGTAGGAACATCTTCATTGCGAAGACATCGGGGTAACATAATCCTAAAATATATTGTATACATTTTGTAGGATCTTCAGAACATCTAGCAAGCTCTATGGCTTTACTGCAGAAAGCACCAAATAGAGTTTGTGGCTTGAGGATTTCATAGGGGGAATCCACTAAGTCCTCATACGATGCGGTAATGACTAGAGCGCTACCAGGAGAGCCATGAGCAGTAACATGCAACATAGCAGACCTTATGGTATTCCAATCTCTCTTACTGACAGCCTCAAGAATGATCAAGAATCGTTTACCTTTGAGGAACCCCTCAAGTTTCTTGCTGAGTTGCATTGCCTCATCCTCCTCGTCATCACCAAGTGATGTTTCTGTACTCTTCTCCGCTTCTACCCTGGGCATGTCTTCTTGTTCAGCTGGAAGGGGCGCCACTTGGTGCAGTATTTCCCACAGTACTTTGACCACAGAATCCAATTTGTTCATGCTGACCCAGGCTTTGCAACTAAATGAGCTGATTTCCCGCTCATATAGTTTCCTAGCAATAAGAATTGTGAAATCATAACCACCTGCGATCATAGGCCCACATCCATTATTGTGAGGATTCCAGGTCATCAGGAATATCCTCGGGTGTGATTCCCCATTTGCTAGCTCATCAACAGGTTCCTCCATCAACAGCAGCACGGACTTGATGGTATCATCCATGATTTTCTGGTCATAAGCCTCTCTGTCCTCCGACCACAAACAGTTGAGAAGAGCCCATCTCCGAGCATCTTCCACCTCTGCTTCTGGTCCATGGGGTGCTTGTACGTCGTCCATGAATATCGTGTCCTCCTGGTCAGCAGCCTCTGGCACGATGACCCCATACCTCAGCTTCCTGTCTCCCACGTCACGGGCCCTGACCTTGAGCTCCCGGATCCGCGTCGCGATCCGGTGCCGCTCCGGGATGGTGCGTACATACCGGACGATGTGTCGGAAGTATCCCAGTAAGCCACTGGCGTGGTGACCAGCGTCTGTGACGCTGTGGATGTAGAGCTCGACGTTGCCCTCGCAGTCGCGGGTGAGGCCAACCACTTGCTTCATCCAGGCGCGAACCTGGTGGTCGCGGTGGTGAGCCTCGGTGAGGTGGAGGAGCAAGCCGTTCATGCTCTCCATCTCATCCTTGATGAACTCAACGTCACCTTGGAGACCACCGAGCAGCCGCGCCTCGTCCACGAGGATGGTGGTGAGGCGGCCGAGGAGCGAGTCGAGGGCACCTTGGGCGTCCATCGTGCTTGATTTGGAGGATGTGGTGTGCACACCAGTGGAAGCGAAAAGCAAGGGAAATGCAAGATGTTGGATTGAAGGTGTGGTTGGGAATTGAGAATATTTGGGAGCTGCAAGGAAGCAAGAGGCTTGTATTTTGTTTTTGCCCCATTTGCAGCCGGCCATTGGGTGCCTCTTCCAAAGCCCAAACATTATTATCTGTCAGTTTAATCAAGTCTTCAAGACTGCTGCGTCTCGAGCGCTGTATCACGTGCACAGTTGCACACCCTGCAGTTAATTATCTCGATGCACTACTGGCTACTCTCTTTGTTTCTAAATATTTGTCTTTTTAAATATTTTAAATGGACTATCATATATGAACGTATATAGACATATTTTAGAGTGTATATTCACTCATTTTGCTCCGTACATAGTCACTTGTTGAAATTTCTAAAAAGACAAATATTTAAAAACGAAGGGAGTATCTGTCAGTTCCAACGGATAGAAAATGGCAACGACTGGTTAGTCAGATCTTGAAGCCCTTAGTTCACGTCCATAAGCATCAATCTCGCACTGTGAATCGTGCACATGGTCAACCCCAGCTTCCGGTCACTCTGAGATTAGTTTAGGTACGGTTATCTATGTCCATTTTTATTCTTTATATGCTGCGAGGATCGATGGGTATGCCGGGTGGAAGACACTACGATTTCTACACGAAAGGCATAGGAGTCTTCTCAGTTTCACATGAATGGCCGCATGAATAATTTCAAATTGCACTCGATAGGATTTCACAGGGTTCTATTGAGAAAGAACATCACCATGTTCGACCGATGTAAAGTTTTTTTTTAGAACGAAGGCTTAAGAAGAGTCCGGCTTTGAATTAACAAAGCCATCAACCGGCCAGGATTACATTGAACAAACAAAGGAAACAAAGAACAAAATAGCAAGCCGATACATGGTGTTGTGTAAAAGCTGTCAGACTACTACAAACTACTAGCAAAGATATGGAAACTAAAGCACAAGTCCAGCTAGAAGTCGAAGAAGCCCTCCACAGCGAGTAGAACACCACGCAGGGAAACAGCAAAGCTTGGGGAAGAACCAAACAGTAGTTGGAGGAGCTCCGTTGTCAGCTCCATGGGCTCTGGCCGTCGATGTCGCCCTCCTCCACCTCAGAAGGAGGCTCCCTGCCCCCTCGCCCTGGCACGAAGGACGCCGATCCGTCGAAAGGTGGAGACGCCCACCCGAGGGCTAAAGAGCGACTGACGCCGTTGCCAACCGAAAGACCACACCAGGACACCACCGCCAAACTACTTGGAGCTCATCCAAGGAAAGCATTGGCAATACAGGATATCTGCACACGAGGAGAGGCAAGCTACACGGCAAGGCTGCTGAAGACCGAGCAACCCCCAACCGGAACAAGCACACTTCCCCCAGAGCTCACCAAAGACGGCACCCCCTTGAGGGTGACGACGCCCACGGCGTCGCTGCCGCCCAATCCCGAGTGATTTTGGTTTTCACCTGTTCCAAGAGCAACATAGGAGGAAGAGGAGGGGGAAAGGGGGCATTTTTACCAGCGCCTACAGGTAGGGTACGACGCCCATGGGCGTCGCCGCCGGCAGGCCGGCATAGCCAGCCACGGATTTCTAAGGTCCCCTCTCCCAACCGCCACCTCGAGAGGAGGCACTACTACGGTGCCCGGAGGCCGCCGGAGAACGGATATGAGACGAGGGTGACAAGAGGTTGAAGAGGAAGATGCCTTCAGATCTAATGCGGGTGCCCTGAAGCCACCGCGCACCACAGCCATCGCCCGCCGCCACCGTGCCGCCCGCACGACCGAGATGGGCGGCCAGCACCCGTTGCCGCCGTTTGCTGAGGACGACGCAGCACCACCGCCTGAGGTCGCCACCTCGACTCCAAGATCCTCCACAGGGGCGGAGCGACCAGATCCTTGCCGCCACCATCCCCGGCGGCCGCGCGGCGCTCCGGCGACCCCCTCCGGCGACGACGAGGGAGAGGAAAAGGGGGAGGGAGCCCCGGCGGCGGGCTAGGGTTTGAGCCGCCCGAGTCACCCCCGCGGGAGCGACGCCGGACCGATGTAAAGTTATGAGTACATGGGTGTGATTAATTGGAAAAATAATCACAGAGCGTGGAATAGGCTTGCGCTGGCCGGTGTACAGTGAATGGCAAATTCGTCCAACACAATTCACGGTTCGAGCTCTTGTGCATCTGATTTGATTCTCTATATCGACGCGGTCTTGGTAGGGAAAGGGCGCGACCAAAGGAGCTATGGTGCAGCTATATCGACGCGGTTTTTTATATTTCTTTTACAAAAATCTTGAAACTATATCCCTATTTAAAAATATTTAAATTCTTTTAAACAGGAATATAGTTTCAAGATTTTTGTAAAAGAAATATAAAAAAATTCTAGAAGAATGTACCAACATAGTATTGTGTTTGTTGATAGTTTTACCTACAAACTTGATCGAACTTTGCATTGCCTGACTTGAGCGAAAAGCCTCTTTGAACAAACATCTCGAGTTCTTTAACGTACACAATCTAGGGCAGGCCAGAGCGCATAGTGTCGTGGTTCTAAGTCTGACAGTAGTGTAAGGGGGTAGGAATGGAGAGGCAAAATCCTAGCTATGGAATAGTTGTATACGCAAGGGATTTACGAGTTCAGGCCCTTCTCGGAGGAAGTAACAGCCCTACGTCTCGGAGCCCGGAGG
>LT934122.1:683095829-683142438 GCA_900231445.1 Triticum turgidum subsp. durum | reverse complement strand
GTCGGACGTCTGAGCGACATCGCAGAAAGGGCTTTAAATGAAATGCCACAGTCGGACGTCTGAGCGACATCGCAGAAAGGGCTTTAAAAGAAATGCCACAGTTGGACGTCTGAGCGACATCGCAGAAAGGGCTTTAAAAGAAATGCCACAGTCGGACGTCTGAGCGACATCGCAGAAAGGGCATTAAATGAAATGCCACAGTCGGATGTCTGAGCGACATCACAGAAAGGGCTTTAAATTCACCAGTAAACAATACTCATAATAAACATTCAATCCATGAGAATAAACGGGTTAGTCCATCCACAGGGATAATCATTCAATCGGACTTAGCACTCATGCGATCCACCGGAGTCTCTATCATCAAAGCTGACAATTGATTAGGATAAGATGGAACGAAACTTGACATGGAAGAGATGATTTGGAGGAATATATGACTCTGCAGAGTTTGTACAAAATTTTTCCCACAGTCAACGGATTTCCGTAGTCACGAAGGACTAGTTCCGTTTATGGTATTTCGGAAGAAAACACAGCTAACCGGTACACACACATCCTACCTCTCGATGCTAGGAATCACCCTAGTCATCGTCCAAGAAAAACTTTTGAGATGGGGAGATCACAATCTCGAATAGCATGGGATCAAATTTATATAGGCGCGCTCTAAGGGGTGCCCCCCTCTCGGTCCCAACCGGAAACACCCATGCCCCCTGACCGGATGACTGGCTTTAATCCAGGGCCATGGAACCATCATCACGGCCTCTCCTCTTGGTGTGTACCATGAAAGTGGTTTGCAACTTACTAAACCATATTCCTTGCGGAAAACATGTGGTAGTACAAGGAAGGAAATGATAGGTACTGGACCAATATGGTTTGTCACTGAAGTCACATAGTCTGGCGTAAGACTGGCATGCTACAACACTGCCATCGTACCCATCCTCATGCCAACACATGGCCATTCATATTCACATTCATCCACGTATGGATCATTGAACTCACTCACCTTATTATCACAAAAAAATAACGTTCATCGGTATGCTTACCAACATGCCATGAAACTAACTAAATGCAAAACATGCCGAGACACTCATCATATCAAAAGTTCAAACATGCTTGCCTGGTTCAGAGTAGTCGGAGCCTAGCTCGGTGAAGTTCGCGGCTCCGTCACCTCCTTCGGTATCTACGGTTTAAAGAAAATATATGCGCTAACGTAAATACCAAGGAGAGCACAGAAGGTAAACCAAATATTTTTCGAATAAATCTGATAAAAAACTAGACAAAATTTTAAAGAGAACAGAAAAAGAATCAATCAAAAATACTTTTCTGATTAAAAGTTATAAGGGTTTTTGTCCAGGGACTTATCTGTAATGAAACAGAAGATTTCCAGGGGCTAGTTTATAAAAACAGAAAACGCTTCGGTAGCGACTACGCCAGCCCGAAGAGAAAATGCATTTGGCAGTAGGCGTTTTCAGATAACGCTTCGTTTAGAAAGGACAGAGAGGCTGACAGCGGGTCCCACTTGTCATGTTTAAATTTTCAAATGGGAGGGACGAGGCTCGTCGGCGCCCGAGAGCTGCTGTGGTCACCGGCGGCGATCCACGGCGAGGCATGGGGATCAGAGGTTACCAATGTGCTCACCGTGTCCTTCCGCAACGGTGGGTGGTGGTGTTGGTCGCCGGTGAGCACCACGTCGACGGCGGTCTCAACTCCGGCGGACGGTGGTTCGGGCGTGGATGGAGCTCGTCGGAGAGGGCCGCAAAGATTAAATTGAGGTGGGGGTTAGACTACTGGGTGCAAGAGAGGGCTACGGACGAGGTTTGGGCGCCGGAGGTGGCCTCACCGAAGTGAATCGAGCTGGAGGCCGAGGCGGATCGGGGCGGCCGGAGCTGGGGAAGGAGACCTCCTCGAGGTCCCCCTAGTGGCCTGGCGGGGCTTTGGTGAGGAGTGGTGATGCTGCGTGCACGAGGGTGAGCTCGGGGCCCTTTTTATAGGCGGCCCGAGGCGGTTGCCGTGAACGGAGATTTCCAGCGAGCGATTACGGTGGCGCAGTGCTCGGTCGGGGTGGTTAGGGAGTCGAGCGTCATCACGGAGGTTCAATGGGCCCGTTTTAGTGCTAAACTGGCCGGGGTTTGGGTGTTTGGGTCGAGCTCGACGGAACGGGGTGGCGCGGGCCCGTCGGCGGCAGAGAGCGCGCTCCGTGCGTGCTGCGCCACGGCGACGGTGCCGCATGCGTGCGCTGGCACGGAGAAGGCCACGCGGAGCCACCAGAGGATTTGGGCGGTGCTGAACGGCGTTGCGCCGCTGTTCTCCTCCCTGTCGGCCGTTACGGGGAGCCGGCTGCCGCAAGACACGCCGGCGCAGGCGGGCCAGGGCGCCACCGACGCCAGGGTCGCGCCAAGTGCGCGTGTGAAGCTTCGGACAAGCAAGCGAGGCCGCGAGCAACGTGCCAAGTGCACAGTGGCCGCGTGACTGAAACTGTCGAAACTGAAAACTGAATTTCTGAAAGTGCAAGGAAAACAGTGCATGCAAGGTGTTCGACAGAATGATCCAGGCATGTAGGGATTTTTCCTTGAGCTGATTTTTGGTGGAGTGGCTTCTCATTGCTCAAATAGGCTGTCTGAATTTTGGTGGAATTTTTGGAGGAGTGTAGATATGAATTTCACCAAATTTGGCAAATCTGGTCCAAACTTGCAGAGACTGAATTTTGAAAATTTTGAAAAGAGGAGGAGTGGATCAAGATGGTTCTGGGTTATGGATGCTAAGGACAATCCAGGAGAATTGGTTTGAGGTCAAAACTCAAATGCAATAGGGCACTTGCTTTGAAAATCTCTCAGGCTCCAAATAATTTTCAGAATTGAATTGAGGGGAAAAATAATTAGAATAAAAATCCAAAACCAGTTTGGATTAGTTGGGACAGAGAATTTAGGTTGATCACAAGTTGTAGGGGAGGTTTTGGAGGGGTTTTACCACATGGGCAAAAATGCCAAGTCATGGTGGTTCCAAGATATGAAAATCCCAAATTTTCATAGAGCTTCACTTAAAAAAAATCTCTCCTCAAAACCACAAAGTTTTTGATAAAAACCAAATAAAATTTTTGGAGTGTCACAACACCTACCCCCTTAGGAAAAATCTCGTCCCCGAGATTTCAGCTGATCCTTAAATAAGTGTGGATGCTCTGTCCGAAGAAAATCCTCGCTTTCCCAAGTTGCTTCACTGTCGGTGTGATTGCTCCACTGGACTTTGAAAAACTTGATTGTTTTCTGTCGGGTCCTCCTTTCAGACTCCTCTAATATCCGTATGGGACGTTCTCGATAAGTGAGGTCTGGCTGTATGTCAATGTTCTCATGAGATACTTGTTTCTCTGGGTTGCTTACACACTTCCTTAATTGAGAGACGTGGAACACGTCGTGAATGTCGGACAAGTCTTCGGGTAAGTCTAGCTGGTAGGCTACAGTGCCTCTTCGTGCCACTATGCAAAATGGTCCAATGAATCTTGGTGCTAATTTTCCTTTAATCTTAAACCGTTGCAATCCTCTCATCGGGGATACTCTCAAGTATACGAATTCACCGGGTTCGAAGCTGACCCTACGATGTTTCTGGTCATAATAACTTTTCTGTCGACTTTGAGCGGTCTTAAGTCGGTCCCTGATTAGCTTGACTTTTTCCTCGGCTTCTCTGAGCATATCTGGTCCGAAGATGCGGCTGTCTCCGGTCTCTGACCAATTTAATGGGGTACGACATCTCCTTCCGTATAGGGCTTCGAAAGGAGCCATTTGCAGGCTGGCCTGGTAACTGTTGTTGTATGCGAACTCGGCATATGGCAGGCTGTCCTCCCAACTGGTTCCATAGGTGAGGACACATGCTCTCAGCATGTCTTCTAAAACCTGGTTTACGCGTTCTGTTTGTCCATCAGTCTGTGGATGGTATGCGGTACTGAAGGCTAGTTGGGTTCCCAGAGCCTATTGTAATTGCTCCCAAAATCTTGAGACGAACTGAGTGCCTCTGTCGGAAATTATAGTCTTCGGGACACCGTGCAGACAGACTATGCGGGAAAGATAAATCCTGGCAAGCCTCTGAGTGGTGTAGGTTGTCTTCACTGGAATAAAGTGTGCTACTTTGGTCAACCTGTCAGTGATGACCCATATGGCATCATTCCCGTGTCGTGACCGAGGTAATCCGACAATAAAATCCATCCCTATTTCATCCCATTTCCACTCAGGTATTTTGTTAGGTTGCAGTAGTCCGGCTGGTCTCTGATGTTCAGCTTTTATGCGTTGACATGAGTCGCAACATGCAATGAAAGCGGCTATGTCCCTCTTCATACCATGCCACCAAAATCTTTCCTGAATATCCTTATACATTTTGGTTCCTCCAGGGTGGATCGAATATGGAGTGGTGTGTGCTTCAGTTAAAACTTGCTGTTTAAGGTCTTCTATGTTTGGCACGCATAGCCTTTCTCCGTACCATAATATTCCTTCATTGTCTATGAAGAATTCCGAGGCCTTGCCCATACTCAACTTCCTTTTAATTCCTTCAATGCTAGGGTGACCGGACTGAGCCTCTTTAATTTTCTCCACAAGGTGTGGTTGTATTTCCAAGTTTGATATGGTGCCTTCTGCTACCATTATCAAGTTGAGCTTGACAAATTCTTGATGGAATTCGGGCCTCAAGCTGTGCAGATAGTTCCCGTCGGAGCTGGGGTTCCGACTCAGGGCATCGGCCACTACGTTTGCTTTCCCTGGATGGTAATGGATACCAACATCGTAATCCTTTACCAATTCTAACCAGCGGTGTTGCCGTAAATTTAGTTCTGGCTGCGTAAAAATGTATTTGAGGCTTTTGTGATCCGTATATATCTCACATCGATTTCCAAGTAGAAAATGCCTCCATTCCTTGAGTGCATGAATAACTGCTGCCATTTCTAAATCATGAGTGGGATAATTTTCCTCGTGTTTGCGAAGTTGCCTTGAAGCGTAGGCGACAACCTTGCCTTCTTGCATCAACACGCATCCGAGACCCTTTCTGGATGCGTCACAAAATACTTCAAAATTCTTGTGTATATCGGGTACAATTAATACCGGTGCTGTTGTTAATTTCCGCTTTAGCTCTTGGAAACTTTTCTCGCAGGCTTCTGTCCACTCAAACTTCTTATCCTTCTTGAGTAACTGTGTCATAGGCTTGGATATGGTGGAAAATCCTTCAATAAATCTGCGGTAATATCCTGCCATTCCCAAGAAACTTCATATGTCTGTTACGCTGGCTGGTGACTTCCAGTCAAGTACGGCCTTGACTTTCTCTGGGTCCACTGCTATACCGTCTTGAGTCAGCACGTGGCCTAGAAAACCTACTTGTCTTAGCCAAAATTCGCACTTGCTGAACTTGGCATACAATTGGTGTTTCCTTAGCTCTCCTAGTACAATCCTGAGATGTTCTGCGTGCTCTTCTGGTGTTTTGGAGTATACCAGAATATCGTCGATGAATACTACGATGAATTTGTCCATAAACTTCATAAATACTTTGTTCATGAGGTGAACAAAATATGCCGGGGCGTTAGTTAATCCAAATGGCATCACTGTGAACTCGTACAGTCCATATCTGGAGGTGAAGGCTGTTTTGGGGATATCTTCCGTTCGTACCTTCAATTGATGGTACCCTGACCTTAAGTCAATTTTTGAGAATACCTTGGCCTGAGCAAGTTGATCAAACAAATCGTTTATCCTTGGCATCGGGTATTTGTTTTTGACTGTGACCATGTTAAGTGCTCGATAGTCGATACACAATCTCAGCGTTCCATCCTTCTTCTTGGCAAATAAAATTGGTGATCCCCAAGGTGAGGAGCTGGCCCGAATGTATCCTTTATCCACTAATTCCTTTATTTGCTTCTTCAATTCGATCAACTCGGATGGTGCCATTCTGTATGGTTTCTTGTATATGGGGGTGGTTCCTGGTGCTAGCTCAATGCGGAATTCTATTTCTCGATCTGGTGGCATACCTGGCAGCTCTTCAGGGAATACATCTGGAAATTCACACACTACTGGAACCTTGTTTAGCTCAGAAACGTCCACCTTATTTAATCTCGGTTGCCGGGGTCTTTTTCCTTCCTTGGCTGATACTCTTATTTTCTTCCCTTGGTGGTGTGTGAGAATCACGGTCCTGTTGAAACAGTCGATAAAACCTTTATTGGTGGTTAGCCAATCCATCCCTAGGATGACATCCAGTCCTTTATTTTCCAATACAATAAGATTTGCGTAAAACTCCAATCCTTCAAACTCAATGACCACATTCTGACAGTAATTCTGAGAAACTTGCTGAATCCCGGGGGACTTGATTATTATGGATTTCTCCAAAGGAAGCATCGAAAAATTATTTTGCAAAGCAAAACTTTTCGAGATGAAAGAGTGAGAAGCTCCAGAATCAAACAAAACCATTGCAGGTATTGTGTTGACAGGAAACGTACCGAGTACGATATCCGGAGCATTTTGTGCCTCCTCTTTGGTTACGTGGTTCAGATGACCCTTCCTGTGGTTATTGTTGGGATTGAAATTGTTTCGTTTGGGCGCTGAATTATTGCTGCCGTTGTTCGGCTTTGGGGTTGAGTTCCTTGGCTTGGGGCACTGTTTGGCATAATGCCCTTCTTCTCCACAAGCGTAACAAGTAACGCCGGGGCGATAGGTGAATTCCTTGTCCCTTGCATGAAAATTCTTGATTGGGCGTGAGACATTGGATGAGAATTTGGGTGTCCCACCCCTTTTAAAATCTATCTTGCTTCGGTGATTGCGAGTGTGATTAGTCTGGTCCCTTTTTCGCTTGCGGATATCTTCCAGACTGCGTCTCTCATTTTCCAGAGTAATGGCCTTGTCCACCAGCGTTTTAAAATCAGGAAAAGTGTGCACGACCAGTTGGCATTTAAGTGCGGGCGCCAGACCGTCAAGGAATTTCTCCATCTTCTTGATTTCAGTCATACGCTCCTCATTGGCGTAGCGGGATAATAGGGTAAATTGACTGTTGTAATCTGACACTGTCATGTTCCTTTGTTTGAGGTCATCAAATTCTCTCTTCTTGATTTTCATAATACTCTTAGGAATATGTGCACCACGGAAACCTTCCTTGAAATCATCCCAGGTTATGTCATTTTCGTTGGGATGCATGTGCAGAAAATTCTCCCACCACGATGCGGCTGCTCCTGTGAGATAGTGTGAAGCATATAGTACTTTCTCGAGATCTGAACACTTTGCAATAATTAATTTCCTCTCCATATCCCGAAGCCAGTCCTCGGCTTCAAGAGGCTTGTCAGTGTGAGAAAATGTTTGAGGACGTGTCTTCTGTAGCTCAGATAACTTGGAATGTTGCTGATACTGTCCATGATGATTCCCCATGTTGATGACTTGGTTCATCATCTCGCGATGTTGTTGCTGACTCTGTTCATAAAGGCGGCACATTTGTGAAAGTGCCGATTCACTGCCTTGTTGGCTTGACTGTCCCTGAGTGAACTCATTGTTGGGTTGAGTATCATGAATTTCCTCTGGTGGAGTTGGCATGGAACGTGTCCAAGGACGAGACATTTTTCACTCTGGGAAAAGTATTTTTGTAAAACTCTTAAAAAAAGCGGAAAGAGTCGCAAAAATAAAACCATAAATGCATAAAGCTGGCAGATATTATTAAATACCCAAGCTTACTTAAGAAAAACAAATCGACTTGCGCACGGAGAAGGACTGCTCATTACATATCTTACACGCGGGCGGTAATTATACAGTACATCACTCAGGATATGCGTACATAATCCTGACATGTTATTAAGGCTAGTGCACTTCTCCAGATCCTACATGATGCGCAAACAGGCTACTTCTCACAGCCTATGCACATATCTTACAAAGTGGTACAATACACGGCAGCTAAGCGTACTTAGGCAGAGATGTTGACGATCTCCTTTGCCCTGCCGAGGGCGAGGCGTAGCGAGGTTGGGGACTCGACTTCCTCCTCGCTAATGGGCTCCATACGTGTAGTGTTGCGTAGAGCGGGCGGAGCGGTTGCCAGGGGCGGAGCAACACGTACAGGAGTGGGTGCGAAGGTTGGTGTAGTGCGCGCTGGAGTGGGTGCAATGACTTGGTTAAATTCTTCGGTAGAAGGCAGGCGACGAGTAGGCATAAAAGATGCTGATGACGAGACAAAAGTCGGTGGCGGAGCGATGGGTAGGAGCTCCCTCCTGTTGGCAGCACAGCCATGGACTGAGTCCATGCGGGTAGCTACGAAGTCGTCCACCAGGTTGTCAAAGGCTGCCTCCAGGGCCTGGAGATACTCAAGGAGCATCTCAAAAGCCTCGTCTCGTTCTCCTCTGGGGCAGGAGTATGCGTAGTGACAGGTGTAAGGCACATGGCATGGAAGATAACGGTAACGACGAGTCTTCATCACGGGTAGGACATCCCTGAGACGAGCTATCGCCTCGCGGGCTGCCATCTGCATAGCATGCCTCTCCGTAGGCATAGCTCTTCCCACGAACCGGAAGCGGCGTGACTCACCACGCCCTCCCCTGAACTGCACCGCGGCCTGGTGCATGGTCAGACTATCGTTGACTCGGTGCTGGCAGAGTGTGAAGACTGGGCGCACGGATGGCCCCATCGCGACCTGAACGATGAAAGAAAGAAGCTTGACGAACCCGTCGGACACGTTGGCGAAGGTCTGAGACTCGCAGCTATTGTCGGCCATCTACAAAAGTAGGCAAAAATTCTGCATGGTCAGATCATAAATTTATGCTGACTGACAGAAAATGACTACCATTGCAAAAATATAAATTAGCTCTATCAGGCTAATAACTAATTAGCGATCGCACCTAGTGGCTTCCTACAGTCAGCCTGGCTCTGGTACCAAGCTTGTCACGGCCAGTTTTCCAATAAAAATATTTATTGATAAACCAGTCTTTTGAGTCTAGTATGAGAGAAATCCTCCTCACTGGTAGACAATTTCTTGATACAATAAGCCAGTAGCATAAAATATATTACAGGGTTGAACTGCGGTCGCTCAACCAAATTATTACAAGCACGCCAATAATCATACATAATGGCGGACAGGACACAGTGGTGTGGAGACATACTACTGACTCATGGATAGGTTGGTGGTGGAAAAGCACAGCGGGAAGGGAAATACAAGACTCTAAGAATATCATTTCATCGAACGTCGAGGTGAGGCTCGATAAATTTATTTGGTAGCAGAAGCGGATATAAAACAGTGACCAAATCCAGGGTTGCACGAGACTGACTGGGACTCCTCTAAGTGTCGGACTCGCTATCGAACTCTTCATCCATAAGATCGCCTTCGTCAGCATCTGGCCAAATCAACAAGCCAGTGAGTACTTTGAAAGTACTCGCAAGACAGTTCAGACATAAGATATAACAAATGCGTGCATGGATGCAACATGATTAATTCCTTAATGCACAATAAATAAAATTGGCTTAACGGGTAAGTAAAAAGGGATACGGCGGTAGTCCGCCTGAAATTCCACAGAACATAAATAAGGACCGATCGGGTGTCTGAAGCGACGCCTCGAAAGGTGAATGATGCCACAGTCGGGCATCTTAGCGACACCACATAAAGGGCTTTAAAAGAAATGCCACGGTCGGATGTCTAAGCGACATCGCAGAAAGGGCTTTAAAAGTAATGCCACAGTCGGACGTCTGAGCGACATCGCAGAAAGGGCTTTAAATGAAATGCCACAGTCGGACGTCTGAGCGACATCGCAGAAAGGGCTTTAAAAGAAATGCCACAGTCGGACGTCTGAGCGACATCGCAGAAAGGGCTTTAAATGAAATGCCACAGTCGGACGTCTGAGCGACATCGCAGAAAGGGCTTTAAATGAAATGCCACAGTCGGACGTCTGAGCGACATCGCAGAAAGGGCTTTAAATTCACCAGTAAACAATACTCATAATAAACATTCAATCCATGAGAATAAACGGGTTAGTCCATCCACAGGGATAATCATTCAATCGGACTTAGCACTCATGCGATCCACCGGAGTCTCTGTCATCAAAGCTGACAATTGATTAGGATAAGATGGAACGAAACTTGACATGGAAGAGATGATTTGGAGGAATATATGACTCTGCAGAGTTTGTACAAAATTTTTCCCACAGTCAACGGATTTCCGTAGTCACGAAGGACTAGTTCCGTTTATGGTATTTCGGAAGAAAACACAGCTAACCGGTAGACACCCATCCTACCTCTCGATGCTAGGAATCACCCTAGTCATCGTCCAAGAAAAACTTTTGAGACGGGGAGATCACAATCTCGAATAGCATGGGATCAAATTTATATACGCGCGCTCTAAGGGGTGCCCCCCTCTCGGTCCCAACCAGAAACACCCATGCCCCCTGACCGGATGACTGGCTTTAATCCAGGGCCATGGAACCATCATCACGGCCTCTCCTCTTTGGTGTGTACCATGAAAGTGGTTTGCAACTTACTAAACCATATTCCTTGCGGAAAACATGTGGTAGTACAAGGAAGGAAATGATAGGTACTGGACCGATATGGTTTGTCACTGAAGTCACATAGTCTGGCGTAAGACTGGCATGCTACAACACTACCATCGTACCCATCCTCATGCCAACACATGGCCATTCATATTCACATTCATCCACGTATGGATCATTGAACTCACTCACCTTATTATCACAAAAAAATAACGTTCATCGGTATGCTTACCAACATGCCATGAAACTAACTAAATGCAAAACATGCCGAGACACTCATCATATCAAAAGTTCAAACATGCTTGCCTGGTTCAGAGTAGTCGGAGCCTAGCTCGGTGAAGTTCGCGGCTCCGTCACCTCCTTCGGTATCTACGGTTTAAAGAAAATATATGCGCTAACGTAAATACCAAGGAGAGCACAGAAGGTAAACCAAATATTTTTCGAATAAATCTGATAAAAAACTAGACAAAATTTTAAAGAGAACAGAAAAAGAATCAATCAAAAATACTTTTCTGATTAAAAGTTATAAGGGTTTTTGTCCAGGGACTTATCTGTAATGAAACAGAAGATTTCCAGGGGCTAGTTTATAAAAACAGAAAACGCTTCGGTGGCGACTACGCCAGCCCGAAGAGAAAACGCATTTGGCAGTAGGCGTTTTCAGATAACGCTTCGTTTAGAAAGGACAGAGAGGCTGACAGCGGGTCCCACTTGTCATGTTTAAATTTTCAAATGGGAGGGACGAGGCTCGTCGGCGCCCGAGAGCTGCTGTGGTCGCCGGCGGCGATCCACGGCGAGGCATGGGGATCAGAGGTTACCAATGTGCTCACCGTGTCCTTCCGCAACGGTGGGTGGTGGTGTTGGTCGCCGGTGAGCACCACGTCGACGGCGGTCTCAACTCCGGCAGACGGTGGTTCGGGCGTGGATGGAGCTCGTCGAAGAGGGCTGCAAAGATTAAATTGAGGTGGGGGTTAGACTACTGGGTGCAAGAGAGGGCTATGGACGAGGTTTGGGCGCCGGAGGTGGCCTCACCGAAGTGAATCGAGCTGGAGGCCGAGGCGGATCGGGGCGGCCGGAGCTGGGGAAGGAGACCTCCTCGAGGTCCCCCTAGTGGCCTGGCGGGGCTTTGGTGAGGAGTGGTGATGCTGCGTGCACGAGGGTGAGCTCGGGGCCCTTTTTATAGGCGGCCCGAGGCGGTTGCCGTGAACGGAGATTTCCGGCGAGCGATTACGGTGGCGCAGTGCTCGGTCGGGGTGGTTAGAGAGTCGAGCGTCATCACGGAGGTTCAATGGGCCCGTTTTAGTGCTAAACTGGCCGGGGTTTGGGTGTTTGGGTCGAGCTCGACGGAACGGGGTGGCGCGGGCCCGTCGGCGGCAGAGAGCGCGCTCCGTGCGTGCTGCGCCACGGCGACGGTGCCGCATGCGTGCGCTGGCACGGAGAAGGCCACGCGGAGCCACCAGAGGATTTGGGCGGTGCCGAACGGTGTTGCGCCGCCGTTCTCCTCCCTGTCGGCCGTTACGGGGAGCCGGCCGCCGCAAGACACGCCGGCGCAGGCGGGCCAGGGCGCCACCGACGCCAGGGTCGCGCCAAGTGCGCGTGTGAAGCTTCGGACAAGCAAGCGAGGCCGCGAGCAACGTGCCAAGTGCACAGTGGCCGCGTGACTGAAACTGTCGAAACTGAAAACTGAATTTCTGAAAGTGCAAGGAAAACAGTGCATGCAAGGTGTTCGACAGAATGATCCAGGCATGTAGGGATTTTTCCTTGAGCTGATTTTTGGTGGAGTGGCTTCTCATTGCTCAAATAGGCTGTCTGAATTTTGGTGGAATTTTTGGAGGAGTGTAGATATGAATTTCACCAAATTTGGCAAATCTGGTCCAAACTTGCAGAGACTGAATTTTGAAAATTTTGAAAAGAGGAGGAGTGGATCAAGATGGTTCTGGGTTATGGATGCTAAGGACAATCCAGGAGAATTGGTTTGAGGTCAAAACTCAAATGCAATAGGGCACTTGCTTTGAAAATCTCTCAGGCTCCAAATAATTTTCAGAATTGAATTGAGGGGAAAAATAATTAGAATAAAAATCCAAAACCAGTTTGGATTAGTTGGGACAGAGAATTTAGGTTGATCACAAGTTGTAGGGGAGGTTTTGGAGGGGTTTTACCACATGGGCAAAAATGCCAAGTCATGGTGGTTCCAAGATATGAAAATCCCAAATTTTCATAGAGCTTCACTTAAAAAAAATCTCTCCTCAAAACCACAAAGTTTTTGATAAAAACCAAATAAAAATTTTGGAGTGTCACAGCTACCTCTATATTTACCTACGGGATTAGTTTTAAACCTCAATAATTGTTATTTAGTGCCAAGTTTGAGCATGAACATTGTATCAGGATCTTGTTTAATACGAGATGGCTACTCATTTAAATCCGAGAATAATGGTTGTTCTATTTATATGAGAGAAATTTTTTATGGTCATGCTCCGATGGTCAATGGTTTATTCTTAATGAATCTCGAACATAATGTTACACATGTTCATAGTGTGAATACCAAAAGATGTAAAGTTGATAACGATAGTCCCACGTACTTGTGGCACTGCCGCCTTGGTCACATTGGTGTCAAGCGCATGAAGAAGCTCCATGCTTATGGACTTTTAGAGTCTCTCGATTATGAATCATTTGACACATGCGAACCATGCCTCATGGGCAAGATGACCAAGACTCCGTTCTCCGGAACAATGGAGCGAGCAACCAACTTATTGGAAATCATACATACCGATGTGTGCGGTCCAATAAGTGTTGAGGCTCGCGGAGGATATTGTTATGTTCTCACTCTCACTGATGACTTGAGTAGATATGGGTATGTCTACTTGATGAAACACAAGTCTGAGACCTTTGAAAAGTTCAAGGAATTTCAGAATGAAGTAGAGAATCAACGTGACCGAAAGATAAAATTCTTGCGATCAAATCGTGGAGGAGAATATTTAAGTCACGAATTTGGTACACACTTAAGGAAATGTGGAATCGTTTCACAACTCACGCCGCCTGGAACTCCTCAGCGTAACGGTGTGTCCGAATGTCGTAATCGCACTCTATTGGATATGGTGCGATCTATGATGTCTCTTACTGATTTACCGCTATCATTTTGGGGATACGCTCTAGAGACAGCTAAATTCACTTTAAATAGGGCACCGTCTAAATCCGTTGAGACGACACCGTATGAATTATGGTTTGGGAAGAAACCTAAGCTGTTGTTTCTAAAAGTTTGGGGATGTGATGCTTATGTCAAGAAACTTCGACCTGAAAGGCCCGAACCCAAGTCGGAAAAATGCGTCTTCAAAGGATACCCTAAGGAAACCATTGGGTATACCTTCTACCTTAGATCCGAAGGCAAGATCTTTGTTGCCAAGAACGGATCCTTTCTGGAAAAAGAGTTTCTCTCGAAAGGAGTAAGTGGGAAGAAAGTAGAACTCGATGAAGTACTACCTCTTGAACCGGAAAGTAGTGCAGCTCAGGAAAATGTTCCTGTGGTGCCTACACTGACTGGAGAGGAAATTAATGATGATGATCAAGGTACTTCGGATCAAGTTGCTACTGAACTTCGTAGGTCCACTAGGACACGTTCCGCACCAGAGTGGTACGGCAACCCTGTCCTGGAAATCATGTTGTTAGACAACGGTGAACCTTCGAACTATGTAGAAGCGATGGCGGGCCCAGATTCCAACAAATGGCTTGAAGCCATGCAATCCGAGATAGGATCCATGTATGAAAACAAAGTATGGACTTTGACAGACTTGCCCGATGATCAGTGAGCGATAGAAAACAAATGGATCTTTAAGAAGAAGACGGACGCGGATGGTAATGTTACCATCTATAAAGCTTGACTTGTCGCTAAGGGTTATCGACAAGTTCAAGGGATTGACTACGATGAGACTTTCTCTCCCGTAGCGAAGCTTAAGTCCGTCCGAATCATGTTAGCAATTGCCGCATACTATGATTATGAGATATGGCAGATGGACGTCAAAACGGCATTCCTTAACGGTTACCTTAAGGAAGAGATGTATATGATGCAGCCGGAAGGTTTTGTCGATCCTAAGAATGCTAACAAGGTATGCAAGCTCCAGCGATCCATTTATGGGCTGGTGCAAGCATCTCGGAGTTGGAACATTCGCTTTGGTGAGATGATCAAAGCGTTTGGGTTTATGCAGACTTATGGAGAAGCCTGCGTTTACAAGAAAGTGAGTGGGAGCTCTGTAAAGTGAGTGGGAGCTCTGTAGCATTTCTCATATTATATGTAGATGACATACTTTTGATGGGAAATGATATAGAACTTTTGGACAGCATTAAGGCCTACTTGAATAAGAGTTTTTCAATGAAGGACCTTGGAGAAGCTGCTTACATATTAGGCATCAAAATCTATAGGGATAGATCGAGACGCCTCATAGGTCTTTCACAAAGCACATACCTTGATAAGATTTTGAAGAAGTTCAAAATGGATCAGTCCAAGAAAGGGTTCTTGCCTGTTTTGAAAGGTGTGAAATTGAGCTCAGCTCAATGCCCGACCACGGCAAAAGATAAAGAAGAGATGAGTGTCATCCCCTATGCCTCAGCCATAGGATCTATTATGTATGCCATGTTGTGTACCAGACCTGATGTAAACCTTGCCGTAAGTTTGGTAGGAAGGTACCAAAGTAATCCCGACAAGGAACACTGGACAACGGTCAAGAATATCCTGAAGTACCTGAAAAGGACAAAGGACATGTTTCTCGTTTATGGAGGTGACGAAGAGCTCGTCGTAAAGGGTTACGTCGACGCTAGTTTCGACATAGATCTGGATGACTCAAAGTCACAAACCGGATACGTGTATATGTTGAATGGTGGAGCAGTAAGCTGGTGCAGCTGCAAGCAGAGCATCATGGCGGGATCTACATGTGAAGTGGAGTACATGGCAACCTCGGAGGCAGCACATGAAGCAATTTGGGTGAAGGAGTTCATCACCGACCTAGGAGTCATACCCAATGCGTCGGAGCCGATCAAACTCTTCTGTGACCACACTGGAGCTATTGCAACTGCCAAGGAGCCCAGGTTTCACAAGAAGACCAGGCACATCAATCGTCGCTTCAACTCCATTCGTGAAAATGTTCAAGATGGGGACATAGAAATTTGCAAAATGCATACAGATCTGAATGTCGCAGATCCGTTGACTAAACCTCTTCCGCGAGCAAAACATGATCAACACCAGAACTCTATGGGTGTGCGATTCATCACAATGTAACTAGATTATTGACTCTAGTGCAAGTGGGAGACTGTTGGAAATATGCCCTAGAGGCAATAATAAAAGTATTATTATTATATTTCCTTGTTCATGATAATTGTCTTTTATTCATGGTATAATTGTATTATCCGGAAATCGTAATACGCGTGTGAATACATAGACCACAATATGTCCCTGGTGAGCCTCTAGTTGACTAGCTCGTTGATCAACAGATAGTCATGGTTTCCTGACTATGGACATTGGATGTCGTTGATAACGGTATCACATCATTAGGAGAATGATGTGAAGGACAAGACCCAATCCTAAGCATAGCACAATATCGTGTAGTTCGTTTTGCTAGAGCTTTTACAATGTCAAGTATCTCTTCCTTAGACCATGAGATCGTGTAACTCCCGGATATCGTAGGAGTGCTTTGGGTGTACCAAACGTCACAACGTAACTGGGTGACTATAAAGGTGCATTACAGGTATCTCCGAAAGTGTCTGTTGGGCTGACACAGATCGAGACTGGGATTTGTCACTCCGTATGACGGAGAGGTATCACTGGGCCCACTCGGCAGTGCACAATCATAATGAGCTCAAAGTGACCAAGTGTTTGGTCACGGGATCATGCATTACGGTACGAGTAAAGTGACTTGCCGGTAACGAGATTGAACGAGGTATTGGGATACCGACGATCGAATCTTGGGCAAGTAAAATACCGATTGACAAAGGGAATTGTATACGGGGTTGTTTGAATCCTCGACATCGTGGTTCAACCGATGAGATCATCGAGGAGCATGTGGGAGCCAACATGGGTATCCAGATCCCGCTGTTGGTTATTGCCCGAGAGCCGTCTCGGTCATGTCTGCATGTCTCCCGAACCCGTAGGGTCTACACACTTAAGGTTCGGTGACGCTAGGGTTGTATGAATATGAGTATGCAGCAAACCTAAAGTTGTTCGGAGTCCCGGATGAGATCCCGGACGTCACGAGGAGTTCCGGAATGGTCCGGAGGTAAATACTTATCTATGGGAAGTCTTATTTTGGTCGCCGGAAAAGTTTCGCGCGTTATTGGTATTGTACCGGGAGTGCCGAAAGGGGTCCGGGGGTCCACCAGGGGTCCACCTGCCCCGGGGGGGGCCACATGGGCTGAAGGGGGTGCACCTTGGCCTATATGGGCCAAGGGCACCAGCCCCAAGAGGCCCATACGCCAAGAGATGAGGGAGAGGGGAGAGTCCTAAAAGGGGAAGGCACCTCCTAGGTGCCTTGGGGAGGATGGACTCCTCCCTCCCTTGGCCGCACCCTTCCTTGGAGGAATGGGAAAGGCTGCGCCCCCCCTCTCTCTCTTTCCCCTATATAAAGGGAGGGGAGGGAGGGGCAGCCGCACCCCTCAAGGCTTGGCGCCTCCCTCCTCCCTGCTACACCTCCTCCTCCTCCCGTAGTTGCTCAGCGAATCCCTGCCGGAGTTCTGCTGCATCCACCACCACGCCGTCGTGCTGCTGGATCATCATCAACCTCTCCTCCCCCCTTGCTGGATCAAGAAGGAGGAGACGTCATCCGCTCCGTACGTGTGTTGAACGCGGAGGTGCTGTCTGTTCAGCACTAGGTCATCGGTGATCTGAATCACGGCGAGTACGACTCCATCATCCCCGTTCCATTGAACACTTCCGCACGCGATCTACAAGTGGTATGTATATGCAATCACTCTCCCATGACTCGTTGCTTAGATGAACTCATAGATGGATCTTGGTGAAACCGTAGGAAAATTTTTAATTTTCTGCAACGTTCCCCAACAGTCTCTGCAAGGTCGGTCAGCAGGTCGGAACCTTTCTGTGACTTGACCACAATATCATCCATGTAAGCTTCCACATTCCGACTGATTTGAGTGAGCAAACACTTCTGAATCATCCTCATGAACGTGGCTCCGGCATTCTTGAGGCCGAATGGCATGGTGACATAACAGAAGGACCCGAATGGAGTGATGAAAGCTGTTTTGATCTCATCGGGTCCATACAGACTGATCTGATGGTAACAGGAATAGGCGTCTAAAAAAGACAGGCGCTCACATCCCGCAGTCGTGTCGACTATTTGGTCGATGTGGGGGAGAGGAAAATGATCTTTCGGGCAGGCCCGATTGATATGTTTGAAGTCGATGCACATGCGAAGCGACTTGTCCTTCTTGGGGACCATGACAACATTGGCGAGCCACTCGGAGTGATAAATCTCTCGGATAAACTCCGCTGCTAAGAGCCGAGCCACCTCCTCGCCAATGGCCTTTCTTTTCTGGACGGCGGACCATCGAAGATGTTCTTTGACAGGTTTCACTTTTGAGTCGACTCGTAGACGGTGCTCAGCCAGCCCCTGGGAACACCCGGCATGTCAGAAGGTTTCCATGCAAAGATGTCCCAGTTCTCACGGAGGAACTGGATGAGCGCTTCTTCCTATTTGGAGTCCAGTGTTGTAGATATATGAGTCGGAGAAGCACTGGGGTCGGTCGGGTGAATGTGAATCGGTTTTGTCTCAACAGACGACTGAAACGCTGATTCTGTAGCGGGCTTCTTGGCTCGCAACAAATCACTCGGGTCTGCAGTTTTCTGGTATTCCTGCAGCTCTACCACTGCCATCTGAGCATCAGCGACCTTTGAGCCTTTCTGAAAGCACTCTTCCGCCTTCTTCCGATTGCCAGTAATAGTGATCACACCTTTGGGACCAGGCATCTTCAATTTGAGGTACACATAACATGGTCGAGCCGTAAAACGTGCATAAGCTGGCCTGCCCAAAATAGCGTGATAAGCACTCTAGAAATCCACAACTTCAAACATCAACTTTTCTTTGCGGTAATTTTTGGAATCGCTGAAAACCACATCAAGAGCAATCTGGCCGAGTGACTCAGCCTTCTTTCCAGGAATGACTCCATGGAAGCTCATGTTGCTGGTACTGAGTCTCGACATCGGAATACCCATCCCCTTCAACGTCTCTGCATATAGTATATTCAGGCCACTGCCACCATCCATCAAAACTTTAGTCAGTTGAGTGCCTTCGACGACTGGGTCGACCACCAGAGCTTGCCTCCCAGGGGTGGCTATGTGTGTCGGGTGATCTGACTGGTCGAATGTGATGGCAGTCTGAGACCATTTCAGATAACTGGGTGTCGCCGGAGCAACCATATTCACTTCTCGGTTGATAACTTTCAATCGACTTTTGCTTTCAACGTCAGCAAAAATCATCAGGGTGGAATTGACCTGGGGATATCCATCATCACTATCTTCTTTGTCCTCAGCTTTGTCCGACTCCTTTTCCTTATCTTTTGGTTGTTTCCCCTGGAATTGCTGGATCAAGAGCCGACACTGCCGAGTGGAATGTTTTGGGTAAATGAGTTTACCCTCCTCATCTTTCTTCGTGTGGATGTGGCACGGCAAATCCAACACGGCATTCCCTTCCTTATTCTTTACCTTCTTAGGGTTCCAAGACCCTTTGGGCTTTCCTTTAAACTTTCCTTGAGTCACGGCCAAGGCTTCTCCAGGACCAGCTGGCTCGGCTTTCCGCTTCTGCTTCCGACTGGAGTTCCCTCCTCCGGTTTCGTGGGCGACTGACTTGTGTTTGCCACTCTGGAGCCGATCCTCTTCTTCACCATTCGCATACTTGGTGGTAATCTCCATCATTCGACTTAGAGACATGTCTCCGGTTCGACCAAATTTTAGATTTAGCTCTCTGTATTTAATGCCTTCCTTGAAGGCACAGACTGCCTGGTGATCAGATACATTCTCTACCGTGTGATGCAACGTGATCCATCTCTGGATGTAATCCCTCAAAGTTTCATTCGACTTCTGCACACAAGATTGCAACTCTGTCAATCCTGCTGGTCGGTTGCAAGTTCCTTCAAATGTTCTGACAAACACTCGAGCCAGATCTTCCCGAGTGTAAATGTTGTTGGGTGCTAACTGATTCAACCATGCTCTGGCCGAGCCCTCCAACATAAGAGGCAGGTGCTTCATGGCTACTTCATCGCTGCCGCCGCCAAACTGAACAGCCACTTGGTAGTCTTCAAGCCAAGTATCAGGCTTAGACTCACCAGTGAACTTACTGACTCTAGTCGCCAACCTGAAGTTGGGAGGAATCACCGCGGCCCTGATGGCTCTGCTGAAACACTCTGGTCCTGAGACGTGTACTCTGCTGCTGGTGGGTACATCTCTGTCATGACCTTCTCGGTGAGCTCTGTTCCTGTCGACCAAACCTTGAACGATAATGGATCTCGCATCAAAGCCTGGTTCCCTGGGGTCGACTGGAATCCTTCGCCCAACACCGGGATGGCGTCTGTCATCCTGCTGTCGAGGCGCGTACGATCAACTCCTTGGGGGAGGGGTGGGCACTCGACGTCGATCATCACGATCGAGTCAGTGATCGTACTGCTCACGGTTCTGGTACTGATCACGCCGGTCTCCACGTCCCTCACGCCTCGGGGGCGATCTTGGGCTATGGGCCGACTGGACTGTATTTGCAGCGATGGACCTGCTGTGAATCCTATTCCGCGACTGCGATACAGCTGAATTTTGATCTCCTGCTGCCCGGAATAATGCTTTGATCTGTAACAAGCCTCTGCCAACCTCTGATTAGGAGGGCTGGATCGACTCTGCTATACGGGATGCAGCTGCTAAATTCTGAATCAGAGTTCGGTATACCTAAGCCGGTGGTAGAAAGAGTTGATGTCGACTGGATTCTGGAACCCGTTACCGCGCACGCTCGTCGAGTGCTCGCTGGAGGTTCTCTAGTCGAGTGCGCTCAGCCAAGTTGGCCAAGCGCGCGTCCTCTAAGGCACGAGCCTCGGGGGTTTCTCCAACGATAGGAGTGTGCAGCGCATCCATGTTCCGACGGCGAAGTTCTTCCCTCTGCAGCGAAGTGAGGGGCTCGGGGAGATACTCTTCATGGGCATGCGATGGATCACCTCCACCATCGCCTCCGTAGGTGCGGGGAAAACCGGGAGGACTGCGTGGTCCATCGACCATCAGAACCTCCGCCGCTGGATCACTGCTGTCGCACTCGGATGCAGTCTCTGCGGAGCCAGTCGAACAGGCCGTAGAGAGATTCGTTGGGCTCGATTGCCGCGACTTGGGGGGATGGCCGACTGGCGAGCCACCGCGTGTCTCACCCACCGCTGAAGCCTCGACCGACCGGAGCGCTTGCGCCGGCGGGAAATAGGGAGGGAAGATGGCACAGGAGCCAACCGATACTGGGTCGACGGTTGCCGCAGGAGGACGTCGTGGACGCACGCGTGAAAGTGCGTCGCCCCGTGGACAGAGAGCGCGTCGATGTCGAGCAGAGCCTCCTGAAGCCAAGCGGAGTCGTCGGCGATGAACGTGAGTGTGCCGAGACGGATCTCGCGGCCCTCAACCAGAGCTCCGCCTGAAACCATGATGAAGGAGATCGAAAAAATCGCAACTTCTCCAATAGGTCGCTAAGACACCTGCCCCAAGGTGGGCGCCAACTGTCGTGGTTCAAAGTCTGACAGTAGTATAGGGGGGTAGGAATGGAGAGGCAAGATCCTAGCTATGGAGTAGTTGTATACGCAAGGGATTTACGAGTTCAGGCCCTTCTCGGAGGAAGTAACAGCCCTATGTCTCGGAGCCCGGAGGCGGTCGACTGGATTATGTGTATGAGTTACAGGGGTGCGAACCCTTTACACTGAGGAGGGGGTGGCTTATATAGAGTTCGCTAGACCCCTCCGGCCCTCAGTTATGTAGGGTTTAAGGTACATTAAGATCGGGCGTTACTGGTAACGCCACAAATAAGTGCTATGATGACCATAAAGGCTACTTAATAACCGACCAACTGTGTGTAGAGCGACTTTAGATCTCCTAACAATCGAGTAGTCGGCTTCATGGTCGAGTGTCTTCGAGTCCGTCGAGTGGAATACTTCTGAGTCGATTGAAAGGTGGTTTCTTCTAGAGATGTCCTTGGAGAGGGTAGTGTGGACAGGTCCATGACCCTGCCCTAAGTACATAGCTTCATCACCTAGCCCTACCGTTCCCCTACGAACCACGGGCCACCGTTCATGAAGCTCAAAAATAAAATAAAATTGGAAGTACAATGTAAAGTCATCATATAACTAAGAACAAATTTGTTCACCCTTCACGACCCTATGTCGTACGTTCATAACTTGACATATAGTAAAATGTTTCCTTTGGATGTTTGCGGCCCTATGGCCCACAGTTTTGAGATATATTTTCTGATTTTTCACATTCTATAACTCAGGGTCATTGTTTTACGGGGTACTATATTGGCGTGTTGGTAGATACTACTCCCTCCGTTCCTAAATCTAAGTCATTTTAGACATTTCAAATGGACTACAACATACGGATGTATGTAGACATATTTTAGAATGTAGATCCACTCATTTTGTTCCGTATGTAGTCATTTGTTAGAATCTCTAAAAGGATTTATATTTGGGAACGGAGGGAGTATCAATTATCATTATGGTGAAAGTTTTCACACAGGGAGCGTCTACATCTCACACTCACACTACGGAAGTTTGCCCTGCCTATAAGGAGCTTCTGTAGTGAGCCGACCTATTAGCTGTTACGTTCGCTAGTTTTTGCTTCATTCTAAAAATGTTCACATAATTGGTAAAAAAAATGTACCATTCGAAAAGTTGTACGCGACACTTCAAAAATATTCAAGCATTTAAGAATATCTCCATGGTATTGTTAAAAAATGTTCATGAAACGTAAAAATTTGTTCAATTTTTTTATAAATGTTCATAACATAGAAACAATTGAGACAATAAAAAATTCTTATAAACACCCATGAAACGTCTGCACGTTTTACAAAAAATGTTTATGAAATTTCTAAAAAATCAATGTGTGTTTATAAATGCTGAGGATGCAGGAATTTCCCACGGATCGAATGCAGCCTGCCTAGCCCAAATAATGTCCCACCCAAGCCAAAGAGAAACGCGTTCTAAGATTTAGCTTCTTCGCGTAGAGAATTTCCCACCGAGGCCCGCTCGTAGTGCTTGAATGAAACGAGAAAAAAAGGTAAGGCATGTTCATCGCTTATCCCAAAAATATGATAGACTCGCCCGCGAAATATTTTGCGCGACTTCCTTCGCTATTTCATTTCATTTAAATAAAAAATGAAAACTACACCCACCAAACCTACCCTACCCAAACCAGCCTGTAAGACTTGCGTCCTCATCCTGTCCCCGGTTCCTCCCGAATCTTTTCGCCGACATCCTCCACCCTCCCCTCTATTCCTCCCCAATCGACCCAAAGACGACCTCCTCTTCCCCATCACCGGTGACCTCCTCTCCCCTCAGCCACCACCGGCGACCTCCCTCCTCAGCGGAAGGGCCCCAAACCTTAGCCCCTCTCTTAAATACATGGATGGGGCGGGAGAGATGGACACGGACGCGGCAGACACCCTTCGACCTCTTTCGGCGACCGATATGCATACACCTACGGCGGTTGCTGCACTAGGAGCGCGATGGAGGCCGATTCTGTCCACCCCCTTCTCTAAGCAGGGCATGGCATATGGAGGAAAAGTATCTCCCCCCGTCCTGATGGGCTGCAGGACATAGCTAGACGCCCAAGGTACGCCCTTCTCCTTCCTTCCCCATCCTTCCAAGTCCATAGCTTGCAGCAATCCCATCTGATGTGATTATCGCTGCTTGCTTTGCCTCGCCAGACTCGCGCTGCAGATCTGACCCATTCTATTCACGTCCGACCACCGCCACCACCGCTGCCACTATCGTAAATCCACGAGACGGGGCGACGGGGTCACTTTCGATCGTCAGTCTCTGCTCGTCTCCGCAAGCTAATAATACACTATGGTTTGGGTATTAGTTCTGAGTTGGCCTTTGGCCTTTACGCACCAACCACCACGCGAGAATAGTTATGGGCCTCGGCGTCGTGGTATCAGCCGAAGCTTTGTCAGACGTCCAGTTCAGCAGTGCGGCACGGCTGGGCCGGCACTATCCATGTAGAGGTGGAGCCTGGACCCTCCCTGTACGCAACGACCCGGAGTGCAACGGGCGATGGGCCCAGACCTCGGAGTGCTTAGGAGGTAGACCGGCAGGGACCTCTCTATTGAGTCTAGGTAGGGCTGCGATGTGTTGATCTTCCGAGGCCGGGCATTGACCCCAGAAAGGTGTGTCCGGCCAACGTGATCGAGCGTGTTGGAAAACATGGTGCACCCTTGCAAGGAAGATTATCTATTAATAGCCGTGTCCACGGTAACGGACGTTCAGACTTATATCCTGATCTTATACAACTACAAATGGATACTTGAATATGTGGCTCCGGGATTACTTTCTCGCAGGGAGTCGAGGAAGGATCTCTGGGCATTAATGTCACAACATGCTTGTTAATTATAAACTGGTATTCTTTACTCTTCTACATGCTGCAAGATGCTCGGAGCTGCTTGAATATGCTAGTCTTTGATAGGCTAGGCCTTCCCCCTCTATTCTGGCATTCTGCAGTTCAGTCCACAGATACAACCCTTCCATTTGATACCAATGCATACATAGTATAGATCTGATGCTTGCAAGTACTTTGGATGAGTACTCACGGTTGCTTTGCTACCCCTTTTCCCTCTTCTTTCTTCTTTCCGGTTGATGCAACCAGATGGTGGATCTATGGAGCCAGATGCCACTGCCGATGGATGCTACTACGTGGAGGCCGCTGACGACCCGGAGTAGTTAGGAGGTCCCAGGCAGGAGGCCTTGCCTCTTCGATCGTGTTGCTTTTATGCTAGCCTTCTTAAGGCATCCTTGTTTCTGTACTCAGATATTGTTGCTTCCGTTGACACTCTTGTGTATCGTGTTATGTATTCGAGCCCTCGAGGCCCCTAGCTTGTAATATAAAGCTTGTATTATTTTATTTGTGTCTAGAGTTGTGTTGTGATATCTTCCCGTGAGTCCCTGATCTTGATCGTCACTAGTAGAAAAAGGACCTATTGTCCCGGTTCGTGAGGGCCATTTGTCCCGGTTTTTGAACCGGGACTAAAGTGTCGGTACTAATGCCCTAAACCTTTAGTCCCGGTTCTTGCATAAACCGGGACAGATGGGCCTCCACGTGGCCAGTGCGGCGAGCCCAGGCAGGAGGTCCTTTGGTCCCGGTTGGTGGCACCAACCGGGACCAATAGGCATCCACGCGTCAGCATCTCCGGTGCTGGGGTTTTTGATTTTTTTTGAAAGGGGGGAGGGTTTGGGGGTTTTGGGGGGTTAATTTAGGTGTTTTATATATTGTGTTAGCTAGCTAATTAATAGAGAGAAGTGTCCTCTCTTATCTCCGTGCTTGGTCGACGCTACGTACTATACATATAGAGAGGACTAGACACGCTAGCTAGTTAAGCAAATGAAGGAAACAGAAGATCGTCATGAACAGATGCATACAAAGAGAGGTGATATCGACCACCTCTCCTTCTCTGAGAGATTGGTCGAACAACAAGTTCTCGTATATCTATCCGACGCTACTGGCTACATATATACAATATAAGTATCTTTTACAATGTAATCTCCTAATTAAAATTAAATGCATCAAGGTCCACATGGTATTCTCCGACTTTAGCAATCACGTGGTCAAGAAAGAATGCCGCCAATTCCTCTTGAATTCCTCGCATACGATCTGGTGGTAGGAGTTCATCCCGCATCCGAAATATCTAATTTGAAGAAGGGGGTCAATACATATATATGAATAAATGAAACTGAACACAAATGATGGTAATAAAATAAAATTGTGAATATAATTGTTTACGCACTTCATATTGTTTGTCGGAGTAACCCCGCTCAGAGGTCGTGTGGCGGAATGGACTCGCAAATGTAGTATCCACAGTAATTAGTTCCTTCTTCCTGCCACAACCACTTTACAAGAAATAGAGGTCAATCAAACTGATAATTAGGAAGCATGCTAAATGGTATTGATGAAACTAGCGCTTGAATCACTAGGAGATGCGTGGAACATATATGCTACTATAGTGCTTACTTTCTGGTGTCTAAATTGCAGCTTCTTCGGTAGTCCCGGAGTTTTTGAGGTGAATTTACTCCAAACCCTGGCAGACAAAGAAAACAATTACTTTATATCAGGAAATGAACAAATTGAAGTTGCCGATATGGTGCGATAATGATCGATTTAACTTTCTTCTCTAGAATTTCAGTCATGTCCGCGTACTTCTTGGGATCTTTTCATCTCGAGTCTAAGACGGTTACTAGTCCCTGCTCAAGCTTAATCTCTAGGAGAATATAGTGGAAGCTGCGCACGCATGCATAACGCATCAATTACATTACTATAACCTCGACTAATAAGGGAAACCGAATATGCACATGACAGTAACACTCACCCGAATTCGTAAGTGAAGAGTATTATAGCTTTGTTTTGATTTAATATAAACGATTGTAGCAGCTTGTCCTCGGTATCTTTGGCCTGAAATTTAACCATATATGCATCTATGAGATTTGTGTTAATGAACCCAATATCACCGATTTGTCTTTTCTTCAATTCGGCGATTTTCAATCTGCATAATATAGTAAGAATAATTAAAAATACATGCAATGAAAGAGCTGACCTATATATAGAGACTCAATGACAGAAGTAGTACTACTTACAGGCAGTAGCAAGTGATCATTAACTTATCGAGGGCCTTTAGATTGAAAAACTCGAAGAACTCCTCAAATGGAACATTCAACAGTTCAATTCCAACGAGGTCATGCTCCTCTTTAACTTTGAGCGTCAAAATATTCCTCCCCTCAGACTCTCTGCAGGTTTTCATATACCAATCATGGAATCTTCGCATCATCGTTGTTAGAGATTTTTCATCTTTGACGAGAGGCTTCCCGTACACGTATTTGTGTTCGTCCACCTCCAAGAAATCAAAATGTGCATCATCGGGCAGGTAATCTCCAAGATCATTATAACCGGGCACCATCCCGCCCGGATGATTCGCGATGACGCTAGACACCTGGAGTGGGGGCAACGATTGGTTCGCTTGTTCGCCGAGCTGGGCCACTTTTTTCCCAGCTCGTCGTTCTGCTAACCTTTGACCACTGACAGTACTTCCCGACCGCTCCGCTTCGATAAATGACTTTGTAAGAATGCGCTCATAGTTTTCTTTCATCGGAGACTTTGGTGGTTTCGTCAGGGCAGGCAGAGTATGCTTCGCTTTTACCGGATCTATCTTCTCCTCTGGAGGTGGATTTTTCTTTGCTTTGACCCCTCAAAGAAGTTGGTCACTTCGGCTTGCACGATCTTTGCGTTTTCCTCCTGGCTCCTCTCGTATGGTAACTTCTCTGGAGTCTTCAGAGAAGGACCATATCTGTATTGCCTGCCTCTGGCTGTACTGCTAGATGCCGGAGCAGACAGAGCGGCTGCGGCTGTGTTTCCTTTCTTATGACGCGGAGGAGAAGGACGACGCGCCGGAGCAGCTGGAGCGGCGGCGGGTCTCTTCCGCCCTTATTGATGAGGCGGAGAAGGAGGAGGCAGCTGGCTACTCGGGCGTGCCGGCGCAGGCGGAGAAGGGGGCGGAGTGCCGCCACACGCCGGAGAAGGAGGCTGAGTGCCCTGATCACTCGCCAGAGGAGGCGGAGGAGTGCCCTGACTCGCCAGAGGAGGAGGAGGAGGCGGAGGCGTCCAGTTCGGAAGGTTGATGAGCTCCTTCCGCCATAGGCATGGAGTCCTCAGAGAAGAACCCAGCCGAATCTCCCCTTCACCCGTAGGGTGGTCAAGCTGAAGGTCCTCAAATCCGTCTGTTATTTGATCCACCATCACCCTAGCATATCCTTCTGGAATCGGCTGGCCATGGTAGGTTGAGCCATGTTCATTAGGTATAACAGAGCCAACAGCCGCTTTGACTTTCAATGTCATCCATCACGTCAAAAGGTGGCAATGTTGAGACTCCGTGATAGCATCCACGGGGTAGCAAGCAGGAGCCATGAAGATAGGCTCCAGCTGCTGAGTCTGCTCGGTGGAAGCCACGTTGCTTCTCCGCTGAGATGGCGGGGTAGCTTCAGGGAAGCGTCGGCAGGTCATTTGCTGCGATCTGCTTCTCGTTCCTCTAGCCCTTGTACCCTTTCATGCAGCGGCTGCAGTTGGCTATGCTCCACTTTCTTCCTCCTCTCCTGGGTTTTGTAACCCCCTGCGTATGGAAACCCAGCCTTCCACGGAGGGGAGCCTGGCGTGCCTCGTGTCCGTCCAGGGTGCTCATTATTCCCGAGGGCCATTGTGAGCTCGTCGTTCTCTCTGTCTGGAATGAACGTCCCTTCCTGCGCTTTCTCGATATACTCCTGAAGCCTCCTGACGGGTATTCGGAGTTGCTCTTCCGTCAAAACGAACTTCCCTCATACAGGGTCCAAGGTTCCGCCAACCCCGAAGAACCAAGTTCGGCAACGGTCTGGCCAGTTCAATGTCTCTGGTTCAACCCCTTTAGCAATCAGGTCATTCTCAGCCTTGTCCCACAAAGGTCGGGCTTTGAGGTAACCACCTGACCCCTTGCGATGGTGATGCTTCTTCTTCGCAGCATTAATCTTGTTTGTCACTGACATCTTCTTACTCTTTTTCGATGTCTTGTGGGCCACAAATGCGGGCCATTGATATTTGATCTTCTCATACTTTCCGATGAATTCTGGTGTCTTTTCTTTGTGGACAAACGTTTTCAACTCATTCTTCCACCTTCTGAATAGTTCTGTGATACGTCTCCAACGTATCCATAATTTATGAAGCATTCATGCTATATTACTATGTGTTTTGAATGATTATGGGCTTTATTATACACTTTTATATTACTTTTGGGACTAACCTATTAACCGGAGGCCCAGACCATATTGCTGTTTTATTGCCTGTTTCAGTATTTCGAAGAAAAGGAATATCAAACGGAGTCCAAACGGAATGAAACCTTCGGCAACGTGATTTTTTTTGGAAGAATATCATCCTGGAGACGTGGAGTTCAAGTCAGAAGATACTCAAGGACTCCACGAGATAGGAGGGCCCCCCCCCGTAGGGCACGCCCCCTGTCTCATGGGCCCCTCGAGCACCCCTCGACCAACTTCTTTCACCTATATAGTCCCACGTACCCTAAAAACATCCAAGGAGAAGATAGATCGGGAGTTCCGCCGCCGCAAACCTCTGTAACCACCAAAAACCTCTCGGGAGCCCTTCCCGGCACCCTGCCAGAGGGGGGATCCTTCACCAGTGGCCATCTTCATCATCCCGGCGCTCTCCATGACGAGGAGGGAGTAGTTCACCCTCGGGGCTGAGGGTATGTACCAGTAGCTATGTGTTTGATCTCTCTCTCTCTCTCTCTCTCTCTAGTGTTCTCTCTCGGGTTCCCTCTATGGCACGATCTTGATGTATCCCGAGCTTTGCTATTGTAGTTGGATCTTATGATGTTTCTCCCCCTCTACTCTCTTGTGATGAATTGAGTTTTCCCCTTTGAAGTTATCTTATCGGATTGAGTATTTTATGAGAACACTTGATGTATGTCTTGTCGTGCTTATCTGTGGTGACAATGGGATATCATGTGCCTCTTGATGTATGTTTTGGTGACCAACTTACGAGTTCCGCCCATGAACCTATGCATAGGGGTTGGCACACGTTCTTGACTCTCCGGTAGAGACTTTGGGGCACTTTTTGAAGTACTTTGTGTTGGTTGAATAGATGAATCTGAGATTGTGTGATGCATATCGTATAATCATGCCCACGGATACTTGAGGTGACAATGGAGTATCTAGGTGACATTAGGGTTTTGGTTGATTTGTGTCTTAAGGTGTTATTCTAGTACGAACTCTTGAATAGATTGATCTGAAAGAATAACTTTGAGGTGGTTTCGTACCCTACCATAATCTCTTCGTTCGTTCTACGCTATTACTGTCTTTGGAGTGACTCTTTGTTGCACGTTGAGGGCTTGTTATATGATCTATCTATGTTATTATTGTTGGGGAACGTAGCAGAAATTCAAAATTTCCTACGTGCCACCAAGATCTATCCATGGAGAAACCAGCAACGAGGGGAAGGAGAGTGCATCTACATACCCTTGTAGATCGCTAAGCGGAAGCGTTCAAGAGAACGGGGTTGAAGGAGTCGTACTCGTCGTGATCCAAATCACCGGAGATCCTAGTGCCGAACGGACGACACCTCCGCATTTAACACACGTACAGTCCGATGACGTCTCCCATGCCTTGATCCAGCAAGGAGAGAGGGAGAGGTTGAGGAAGACTCCATCCAGCAGCAGCACAACAGCTTGGTGGTGGTGGAGGAGCGTGGCAATTCTGCAGGGCTTCGCCAAGCACCTGCGGGAGAGGAGGAGGTGTCACGGGAGGGAGGGAGGCGCCAGGGCTTCAGGTGCGGCTGCCCTCCCTCCCCTCCACTATATATAGGGGCAAGGCAGAGGGGGGGGGGCGCAGCCTTGGCCCTTCCTCCAAGGAAGGGTGCGGCTAGGGAGGAGTCCATCCTCCCCAAGGCACCTAGGAGGTGCCTTCCCCTTTTAGGACTCTCCCTTTCCCTTATCTCTTGGCGCATGGGCCTCTTGGGGCTGGTGCCCTTGGCCCATATAGGCCAAGGCGCACACCCCTACAGCCCATGTGCCCCCCCGGGGCAGGTGGACCCCCTGGTGGACCCCGGACCCCTATCGGCACTCCCGGTACAATATCGATAATGCGCAAAACTTTTCCGGCAACCAAAACAAGACTTCCCATATATAAATCTTTACCTCCGGACCATTCCAAAACTCCTCGTGACGTCCGCGATCTCATCCGGGACTCCGAACAACATTCAGTAACCACATACAAACTTCCTTTATAACCTTAGCGTCATCGAACCTTAAGTGTGTAGACCCTACGGGTTCGGGAACCATGCAGACATGACCGAGAGGTTCTCCGGTCAATAACCAACAGCGGGATCTGGATACCCATGTTGGCTCCCACATGTTCCACGATGATCTCATCGGATGAACCACGATGTCAAGGACTCAATCGATCCCGTATACAATTCCCTTTGTCTAGCGGTATAGTACTTGCCCGAGATTCGATCGTTGGTATGCCGATACCTTGTTCAATCTCGTTACCGGCAAGTCTCTTTACTCATTCCGTAACTCATCATCCCGTGATCAACCCCTTGGTCACATTGTGCACATTATGATGATGTCCTACCGAGTGGGCCCAGAGATACCTCTCCGTCAACCGGAGTGACAAATCCCAGTCTCGATTCGTGCCAACCCAACAGACACTTTCGGAGATACCTGTAGTGCACCTTTATAGCCACCCAGTTACGTTGTGACGTTTGGTACACCCGAAGCATTCCTACGGTATCCGGGAGTTGCACAATCTCATGGTCTAAGGAAATGATACTTGACATTAGAAAAGCTTTAGCATACGAACTACGATCTTTGTGCTAGGCTTAGGATTGGGTCTTGTCCATCACATCATTCTGCTAATGATGTGATCCCGTTATCAACGACATCCAATGTCCATGGTCAGGAAACCGTAACCATCTATTGATCAACGAGCTAGTCAACTAGAGGCCTACTAGGGACATGGTGTTGTCTATGTACCCACACATGTATCTGAGTTTCCTATCAATACAATTATAGCATGGATAATAAACGATTATCATGAACAAGGAAATATAATAATAATAACTAATTTATTATTGCCTCTAGGGAATATTTCCAACAGTCTCCCACTTGCACTAGATTCAATAATCTAGTTCACATCGCCATGTGATTAACACTCACAGGTCACATCGCCATGTGACCAACTTCCAAAGAGTTTACTAGTGTCACTAAACTAGTTCACATCATCATGTGATTAAGACTCAATGAGTTCTGGGGTTTGATCATGTTTTGCTTGTGAGAGAGGTTTTAGTCAACGGGTCTGCACCATTCAGATCCGCATGTATTTAGCAAATTCTCTATGTCATATTGTAAATGCTGCTTCTGCGCTCCACTTGGAGCTATTCCAAATGGTTGCTCCACTATACGTATCCGGTTTGCTACTCAGAGTCATTCGGATAGGTGTTAAAGCTTGCATCGACGTAACCCTTTACGCCAAACTCTTTATCACCTCCATAATCGAGAAACATGTCCTTTATTTACTCCAAGGACAATTTTGACCACTGTCCAATGATCTATTCCTGGATCATTCTTGTACCCCTTGACTGACTCATGGCAAGGCACAGTTCTGGTGCGGTACACAGCATAGCATACTATAGAGCCTACGTCTGAAGCATGGGGGACGACCTTCGTCCTTTCTCTCTCTTCTGCCGTGGTCGAGCTTTAACTCTTAACTTCATACCTTACAACTTAGGCAAGAACTCCTTCTTTGACTGATCCATCTTGAACACCTTCAAGATCATGTCAAGGTATGTGCTCATTTGAAAGTATTATTAAACATTTTGATCTATCTTATAGATCTTGATGCTTATTGTTCAAGTAGCCTAATCCAGGTTTTCCATTGAAAAACACTTTTCAAACAACCCTATATGCTTTCTAGAAATTCTACATCATTTCTGATCAACAATATGTTAACAACATATACTTATCAGAAATTCTATAGCGCTCCCACTCACTTCTTTGGAAATACAAGTGTCTCATAAACTTTTGTATAAACCCAAAATCTTTGATCATCTCATCAAAGCGTACATTCCAACTCCGAGATGCTTACTCCAATCCTTAGAAGGATTGCTGGAGTTTTGCATATTTGTTAGCGTTCTTCAGGATTGTCAAAACCTTCTGGTTGCATCACATACAACCTTTCCTCAAGGACATCGTCGAGGAAACAATGGTTTTTGACATCCTATCTGCAAGATTTCATAAATCATGCAGTAATTGCTAATATAATTCCAACAGACTCTTAGCATCGCTACGAGTGAGAAAGTCTCATCGTAGTCAACTCCTTGAACTTGTCGGAAAACATCTTAACGACAAGTCGAGCTTTGTTAATGGTGATACTTACCATCATTGTCTGTCTTTCTTTTAAAATCCATCTGTACCCAACGGACTTACGACGATCAAGTATTTCTTCCAAAGTCATGGATCCTTTCTCGGATTTCATGGCCTCGAGCCATTCGTCGGAATCCGGGCCCACCATCACTTCTCCATAGCTCGTAGGTTCATTGTTGTCTAGCAACATGACCTCTAAGACAGGATTGCGTACCACTCTGAAGTAGTACGCATCCTTGTCACCTTACGAGGTACGGTAGTGACTTGATCTGAAACTTCATGATCACTATCATAAGCTTGTACTTCAATTGGTGTAGGCGCCACAGGAACAACTTCATGTGCCCTGCTACACACTAGTTGAAGTGACGGTTCAGTAACCTCATCAAGTCTCCACCATCCTCCTACTCAATTCTTTCGAGAGAAACTTTTCCTCGAGAAAGGACCCGTTTCTAGAAACAGTTACTTTTGCTTCCAGATCTGAGATAGGAGGTATACCCAACCATTTTGGGTATCCTATGAGGATGTATTTATCAGTTTTGGGTTTGAGCTTATCACGATGAAACTTTTCCACATAAGCGTCGCAGCCCCAAACTTTTAAGAAACGACAACTTAGGTTTCTCCAAACCATAGTTCAAACGGTGTCGTCTCAACGGAATTACGTGGTGCCCTATTAAAGTGAGTGCGGGTGTCTCTAATGCCTAACCCATGAGCGATAGTGGTAATTCGATAAGAGACATCATGGTACGCACCATATCCAATAGGGTGCAACTATGATATTCGGACACACCATCACACTATGGTGTTCCAGGCGGTATTAATTGTGAAACAATTTCCACAATGTCTTAATTACGTGCCAAAGCTCGTAACTCAGATACTCTTCTCTATGATCATATCGTAGATATTTTATCCTCTTGTCACGATGATCCTCAACTTCACTCTTAAATTACTTGAACCATTCAATAATTCAGACTTGTGTTTCATCAAGTAAATATAGTCAACAACTACTCAAATCATCTGTGAAGTAAGAACATAACGATATTCACTGCATGCCTCAGCACTCATTGGACTACACACATCAAAATGTGTTACTTCCAACAAGTTGCTAGGCTTTTCAGCCATCTTGCCCATGTGGTATGATTTGCATATCTCAAGTGATTCAAAATCAAGTGAGTCCAAACGATCCATCTGTATGGAGTTTCTTCATGCGTATACACCAATAGACATGGTTCGCATGTCTCAAACTTTTCAAAAACGAGTGAGTCCAAAGATCCATCAACATGGAGCTTCTTCATGCGTTTTACACCAATATGACTTACATGGTAGTGCCACAAGTAAGTGGTACTATCATTACTATCGTATATCTTTTGGCATGAAAATGTGTATCACTACAATCGAGATTCAATAAATCATTCCTTTTAGGTGCAATACCATTGAAGGTATTATTCAAATAAACAGAGTAACCATTATTCTCCTTAAATGAATAACCGTATTGCGATAGACATAATCCAATCATGTCTATGCTCAACGCAAACACCAAATAACAATTATTTTAACACCAATCTCGATGGTAGAGGGAGCGTGTGATGCTTGATCACATCAACCTTGGAAACACTTCCAACACATATCGTCAGCTCACCTTTAGCTAGTCTCCGTTTATTCCGTAGCTTTTATTTCGAGTTACTAACACTTAGCAACCGAACCGGTATCTAATACCCTGGTGCTACAAGGAGTACTAGTAAAGTACACATTAACATAATGTATATCCAATATACTTCTATCGACCTTGCCAGCCTTCTTATCTACAAAGTATCTAGGGTAATCCTGCTCCAGTGGCTGTTCCCCTTATTACAGAAGCACTTAGTCTTGGGTTTAGGTTCAACCTTGGGTTTCTTCACTGGAGCAGCAGCTGATTTGCCGTTTCATGAAGTATCCCTTCTTGCCCTTGCCCTTCTTGAAACTAGTGGTCTCACCAACCATCAACAATTGATGCTCCTTCTTGATTTCTACTTTCGCGGTGTCAAACATCGTGAATACCTCAAGGATCATCATATCTATCCCTGATATGTTATAGTTCATCATGAAGCTCAAGCAGCTTGGTGGAAATGACTTTGGGGAAACATCACTATCTCATCTAGAAGATCAACTCCCACTCGATTCAAGTGATTGTTGCACTCAGAAAATCTGAGCACAAGCTCAACGATTGAGCTTTTCTCCCTTAGTTTGCAGGCTAAGAAAATCGTCGGAGGTCTTATACCTCTTGACATGGGCATGAGCCTGAAATCCCAATTTCAGCCCTCGAAACATCTCATATGTTCCGCGACATTTCGAAAAACGTCTTTGGTGCCTCAACTCTAAACCGTTTAACTAAACTATCACGTAGTTATCAAAACGTGTATGCCCGATGTTCGCAACATCCACAGACAACGTTTGGGGTTCAGCACACTGAGCGGTGCATTAAGGACATAAGCTTTCTACTGTCCGCATAATCGCTACTGCCAACTTTCAACTATATTTTCTCTAGGAACATATCTAAAATAGTAGAACTAAAGCGCGAGCTATGACATAATTTGCAAAGGGCTTTTGACTATGTTCAGGATAATTAAGTTCATCTAATGAACTCCCACTCAGATAGACATCCCTCTAGTCATCTAAGTGATTACATGATCTAAGTCAACTAGGCCGTGTCCGATCATCACGTGAGACAGACTAGTCATCATCGGTGAACATCTTCATGTTGATCGTATCTACTATACGACTCATGCTCGACCTTTCGGTCTCTTGTGTTCCGAGGCCATGTCTGTACATGCTAGGCTCGTCAAGTTAACCTAAGTGTTTCGCGTGTGTAAATCTGGCTTACACCCGTTGTATGTGAACGTAAGAATTTATCACACCCGATCATCACGTGGTGCTTAGAAACGACGAACTTTCGCAACGGTGCACAGTTAGGGGGAACACTTTCTTGAAATTTTAATGAGGGATCATCTTATTTACTACCGTCATTCTAAGCAAATAAGATGAATAAACATGATAAACATCACATGCAATCAAATAGTGACATGATATGGCCAATATCATATTGCTCCTTTTGATCTCCATCTTCGGGGCTCCATGATCATCATCATCACCGGCATGACACCATGATCTCCATCATCATGTCTTCATGTAGTTGTCTCGCCAACTATTACTTCTACTATTATAGCTACCGGTTAGCAATAAAGTAAAGTAATTACATGGCGTTGTTCAATGACACGCAGGTCATACAATAAATTAAGACAACTCCTATGGCTCCTGCCGGTTGTCATACTCATCGACATGCAGGTCGTGATTCCTATTACAAGAATATGATCAATCTCATACATCACATATCATTCATCACATTCTTCTTGGCCATATCACATCACATAGCATACCCTGCAAAAACAAGTTAGACGTCCTCTAATTGTTGTTTGCATGTTTTACGTGGCTGCTATGGGTTACTAGCAAGAACATTTCTTACCTACGCAAAACCACAATGTGATATGTCAATTGCTATTTACCCTTCATAAGGACCCTTTTCATCGAATCCGTTCCGGCTAAAGTGGGAGAGACTGGCACCCGCTAGCCACCTTATGCACCAAGTGCATGTCAGTCGGTGGAACCTGTCTCACGTAAGAGTACGTGTAAGGTCGGTCCGGGCCGCTTCATCCCACAATACCGTCGAAACAAGATTGGACTAGTAACGGTAAGCATATTGAACAAAATCAACGCCCACAACTACTTTGTGTTCTACTCGTGCAAAGAATCTACGCAATAGACCTAGCTCTATTACCACTTTTGGAGAACGTAGCAGAAATTCAAAATTTTCCTACGTGTCACCAAGATCTATCCATGGAGAAACCAGCAACGAGGGGAAGGAGAGTGCATCTACATACCCTTGTAGATCGCTAAGCGGAAGCGTTCAAGAGAACGGGGTTGAAGGAGTCGTACTCGTCGTGATCCAAATCACCGGAGATCCTAGTGCCGAACGGACGGCACCTCCGCGTTCAACACACGTATAGCCCGATGACGTCTCCCATGCCTTGATCCAGCAAGGAGAGAGGGAGAGGTTGAGGAAGATTCCATCCAGCAGCAGCACAACGGCTTGGTGGTGGTGGAGGAGCGTGGCAATTCTGCAGGGCTTCGCCAAGCACCTGCGGGAGAGGAGGAGGTGTCACGGGAGGGAGGGAGGTGCGAGGGCTTCAGGTGCGGCTGCCCTCCCTCCCCTCCACTATATATAGGGGCAAGGGAGAGGGGGGCGCAGCCTTGGCCCTTCCTCCAAGGAAGGGTGCGGCTAGGGAGGAGTCCATCCTTCCCAAGGCACCTAGGAGGTGCCTTCCTCTTTTAGGACTCTCCCTTTCCCTTATCTCTTGGCGCATGGGCCTCTTGGGGTTGGTGCCCTTGGCCCATATAGGCCAAGGCGCACACCCCTACAGCCCATGTGCCCCCCAGGGCAGGTGGACCCCCTGGTGGACCCCGGACCCCTTTCGGCACTCCCGGTACAATACCGATAATGCGCGAAACTTTTCCGGCAACCAAAACAAGACTTCCCATATATAAATCTTTACCTCCGGACCATTCCGGAACTCCTCGTGACGTCCGCGATCTCATCCGGGACTCCGAACAACATTCGGTAACCACATACAAACTTCCTTTATAACCCTAGCGTCATCGAACCTTAAGTGTGTAGACCCTACAGGTTCGGGAACCATGCAGACATGACCGAGACGTTCTCCGGTCAATAACCAACAGCGGGATGTGGATACCCATGTTGGCTCCCACATGTTCCACGATGATCTCATCAGATGAACCACGATGTCAAGGACTCAATCGATCCCGTATACAATTCCCTTTGTCTAGCGGTATTGTACTTGCACGAGATTCGATCATCGGTATGCCGATACCTTGTTCAATCTCGTTACCGGCAAGTCTCTTTACTCATTCCGTAACACATCATCCCGTGATCAACCCCTTGGTCACATTGTGCACATTATGATGATGTCCTACCGAGTGGGCCTAGAGATACCTCTCCGTCAACCGGAGTGACAAATCACAGTCTCGATTCATGCCAACCCAACAGACACTTTCGGAGATACCTGTAGTGCACCTTTATAGCCACCCAGTTACGTTGTGACGTTTGGTACACCCAAAACATTCCTACGGTATCCGGGAGTTGCACAATCTCATGGTCTAAGGAAATGATACTTGACATTAGAAAAGCTTTAGCATACGAACTACGATCTTTGTGCTAGGCTTAGGATTGGGTCTTGTCCATCACATCATTCTACTAATGATGTGATCCCATTATCAACGACATCCAATGTCCATGGTCAGGAAAACGTAACCATCTATTGATCAACAAGATAGTCAACTAGAGGCCTACTAGGGACATGGTGTTGTCTATGTACCCACACATGTATCTGAGTTTCCTATCAATACAATTATAGCATGGATAATAAACGATTATCATGAACAAGGAAATATAATAATAATAACTAATTTATTATTGCCTCTAGGGCATATTTCCAACAATTATTGTTGAGAGAACTCGCACTAGTGAAAGTATGAACCCTAGGCCTTGTTTCCTGTCATTGCAATACCGTTTACGCTCACTTTTACCATTAGTTACCTTGCTGTTTTTATTATTTCAGATTACAAAAACCTATATCTACTATCTATTTTGCACTTGTATCTTCATCTCTTCGCCGAACTAGTGCACCTATACAATTTACCATTGTATTGGGTGTGTTGCGGACACAAGAGACTCTATGTTATTTGGTTGCAGGGTTGTTTGAGAGAGACCATCTTCATCCTACGCCTCCTACGGATTGATAAACCTTAGGTCATTCACTTGAGGGAAATTTGCTACTGTCCTACAAACCTGTGCACATGCAGGCCCAACAACGTCTACAAGAAGAAGGTTGTGTAGTAGACATCAAGCTCTTTTCTGGCGCCCTTGCCGGGGAGGCTAGGTAAAGGGCACTCACTCACACCCCGTCAACTAAGCTCTTTTCTGGCGCCGTTGCCGGGGAGGTGAGTGCTTGAAGGTATATCTTTAGATCTTGAATCGAGTCTTTTAGTTTCTTGTTTTATCACTAGTTTTGTTTATAAAACAAAACTACAAAAAAATGGAGTTGAGTTTGTCTCATACGCTTCGTCTTTTTAATATCTTTCGTGAGAATGATGGAAAGGAAAATTGTGCTCAAGTGCTAGAAGAAGAATTACATAGAATGCTTGGCATAAAATATGTGAATGATGAGCATGATTGCAATGTTGTTAGTATGAATTCCTTGAATATCCATGATGATAATGATATGCAAAGCCACAAGCTTGGGGAAGCTATGTTTGATGAATATGATATTTTTTGTCCACCAAGTTTTGATGAGAATATTTGTTATGATGAAAGCATGCCTCCTATTTATGATGATTATATTGATGAAAGTGGGTTTGGAAGAGTGCCAACTTTAGGAAGTAGTGATCCCACTATTTTGGAGGATGTTGAATTTTATTGTGGTGAATATGAAAGTGGATTTGGAAGAGTGTCAACTTTATTTAGTGATTCCACTATCTTGGAAGAGGTTTCAATCGATTATGATGAGAACAAAGTTGCTACTTATGATGATTATTGTGATGAAACTTATGCTATAAAAAGTAGTGATGATTATATTTATAAAACTTGTCATGATTATGATTACCCTTTTTCTGAACATTACTCTTTTAACGTGGAAACAATTTTTAGTGTTCAAGTCTCTTATGATACTCCCACTATTATTCATGAGAAGAATTTTGCTTATGTGGAGAGTAATAAATTTTCTATGCTTGTAGATCATGAAAAGAATGTTTTAGGTGCTGGTTATATTGTTGAATTCATTCATGATGCTACTGAAAATTATTATGAGGGAGGAACATATGCTTGTAGGAATTGCAATAATATCAAGTTTTCTCTCTATTTGTTGAAAATTTTGAAGCTATGCTCATTTTGCCTTCCTATGCTAGTTGATTATTGTTCCCATAAGTTGTTTTCTCACAAAATCCCTATGCATAGGAGGTGGGTTAGGCTTAAAATGTGCTATTCATATGATTCATGATGCTCCCGTTATGTTTCAATTCTTATCTTTTATGTGAGCATCATTGCCATCATCATGCCTAGCTGAAAAGGCATTAAAGAAAAGCGCTTGTTGGGAGACAACCCAATATTTATCCTTACTGTTTTTGTGTGTCCACATGATTATGCTACTGTAGTAATCATGTTTTATAGCTCTTGTTTCAATAAAGTGCCAAGCAGAACCTTTGGGAAGACTTGAGTGAAGTTTATGTGATCTTGCGGTGAAAAACAGAAACTTTAGCGCTCACGAGAATAGATGCCATTTTTTACTGGAGAGTGATTTTAGGTTGATTCTTTTTGCAGATGATTAATAGACAAATTACTCAGGTCCAGCAATTTATTTCATAATTGTTGGGGTTACATAAGTATACATTTGATACATATTACTACAGACTGTTCTGTTTTTGACAGATTATGTTTTCATTGTGTTGTTTGCTTATTTTGATGTATCTATGGCTAGTATTAAGTGGTATGAACCATAGAGAAGTTGGAATACAGTAGGTTTAACACCAATATGAATTTATAATGAGTTAATTACAGTACCTAAGTGGTGGTTTTATTTTCTTATACTAACGGAGCTTACAAGTTTTGTTTGAGTTTTGTGTGGTTGAAGTTTTCAAGTTTAGGGTAAGGATTCGATGGACTATGGAATAAGGAGTGGAAAGAGCCTAAGCTTGGGGATGCCCAAGGCACCCCAAGGTAATATTCAAGGACAACCAAGAGCCTAAGCTTGGGGATGCCCCGGATGGCATCCCCTCTTTCGTCTTCGTTCATCGGTAACTTTACTTGGAGCTATATTTTTATTCGCCACATGATATGTGTTTTGCTTGGAGCATCATTTTATCTTGTTAGTATTTGCTTTCTATTAGTTATAATAATGTTTTTCATCTTTAGTTTCAATAAAAAAGTCAAGGATAGCCTTTGCCATGCTTATTTTGCTAGTATACATGTTGCTGTTTGAAAACAGAAAGTTTACCGCTGTTGCAAAAATTCCCTAGAAAAGTAAGAGAATGGTATAATGTTGAATCTTTTTGCATATTGAGATATGATAAATTTATTACAGTGGGAATTTTAGTTCATAATTTTTGGAGTCAGGGAAGTATTGATACTCTTGCATTCTTTACAGACTGTACTGTTTTGGCAGATTGCTGTTATATTTGCATTGTTTGCGTATGTTTGCTTGTTTAATGATTCTATTCGAGGATAGGAGTATTAAATATGCAGAGGAATTTAGTATGCAATGTTGAATAAATTTTGTAGTGATTAGTTACAGTAGAAAGTGATAAGGTTTTGCTTTGGTTTATACTAACCGATCTCACGAGTTCTTGTTGAGTTTGTTGTGAATGAAGCTTTTGATAAAAAGAGAAACCGTGATATGAGAGGAATTAAGGAGACACAAAAGTTCAAGCTTGGGGATGCCCAAGGCACCCCAAGATAATATTTCAAGAAGTCTCAAGCATCTAAGCTTGGGGATGCCCCGGTAGGCATCCCACCTTTCTTCTTTAACAACTATCGGTTAGTATCGGTTGAGCCTAAGTTTTTGCTTCTTCACATGAGTTGTGATATCCTTGCAATGTTTTTTTATTTTATTTTTCTTGCTGCTTGAATACAATACCAAGATCTGAAATTCTTTAATGAGAGAGAGTCTTCACATAGTTGCATAATTATTTAGCTACTCATTGATCTTCACTTATATCTTTTTGGAGTAGCTTTTCATTTACTCGTGTGCTTCACTTATATCCTATGAGTAAATTGTTGAATGAGTTGATTGTCATAAATCTGAAATTATATATGCCTCATTTGCTTATCGCATGGGGAGTAATGACTTCACATCTAAGAAGTAGAGGTTGTAAATTTATTGACAGTTAGCAAGCATTGTATTAGTCATTTGAACAATTCATGAAAAAATATTGAAGGAAGAGAGATTTCACATATAAATATATTATCATAGACATCTTTTATAATTGTGAGCACTCATTAAGTATGACATGCTAAAGAGTTGATGTTGGACAAGGAAGACAACGTAATGGGTTATGTTTTCTCGCATCTCAGTTAAAGTATATTGTCATGGATCATTCAAACATGTTGAGCTTGCCTTTCTCCCCTTGCTAGCCTAAATATCTGTACTAAGCGGGAATAATGCTTGTGCATCCAATATCCTTAAACCCAGTTTTGCCATGAGTGTCCACCATACCTACCTATATGCGGTATTTACCTGCCGTTCCAAGTAAATTTGCATGTGCCAAACTCTAAACCTTCAAATTATAATCTGTTTTGTATACTCGAATTGCTCATGTAGCAACTAGGGGCTGTCAGTGTCTTCCATGCTGGGTGGGTTATTCTCAAGAGGAGTGGACTCTGCTCCTCATTCACGAGAAAGTGGCGGTAACTGGGATGCCTAGTCCCATGATCAAAAAGTTCAAAATCAAATCAAATAATTAAACAAAACTCCCCCAGGATTGTTGTTAGTTGGAGGCACTCGTTGTTTCGAGCAAGCCATGGATTGATGCTTGTTGGTGGTTGGGGAGTATAAACTTTTACCATTCTGCGTGGGAACCGCCTATAATGTATGTAGTATGGAAGATATTGGGAACTCTTGGTTGTTGTGTTGACAATGAGATCATACCTCTCAAAATTATTTATCTCTATTTGAAAATCGAGCTCTGGCACCTCTGCAAATCCCTGCTTCCCTCTGCGAAGGGCCTATCTTTTACTTTATGTCTTTTACTTTACGCAAGAGTCAAGGTGATCTTCACCTTTCCCTTTTTCATTTTATCCTTTGGCAAGCACTTCGTGGTGGGGTGATCCTGATATATATATATATATATATATATATATATATATATATATATATATATATATATATCCAATCGGATGTACGCTAGCATGAACTATTATTGTTGACATCACCCAAAGGTGAATACGTTTGGAGGCAGCATTATAAGACCCAATCTTTCTCTGTGTCTGATTAAAACTTCATAACCATAAGTATTGCATGAGTGTTAGCAATTGTAGAAGACTATATGATAGTTGAGTATGTGAAGTTTGCTAAATCAAAGCTCTGACATAGACTCTTCCTGAAAGTAAGATGAATTGCAATTGTTTGATGACTAAGAATAAAGTTTGCTAGTTTTCAAGAAAGTTTATGGTCTATGCTCTAACATGTGAATTGCTTGTTACTAGTTCATGAAAAGTTTTATGAGATGAACTACTGTTATGACATATTATCATGCTAGAAAAGGTGATTGAAATTATCATTGATCAAACTCGTGCACCTCTAGCATTCACACTTCATAAGTTCTTTCTTTATCATTTACCTACTCGAGGACGAGTAGGAATTAAGCTTGGGGATGCTGATACGTCTCCAACGTATCTATAATTTATGAAGCACTCATGCTATATTACTATGTGTTTTGAATGATTATGGGCTTTATTATACACTTTTATATTACTTTTGGGACTAACCTATTAACCGGAGGACCAGCCCTAGTTGCTGTTTTATTGCCTGTTTCAGTATTTCGAAGAAAAGGAATATCAAACGGAGTCCAAATGGAATGAAACCTTTGGCAACATGATTTTTCTGGAAGAATATCATCCTGGAGACGTGGAGTTCAAGTCAGAAGATACTCGAGGACTCCACAAGATAGGAGGGCACGCCCCCCTGTAGGGCGCGCCCCCCTGTCTCATGGGCCCCTCGAGCACCCCCCGACCGACTTCTTTCGCCTATATAGTCCCACGTACCCTAAAAACATCCAAGGAGAAGATAGATCGGGAGTTCCGCCGCCGCAAGCCTCTGTAGCCACCAAAAACCTCTCGGGAGCCCTTCCCGGCACCCTGTCGGAGGGGGGATCCTTCACTGATGGCCATCTTCATCATCCCGGCGCTCTCCATGACGAGGAGGGAGTAGTTCACCCTCGGGGCTGAGGGTATGTACCAGTAGCTATGTGTTTGATCTCTCTCTCTCTCGTGTTCCCTCTATGGCACGATCTTGATGTATCCCGAGCTTTGCTATTGTAGTTTGATCTTATGATGTTTCTCCCCCTCTACTCTCTTGTGATGAATTGAGTTTTCCCCTTTGAAGTTATCTTATCGGATTGAGTATTTTATGAGAACACTTGATGTATGTCTTGCCGTGCTTATCTGTGGTGACAATGGGATATCATGTGCCTCTTGATGTATGTTTTGGTGACCAACTTACGGGTTCCGCCCATGAACCTATGCATAGGGGTTGGCACACGTTCTTGAATCTCCGGTAGAGACTTTGGGGCACTTTTTGAAGTACTTTGTGTTGGTTGAATAGATGAATCTGAGATTGTGTGATGCATATCGTATAATCATGCCCACGGATACTTGAGGTGACAATGGAGTATCTAGGTGACATTAGGGTTTTGGTTGATTTGTGTCTTAAGGTGTTATTCTAGTACGAACTCTTGAATAGATTGATCTGAAAGAATAACTTTGAGGTGGTTTCGTACCCTACCATAATCTCTTCATTCGTTCTCCACTATTAGTGCCTTTGGAGTGACTCTTTGTTGCATGTTGAGGGCTTGTTATATGATCTATCTATGTTATTATTGTTGAGAGAACTTGCACTAGTGAAAGTATGAACCCTAGGCCTTGTTTCCTATCATTGCAATACCATTTACGCTCACTTTTACCATTAGTTACCTTGCTGTTTTTATTATTTCAGATTACAAAAACCTATATCTACTATCTATTTTGCACTTGTATCTTCATCTCTTCGCCGAACTAGTGCACCTATACAATTTACCATTGTATTGGGTGTGTTGGGGACACAAGAGACTCTTTGTTATTTAGTTGCAAGGTTGTTTGAGAGAGACCATCTTCATCCTATGCCTCCTACGGATTGATAAACCTTAGGTCATCCACTTGAGGGAAATTTGCTACTGTCCTACAAACCTGTGCACTTGCAGGCCCAACAACGTGTACAAGAAGAAGGTTGTATAGTAGACATCATTCTGCCATCTTCTTAAGAGCATGAGACTTGATCAATTGCTATTTAACTGGCTTCTTCGGATCCTCCTCTAGCGGCAGGGTGAAATTTGCCTTAAGCGTTGTCCAAAGATCTTCTTTCTGCATATCGAAGACATAAGACACCTCAGGGTCTTACTTCTTAGGCTTTAACCATTGCTGGATACTGATCGGGATCTTGTCCCTAACAAGAGCCCCACACTGAGCACGAAATGCATCCCTTGTCCGGATGGGTTCAATTGGCTTGCCATCGCGCATGATTGCTGTGATCTCAAACCTTTCATCCGAGCGCAACTTTTTCTTCGGGCCTCGTTTCTTTACCAAAGTTGAGCTCGATTCGGAGGGATAGAGAAAAGAAGAAAGATGAGAGTTAATTAATATGTGTACATATTAAAACAATGAATGCATCAATTAACTAGTCCGCACGGGCTTAACTAATATATATACCTGGCCGGACTCGGTTCGGTCACCGGAGCCGTCATCACGGTCTCCTTCTTGTATCTCCATTGGGTCACCGGAGCCATCATGAACATAGCCCTCTTCTTGTACCTCCATCGGTGTCGTTGAGAAACGACGCAACGACATCACTTCCTTGTGCGATTATGTCCCCCAACATCGCTTATGTTGCTTCGTCTCGGGGGTGCTCCATAGTTTCTGTAAATATTTACAACATGTGAATTATTATTCAAACATGACAGATGGATATATATTAGTGGCAAACGTAGAACTAGCTAGCTAATCACAATAAGGAATCATATTAGTGGCCTCGACACTGCTTCTCTACGGTTAGGGGTGGCCTAAACAACGCTTCAAGGGTTTGGGGTGGCCTCGACACAACGCTTCAAGGGTTTGGGTTGGCCTCGATGACAATGCTCTTTTAACTTGGTAAATTTGGGTGGCCTCGAGAGAGTTTGTCGGGTAGGGGAGCGGTGGGAGGGGGTAGGAGACAAACATCGTTTTTTCTCTAGGGTTTGGGTGTCCTCGAGAGTTTTGGTCGAGCGAGAGGGCCGAGAGGGGTGCTCCCATTGTATAAGTTATCACGGTCGAGAGGGGGTTATATCGACAACGACGCGACATACATACATGGGAAAATAATGTTATCGGGGAGGGGGTATATCGACCCCCCCCCCTCGTGTTCAAGTTCTCGGGAGGGGGTATATCGACAACGCCATACCCGATAAAAAATAAGAAGACAAAAGAAGAAATAAAAAGAGGAGAAGAAGAAAGGAATAGAAGAGAATCAATCGAAGAAAAAAAAGAAGAAAAAAAGGAGAAGAAGAAAGGAATAGAGGAGAAAGAAGAAAAAAATAGAATTCTATTTTTTCTTCTTTCTCCTCTATTCCTTTCTTCTTCTCCTCTTCTTTTTCTTCTTTTTTCCTCTTCTTATTTATTTCTCCTCTTCTTACTCTCCTCTTCTTCTTTCTTCCTCTTCTTTTATTTTCTTTTTTCCTATCCCGTGGTCTAAAATCGGTCTATGCACGATAGAAAATTCTGAAAAAATTACATCTATGATCCCTCGACGTCCCCGCCTCTCTCATTAAAAAAAACTATGAATAAAAAAGCATCATGTTCTATGAACAAAAAATATCATATATTTCATCCACATCCATGCATACATCATATATATATGTGATCATCTATGAAAAAAAACATCATATTCTATAAAAAAATCATATATATATATATATATATGAATAAAAACAATTATGATAACAAGCATATATATCATCATATATCATATATATGAAAAATCAAGCATATACATATGAAAAAAATAAGCATATATATAAATGAAAAAAAATGATGCGCCGGCCGGACCAAGTTGAGGAGGACGGCGACGGCACGGCGGGGGCAACGGCGATGACGGGGGCGGGG
>LT934122.1:683077019-683091123 GCA_900231445.1 Triticum turgidum subsp. durum | reverse complement strand
TGTGTGGTCTTGCCCAATACCCACATCCATGTTGGGCCCCCATGCAGGTGGGCCCCACTCCGGAACCTTCTAAAACCTTCCTAGTACAAAATCAAAAAATCCCGAACATTTTTCGAAATGTTGAATATGACTTTCTATATATAAATTTTTACTTCCGGTCTCATCTGGCACTCCGAACTACTTTCGGACTCACCATATGAATTTTACAACACTTACCTAGCGTTACCGAATGTTAAGTGTGTGACCCTACGGATTCATGAACATGGAGACATGACCGAGACTTCTCCCTGATTAATAATCAATAGCAGGACATCTAAACTTTACAATTCTGCTGGAGTAAATCGATGAGCCCCGTAATTTTTCTATGCATGGAAGGAACTGTTTGCAAGACCTTTCAGGTGATAAAGAAGGTGATCCCGTAAGTATGAGTATCAGGAGGTAGTAGTAATAGCAAGCTCAAGTACTCTCCCAATATTGTCGTACATAGTAAGAACAATAAATACCATGACAAGATACTGCAAATTGTATTGTTTTTCAGTTCCTCCTCCTAATATTGTCAGACGTACCCATAAATTTTCTACTTCAGACGACTGAACTGAAAACAGATATGACGCCTGTTAGAATATAATTGTGTTTAAGAGAGATGTAGGAGTTAGAGTAGAATAGGTTTAACATGTACGACTTGGCCTCTACTCCAGGTCTTTCTCCCTCACAATGTATTCTGTATATACCCCATATGAGGGTCGGATCAATACAATGGAAACAACACAATATTCAGCCATCCTATACTTTTCCACATGATATTAGAGTGGTTAGTCTCGCGACGCCGATCCTAGGTTTCTTTACCACTTCCGCAGCGTGCCGCCCCCGGGGAGATTTTAATCTCCTCTCCATGGGGCACGGCACCCGATCGATCAAAAGATTGCATCGGTTTCATAGAATAGATCAGTTTCGTAGATTAAATCAATTCTTTAGATTAGATCAATTTCACTTTTCCAAATTTCTTAGATCGATTCTTTTTTAGCCACAAATAAATCCTACGACCCTCAAAACCGGTGGAAATCCCATGATCAGTGCAGGCGGCCATGCCCCGCAGATCTCCCACGCGCAACTACAGCTTTTCTGAGCAAATTCTCCGGCCTCCAACTGCAGCGCACGGCACCGTGCGGCTACATACGGTGCATGCACTGATGCGGCCGGCTCCAGGGCGACATCGACCAAGCACGCGGGACTGGCCACCCGCGGGCGTTTGGTGGCCGCCGGCCACGCAGTACACCACCCAGTCGGCAGCAGGGCGCGTCTACCTGATCCTGCTGTCCACGACGCGTCAGCACGGATCTTTATGGACTCGCTCCACAAGGACGACATCAGAGGAAAACTTCACGTGGCGTCTCCAGCACGAGAGGCGGAACCCGACCACGACACCGGAAGGGCGGCACGCTGGTTCGATCTAATCTTCCTTGATTTTCGTATGCAGAACGAGGAGGCACAAGGCCTGTACACGCATGCACAAGGAAACTAGAAGATGCATGCGTACAGGAAACATCAGCGTCACCACGGCCGCAAACTCCATCGATACATGGCCATGCCTGCCGAGAGGCGAGCGCTAGCGGGCCGTGCATCCACTACAGGGCCTCTCGCGGGATCCGGCTACGCATCCTTCGACGACACACACCAGCTACCACGGTTTCGTTGTCTCCACGCGACGCGACTCCTACAAGGCTACGGTACGCGCGCAAGTCCGGGATGCCCGCGCCAGCAGGAAGCCGGTCATCTGCACCAACCGCTGCACCTGCACAGATCTACATCAAGCGCTCCATCGCCGAACCAAGCGACTGCACCGACTCATCTGCACTGCATCTAGCAGAACTGCACCAGGCCGAACCACTTCATCAAGCTGTACGACTACATGAAGAAAAGAAACAAATCTTCGCCGGGCACATCTACGGACCCCGCCCCGACATGCACCATCCACACGCCATGCCGGTGTGGAAAGCGTGCAATTCTTCATCGCCCCAACATGCACCATCCACACGCCATATGCCGGTGTGGAAAGCGTGCAATTCTTCATCGTCTTCTTCAGCACGACACGACATCGACACCCGTCGTCACGAGGGACGCCTTCAAGCGACGCATCATCGTCGGCACGCCGCTGCATCGCCGACACTCCATCGCCACGGTTTTCAGCAAGTGGTCTTCATCACCATCATCGTCAACACATTGCCGCCGCCTCGTCCACAAGATGGACACCTAGCGTCCTCTGACAGACTTTTCTGGAAGACGCGACCTCGACGACGGCAATGACCGCGTCACGACGACAGCACCGACCGCGTCATCCATGACGACACGACTGCATCGACATGGCGTCACCATAGTGACGACCCCTACGTGGCCACACGGTTCTGGCAAAATCGATGTGTGCTCGATGGGTTTCCTCAGGTCCTGGCAAAACTGATGGACTCATCGCCGACGGCACCCTCTGACATCCGCAAGGTGCATCGTCCATGTCTGCAGCTCCGTCATAGCGCATTTTTTGCGCCTCCGTCTTTGTGCGGCTTCATCATCCACGACAACTACACCATTGACCATGACTACCGCGACCACGGCTATATCGCAATGATCGGCTACCTCGACATCGACATTAATGGCTACGTCTACAGCAAATCATCGGCGATAACTCCAGTCAACAGCATTTGCGTCGACACTAGCGTCCTCGCCACTCCCGCTGTGACTGCGCGAGGAAGAGAGGAGAGACAAGGAAGCCACCAGAAGGGGACACAGTCACTGCCCTAGGTGTTGACCCATTAGAGACGCAGTTGATGATGGCGCAGTGGAGGAGACGACGAAAGCGCAAGACTACAAATTCAGCCGCAATCGTCCGCTTCACTCCCGCTACGACTGAGGGGGAATGTTAGAATATAATTGTGTTTAAGATAGAGGTAGGAGTTAGAGATAGAATAGGTTTAACATGTACAACTTGCCCTCTACTCCAAGTCTTTCTCCATAATTGTGTTTAAGATAGAGGTAGGAGTTAGAGATAGAACATGTTTAACATGTACGACTTGCCCTCTACTCCAAGTCTTTCTCCCTCACAATGTATTATATATATATACCCCATATGAGGGTCGGATCAATACAATAGAAACAACACAATATTCAGCCATCCTATAGTTTTCCACAACGCCATCACCACTCGGGTTCTCTATCGACTTACGATACACCTTAACTGAATACATATTCAGTATATCTCAAACAGACAACCAGGATAAATAGAAACTCCATGGACATAGAGACGGAAATAATAGCCGCGGCAAAGGCGGCGAAAGTATAGGGCTGGCATTATTGATCATAGGTACAACAGAACATCAGACTGGAATTCAAGTAGAGACACCAGTTACACTAGCAAGAGTTGCAACAATCAGGGCGTGTCGAGTGTCACTGTCATCCATCAGCGAGAGTTGGAAGAAGCAGAGTTGCCAAGAAGCACAACAAAATCAAACTGTAATTCAGAGGTACTTCCACGCACCTACGCGGAGTCGAGTTGGCATGGCCGCGACTGAACCCACCGGCGGACGTGGCGTCCCGGCAAGCAGAGCACCGGAGGCCCAGCAGCTCCTCTGTTATCCCTGACGCGCTCTCTCTCGCTTCTCCCGGGAGGGATTGGTAGCGCAGTCCAACGTGGCAGCGGATGCGGCGCTGGCCCAGTACTGCTGCACTTGACGATGGCTGGACTTCCTACTCCCTTCGATCCATATTAATTGTCCCTTCTCCAGGGAGTAGTGAAATACAGGGGCAAATCATGGATTGTTGTGGCCACCGCAGGTGTAAGCTTGGGGAGGGAGGTGGCCACCGTTGCTCAAGCGTGGCACACACCAGAGCATGCAGCTCACAAACACAGGTTGAAGAGGATTCTTTATGGACCAAATGGTTTAAGAAAAGACAATTACAAGAATTCAGTTCGAGGGTGTGGTTCCTTACTAATGTCATAGAGACAGCTTACAATCTTCAGAGTTAAGATTTTTCCATGTTGGCTGCAGATTTTAATGACTGACAAAGACAAATCTGATGGTAGAAATTAGGACATCAGATTCTGACCACATCGGCGTACTAGCAGATTGCAGTACCTTCTTCTGATCGAGTATCAATTTAACAGCGTAAGATGATAGTTAGAGTTAGCACATCAACTATGTATTACAAGGTAATTACAGTCACAGTTATTGTTGTTCATTACAAGAATTTAACAACAGAGAAGTTTTCTGAATGACAAAAAGAACAGTGATCGGTTGAGGAACCTCCAATCTTTTTCACCACGGGTGGTCAAACTACATAACCAACTCTGTACTAGAACACCAATCAAAATAAACAGCCCAGGTATAGCTTTGACAGTAAACAAGATTGTACAATGAAAATCCAATACCACACTACACACCGGAGCATGCTGCTCACACACACAACAATCCAGGTCTGGAGAGTACAAAGAATTAAACCAAGCACACAAGTGCACCCAAAAAAGACGCACACATTACACAAAACAGAGGATTCAAATACAATGAGGCGTGAGGCTGAAAGAAGATGACCAGGCATTCCTACAGGCAGCTGCCTCTTTATTCAGGATGATGATTGAGTGGGGCAAACATCCACTGAAGCTAGTTTCTAGTTGATGGAGAGTAATCGATCACTTGCTCATGGAGGTGGAGGCTGCAACAGTAGCCCCGTCTTCTTGGTGTCCATGGCCTGGCTTGTGCTTGAAATCAACACTGTTGGGGTGCTCTTCAAGTTCTTGTCTCACTGGATCAGGGTTGCAGTCACCATTGAGCTCGAGCTTCATCAACTTGGGAAGGCAGAGGACTCCAGAAATAGACTCCATTTTCGCGAAGGACCAGACAATCGTCTTGATCCTTGGAGCCGCTCCTATGTCGAAGGTAATGTTGGTGATGGCGTCGTCATAGACAACTAATGACTTGAGGCTCTTGAACTCTCCATCATTGAATGTGAGCCCGCTTCCGGCATACGTATTGCGCCGAAGCCTGGGGCAACGCAGAGCCACAAGCTTGCCAAGGATGTGTATATAATCTTCCCCCAGGTAGGTCTCGCTCAATGTTAACTTGGTAAGTTGATCAAGCTCTGCAACCCAGAAGAAGAGCCCAGTTCTAATGCCACTAATGTTCAGGCTCTGAAGAAGTTTTGGAGGTAAAGCTAACGGAAGAGTATCCTCGGCTTTGGCTGGTTTCTTGACCTGGATTGACAAGGAGCGGAGGCAGCCGTGTAATTTTTCAATCTGCTGGAACAAAAGACCCAAGCTACCTTTCTCAGCAGGAAGAATCACACCCAGTTTCCTTAGCCGTAATAGATGACCAACATCAGTTAAATCATTAACACGGTCGGAAACTTCAACATTGGATAGTGTCTCCAATTTTTCCATTATATTGATGTCTCTAGGAAGGCGCACTGCCATAAACAAATCCTGAGACCCACCGGAGGTGTTGCTTGGAGATCCTTTCGGGCCAGAAAGCAGATGCTTTAGCATTGGAAGCATGATCGATTTAGTGGCGAATGACTGTACAACTGTTTGCCGGATGTCCAAGGTCTCCAGACACTGCAACTTCTCGATCTGCTTGGGTAGTTCAGTGATATCTGTGTTCCTGAGGCTCAAGTACTTCAGCAATATTATTTTACAAATGCTCTTCAAATGTTGCTTCTTTAAGCCTCTGCAACCTTCTAGATCCAGCATCTTCATTAGCTGCCACTGAGATGACTTTGCCAAATCTGGAAGAAATGCTACAATGCCATTGCCATCAGCTGCTTTCACGGAATGATCGGGATGAGATGTTTGCACCCCAGTTCTACTGTGAACAGGAAGGTGGCGAGCCAAATCGGGTGGTAGGTCCGTGTCCACAAAGTTAACATCTCTAGCAATCCTGGTGATGACTTCACGAACAACACGATACAATGTAAACGTCTTGATCTTGCCCATGTCACTGATGTCCACAGGTTGAATGAGAGCCCTTGAGAGTAGGGCTGGACGTCCGAGTGAGCTTTTAAGCTCGGCTCGAAGCTCGCTCCAGCTCGGCCCGTTACAGCTCGGCCCGATAGGATAATTAAACGAGCCGAGCTATGAAAAATAGGCCCGACTCCCGACCGAGCCGAGCCGAGTTTCGCCCGGTCCAGCTCGGTGACTCGTTGAGGCCCAGCCCAATCCCCCGCCGGCCTCGCATCGCGTTAGGTCACAGCAGAGAGAGCACGCACGCAAAGCAATTTCCTCACCCTTATCCCTTTCTCTGCCCGGCGCCGCCACCCCTCTGCCCGGCGGCATCGACGGCGACGGGCGACGCCGCCTTCCCTCATCACAACGGACGCAGGCGGACGGGTCTCCCCTGGTTTCTCGCTCAACGACACAGGTAGGTAAGCGATCTCCTCTCTCCTTCCCATCCCTACCCCTAGCTCCCTGCACTGGCGCACACACACGCACGAATTTTATGGATGGATCATGGATGGATGGATGCTTGTGGCTGTCGGCTGGAGAGTGCAGCTAGCTAGGAAACACGATGGATGGATGCTGAATTTGATTGATGGATGGATGCTTGTGTTCGTTGGCTGGAGAGTGCCGCTAGCTAGGACGGATGCTGCACCAATTTGATTGATGGATGGATGAATTTATTTGTGCTGGATTGTGTAGACTGATTATTATCTATGTAAATTTTTGTTGATGATTGACCATTTGTTCTTTGCTGATGTGTGAAGAGCCCCACTGTCGCAAGAATGGACAAGGAAAAGAGGAAGGAGAGGAGGAGGAGGAGAAGGAGAAAGAGAGGAGCTTGGTCTCCATTATGAAGACTAAGCAGCCTGCCCCAGGAAGCAGAAGGGGAAGGGCAAGGGCTGTGTCGCTGCCAAGGAAGCAGGCCAAGGATTACGGCAATGTCCCGCTCGCCGAGTTGTTATTATGGGTAAAACAAAAACTCCACTGCCTTGACGTCTCGCTGACCCCGCCGACGCTAGCGGGCGTGCCATGATCGCCCCTGCCAACGGCTTCGCAAACGAATCCGAGAGGGAGACTGCATCTTCACCGGTATGGTTGTGCCAAATATGCGTGTCCAAGCTCATGTGTTTGCTGTTTTTGCTATCCAAAGGTCAAATATATGTGTGTCCAAGCTCATGTATGTGTTGTTTTTGATATCCAAAAGTCAAATATAAGATTGCACAGGCTCATGTATATGCTGTTTTTGGTATCCAAGAGTAAAATATATGTTTGTACAAGCTCATGGATGTGCTCTTCTTGCTATCAAAAAGTCAAATATATGCGTGTCCAAGCTCATGTGTGTGCTGTTTTTCTGTGCTAGGCAATGGAGCATGATAAGCAAGCAGAGAAGGATTATGAAGAGGAGGAAGAGAATGAGGAGGAAGAGGATGAGTAAGATACTCTGTTTGAGGAGGAAGATTCTCATTTTGATGTCAAAGCACTAAGTGTTATGCTATGAAAATTTGCATTGTTTGGCTGTCAACATTCAATATTTTTGCCGTATAAAGTTCAAAGGAGGAGCTGTCCAAAATTCGAATGCAATGATGCCCAATTCTTTCTTAGTCATATTTGTTCAATTTCTACACTTTCCATAGAAGAAAGCTTATTTTTCATCACTATGATCATTTTTTAAACCATAGACTGCTAGATGTTGCATTTTTAGCAATAGAAAGTGCTTCTTTTACAAGTTATAGGTTTAATTGTTGTAGAAGATCAAAAATGGTATGTAAAAACAGGTTCTGCTACCTCCCAGATGTTATGGCGCTAGCTGGCTCACGAGCCGGCTCGGTCTGAGCCGAGCAATTGCAAAAATGAGCCGAGCCACCTAAAGTGGGCTCGCTGGCTGAGCGAGCCGAGCCGAGCCGAGCCGCTCCAGAGCGAGCCAAAGCCAAGCTCGGGTCAAGCTCGGCTCGGCTCGGCTCGTGTCCAGCCCTACTTGAGAGGAGTGCATCAAAACAGGAATCTGCTTCATCTTCTGCACGATTCTCCCTTGAGGTTATCAGCCCTTCAGCTATCCATCTTCTACACATGGTTGTTCTCCTGTACAACAAGCAGCTCCTGTACATGGCAGGCAGGTCATTGTAGGAGATCTTCACCATTTGCTTTCCCACACTTTTGTTTGCGTTCCGGCAATCCTCTAAGGTTTTTGCAAAGTGGAGTAACTGTGTTTTACCTCTTCCAGGGTTAACATACACAAGATGTTGGAACATCTTCATTGCAAAGACATCAGGGTGACATAATTTTAAAATATCTGGTATACAATCTACAGAATCTTCAAAAGAAAGCACCATATAGACTTTGTGGTATGAGGATTTTATAGGGGGACTCCACTAAATCAGCACAATTTGTGGCAATGACTATAGCGCTACCAGGAGAGCCATGAGCAGTAGCATCTAACACAGCAGACCATATCCTATTCCACGCTTCCTTCATGTAAGGACGATGATTGAGAACTTGAAAAATGATCAAGAACCGTTTACCTCTTAGATGCCCCTCAAGGGTCTTGGTGAGTTGCACGGCCTTCTCATCATCATCACCCTGGGATGTTTCCGTACTCTGCTCCGTTTCCATCCTGGGCAGATCTTGTTTAGCCACTTGGTCCAGTATTTCCCGCAATAACAGGACCAAAGGTCTAAAATCGAATCTGCCGACCTCGACCAAGGCTTTGCAACTAAATGAGCTCATTTCCCGCTTATGAAGTTTCCATGCAATAAGATTTGTGAAATCACGATCCACTTTCTCAAGTCGAGTGTGTGTACTCAAGGTCATCAGGAATATCCTCGGGTGTGATTCCCCACTTGCTAGCTCATCAACAGGTTCCTCCTCAGACAGCAGCATGGACTTGATTGTATCATCGATGATTTTCTGTTCATAAGCCTCTTTGTCCTCCTGCGAAGAACAGTTGACAAGAAGAGCGCGCCTCCGAGCATCTTCCTCCTCTGCTTCCGGTCCATGGGGCGCTTGGACGTCATCGTCCATGAATATCACGTCCTCCTGGTCAGCAGCCGGTGGCACGGTGATACCGTACCTCAGCTGCCTGTGGCCCACATCTTGGGCCCTGACCTTGAGCTCCTGAATCCGTGTCGCAATCCGGTGCCGCTCCGGGATGGTGCGCACATACCGGATGACACACTGCAAATAGCCGAGGGGGCCACTGGCGTGGTGGCCAGCGTCTGTGACGCTGTGGATGTAGAGCTCGACGTTGCCCTCGCAGTTGCGGGCGAGGCCGACGACTTGCTTCATCCAAGCGCGGACATGGCGGTCGAGGTGGTTAGCCTCGGTGAGGTGAAGAAGCACACTGTTCATGCACTCCATCTCTTCCTTGATGAACTCCACGTCGCCATGGAGTCCGCCGAGCAGCTTCGCCTCGTGGACGAGGATGGCGGTGAGGCGGCCAAGAAGCGAGTCGAGGGCGCCCTGGGCGTCCATCTTGCTTGATTTGGAATAGGTGGTGTACACAACAATGGAAGAAGCAAACCGAGAGGAAAGACGCTGTATGGAAGGTGTGGTTGGGACCTGTGTTTTGGGACCTGCAAGGCATCAAGCAAAGGTGAGGCACAGCTATAATTTGAGGATGTGGTTCTTTCTTCCTGCTGCAACGTTAAGGCATCAAGCAAAGGGCGAGAGGCAACTTTGAGGAGGATATGGTCCTTTCCTTTCGCTGCGAGGATCCAAGATCGATGGGAGACACTCTAGGAATGGCGATTTCTACACCGAAGTCATAGGATTCTTCTCAATTCCGTAGGAATGGCAGCGTAGCTTGGATGGTGGCAACTGGCAATGGTCAAATGAATTTCACTGGACAGGAAAGGAAGCCCCTCACTTTGATTTCACAGGACGGAGAAGAGCAACGCCTTCACTCACACGATTACTAGGACAATCTTTAGAGGGAAGACATAGGATTCTCGATTTCAAAGGAATGTTGGCACGTGAGTTTCACAGGACATGCTTCTTTCCCGTTGATTTCGCTGGATTCTATGGCGAAAGAACATCATTACATCAACTTCTACCTCACTGGCGTTGGAGCAGGACCGAGGTGCCGATCCGAGGCTCGTCGCCTCCATGGCGAAGAAGACCCATAAGCACACCAGCCGCGCACCGCGGATCTCCGAAGCAGGGGCGCAGCCGGAGCCGAAGCCGAAGAGCACGGCTGCCTCACCGGAATCGTTGCTTTCCGCCATGGCTGCGGATGGATGAACCCGACGAAGTCGGTCGGGTATCCTGGTCGGCGAGATGCAAAGAAGACGGGGAATGGTGGGCGGAATTTTTAGACGATTTTGGGACAACATTTTCTTTTTTGGAGCCGGTTGCCGTTGCTAATTTATTTTCTCAAGAAAAAAGTTCAAAACAAACCTTGAATTCGTAGATGAAATTTAAATCGAACCCTGAATTCTTAGTATCTCAAATCAGCACATCAAGTTTTCAAATCCTGGACTATCTTGAACCTTGAGAGCGCTTAGCTGGTACTTAGGGCTGGAATTCGAGCCGAGTCAACTCGCTAAAGCTCGTTTCATTAACGAGCTAGCTCGACTCGACTCGTTACTATAATGAATTCAAATCAAAGATTGGCTCGACTCATGTATTTCGCGCGCTCGCTCCTTTATCTTGTTAAGCTCGTTAATGATATGAATATAAAACCTTGTGAATATGATAAAAATGATTACTTGGAAATGTAAAATGTACATATTAAACATGAACAATGTTTTACTATGTACCATCTTAACTTACAATTGTTAGTGCCATCAAGTCAGTACCATGTACATGACGATTGACCACAAATAAATAATACGTGACCACAATGATCAGCAAGTTAGTAACATATACATGACAAAACAATTGTAATTTCCTTGGATGTCTAGGCGTTGTGTTGTGCGTCTGGACGCATGGCGTTTCCTAGGTTCTCTCGATAGATCGATCGATGCAAAAAAAAGGGATGTATCGACTCGCGCGCAGGCGTACGTAACGTGACCAAGGAAGGAACGAAGCATGCACGAGCGAGCGGAAGAAAAGAAAGAAAAAAAAGGCGTACGTGTCGTCATGGACTACCCGCTCCCAGAACGCCTCATTCTGTGTGATGTCTCATTCGATGAAGGTGATTCGGTGGCTGTGAAGATTCACTAGTGCAGAACCGGCCTTTAGTGCCGGTTCGTGACGGCCTTTAGTGCCGGTTCGCCAACCGGCACTAAAGAGTGGGGACTATAGGTCCCCCCTTTAGTACCGGTTCATCACGGACCGGCGCTAAAGTGCCACCACGTGGCACGAGCCAGGCCCGGGTGCGCGTAGGGCTTTAGTACCGGTTGGTAACACCAACCGGTACTAAATTTTGGGTGTTTTTTTATTTTTCCTTTAGTTTTGTATTTTCAATTTAATTTAGTGATTGTTTTACATTATAATGAGTTGTTAAATCATTAGGTGAAAGTACCACGGATTAGTTTCGACTGGATGCATTAATTGGATCTAGCTACTAGCTAAGTGATCAAGTATATGCCATATGCATATTATACTTGATCACCTAATTAGGTGATCAAGTATAATATATATGGATATGGCATATATATTTGATCACTTAGGTAGGATCCATCCAGCTGAAACTAATCTACGGTTTCTTTCATTTATCATCAACATGATATATAACTCATCATCATATCATCATATTAATATAAAAACTCTTGCATCATATCATCAACATGAGTATATATATATACTCTAGCTAGCTAGCTAAATATTATCGTAGTCGTCAGTATCACTATTTAATTACCATAGTCATTACCGCTATCTAATCACCACCAACACTATCTTAAAAAAGAAACATTCACTTGTACCAGAAGCAAAAATATCATCGAGTTCAACATGATTGTCATGATATTATAAGCGTTCGTATAACACCACAAAAGCAAATCACTTTTTGAGATTAAGTTCAGAACGAAGAACACGGATATGAAAGGACAAGTACTAAGAGCATGAACTAGCTAAATCACTCCTGCTGCTCTCTCTTAGGTAAAATAGCATAGAACATGTATAGTTCTCCTGATTCATCATACTGAAGCATGCAGATGAACCCATCTCCTAATCATGGGCTGCGCTTCTCATTGTTGCCCCCTAGTACTTCTCTGCGATTGTTAACAATTTTCCTCCAATCTTTCACAATTAAGCATTCATCGCTTCTAGAAATCCTGAATCTACTCATGTGCAATGTAGGATATCTTGGTTGTAAGCTAACAATTGACATGCGATCTTTAGTCTCGATCCCCTGAGGCACAACTGTCATCGGGAGTCCCTGTTGAAGAACATCGTATAGTACTTAATTAATATACTTAGCAATGAAAGTTTAGCAAAAAAAATTATGTATGCAAAATATGCACTGAGGACAAAAAGTAAAAATCTTACCATCATTACTAAATAGATGTGACCGTAGTTCAGTACGATCACTATTGGTCACACGTTTTGAGTACCAACATTTCTAAGTGCAGGAAGAAAATTTGTCTTGACAGCATGAAGATCCTCAAGCCATGAAACATAATGACTTATCTACTCGCAGTTTAGTTCAGCTCCGGGACAGTAGTAGGTCATGTCTACCAAGCGCCGGATATGTTTGCTTGAATGAAAATAAGCTGTCAATATAAATTAGTTGTCAACTATTTTTGAATAAGCAATATCAAAGACAAATATATAGTTGAGAAGAACTCACATAATGGTAGAACTGGAGGCGTCTGCACATCGACCCAGATGTCTCTATTACCTTTAATATCATCTTCCAGACGAATATCAAAGGTGATAACCATATCAGGCTCAAATGCATAAGCCTTGCATAGTGCTTGCCAATTTTTGCATTCAAAATAGGTGTACGTGTTTGCATTGTATACTTTGACGTTGAAAGTATAACCATTGAAACCTATCTTATTCAAGGCAAAAATTCTTGCATGACAGGAGATGCGCTAGTAGAATAGTAAAAATTAAAAATTATAAGTTGAAGCAAATGAAGCATATATAAGTCATGCTTAATTACAAAAACAGACTTGTCGTTGTGACTTACTGTATCGAATTCGAAGGTCTCATCCACCTTGATGTTGAATCGCCTATCATCAACAAGGAAATTTCTGTCGCACAGGCCGCGCTGGTCTTCACAGTATTCGCACATAATGAAATGTTTTCGGTCGTCAGAGGACATTTCCTATATATGTTCATACAGGCGAAACATTAAACACTTACTAATTCAATTAATTCAACCAAGCATTTACTAAAAATAAAGTAGTTATATTAATTCAAATAATCTCATATACCTAAATTTTAATTAGTTCAAATAATCTCATATACCTAAATTTTCTTACTAAAAATAAATTAATTATATTAATTCAACTAGTTCAAATAATCTCATATACCTAAATTTTTCTTACTAAAAATAAACTAGTTATATTAATTCAACTAGTTCAAATAATCTCATATACCTAAATTTTCTTACTTAAAATAAACTAGTTCTATTAATTCAACTAGTTCAACTAAGCATTTACTAAAAATAAACTAGTTATATTAATTCAACTAGTTCAAATAATCTCATATACCTAAATTTTTCTTACTAAAAATAAACTAGTTATATTAATTCAACTAGTTCAAATAATCTCATATACCTAAATTTTCTTACTTAAAATAAACTAGTTCTATTAATTCAACTAGTTCAACTAAGCATTTACTAAAAATAAACTAGTTATATTAATTCAACTAGTTCAAATAATCTCATATACCTAAATTTTCTTATTTAAAATAAACTAGTTACATTAATTCAACTAGTTAAAATAATCTCATATACCTAAATTTTCTTATTAAAAATAAACTAGTTCTAATTTATCTAACATTAACATTCTAACATTCTAAAAATAAACTAGTTATATTAATTAATTCATCTAAACAATAGAAAACAAAAAATAAGTAAAAAAATATGTGTGTGTGTATGTGTGTACGTACATGTGTGTGAAGTGTGTGTGTGTACGTACATGTGTGTGTAGTGTGTGTAGTGTGTGTGTATGTGTGTGTATGCGTGTGTGTATGTGTGTGGGGGTACGACGAGCGGGCGTACGGGCGGCGGAGGCGGCG
>LT934122.1:683057214-683068863 GCA_900231445.1 Triticum turgidum subsp. durum | reverse complement strand
CAAACCCAACTCATGCTCCTTTTTCTGGGGTTCAGTTCAGCACTAGACATCATTCCATGGTCTGCAGCTAAGTAGATACGGTATATGCTGGTCAAGATCATGCATTCACCTCTGCTAGTTCAACTATCTAGGTTCCTTAAAAATAAAACAATTACTGTGTAGGTGCACACCACAGTATGCAATGCTAGCTGGTTGATGAATGAATTATCCAGTGCATCATGGTTACCAACATAGCTTGCTATTATGTGTGTTTCTACTGAACTTTTCTCGCATGGCCTTACCTTGGCTACCCGCATTTATTTTGTGTTTGAAACTGATGATTTTGATCTATGCTTAGAACCAAATGCGTTGTTTGTTTTGTGAGTGTTGCTTTCTCAATCACTTGCTAGTTTTCCCTGCAGAACTCAAACTTAGTTTGTAATATAATGTAATTTAAGCATCTTCATGAACCAAACAATGAAAAATGGTCTCTGTTGTCTCACGGAGACAAATTCTGGACTGCATGGACCTTCATCGTAGAGCCGTCTAGACCAATTGAATCCAAAGCAGAGTCCTGTGGTGTTTCTTGATTCATATAAACATTGACAAGATAATCTGAGATTACTTGCTTTGATAATTCTTCTCTTTTCTTAAATAAAATTCAGTAGTATATGTGATGATCTGAGATTAATTACAGCTGAAATTTAGTGGTCTAATAATTCTTCAGATACTGAGCCACAAGTGACATAAGAAACATGAAGGTCCATTAATTCTTCTATCAGCATGTTAAATATTTTTTCCCTTCGATGTAATGATCCGCAATCGACAGGACATATGTGGAAAACAACAGTCATGAAAATGGAAACATCGAAAGATTTACGGATCATCACCATCAAACAGTAAAAAAAATCGATGTAATGATCCTCAAGCCGATCGAGGATTTTCTTGTCAGGCACAGCGCCTTTGGAGCGGTGTCTGGCCTTCTGTCTCCTGGTACTCTTGCTTCGACGGCCCGGCTCCTCGTCTTCTCTGTGTACTCTGTTCTCTTCTCTTCTCCTGCAATTCAATTGAACAGACTGAAAATTTCAACCAATGGTGCCTGCTAAGCTCTGCCTCGAAATGAAAAGCATAAACTGCTACTACAAGAATTCAGTTTGAGTAAGGGTGTTCTTTGCTGGTGTGTTGGGAGAAAAGACAGCTTACCTCCCTGTTCGCAGCGTCGCCTCGACTGAGGCCTGCTTGGTGTTTCTCTTCTCCCACGAAGAGGATAGAGGAGGACACCTTCTGAATCATTGGATTTCTGTCACCTATTCTCTACTCCGCAATGCACAGGTTAATCAAAGACAGAACATTAACTGGTCTAGCAATTTCAGTCGCTACCGAACAGGACGGACATCCTTCTTTAGGATATTCACAGAGACTTGGCAAATCTGATCTAGGACACGGACATTCTGTCATAGAATTATCATTGCAGATTCTAACCACATGCACTATAATAGTGCGTCCATTGAACCTATGACATGCAAAGCAACATTAGAGCAGACGACTGCATTGGCTTACTCCGACGAAATATCAGAGCAACAACTTCATCGTCGCGATCCTTCTTGGAGGTGTTGATAGGTGCCGGCGCTTCGGAGTCTTGGAGTCTAGTGGAAGAGCCTGGTGGGCGCTGCGATCGCGAGGCTTCTTCGCTTTTGTTGATCCGCCGTTGTCGGCATTTGTTTCTTTTGCTTTTCTCTATCGTTTCTTTTTGGGCGTGTCTGTGCTGCTTCCGCCCCAGCACCTTTCCTGTATGGTTCGGTTGGTTGCTTTGTATACAAAGCGGGGGGAAACCCTTTTTCGGTAAATGACAGTTACAGTATCTACAGTATCACCTCCACTACCTATTGCAGAGCAACTTAGACAGAAGACAGAAAAGTTTCTGAGTGACATTGAGGAAGCTCCAGTATTTTCACGAGTGATAATAATACATAAACAACATATGGAAATTTCTTCCATCAAACATTAGCACAACAGACTCTGTTTATTACATGAAAATGAAAACAAGAAGTACAACACAGATAATAGTGTTTGCTGAAACGTTGCATGATACGCAGTAAACGATACTACACCGAAGAATAAAATCCAGTAGCACACTACACACCAGAGCATGCTGCTCACACGCACAAACACGCACGCAGAAAGAGTCCAAGTATGCAGAGTACAGATAATTAAACCAAACACACATAAGACTGAAATAATTCGGCTTCAGTGACGAATGAGACTGGAAGAAAATGACCAGGCCTTCCTTCAGCTGCTTCGTTATTCAAGAATGATAAATGCGCCAGGCAAACACCAACCGAAGAGAGTTTCTGGTTGACGGAGAAAAATCGATCATTTGCTCACGGGGGTGAGGCAGCAACAACAGCTCCATCTTCTTGGTGTCCATGGCGTGGGTTGTGCTTAAATTCAGGATCATATGGGTGCTTTCCAAGTGCTCTTCTCACTGGGCCTGGGTTGCAGTCACCATTGAGCTCGAGCTTCTTCAACGACCAAAGGTCGCGTAATCCAGAAATAGACTCCATTTTGGCGAAAGACCACACAATCATCTCAAGCTTGGGAGCCGCTTTAGTGTCAAAGGTAATGTTGGTGATGATGTCGCCATCGACGACCAAAGACTTGAGGCTCTTAAACTCCCGTTCCTTGAATGTCAGCCTGCTTCCGGTGTATGAATTGCGGTGAAGACTGAGACAACGCAGAGCTGCAAGTTTGCCAAGGATGCATATATAGTCTTCTGTCAGATAAGTCCTGCTCAGTGTTAACTTGGTAAGCTGATCAAGCTCTGCAATCCACAAGAGGAGCCCACTTGTGATGCCGCTGATTTTCAGGCTTTGGAGAAGTTTCGGAGGCGAGACTAATGTGACCACCTCCTCTGCACCAAGAGTATCCCCAACTTCGGGTGTTTGGTTGATCTGGATTGACAAGGAGAGGAGGCTACCATGCAATTTCTCAATCTGTTGCAATAGATGACCGAAGCTACCATTCTTACCAGAAAGAATCACACCCAGTTTCCTCAGCTGTAACAGATGACCAACATCAATTGAATCATCAGCATTGTCAGAAACAACACGAGACAATATCTCTAATTTCTTCATTCCTCTGACACCGCTGGGAAGGCGCATAGCCGTAAATGACTCCTGAAACCTATCAAAGTTGTTGCCCTGGCCAGCAAGCATATGCTTTAGCATAGGAAGCATGATTGATTTTGTTGGGAATGACTGTACCGCTGTTTGCCGGATGTCCAACGTCTCTAGCCGCTGCAGCTTCTCGATTTGCTTAGGCAGTTCAGTGATATCTGTGTTCCTGAGGCTCAAGTACTTGAGCAGTATTATTTTACAGATGCTCTTCAAATGTTGCTTCTTTAAGCCTCTGCAACCTTCTAGATCCAGCATCTTCATTAGCTGCCACTGAGATGACTTTGCCAAATACGGAAGAAATGGTACAATGCCACTGCCAGCAGCTGCTTGCACGGAATGATCCACGTGAGATGCTTGCACCCTAGTTCTGCTGTGAATTGGAAGGTGGCGAGTCAGATCGGACGGAAGAACCGTGTCCACAAAGTTTAGATCTTTACCAATCCTGCTGATGGATTCATGAACAATAGGATGTAATGTGAAGGTCTTGATCTTGCCCATGTCACTTATCTCCACAGGTTGAATGAAACCCGGCAAGAAGAGCACATCGAAGCAGCAATAAGCCTCGTAGTCTGCATGATTCTCCCTTGATGTTATCAGTCCTTCGGTTATCCATCTTCTACACACAGTTGTTCTCCTAATGCGGTCACCTTTTGGGAAGATACTTAGGTACAGCAAGCATCTCCTATACTTGCTAGGTAGTTTATTATAGGAAAGCCTTAACATATGCTTTCCCAAATTTTTGTTCGACTTCTGACAATCACGTAAGGTTGCTATAATATTCTCTAGCTGTGGAACACTCCTTAAAGGGTAAACATACAAAAGATGTTGGATCATATTCATTGCAAAGCGGTCATGTCGACATAATGCTGCAACGGTTGACACATAACTTTCGCTTACATATGAATGAATGATCTCACCAAAAAGCATCATGGTTTTATCACGCCAATAATCTAATAGACCTTGTGGTTTGACGATTTCATAAGGGGACTCGCGTACTAAGTCATAAGAATATGTGGTAATGACTATAGTGCTGCCAGGAGAGCCATGAGCAGTAGCACGTAATACAGCAGACCTTAGGCTATTCCAATTATCCGTGGAATTGACACCTTGCAGAATGATCAAGAATCGTTTACCTTTGAGATACCCCTCAAGTTTCTTGGTGAGTTGCATCGCCTCATCCTTCTCGTTATCACCCGGTGAGGTTTCCGTACTCTTCTCTGCTTCCAGTTGGTCCAGTATTTCCCCCAGTATTACAGCCAAAGATTTGAAGTCCCCATTTGTGTACACATTGACCAAGGCTTTGCAACTAAATGATCCCATTTTCTGCTCATACAGTCCCTCAGTAATACTAGAATGTAAGAAATTACTTTTGTCTGCCAAATCATGTTGGCTGAACATCATAAGGAATATCCTCGGCTTCGATTCCCCACTTGTCAGCTCTTCAACCGGTTCTTCCTCAGGCAATACAAACTTGATGTTATCATCGATGATTTTCTGTAGGTAAGCCTCTTCATCCTCTGGATAATAAACAAGATGAAAGCGTCTCCAAGCATCATTCTCCTCTTCTTCCTGCCCCTGGTGCTTGTATGCATCGTCCATAAATATCGCATCATATTGGTCAGCAGCTGGTGGCACGGTGACACCGTACCTCAGTTTCCTGTCGCCCACGTCGCGAGCCCTGACCTTGAGCTCCTGGATCCTAGTTGCAATCCGGTGCCTCTCCGGGATGGTGCGTACATAGCGGACAATGTGTCGCAAGTAGCCCAAGAAGCCACCACCATGGTGGCCAGCGCCTGTAACGTTGTGGATGTAGAGCTCGACGTTGCCCTCACAGTCGCGAGTGAGGCCAACAACTTGCTTCATCCAAGCACGAACATGGTGGTCGCGGTGGTCAGCCTCGGTAAGGTGGAGGAGCAGGCCATTCATGCTCCCCATCTCATCCTTGATGAACTGCACGTCGCCGTGGAGGGCGCCGAGCAGCCGCGCCTCATCGGCTAGGATGGTGGTGAGGCGGCCCAGAAGCGAGTCGAGGGCGCCCTGGGCATCCATCTTGCTTGACTTGGAGGAGGGTGATGTGCACTGCACATCAATGGATTGGAAGCGAATGGAAATGAGATGTTGTATGGAAGAAGGTGTAGCCGGGACCTTGAAGGCACCAATCAAAGGTGACTACTTTGAGCATCCGCTTCTTTCCTTATGCTGCGATGGTAGGGCATCAAGCAAAGGTGACACGTTTGAGCATGAGCTTGTTCCTTTATGCTGCGAGGTCCGGTGTGCCGTATGGAAGACACTAGGAATGACAATTTATACATGAAAGGCATATGATTCTCCTCAATGCCGTAGGAATGGTGGATCAAAGGAATGAAGATCACATGAATAGCCACACGAGTTTCACTCAAAAGGAATACCACTCAAAAAGGAAGAAGGAAATTGGGATTTCACAGGATTACATGGAGAAAGAACATCCACTAGTACCCCATTCACTAGTGGAAAAACGGCTAGCCACAACTTTCGTTTGTGGCGCGTCGTTTTTCATTGACGCCAGCACTATTATAGATGTGTTGGCAGCCCCTTGTTCTCAAATACATTCACTTTCATTCTCCATAAAATTCTACTCCCTCTTAGTCAGCTGCTTTGGTGACAATGGACCCACCGGAGCTTGTCGTATCGACACGAGCCCCCCGTGCGAGCCCACATCGGCGGGGCGTGTCGCAAGTTTGGGACTCCGCTGCCTTGGCCGAGCTCTCATCTGGCCCCGTTGGCCACGACATGCGCTCACCACGGCCAATGCAGCCAGCCCTGTCTGGCGAATCATCCCGTTGCAGCACGACGTCCCTTCGAGCCGGCAGCTATGCCACCGGCGAAGCTGCCAGGAATCGAGCGAGGGCACCTATGCTCTTTTGCGGCTGTGGACGCCTTGCTGATAAGCATATGTCGCACACACAAAGTAATTCAGAGCGAGAGTTCTACATCTGCAGTAACCGTGGAAATGTAATATGACAGAAAATACCCCGATCTTGATTTAGGGAAAGGTTGCATACAATAGTCTCAAAGTGGTTGGGCCCTTCCCCAGATACTGCCACAAATGGGAGCTGTGTGCACCGGGCTGCCAAAATTTAGCACAAGAAACCCCACGTTTTATTACGCAGCAAACAAAACAAATACAACACAAATAATATTGTCTGCTCAAACGTTGCATTACATGCAGTAAACAAGACAGTACCACACTACAGACCAGAGCATGCAGCTCACACGCACACAGGCACGCGCACAAATAATCCAAGTATGCAGAATACAAATAACTAAACCAAACACACAGAAGACTGAAATAATTTGGCTTCAATGATGAATGAGACCGGAAGAACTGAAATAATCCAAGTATGCAGAGTACATGCAGTAAACAATGATGAATGAGACTTGGCCTTCCTTCAACTGCTTCTTTACTGAAGGTCGATAGATGAGTCAGGCAAACGCTGACCATTTGCTCATTGAGGTGAGGCAGCAACCACAGCTCTATCTTCTTGTTGCCCCTGGTGTGGCTTGTGCTTGAAATCAGGAAGGTTGGGGTGCTTTTCAAGTGCTAGTCTCACTGGATCTGGGTCGCAGTCACCATTGAGCTCGACATTCTTCAATTTGGGAAGGCGGAGGAGTCCATGAATAGACTCCATTTTGGCAAAGGACCACACAATCCTCTCCAGCTTGGGAGCGGCTCCAGTGTCAAAGATAATGTCGGTGATGGTACCATCATCAACGACCAAAGACTTGAGGATCTTGAACTCTTCTTGCTTGAATGTGAGCCTGCTTCCGGCGTATGAACTGCGGCGAAGCCTGAGGCAGCGCAGAGCTGCAAGCTTGCCGAGGATGCATATATCATCTTCCCCTAGGTAAGTCTTGCTCAGTGTTATCTTGGTAAGTTGATCGAGCTCTGCAATCCAGAGTAGAAACCCACTTGTGATGCCGCTAATGTTTAGGCTTTGAAGAAGGTGTGGAGGGGAGGCTAATGTGATCACCTCCTCTGAACTAAGAGTATCCTCAGTTTGAGAAACCGGTTCGTTGATCTGAATAGACAAGGAGCGAAGGCAACCATGTAATTTTTCAATCTGTTGAAATAGATAACTCAGGCCACCTTTCTTACCCTGGAGAATCACACCCAGTTTCCTCAGCTGTAATAGATGACCAACACCAGTTAAATCATTAACACTGTGGGAAACTTCAACATGTGACAGTGTCTCCAACTGATTCATTCTTTTGATGCTGCTGGGAAGGCGCACGGCCGTAAACGAATCCTGAGACCTATCAGTGATGTTGCTTGGAGACTCAGCCTGACCAGCGAGTAGATGCTTCAGCATTGGAAGCATGACTGATTTTGTGGCGAAGGCCCGTACCGTTGTTTGTCGAATGTCCAAGGTCTCCAGGCATTGCAGCTTCTCGATTTTCTTCGGTAGTTCAGTGATATCTGTGTTCCTGAGGCTTAAGTACTTTAGCAATATTATTTTACAGATGATCTTCAAATGTTGCTTCTTTAAGCCTCTGCAACCTTCTAGATCCAACATCTTCATTAGCTTCCACTGAGATGACTTTGCCAAATATGGAAGAAGTGCTACAACGCCAACACCATCAGCTGCTTGCAACGCATGATCTGTGTGAGATGCTTGCACCTCAGTTCTGCTGTGAATGGAAAGGTGGCGAGCCAAATCGGGTGGTAGGTCCGTGTCCGCAAAGTTTATATCTCTAGCAATCCTGGTGATGACTTGATGAACAACATGATGTAATGTGCAGGTCTTGGTCTTGCCCATGTCACCGATCTCCCCAGGTTGAATGAGACTCCTCGAGAGGAGGGCATTGAAACATGAATCAGCTTCATCTTCTGCATGATTCTCCCTGGATGTTATCAGGCCTTCAGCTATCCATCTTCTACACACGGTTGATCTCCTAATGTGGTCACCTTGCGGGAAGATAGTTAGGTAGAGCAAGCAGCTCCTGTACTTGGCAGGCAAGTCATTGTAGGAGAACTTCACCATTTGCTTTGCCAAACTTTTACCCAAGAGCTCACAACCCTGGAAGGTTGCTAGGAAGTTGTCTATCTGTGTTGTACCCCTTGCACCGTTAACATACATAAGATGTTGGAACATCTTCATTGCAAAGACATCGGACTGACATAAATATAAAATTTGTCTTATTCCGTATCCAGAACTGCCAGAACAAAGCTCCTTGGTATTATTGCAAAAAGCACTAAATAGAGTTTGTAGTTTCAATTTATTTTAAGGGGACTCGATGAAAAAATCTTCAGAATATCTTGTAAAGACTATAGCACTATCAGGAGAACCGTGAGCAGTAGCATGTAACAGACCAGGGCCTATGCTTTCCCAGTCATACTTATCATCGATACCTCGAACAATGATTAAGAACCGTTTACCTTTGAGATACCCCTCAAGTTTCTTCATGAGTTGCATGGTCTCATCCTCCACATCAATACTGGGTGATATTTCCGAACTCTTCTCCAGTTCCACCTTGAGCATGTCTTGTTCAGCTGGAAGGGGTGCCACTTGGTGCAGTATTTCCCGCAGTACTTGGACTTCAGAGAAGCACTGCTTGCCGTAGTGGACCAAGGCTTTGCAACTAAATGAGCACATTTTCCGCTTATACAGTTTCTTTGTAATCATATCCATATCAAGGTAATCATACCTCGGTGGGATTATAAGAAATATCCTCGGGTGTGAGTCCCCGTTTGCCGGATCTTGGACAAGTTCTTCCTCAGCTAGCAAAGACTTGATGATATCATCAATGATTTTCTCAACATAAGCCACTTCGTCTGGACAATTGATAAGAAGAGAGTGTCTCTGAGCATCTTCATCTTCATCTTTTGATCCATGGGGTACGTCGCCCATGAATATCGGGTCAGCTTGGTCAGCAGCCGGTGGCACGGTGACACCATACCGCAGCTTCCTGTTACCTACATCACGCGCCCTGACCTTGAGCTCCCGAATCCTCGTTGCGATCCGGTGCCTCTCCGGGATGGTGCGCACATAGCGGACGATGTGCCGCAAGTAGCCCAGGAAGCCACTAGCATGGTGGCCAGCGTCTGTAACGCTGTGGATGTAGAGCTCGACGTTGCCCTCGCAGTCGCGGGTGAGGTCGACGACTTGCTTCATCCAAGCGCGCACCTGGTGGTCACGGTGGTGCACCTCGATGAGGTGGAGGAGCAGGCCGTTCATGCTTTCCATCTCATCCTTGATGAACTCCACATCGCCATGGAGGCCGCCGAGCAGCTGCGCCTCGTCAACAAGGATGGCGGTGAGGCGGCCAAGGAGCGAGTCGAGAGCGCCCTGGGCATCCATCTTGCTTGATTTGGAGAAGGTGGTGCAGTTTACATCGATGAAAACGAATGAAAATGAGAAGTTATGTGGAGGGTGTGGGAATTGGGACCTGCAAGGCATCAACGAAAGGTGAGAGACAGCTTTGAGGATGTGGTTCTTTTCTTATGTTGCCCCGCTAAGGCATCAAGCAAAGGCGACAAGTTGGAGGATGTGCTTCTTTCCTTATCCTTATGGTCCGAGGATCGATGGACGATTTCCACACGAAAGACGTATAGGATTCTTCTCAGTTTCGTAGGAATGGCGGCACCGAAAACAAGCACGCCTTGATCGTAGGAATGGCCACATGAGTGTCACAGGACAGGAAAGAAAGCCCCTTCCTTTGGTTTCACAGGATTCTACTCCCTCTGTTCCTAAGTATGTCTTTTTAGACATTTCAAATGGATTACAATATACGGATGTATGTAGACTGTATGTAGACATATTTTAGAGTATAGAATCATTCATTTTGCTCTGTATGTATGTAGTCATTTGTTGGAATCTCTAACAACAAGATATGGAACTCGTACCCTATTTCTTCACTCACAAGGTTGTAAGACGATTTCTGCATGAAAGACATAGGATTCTCAATCTCAAAGGAATGGTAGCACGTGAATTTCAGTGGGTAGCTAGGTCCCTTTCCCTTTGGCTTCACCGGATAATAGGATTCTTCTACTGAGAAAGAAATGAACATCATTACATCAGCTTTGTACCTCATTCCTTTCCTTCACTCGCTGAGGCTGGAATAGGGCCGAGACGATGTCACTCCGGGGCTCGTTGCCCCCATGCAGAAGAAGACGATGTCATTCCTTTCCTCCACGTCTTTTTTTTTATTTCAACTACTATTATTTTTAGCACATTTCAACTATATACTACTTCCTCCGTTCCAACATAGATGACTCAATTTTGAAATAACTTTAGTACAGAGTTAGTATAAAGTTGGGTCATTTATTTTGAGACGAAGGGAGTAATATATTTGGTCAGCTTCGAGAAGAAACATGTCCAACTAAAATAATTTACATGTGTGCTTCGACCGATCGAGTGAATTGCACAGAAGTACCACAATTGAGGCATTGAAAACAGATTGATACCAAGAGGAATCGTCAAACATAAAGTGGCTGCTCAACAGTTTGATCGGCAGGCCGGAGCCAGACAAGGTCTCTGTCGATCAGGCATACCCCTTTGCAGAGGGCAAGCTCTTTGTCCCAACCATCACAGCCGGTCTCGAAAGCTACCATGTCAATGTCGATGAGCCACTTGTTGCATCCTTCCCTTACCGCACTGTAAGATTTTTTGCCATGCCTCTGCAGACATTATTGCTTGTTGGTTACTTATATAGTATATCATCGATGGAGAACCTGTTCTCTGATGGGCTGTCAATCTGTGCATCTAACAGGGTTACAACATCGAGGACGCAACGGACCTGTCGTTGAACGGAGACCTTGACATCGAGTCCATTTATGCTATGTCGTCAGGGTAAAAAGAAGAACTCAGTGCAGCGAGTCACGTGAGTTGGACGTGATGTGAGCGACCTCCATCGTGTCGAGCCGGTCAGGAGAATCTGAGCCCTGCGCGGCCCGGTTCAGCAGTGAGAAAAAATAAGCAGGAAAACCCACCGACGTAGCTAGACCTGACAATTATGACCAACTGGTCAGACTGCTCATAAATTTTAAACATGATTAATTGTGGCAACACTTTTGCTTAACGGGGTAAAATGGATGAAATCTCACTAAATAGGGTAATTAGTGTTAAAAATGTTAAAATAAAGGGTAAAAAGCGGAATTCACTCTAGAAATTACATCCAGATCCGTAAACCACCTAGCGACGACTACAAGCACTCAAGCGAGCCGAAGGCGTGCCGCCGTCATCGCCCCACCCACGCCAGAGCCGAGCAAAACTTGTTATAGTAGATAGTCAAAAAGTCGTCATGCTAAAACCCATAGGACCAGCGAACCAGAACAGCAACCGCCACTGTTGAAGAGTAGCGTAGATCAGAAGGATCCAACTTGAACACACACAAATGTATACAAACTATGAGCAGATCCAAGCAAATCCATCAAGGACAGATCTGCCGGAGACACACCTCCACACGCCCACCGATGATGAGCATCCACTGGTGGAAAAAGGGCCTTTGGTCGCGG
>LT934122.1:683031281-683053409 GCA_900231445.1 Triticum turgidum subsp. durum | reverse complement strand
CTTCTTAGCCGCATTTTCCTTATTTTTTTCGATATTTGAATGAACTGCTCCGATTTCTTTTGCTTCACAAATTCTGGCCAATCATGTTTCAGTTTCTCATATTGTCCTTTGAAATCCGGAGTCTTGTTCTGCTTGACAAAGTCATGGGCTAGATTTTGCTTGAATTTCCGGAATGCGTCGGCCATCTTATGAAGAGCGAACTGTTTGACTAGCCTCCTCCTCTCCTTGTTTTCCTCAATCTTGTTACCCTCCTCATCGAATTTGTTGTATTCCGGAGGTAGAACGAAATGTTCCATAAGCTTCTTGAAGCAATCTTTTTTTGTTCTCTTATCGACAAAAGTGAAACCATCAATTCGTGCCTTCTTTGGCTCATTCCACTCCTGGACGGTGATCGAGACGTTGTCTCTAACAATGGCTCCGCATTGGCTGACAAACTTGGTGGCGTTCTTGCGGGGCTCCAACGGCCTGCCGGTTGCACTGTCGACAACCTCGATGGTGCATGTTTCTCCTTGTTTCATCGTCTTGGTTGCGCCACGCTTTAACGACGTACTCGATTGTTTCGACGATCCGGCCGAGGGCTAAAATAAGAAAGAGTCGCGCGCGTTAGTACACACATATTTATTCAAATCAGTTAGTTTGTATCACCAGAGGCTCAATGTATATATATACCTCGGCGCCGGAGGTGGTTGCTACTTCCATTTGAAGATCGTCGTTTATCGATGTTTGTTCGGCATCATCTTGCTGACGGCGCCCTTCATCTTCACCTTCAAGGTTCAGATAAGAAGAGATATCATCTTCTTCTTCTCCGGTCGGCACATATAGAATATCGCCGTTTATGATGCCGAACATATGTGCTTCACCGTCCGGATCATAGTTGTCCATAATCGGGTCAGCTCTATCGTCCGCCATTATGTCAGTCCTGAAAACATGTAGTAAAAACAAATTAATTAAGTGAAGAAGGGGGGCGGTGGCGGTGGCGGTGGCGAAAGGGCGGTGGCGAAAGGAGGGGGCGAGGAAGGGGTGGGAGAGGGTGTCGCGGTAGAGCGCGAGACGGGGCGGCAGACGACGGCGTCACGGAGAGGGGAGGCGAGGACAACACATTTATAACCCTCGCCGTCCCCTCTCGATCCCTAAAAAAACACCGCGCGCATCGCCGCCCCCCTCGCCGCCCCTCTCCGTATAAACAAATTGTCCGAACAGAGCTTGGAGTAGAGTGGCTAGGGTTTGGCCAGGGATGCGGATGGAGACGAATATATGTGGGGTCGGGATGGCTTGCCAGATCCGATTTGGCAGACTCGCACGGGCGCTTCCGGCCTCCTATACCCACCCCAAATTTGCGATGGATATGAGGGTTATCGGTTAACCCGAACGTATATGGTCGGTTTGAGGCAGGACCCTTCGGAACTGATTGTCCGCCAGGACCCTTTCCAAAGATGACTTTCAAATCCTTGACCATATCAAATACCTCAGCACCAGTGCGTTCCGCAGGCTTCGGCCGGTGATCTGCCTTGCCGTTGTAATGCTTGCCTTTCTTTCTTACTGGATGAATTTTCGGAAGAAATCGACGATGCCCAAGGTACACGTTCTTCTTACAATTTGGCAAATGTACACTTTCAGTCTCATGTAAGCAGTGCGTGCATGCATTGTATCCCTTATTTGACAGTCCCGAAAGGTTACTAAGAGCAGGCCAATCGTTGATGGTTACGAAAAGCAACGCTCGTAGGTCAAATTCCTCTTGTTTGTGCTCATCCCACACACGGACACCACCCCACAGCTGTAAAAGTTCATCAACTAATGGCCTTAGGTACACATCGATGTCGTTGCCGGGTTGCTTCGGACCTTGGATGAGCACTGGCATCATAATGAACTTCAGCTTCATGCACAACCAAGGAGGAAGGTTGTAGATGCATAGAGTCACAGGCCAGGTGCTATGGCTGGAGCTCTGCTCGCCAAAAGGATTCATGCCATCTGTACTTAGAGCAAATCTTATGTTCCTTGCGTCAGCTGCAAAATCTTTGAACCATCTGTCGATCTTTCTCCATTGCGTTCCATCTGCGGTGTGTCTCAACTCCCCGTCCGACTTACGGTCCTCTTTGTGCCATCGCAACAACTTGGCATGCTCTTTGTTCCTGAACAGACGTTTCAACCGTGGTATTATAGGAGCATACCACATCACCTTGGCGGGAACCCTCTTCCTGGGTTTCTGGCCCTCAACATCGTCACCAGGGTCATCGCCTCTGATCTTATAACGCAATGCAGTGCATACCGGGCATTCATTCAAATTCTCGTATTCACCGCGGTAGAGGATGCAGTCGTTGATGCATGCATGTATCTTCAGAACCTCTAAACCTAGAGGGCAGACAACCTTCTTTGCTTCGTACGTACTGGCGGGCAACTCGTTATCCTTTGGAAACATATTCTTCAACATTTTCAGCAAGTTTTCAAATGCCGAGTCAGCTACACCTGCCTCTGCCTTCCACTTCAGCAAATCCAGTGTGCAGCCCAGCTTTTTCAGACCATCATCGCATCCGGGGTACAGCGCCTTTCTGTGATCCTCTAACATGCGATCCAAATTCTCCCTCTCCTTTTCAGTTTCGCAGCGTCTCCGTGCATCAGCAATGGTCCGACCAAGATCATCAACGGGATCATCACGTGCCTCTTCTTCACCTTCCCCTTCACCTTCAGCATCCTCCATGAAAGTATCACCGAAATGAGCAAGATAGCTTTCATCGATGAAATCATCCCCTTCTTCATCTTCTTCCATTATAACCCCTCTTTCTCCATGCTTGGTCCAACAATTATAGCTTGGCATGAAACCGTGCCGAAGCAGATGCATGTGAACATCTCTTGAGGAAGAGTAACCCTTCTGATTCTTACAGATAACACATGGACAGATAACAAACCCCCCCTGCTTGTTCGCATTAGCCACTACGAGGAAATCTTTCAAACCCGTAGTGAACTCGCCGGAGAGTCGGTTACCGTACATCCATTGCCGATTCATCTGCATTATTATAATATAAAATATATAATTAACCATCATGCATTTGTTAAACTAACTAGTTACAAACAATATAAATTAAACAATGAACTGCACACATGCATATTTTATCAATGACACATCAAAGGTTCATCAAGTTGCTAACCGCGATCGAGGAGTGTGGCTCCAACACTTCATGTCATGTTTGTTTCATACTCTTGGGGCATTTCATCAAACACCTTATGTGCATAAGAGGAACCAAAAGCAAACCTAGCTACACCCACTTGTGAAGAGAATGGCTCCAAATGGCTAAGTGTTGGCTGCTGGATGGGTATATATAGGGGAGGGGCTTTAGTTGCGGTTGGCCTGGCAAACCGTGACTAAAGGTGCCCGAAGGCCTTTAGTCGCGGTTGTCCTGGCCAACCGCGACTAAAGACCCTCACGTGCGCCAGCTAGCCACCGAGCGCCCTGGGCCCAGGCCTTTGGTCGCGGTTCACCTCCAGAACCGCGACTAAAGGTCCCATTAGTCGCGGTTCCTACAGCTTCGCGACTTATGGGGCTGGACGGAAGCCTGTTTTTCCACCAGTGATCATTTTTTTGACAATACCTTCCACGAATGTGATTCCATAATGAAATTTTACATGCACAACAAACATTTCTTAAAGTATGCCATACAAAAAAAGATTCAAGATTTTTTTTATTTTTTCTATTTACCTTATTTGACTGTTTGCACCAAAAGCATTTGAGCTCATGTGTAGTTTAACTACACGTCCATAACCTTTGTTCTTTTATAGAAATGGCCGCTGATCAACAGGCTAAGTGTGTTTTTTTGTCAAAATCAAAGATTACACGTGTCCTTTTGTAAAGAAAATAAATCTGTAGGACCATACAATTAGTACTATAACTAAGGGCACCTACATCAAACCGTCAAGGTCCAGACCGTAAGGTCCGGACACTTTGAACCTTTTAACGGCTTCCTTGAAATGTTTGTGGGCATCCGAATTCTTACAAACCATACTCATACTCAACGGTCCTGTAGGAGGTTTGCGGGCGTCTGGACGTCCTCCATGTATGTGCCAGACTACTCCGACCCATCCATACTCATCGCTGTGCATCCTGCGCCAGAACCTTCTCCGTCCATTCATGCTCAATTTTCAGCCGTATAAAGTAGTCCCTCCATTTTTTTTACTTTGCATATTATATTTGACTGAAGTCAAATTTCATGAACTTTGATCAAGTTTATAGAAAAAAATAACATTTACAATAGCAAAATATATAAGATTTGAAAGTATATTCAATAATAAATCTAATGGTATTGATTTTTATTGTATATGTTAATATTTTTGTCTATAAACTTTGTTAAAGTTTATAAAGTTTGACTTTGATCAAATCTAATATGCGGAGTAAATATGGAGGGAGTATGATAAAATAAACACAAACGCTGAACAATTCAGCAGCCACAAACAAAGCCTAAATTTGGAGATGATCTATTTTGTGGGAGTTATATGTCAAGTTTGCTTAAGCGAGCTTCCAGAGCCTCTTCTTCAACTACTTCACCACCCGGCTTCTCCGGCGTCCACTCATAGCACAGCCCATCGTCGTCAACGGGAGTCCAGCGCGCTCCATCGCAGGCTGGGAGGTCATCCTTGACAACCACCCTATAGCCTCTATCCTTCTTCCAAGACGGTGACCATGACTCAAACTCTACGGTCATCCTCTCTAGCATTGGCGCGCTCTTCACCAGCCGCCGCACCAAGTTCATATGATCCTCCGCCGGGCGCATGCCGGAGACCTTGGCTTCTCTGAGGTGTGGCAGCGACATCTCCATGTTCCCCTCGCAATCTGAGCCGCAGAAGCATCCAGGGTTGTGTTGGAAATATGCCCTAGAGGCAATAATAAAAGTATTATTATATTTCATTGTTCATGATAATTGTCTTTTATTCATGCTATAACTGTATTATCCGGAAATCGTAATACACGTGTGAATACTTAGACCACAATATGTCCCTGGTAAGCCTCTAGTTGACCAGCTTGTTGTGATCAACAGATAGTCATGGTTTCCTGACTATGGACATTGGATGTCGTTGATAACGGGATCACATCATTAGGAGAATGATGTGATGGACAAGACCCAATCCTAAGCATAGCATAAAAGATCGTGTAGTTCGTATTGCTAGAGCTTTGTCAATGTCAAGTATCTCTTCCTTAGACCATGAGATCGTGTAACTCCCGGATACCGTAGAAGTGCCTTGGGTGTATCAAACGTCACAACGTAACTGGGTGACTATAAAGGTGCATTACAGGTATCTCCGAAAGTAGCTGTTGGGTTGACACGGATTGAGACTGGGATTTGTCACTCCGTATGACGGAGAGGTATCTCTGGGCCCACTCGGTAATGTATCATCATAATGAGCTCAATGTGACCAAGGTGTTGGACACGGGATCATGCATTACGGTACGAGTAAAGTGACTTGCCGGTAACGAGACTGAACAAGGTATTGGGATACCGACGATCGAGTCTCGGGCAAGTAACGTACCGATTGACAAAGGGAATTGCATACAGGGTTTGATCGAATCCTCGACATAGTGGTTCATCCGATGACAACATCGAGGAGCATGTGGGAGCCATCATGGGTATCCAGATCCCGCTGATGGTTATTGACTGAGAGCGTCTCGGTCATGTCTGCATGTCTCCCGAACCCGTAGGGTCTACACACTTAAGGTTCGGTGACGCTAGGGTTATGAAGATATGTATATGCAGAAACCCGAATGTTGTTCGGAGTCCCGGATGAGATCCCGGACGTCACAAGGAGTTCCGGAATGGTCCGGAGGTAAAGAATTATATATAGGAAGTGCTATTTCGGGCATCGGAACAAGTTTCGGGGTTATCGGTATTGTACCGGGACCACCGGAAGGGTCCCGGGGGTCCACCGGGTGGGGCCACCTGTCCCGGGGGGCCACATGGGCTGTAGGGGGTGCGCCTTGGCCTTCATGGGCGAAGGGCACCAGCCCCTATAGGCCCATGCGCCTAGGGTTTCCCCCTAGGAGGAGTCCTAGTGGTGGAAGGCACCCCTAGGTGCCTTGGGGGGGGGAGGGAAACCTCCCCTAGGCCGCCGCCCCCCCTAGTAGATCTCATCTACTAGGGCCGGCGCCCCCCCTGGCACCCCTATATATAGTGGGGGAGAGGAGGGACTTCACATACCAGCCCCTGGCGCCTCCATCTCCCCCCGTTACATCTCTCCCTCGTAGTCTCGGCGAAGCCCTGCTGCTGTGACGCCCTGCATCCACCACCACGCCGTCGTGCTGCTAGATCTTCATCAACCTCTCCTCCCCCCTTGCTGGATCAAGAAGGAGGAGACGTCTCCCGTCCCGTACGTGTGTTGAACGCGGAGGTGCCGTCCGTTCGACACTGGTCATCGGTGATTTGAATCACGTCGAGTACGACTACATCATCACCTTGCAAGCTTCCGCACGCGATCTACAAGTGGTATGTAGATGCAAACTCTCTCCCTTGACTCGTTGCTTAGATGAACTCATAGATGGATCTTGGTGAAACCGTAAGAAAAATTTTAATTTTCTGCAACGTTCCCCAACAGTGGCATCATGAGCCAGGTCTATGCGTAGTTCTCTTTGCACGAGTAGAACACAATTTTGTTGTGGGCGTGGATTTTGTCATCTTACTTGCCTCTACTAGTCTTTTCTTGCTCAACGGTATTGTGGGATGAAGCGGCCCGGACCAACCTTACACGTACGCTTACGTGAGACCGGTTCCACCGACTGACATGCACTAGTTGCATAAGGTGGCTGGCGGGTGTCTGTCTCTCCCACCTTAGTTGGAGCGGAATCGATGAACAGGGCCCTTATGAAGGGTAAATAGAAGTTGACAAAATCACGTTGTGGTGATTCGTAGGTAAGAAAACGTTCTTGCAAGAACCCAATTGCAGCCACGTAAAAGATGCAACAACAATTAGAGGACGTCTAACTTGTTTTTGCAGCGATTGATCATGTGATGTGATATGGCCAGAAGTTGTGATGAATGATGAATTGTGATGTATGAGATCATGTTCTTTGTAATAGGATTCAAGACTTGCATGTCGATGAGTATGACAACCGGCAGGAGCCATAGGAGTTGTCATTATTTTTTTGTATGACCTGCGTGTCATTGAATAACGCCATGTAAACTACTTTACTTTATTGCTAAACGTTAGTCATAGAAGTAGAAGTAGTCGTTGGCGTGACAACTTCATGAAGACACGATGATGGAGATCATGATGATGGAGATCATGGTGTCAAGCCGGTGACAAGATGATCATGGAGCCCCGAAGATGAAGATCAATGGAGCTATATGATATTGGCCATATCATGTCACAACTATATAATTGCATGCGATGTTTATTATGTATTATGCATCTTGTTTACTTAGGACGACGGTAGTAAATAAGATGATCCCTTATAAAATTTCAAGAAGTGTTCTCCCCTAACTGTGCACCGTTGCTACAGTTCGTCGCTTCTAAGCACCACGTGATGATCGGGTGTGATGGATTCTTACGTTCACATACAACGGGTGTAAGACAGTTTTACACAGCGAAAACACTTAGGGTTAACTTGACGAGCCTAGCATGTGCAGACATGGCCTCGGAACACGGAGACCGAAAGGTCGAACACGAATCGTATAGAAGATACGATCAACATGAGAATGTTCACCGACGATGACTAGTCCGTCTCACGTGATGATCGGACACGGGCTAGTCGACTCGGATCGTGTAACACTTAGATGACTAAAGGGATGTCTAATCTAAGTGGGAGTTCATAATTTGATTAGAACTTTATTATCATGAACTTAGTCTAAAACCTTTGCAAATATGTCTTGTAGATCAATGGCCAACGCTAATGTCAACATGAACTTCAACGCGTTCCTAGAGAAAACCAAGCTGAAAGATGATGGCAGCAACTATACGGACTGGGTCCGGAACCTGAGGATCATCCTCATAGCTGCCAGGAAACAATATGTCCTAGAAGGACCGCTAGGTGACGCTCCCGTCCCAGAAAACCAAGACATTATGAATGCTTGGCAAACTCGCGCTGATGATTACTCCCTCGTTCAGTGCGGCATGCTTTATAGCTTAGAACCGAGGCTCCAAAAGCGTTTTGAGCACCACGGAGCATATGAGATGTTCGAAGAGCTGAAACTAGTTTTTCAAGCTCATGCCCGGGTCGAGAGATATGATGTCTCCGACAAGTTCTACAGTTGTAAGATGGAGGAAAATAGTTCTGTCAGTGAGCACATCCTGAAGATGTCTGGGTTGCACAACCGTATGACCCAGCTGAACATTAACCTCCCAGATGAGGCGATCATTGACAGAATCCTCCAGTCGCTCCCACCAAGCTACAAGAGCTTTGTGATGAACTACAACATGCAGGGAATGGAAAAGACCATTCCTGAAGTGTTCTCGATGCTGAAGTCAGCAGAGGCTGAAATCAAGAAAGAACATCAAGTGTTGATGGTCAATAAGACCACTAAGTTCAAGAAGGGCAAGGGTAAGAAGAACTTCAAGAAAGACGGCAAAGATGTTACCGCGCCTGGTAAGCCAGTTACCGGGAAGAAGTCAAAGAATGGACCCAAGCCTGAGACTGAGTGTTTTTATTGCAAGGGGAAGGGTCACTGGAAGCGGAACTGCCCCAAATACTTAGCGGATAAGAAGGCCGGCAACACCAAAGGTATATTTGATATACATGTGATTGATGTGTACCTTACCAGTACTCGTAGTAACTCCTGGGTATTTGATACCGGTGCCGTTGCTCATATTTGTAACTCACAGCAGGAGCTGCGGAATAAACGGAGACTGGCGAAGGACGAGGTGACGATGCGCGTCGGGAATGGTTCCAGAGTCGACGTGATCGCCGTCGGCACGCTGCCTCTACATTTACCTACGGGATTAGTTTTGAACCTCAATAATTGTTATTTAGTGCCAAGTTTGAGGATGAACATTGTATCTGGATCTCGTTTAATACGAGATGGCTACTCATTTAAGTCTGAGAATAATGGTTGTTCGATTTATATGAGAGATATGTTTTATGGTCATGCTCCGATGGTCAATGGTTTATTCTTAATGAATCTCGAACGTAATATTACACATGTTTATAGTGTAGATGCCAAAAGATTCAAAGTTGATAACGATAGTCCCACATACTTGTGGCACTGCCGCTTTGGTCACATTGGTGTCAAGCGCATGAAGAAGCTCCATGCCGATGGACTTTTAGAGTCTCTTGATTATGAATCATTTGACACGTGCGAACCATGCCTTTTGGGCAAAATAACCAAGACTCCGTTCTTCGGAACAATGGAGCGAGCAACCAACTTGTTGGAAATCATACATACCGATGTGTGCGGTCCAATGAGCGTTGAGGCTCGCGTAGGATATCGTTATGTTCTCACTCTCACAGATGACTTGAGTAGATATGGGTATGTCTACTTAATGAAACACAAGTCTGAGACCTTTGAAAAGTTCAAGGAATTTCAGAATGAGGTAGAGAATCAACGTGACCGAAAGATAAAATTCTTACGATCAGATCGTGGAGGAGAATACTTAAGTCACGAATTTGGTACACACTTAAGGAAATGTGGAATCGTTTCACAGCTCACGCCGCCTGGAACACCTCAGCGAAACGGTGTGTCCGAACGTCGTAATCGCACTCTATTGGATATGGTGCGGTCTATGATGTCTCTTACCGATTTACCGCTATCATTTTGGGGATACGCTCTAGAGACAGCTACATTCACTTTAAATAGGGCACCGTCTAAATCCGTTGAGACGACACCATATGAATTATGGTTTGGAAAGAAACCTAAGCTGTCGTTTCTAAAAGTTTGGGGATGCGAAGCTTATGTCAAGAAACTTCAACCTGAAAAGCTCGAACCCAAGTCGGAAAAATGCGTATTCATAGGATACCCTAAGGAAACTATAGGGTATACCTTCTACTTAAGATCCGAAGGCAAGATCTTTGTTGCCAAGAACGGATGCTTTCTGGAAAAAGAGTTTCTCTCGAAAGAAGTAAGTGGGAGGAAAGTAGAACTCGATGAAGTACTACCTCTTGAGCGGGATAGTGACGCAGCACAGGAAACCGTTCCTGTGATGCCCACACCAACTGAAGAGGAATACCATGATAATGATCAAAGTACTTCGGATCAAGTTACTGCTGAACTTCGTAGGTCCACAAGGACACGTTCCGCACCAGAATGGTACGGCAACCCTGTCCTGGAAATCATGTTGTTAGACAACAATGAACCTTCGAACTATGAAGAAGCAATGACGGGCCCGGATTCCAACAAATGGCTTGAAGCCATGAAATCCGAGATAGAATCCATGTATGAAAACAAAGTATGGACTTTGACAGACTTGCCCGATGATCGGCGAGCGATAGAAAACAAATGGATCTTTAAGAAGAAGACGGACGCGGATGGTAATGTTACCATCTATAAAGCTCGACTTGTCGCTAAGGGTTATCGACAGGTTCAAGGGATTGACTACGACGAGACATTCTCTCCCGTAGCGAAGCTAAAGTCTGTCCGAATCATGTTAGCAATTGCCGCATACTATGATTATGAGATATGGCAGATGGACGTCAAAACAGCATTCCTTAACGGGCATCTTAAGGAAGAACTGTATATGATGCAGCCGGAAGGTTTTGTCGATCCTCAGAACGCTAACAAAGTATGCAAGCTCCAGCGATCCATTTATGGACTGGTGCAAGCATCTCGGAGTTGGAACATTCGCTTTGATGAGATGATCAAAGCGTTTGGGTTTATGCAGACTTATGGAGAAGCCTGCGTTTACAAGAAAGTGAGTGGGAGCTCTATAGCATTTCTCATATTATATGTAGATGACATACTCTTGATGGGAAATAATATAGAATTTCTGGACAGCATTAAGGCCTACTTGAATAAGTGTTTTTCAATGAAGGACCTTGGAGAAGCTGCTTATATATTAGGCATCAAGATCTATAGAGATAGATCGAGACGCCTCATAGGTCTTTCACAAAGCACATACCTTGATAAGATTTTGAAGAGGTTCAAAATGGATCAGTCCAAGAAGGGGTTCTTGCCTATGTTACAAGGTGTGAGATTGAGCTCGGCTCAGTCACCGACCACGGCAAAAGATAAAGAAGAGATGAGTGTCATCCCCTATGCTTCAGCCATAGGATCTATTATGTATGCCATGCTGTGTACCAGACCCGATGTAAACCTTGCCGTAAGTTTGGTAGCAAGATACCAGAGTAATCCCGGCAAGGAACACTGGACAGCGGTCAAGAATATCCTGAAGTACTTGAAAAGGACGAAGGACATGTTTCTCGTTTATGGAGGAGACGAAGAGCTCGTCGTAAAAGGTTACGTCGACGCTAGCTTCGACTCAGATCTGGATGACTCTAAGTCACAAACCGGATACATGTATATGTTGAATGGTGGAGCAGTAAGCTGGTGCAGCTGCAAGCAGAGCGTCGTGGCGGGATCTACGTGTGAAGCGGAGTACATGGCAGCCTCGGAGGCAGCACATGAAGCGATTTGGGTGAAGGAGTTCATCACCGACCTAGGAGTCATACCCAATGCGTCGGGGCCGATCAAACTCTTCTGTGACAACACTGGAGCTATTGCCCTCGCCAAGGAGCCCAGGTTTCACAAGAAGACCAGGCACATCAAGCGTCGTTTCAACTCCATCCGTGAAAATGTTCAAGATGGAGACATAGAGATTTGCAAAGTGCACACGGATCTGAATGTCGCAGATCCGCTGACTAAACCTCTCTCGCGTGCAAAACATGATCAACACCAGAACTCTATGGGTGTTCGATTCATCACAATGTAACTAGATTGGTGACTCTAGTGCAAGTGGGAGACTGTTGGAAATATGCCCTAGAGGCAATAATAAAAGTATTATTATATTTCATTGTTCATGATAATTGTCTTTTATTCATGCTATAATTGTATTATCCGGAAATCGTAATACACGTGTGAATACTTAGACCACAATATGTCCCTGGTAAGCCTCTAGTTGACCAGCTTGTTGTGATCAACAGATAGTCATGGTTTCCTGACTATGGACATTGGATGTCGTTGATAACGGGATCACATCATTAGGAGAATGATGTGATGGACAAGACCCAATCCTAAGCATAGCATAAAAGATCGTGTAGTTCGTATTGCTAGAGCTTTGTCAATGTCAAGTATCTCTTCCTTAGACCATGAGATCGTGTAACTCCCGGATACCGTAGAAGTGCCTTGGGTGTATCAAACGTCACAACGTAACTGGGTGACTATAAAGGTGCATTACAGGTATCTCCGAAAGTAGCTGTTGGGTTGACACGGATCGAGACTGGGATTTGTCACTCCGTATGACGGAGAGGTATCTCTGGGCCCACTCGGTAATGCATCATCATAATGAGCTCAATGTGACCAAGGTGTTGGACACGGGATCATGCATTACGGTACGAGTAAAGTGACTTGCCGGTAACGAGACTGAACAAGGTATTGGGATACCGACGATCGAGTCTCGGGCAAGTAACGTACCGATTGACAAAGGGAATTGCATACAGGGTTTGATCTAATCCTCGACATAGTGGTTCATCCGATGACAACATCGAGGAGCATGTGGGAGCCATCATGGGTATCCAGATCCCGCTGATGGTTATTGACTGAGAGCGTCTCGGTCATGTCTGCATGTCTCCCGAACCCGTAGGGTCTACACACTTAAGGTTCGGTGACGCTAGGGTTATGAAGATATGTATATGCAGAAACCCGAATGTTGTTCGGAGTCCCGGATGAGATCCCGGACGTCACAAGGAGTTCCGGAATGGTCCGGAGGTAAAGAATTATATATAGGAAGTGCTATTTCGGGCATCGGGACAAGTTTCGGGGTTATCGGTATTGTACCGGGACCACCGGAAGGGTCCCGGGGGTCCACCGGGTGGGGCCACCTGTCCCGGGGGGCCACATGGGCTGTAGGGGGTGCGCCTTGGCCTTCATGGGCCAAGGGCACCAGCCCCTATAGGCCCATGCGCCTAGGGTTTCCCCCTAGGAGGAGTCCTAGTGGTGGAAGGCACCCTAGGTGCCTTGGGGGGGAGGGAAACCTCCCCTAGGCCGCCGCCCCCCCTAGTAGATCTCATCTACTAGGGCCGGCGCCCCTCCTGGCACCCCTATATATAGTGGGGGAGAGGAGGGACTTCACATACCAGCCCCTGGCGCCTCCATCTCCCCCCGTTACATCTCTCCCTCGTAGTCTCGGCGAAGCCCTGCTGCTGTGACGCCCTGCATCCACCACCATGCCGTCGTGCTGCTGGATCTTCATCAACCTCTCCTTCCCCCTTGCTGGATCAAGAAGGAGGAGACGTCTCCCGTCCCGTACGTGTGTTGAACGCGGAGGTGTCGTCCGTTCGGCGCTGGTCATCGGTGATTTGAATCACGTCGAGTACGACTACATCATCACCTTGCAAGCTTCCGCACGCGATCTACAAGTGGTATGTAGATGCAAACTCTCTCCCTTGACTCGTTGCTTAGATGAACTCATAGATGGATCTTGGTGAAACCGTAGGAAAAATTTTAATTTTCTGCAACGTTCCCCAACAGGTTGGTGCACAGTGTGTAGTACTGCATGGATCAAACAAACAAGAACAATATGATTAGCTCCCCTAAGAAAAGACCACTATTATCTACTTCCTCCGTCCGAAAAAGGTTGTTCCTTAAATGGATGTATCCAGCATCAAGTTAGTGCTAGATACATCCATTTGAGACGACACAAGCTTGGGACAAGCTATTTTGGATGAAGGGAGTAGTTATCAGTGCTTAATTTTGCAATCGACGGACGTGATGTGATGAGCCTACCGTGTCTTTGACATCAACGGAGAGTAGTCGGACGTTGCTGCATTGGCGGATGAATTGCATATTTCAGCATAATCCCAGACTGGTATATACAGTATACACTAGCACAGAAATTACTATCTCCAATCTTATTTTCTTGTTTTTTAGTTAGCTCCTTTGTTCTAATGTCCCAAAGAAAAATCGGAGGGAGCAGAGGAAAGGGCATCACAACCTCAAGAAAGCCACACGACGAACTTGAAGCAAGATGATTATACGAAACAAACTCAATTTTGTGAATCGTAATGCAGAATAGTCAATTGCCACATGAGACAAATTCAAATTTTTCCTTGACGCAAAATTCTGTGTTCATATAATGCAAGCGCATCGAGCATGGGAGTGGCATATGCGCCTCCTAGCACCCACATTGGTGTGCCTTTGACATTGGTTGACGTAAAGGATGAAGATATATCATGTACCTTGCTGAGTTCTAAGCCTTGAAGCGCAATCTAAAGGTGAATCATAATTAAAAAAAATACTACAAACACATCAACAATTTGCGGGAGCTAGACCCTTGAAAGAGATGAAGTAAAACAATCTGGTGAGCATACTAACTCACGATTCTTCTTTATGCAAAGCCAAAGGAAAGAACACACTATGCCAGTTGCTTCTGCAGAAAAGGAGCTTCTTTCAACTCAAGTTGGTGAATCATTGCATTAGCGACAACTGCCTTGTCCCCTGTCATGTCCAAGGCTCACTGTGTCCGGCACGGCCCCTTCTTGTGCTGACAGTTTTTGACCGACGTCTGACCTTCAACTCCAGGTCCCTGATCCGGCAGCTACGGGATTGCTCGGACCAAGGCCAGGGAGAAATCCCTGCTCGACTTGCCGATGCTGGAATCGACGACACTTTGCGAGTGTCGTTCCCTTCTTGAAGGCGTTGCCATGGCCTCCCTCTGCGCCCCTCTTCGAGCACCAGGGGAAACCCTAGGTCTGATTCTTCGGATCGGACGACGATGGCGCTACGGCGTCGTTGTCCTTCTTGTAGGCGTCGTTTTGTGTGCTCGCGGCGTCCGCCGTGATGAGTTTGTGGTTGTTGGTTGCTGCGTAGGTTAGGATCTCCTCTCAAGTTAGGGGGTTTTGCTGTGTTGTTTGCTTGTTTGGGCTGAGCACCCATTCTCTCTGCTCTGGGCATCTTGTTCACGCCCTCTTGCGTTCATGACCTTTGCGTATTCATTCTATTTTACCCCATGTACTCATTCTGTTTTCTTCTATCAATGAAAAGATACGCAAGCTTTGCGTAGTCCCGAAAAAGTACTTGGAAATTATTTATTAGAGAAGAAATATGATGATATAATTGAAGATTTCACTTGAAGAAATACAGAAAGGATGATGCTTTTCAGTAGAACGAAAGGTCGTCAGGTAATTGTTGTATTGTTTTAGTGGTACCTTTCTTTTTCGAGTTAATATTTGATATCTTCCTAATATTGTAAGATAGAATAAGCTAAATTTATCTACTATTCCCTCCATTAAGAAATATAAAAGCATTTCGATTACTAAAGTACATAATTAAAGTACGTAGTGGTTATATGAACCATCGACTATGCATGCATGCCTACCAGAAATACTGAACATCATACGATTAGGCTAGGCGAACCTCCGTAGTTTCCCCTTGTGTTAGTTTAGCGGCAGGGTCCCTCTAGTGCTTGTATTTGCCGCTAGGCAGTCAATTGACCTGGCTGTAATTTTTATTATTTTTAATGTTTTTAGTACTGCCATGACAGTTGAGGAATAGATTAAAAATTTTCTCGAAAAGAAAAGCTTAGCCGCGGGGTCATGCCAAACTAGTAATAACTATAAGATGCAATGATCTGACAGAAGCACGTAGATTCCTGCGGGTAGCAAGTACATACATGCAAGATTTTGATTTGGCTTCGACGCAGTCAACAAGTTCAGATTTAGTTACGGATTGTCGCAGAAAGAAGTTCAGAGATGCCCACGGCGTGCAAGCACAAACTGAAGAAGTTGCATCCCAACACAAACATCTTGTCATATATACAAGTGCAGGCTCAAACCTGTCAAGCATGATGGAGATGCCCATCCTTACTGCCTTGAATGATTTTCACTGACTGGAGCACATCATTTCCTGGCTAACAGGGAAGAGCCACATGACGAGTCCGCAGAGACTTGCCGACTTGCGCACACTAGTTATGGAAATCTTGGACCAGTATAGTTCAGCTAGCAAGTCAGCAGGCCAAAATACATCTCCAAATTGACAAAAAACACTCTTCCCCGCAAGTCAAGGCATCCAACACCTGCATCCTTTTTCGGATCTTTCTTCTCAATTGGGGGCTCGGTATCAATCATTAGTGAATGCTCCTACTGACTGGAGCACATCCTTTCCTGCCTAACAGGGATGAGCCGTGGGTGGTAGACCACACAACAGGCCCGCGGAGACTTGTTGACTTGTACACAATTGTGCTACACGCACACGCCACAAATTACGAAGGAAATCCTGGTTCAGCAGAATACAGCTCGCCAGTCAGAGACACTTGGGAACTAGCCAGACCAGAATATCCATCTCCAAAATCACAAAACACTCTTCCCGGAGACCCAACCCTGCCGAGGCCACCTTTTCTCTTCCGGCGATCACATCGGCGGCTCAGTATCATCAGGTGCGACCTTGTGATCTTGTATTCTACTACTCTGAGTTCATCCTCAGTTTATGCTGGCTGCTGCATATCTCCTCTTCTTCCTAGTACTTACAACTGCGGCGCTGTTTCTCTCCACGGCGCAGCCCTTGAACTATTACATGGCCAAACCTTCGATGGTGTGGATCAACAACGCCCTCTCCTACTACTATGATTTACAGTCACTTGCTTTTTACAACAAGCAGCTTACCCCCCACCCCCTCTTCGTGATTACCTTTAGTGTAGGGTTCGTCACCTGATTCTTGCCAGCTCCGCGCATGCAGTAGCATGTACCATGGGTCGCAGATCTGGCGGCGACGGTCGATGAGCTCCTAGTGTACCTTGCCTCAGCCCTCAGTTGCCGGTTGCAGGCTTGCAGCAAACAAACTCGCCAGTTGTAGCAAAAAATTTGCCGGTTCGAGCAAAAAGTGCTCGCCGTCATTAATCCCAGCAAAAAAATGGCTCGCCCTGATTCCAGCAAAATTACTCGCCGATTATAGCTTACTGTTGTGCCAGTTGCAGCATCTCGGCTCGTGCTGGAACCGTCACCTCCAAATGTTGCTACGTGTTGCAGTTGCAGCCGACTGAGGTGAGAATGTTGCAAGCCTGCAACCACACATCGCAGGTGCTGGGTCCGGGCAGCAAAAAAGCTGCAATCACAAGTCGTCGATGCTGGAACCCAATTGCAGGAAAGCTACGACCAGAGGGGTGTTTTGTACCGACCGATGGGAAGTTTTGCTACCACTAGCAAACTGCGGCGTTGGTGTTCTTGTAGTTCCAGCTCATGACGACCGTGGTCGTCATCTAGCCCCGTAAAGCTAGCAGTAGGCTGTGCCGTGTCGCCGATCATGTCGGTGATACGGTCAGCCTCTCTGGCGGCACTTACTGCAGGAGTGGGGAGAGAGGGGAGGGTGGGGGTGGACAGCTCTCCTGAGAAGAGTCCTGGATCACCTTCATTATCACCTTAATGGTCTTAAGCAAACGGACCCTTCCACCCTCAGAAAACCATTTACCTTTCCATTAGGACGAGACCAACCGCAATTAAGTCAGACGGTGAAAAAAAGAAGATTGGTTCAAGTAAACTGAGTTTGTCACACTAGTTTCGTGCTGACATGAATTTTGTTGTTGAATGCTTCTGTGTTTAACAGGGATGAGCGGTGAACCACATGACCAGCCCACGGAAGCTCGCTGTCATTGCTGATGTACGTGGGAATGCAAAGAGCACAGCCAGTACAATGAACATATTCAACTAGACCTATCCATCTCTGAAAACCTCGGCGAGGCCATCGAGGCCATCATTTCTGGCCAAACATTTAGGTGCGAGTCCATCCTTCTTCTATTTCGAAAGCCCATCCTGAGTTTGTTGCTGCCTTCTCGCAAGCTGAGAATGAAGTTAATTTTTCTTGATTAATTGTAGTTTCCGCCGAAGCACCATGGGTCCTGCCGTTCTCTTCTTACTCGTGCTTGCGGCTGCAGCACCCATGCTCTTGGCGGCACAAACCTTGAGCGACAATTCCACATCCAAACAATCGAACGGTTGGATCAACAACAATGCTTACTTGGACAGCTCCAGGTACAGCCGCGACATCATCGTCGCAAATCCACAGACTCACTCCGGCGTTGCGGCTTACTTTGCCGCAGGGTTCTTTTGTGTCCCCTCCTTGTCCCTATGCGACGGGTTCCTCTTTGGGGTATACGTCAGCATTTATGATCCTCAGGTAGTCTGGTCTGCCAATCGGGATCACCCTGTTAGGGAGAATGCCACCCTTGAGTTTACCTCGGATGGAAATTTGGTCCTATGTGATGCTGACGATAGACACGTCTGGTCAAGCAACACAAGGGTCGGTCTGTAGCAGGCATGGTGATCAGCGAGATTGGAAATTTGGTGTTGTTTGATCACAAGAATGCAACAGTGTGGCAGTCATTTGATCATCCTACTGACACAATAGTCCCTGGACAGACACTTGTGGAAGGTATGAGGCTCACATCAAATGCTTCTGCGACAAATACGACTGAGAATCAGTTTTCTATCATGGTGCTCCCAAAAGGGTATATGCTTATGTTGAATCCAGACCACCACAAGTCTACCTTGAATATACCCCTGCCGGTGAAAGTGAAGGAGAAGACTACATAGAAAATTATTCAACAAATGTTGCATTCACAAATGGAAACTTCACCCTTCGTCGGCTATTTGATGAAGAAGTATATAGTAGTTCTATTTCGCTGACAACAGTTTACTCCCCACAATACATGAGATTAGATCTAGATGGACATCTAAGGCTGTATGATTGGTCTGGTTTTAGCTGGAATGTGGTTTTTGATGTACTGCAGGGAATAATGGATACTTGTGATTACCCAACTGCCTGCGGGGAGTATGGCTTATGCAACAAGGGGCAATGTACTTGTCCAGTTGATATTAATTCAAGTTCAAGCTACTTCAAATTGGTGGAAGAACGAAATCCAAATCTTGGTTGTGTCCCAATAACTCCAATCTCTTGCCAAGAAAAAGACAAGCATCGACTATTGACCCTTCCCTCCATTTCTTACTTTGATAAGAACTATACAGTTGTGAACACAACAAGCGTCGACGACTGTAAGAAAGCCTGCTTGAATAATTGCTCTTGCATGGCAGTTATGTTCAGAGATAGCAAATGTATATGGATGACAAAGGTCTTCTCCTTGCAATCAATGCAGCCTGGTTCCGACTCCACTGCCTACCTCAAGGTGCAGATTGATGAAAACAAAAAAAAGTCGATTTTAGGTGCTACACTTGGATCTGTTAGTGCTGTTGTATTGCTTGCCATTATTGTTTCTCTTTATCTGAAGTGGAGGAAGAAATACGGAGATAAAGATGCATTTGAGTTTGATCAGTTACTTGGAATGCCGACGAGGTATTCTTTGGAAAGGTTGAGCGAATGCACTGAAGGCTTCATTAACAAGCTCGGAGAAGGTGGGTTTGGGTCGGTTTTTGAAGGGAAGTTAGGTGAAGAGAGAGTTGCAGTTAAACGTTTGGAAGGTGCTAGACAAGGGAAGAAAGAGTTTTTGGCAGAGATCGAGACTATTGGCAGCATTGAACACATCAATCTTGTCAAGCTGATTGGGTTCTGTGCAGAGAAGACTGAGAGGCTTCTGGTATATGAATATATGTCAAGAGGATCGCTTGATAGGTGGATCTATTACCGTCATAACAATGGCCCTCTTGATTGGTGCACCCGTTCTAGGATCATATTGGATATTGCCAAGGGCCTGTGTTATCCTCATGAGCAGTGCAAGCGGAAAATTGCTCATCTAGACATCAAACCACAAAATATTCTCCTGGATGATTACTTCAACGCCAAAGTGGCTGATTTTGGACTATGTAAGTTAATAAACAGGGACCAAAGCAAGGTAGTTACTGTGATGAGAGGAACACCTGGATATCTGGCCCCTGAATGGTTGACATCGCGGATCACTGAAAAAGTTGATGTCTATAGCTTTGGAGTTGTTGTCATGGAAATAGTAAGTGGAAGAAAAAATATTGACCATTCTCGGCCCGAGGAGGAAGTTCAACTTATAAATGTACTGCGGGAAAAAGCTCAAAACGACCAATTGGTTTATCTCATTGACAAGCATAGTGATGATATGGTTTCGCATCAGGAAGAAGTGATTCAAATGATGAAGCTCGCAATATGGTGCCTGCAAAATGACAGCATTCGAAGGCCTTCAATGTCAATAGTGGTTAAGGTATTGGAAGGTTCTATGAGTGTAGAAACTATCGATGCAAACTCGATCATGCTTGTTCAACATAATGCATCAACATATTCAGTTCCACCACAAGCATCTGTTTTATCTGGCCCAAGGTGAAATGGGTGGCTATGAGTAAAAGTTATTTGGCTTATGCACTCTAGCTTTTGTATCCTATTATATTTATATTTTCGAATTACATTTGAAATGGCACAAGAATAAACGTTTCAAGCCAATATAATGTTTGATTGTTCAATGAAGTTGTACCTCATAGTCTTATAGCCTAAAAGCTGGAAATTGGTTCCCCATGAAGAACTCCACGGAAGCTTGTTCCTCACTTGGCCTGCCTAGGGGGTGCAGGCGCAAGTTATGCTATACTAATTCAAACAGAAAAAATATAACGGATTAGGATTCAGGACAAATGCATGTATAAAGTATAAACTACTTAAGTGTCAGGAAAGAAAATCAAACCTTATTCACGCAAGCAATCCCCATATGATGTGATGTGATAGTATAGCATGTAGCTGCATGAAAGAAAAGAGAATAGAGTTTGATAACTCTGGTGGACTGAACCAGCAAGCTCCCCAATTTTTCTCAGGGTGGAAGTTGAGAACCCCTAACTCTATCGTACATATGAAGAATGATAAATACACACGCTGAACTAAACTTCATTAACAGCGAGAAGAACAGCAAGCTCTCCTTCACAAGGCACAATATAGATCGTGATGTATTGCACTTCCTCCTCTGTTTTACCTTATCAGTTTTGTCCAATTAGACGAGATGCATTTTTTTCATCTATGCTGTTAGGGTAACAACATTATTTGTCTAAGAATGGCTACAAAACATGAAAAGGAATCGTATATCCTACAAAATATAGAGTCTGAATTAAACAAATCCAGCCAAGATCGAGAGCACCAACCAGCCAAGTAAGGAAGGAATGAAAACAAGGATAAATAACTAAATACAATAGAAGAATAAATTGATGAGTAGGTCAGAAATTGGTTGGTTTCATACTGAAAGTCGTGTTAATGTCCATCACAGTTAAGAAAATGTTTGGTTTTCATTCCCAAAGACTTACCTGCAGTTCATATGGCCAAGGCAAGAATCTCATCACCCGTAAAAATTCCTTGAGGCATTCGGATGATGGGTGCAAACTTTCACATCTGAAGTGAGAAGCAAATGAAATTTGACACTGAAACCGTACATGAATAAAGGAACTAATCAAAGCCATCGGAGCTTACAATACCTCCGCCTGCGTCCATCCATCAATTTATGCGGAGAATCTAGTTGCAGAAATTAAAAAAATGGCAGATCAAATTCTTTTTTTTGCTGGAAAAGAGAAAGGCAGATAGAAATTCAGAGGCAATGGAGGGGTTGGCCGCCATTGAAGCACAGGCGAACCAGCACGCCGAGCAACAGAGGTGTGGCCGCCGAGCAGTTCCTCTGAGTATACCTGGCCATGGGTCGGGCCAGGCTTGGGCCGATCCTTAAAAAGCCCACGGCAAAAAACTGAGGCCCAGGCCCTCACAGGCCCTACCATTGGGCCTACTTTTCAAGCCCAAGCCCGCCTATCTGGTAAAAAGCCCTGAAAAGCCCTTAGGGCTTAGGGCCGTGGGCTGGGCCTCTTTCTTTAAAATGCCAATATGCCAAGCCCAAGCCCGTCCAGGCCCTACTAGTGGGCTCAAAACTCAGGCGCAAGCCCGGCCCATGGGCAAGCCCATCGGTCCTAGGCCCTGGATTTTAGGGCCGCGCCTGGGTGGGCCGACAGGGCCGGGCCGGAGATGGCCAGGACTACTCCTAAGCTCTTCGTCCCTTGGTGAACCCTATTCGGTGCAAGTTGCGTCGGTTAAAGGCATCGGCACACACCCCCTGATGCATCGATTCTTCATGGGCTGG
>LT934122.1:682997564-683030806 GCA_900231445.1 Triticum turgidum subsp. durum | reverse complement strand
GGGAGCAAGATCGCTGGTTTCGGGAATCATTTTTTTCCTTTTCTCTTTTTGGATATTTCTGGACTGATTTTCTTAGGCTTTTTCTTTCTTTATATATATATATTTCTTTTATTTTTTCAGTGAGCTTTTTTTCAAATCAATGAACTTTTATCAAAATTGGTGAACTTATATCAGAACTGATGATTTTTTTTAAATGATTTTTAAAATGATTTTTTTTCAAATTCAATGAACATTTATGAAATCAATAATTTTTTCAAACTTTCAATTTTTTTACAAAATCGATGAACTTCTTTTAGAAATTAATGAACTATTTCAAATTGTGAAGTTTTATTCAAAATCGATGATTTTCTTAATGTTGTGAACTTTTTTTAAATGGCTAAACTTTTTTCTAGTGTGTTTTTTTTTGGAAAATTCGTGATCGTTTTTGAAGTTTGTGAACTTCTTTTGAAAATCCATGTTTTTTTAAATTCACAATCTTTTTTCTATTTTTTGTGATTTTTTACCTTTTTGTTATTTTTTGAAAAGTCAATGATGGACCTGTCAACTAGTCAAATGGTCCACGTCATCTCGACAACTGCAAAGAACCTAGTCAACTGAGCGAGCAAACATGGTCGGCGTAGCGATCGATGCAGAAAATTTGGCATTTTTATAGGGCCGCCCAGGCGAGGCGGCAAATGAGCACATGTTGGGGAAACTGGTGCTAAGGGTGCTGACTAGGCGCTCCCTCATCCCCTCTACCGGCGAGCCATGCATCCTTACATGGACCATAGCGGGCCAACCTTACGTGGCGGGTGTGTCCGGACCTCCCCTTATCCTTATCCATCCTTACATGGACCATAGCGGGCCATCCTTACATGAAAATAATAGATCAGATTATCTATTTCCAAAACCAAATCACAGAACCAGGTACATGCAAAATTTTGGCTTGGCGCAGTCAAAAAGTTGGGAGTTAATTACCCAATTTTGCAGAAAGAAGCTCAGAGATATCCATGTCCGACAGTCTGAAGATGTGAACAAGCTGCATCTAGGAGACTTGATTCTGTACCGGTGCAGGCTCAGACTTGTCTAGCTTGACGGATATACCCACCTTACTGTTTCAAATGATTTTGTCGACAGGAGTACATCATTTCTGGGCTAACAGGGATAGGCCGTGAGCCACATGGCTGACCACACCATGAATTATTTGCGATGCACACTCAGCAACTGCCATGGAAATCTTGGTGTGGTCAGCAGAGCAGAGCACCGCACAGCTGGCAAGTCAGGTCTTACTCAAATTCTCTGAGTTGTGTAAACAAGTTGTCAAAATTATTTGGTTGCATCGACATGCGAATTAAGGCGTGGTCGACCTGCTGAAGTTTCAATAAAAAAAGGCGGATCGGAGGAATACAAACGAGATCGCAACGGATCGGGAGAGAACGCGACAGCGGACGTCATTAGCGCGTGCGGATTAAGCACCATCTAATATGTTGAATCATAGATGGGCGTACAATGATTCATAGTTAATCTTGAGGCTCATGTAGATGTATGATAGGTGATGGGAAGTTTAGTATCGCTTTGCTAGTTTAGGGGGTTGAGGCCCATTCATAAGGGTTGCTTTATCACTTGCCATTGCGTAACCCTATCCGTCATCTATTTTTTCTTTCTCCCCGTCTACACCTCATGGCACATGACGCTGCTGCCAAGAAAAAGGCCACCGACGACGCCTAGGCTGTATGAGTTGCATATTTCAGCATAATCCCAGACTGGTATATACAGTATACACTAGCACAGAAATTACTATCTCCAATTTTATTTTCTTGTGTTTTAACTAGCTCTTTTGTTAATATTTGTAATATTGTAAGGTAGCATGAGCTAAATTTATATACTACTCCCTCCGTAATGAAATATAAAAGTGTTTAAATCATGAAAGTACATAATTAAAGTATGTAGTGGTTATATAAACCATCGCCTATGCATGCATGCATGCCTACAAGAAATACTCAACATTGTATGATCAGGCCAGGCGAACCTGCATAGATTCCCCTTGTGTTAGCTTAGTTGAGGGTCCCTTCGGTGCTTGTAGTCGTCGCAAGGCAGTAAATTGAGTTGGATGTAATTTTTATTCTTTTTAATGTTCTCCGTACTGCCATGACAATTGATGAATAGATTGGAAGTTTTCTTCAAAAAGAACCTTAGCTGTGGGGTCATGCCAAACTAATAACTTGGACCCATGCGCATAAGGAGTGTTTGTTTCCTTTTGTGATGTGTATATGTCGATTACATATATAGCCAGGGTAGACGTGAGATGCGATGATCTGACTACCGATCGATCGACCAGTAGTAATGAAGTACCAGAGTTAGCTGAATCATCATTTAGGTTACTCATAGTGGGGAGTAAATTAGACCAGTAACATGTGTATGCGTGATGTCATGCAATATTTTTTATTAGATAGGAGACTCATCTTATCTTAATATGTGTGATGTTACTCATAGTGTGAGTAACTAGCTACTCCCTCCATCTCAAAATAAGTGTCTCTCTCCTTATAGTGGCGAGTAACTTGCACTAACCTTGCGACACTTATGAGACACTTATTTTGATACAGAGGGAGTATGTTACTCAATTTGTCTCTCTCCTTATTAATTAGCTTTCACATTATATTTTTTGCTTAGGTTGGTCGTAATGAAAGTATCATAGCTACTATTATGCGTGCCAACTAGACAATTTTGATGACGTGTCACATAATTAAATTAAGAAAAGAGAGGGTTTAATATCATATCAGGATACCGTATCATAATAAATGTTGTGCTACTCTATGTCATGCATGTCATCAATAAATAAAATAATACATAATATTAATATATAATACTATGCATTAGAAAGGTAGTATTATACACTAATATCATATGCATGATACTAGAATATGATACTCCTCATTACAATCAACCAAAGATGTCATCTATGTTACTTTCCATATTATTCGCACCATGGATAGTTTTACGTACCATGCATGGCTAGAGCTATCAGCGTGATTGTCGTGGCCATATTTAATTTTAAACTGCCCTATCATTGATGACAAAGTTCCGGTCCTTTATGGCCTGCAGGACAGCTGGGTGTACTTGATGCGCCCTGGGCTGTTTTTAATTTACCATAACTCCAGTCGCTGTACCGTGCTAATTTATTGTGTGCGTGTGGGTGTGGTGCAGGTTCGCCTAATTATGTGAAAGTCGATGCACACAACCGTTGGAGATGCATTATTGATAGGCGAGCCTGCTGCGTACGCAGCATAGAGTGGTAGACACACGCAGTGCAACGGCGCGAGAGGGGAGCTTCCGAGTTTTCGCATGACCAGCAGGTTGCTGACGCCAGGATGAAAATCTTCTTCAGCCGTGCTTGATTCTGATTCATATACATGCAATCATTTTCTTTCTTCGTGTGGAAGAAAAAAGACCCTTTGGCTAGCGTTTCTCGTGCCTCCTATCGGTGCCGCCTGTGGTCTAAATCATCTCATGTGGTCTTAGGGTCATGGGGGTGCGGTGGATCCCGGCCCTTGTCGGCGGGAGGGCTTCATTTTTTCATGCTCTTTCGAGTTTTGTTGGGGTTTTGTGTGCTGCTTCGAGGCGGTGGTGGCTCTCTGAAGATGAAATAAGGTTCTCTCCGCCTAGTCCCCATTCCGTTGGTGTTCTTGCATCGTCGAAGATTGTGTGGAGGTTTTTCTCTGGCGGATCTCGCGGGAGTCGGTCGGCGTTTGTCTTCGGTGGATCCTGTCTTCGTACGTCTGTGTTCTTCTACAGGTTGGATCTTTTCGATCTACGCTTCTCTTCATCGGCTGCGGTTGCTATTCTGGTGCGCTGGTCCTATGAGGCCTTAGCACGAGACTTTCCAACTGTCTACTATAACAAAGTTTGCCCGGCTCCGGCAAGAGAGGGACGAAGACGGCGGTGCTCCTTCGGCTTACTTCTGGTGTTGTTTGTACTACCTTGACTGTTGATGAATAGATGAAAGTTATTCTCGCAAAGAAAAAACCCGATGCATGTGAAGTGAGATGTCCCCACAGCACGTCAAAGTACTGTGTGTACTTGGTCTCCCACTTCCAGAAACTGCACCCCCCGCACAACAAATGTTTAGAAAGGCGTGGAGAAGATGGACGGAAAGGATCTTGAAACACTTACTCCATGCTATTCACACTTGTAGAAATGCCATCCTGGGTTTTCTTCTCGTTCCTGATACAAATTAAATCACGTAGCCCGCGTTGCGTTCCGGGCAACGGATGAGAGGGAGTGGCGGCACTTGGTTGGCGGTGTGGTGTGACGCAGGAAGTGTGGAGCTACGCTGGGACTTGGATGTACACATGGCGGAGCTGCGGCGAGACTCAGAGAAATGGAGAAGGAGCAGTGAGAAGAAGGCTGGGCGGCAGCGAGAAGCAAGCACGAAGTTTAAAAAGACCGTGTGAAGCGTCCGTGTGGTGCAGCTACCGTTGGGACTGGTTGCAATTGACACGTGCCTCACTTCAATGCTCGACGTGCCTTGCCGGCCATCTCCTGCCGATGCCAGTTGCAAATAGAAGAGCTGTATCAGAAGATGAAAACTTTATGAGAAAAGTATACTTTTCGTCCCTCGACTCCTGGCAGAGTCCAGATTTGGTCCTTCAACTTCGAAACCGAACAACTTGCACCCCGAACTACTAAAACCGGACAAGGTTTGTCCCTGGACACGGTTTTGACCGGTTTTGATGCTGACTTTTGCCGGTTTTGACCATGTTTTCACTCAAATTTGCATAGTTTTTTCAAATCCATTTATTTTATTCAGGTCTGCATACCATTTTCAAGTTTAAGTGTTTTTCTTTTTCAAATCTGCGTACTTCCTGTAAAAGTTCATGAATTTGAAAAAGTACACGGATTTGAAAGCAGTACACGAACATGAAAAAAGTACGCGGATTTGAGAAAAATACGTGAACTAGAGAAAAGTATGCAAATTTGGAAAATTATGTGAACATGAAAAGGTACGTGGATTTGAAAATAGTGTGGATTTCAAAAAGGTATGTGAGTTTGAAATTTTTACGCAAACATGAAAAAGTACCGAGATTTGGAGAAAGTACATGAATTTCAAAAGATTCACATATTTGAAAGATATACACGTATTTAACTTAGCACCGGTCAAAACCGGGGTGAGCCAGCACCATAACCGCTCAAAACCGAGACCAGGGATGAATCTTGTCCGGTTTCAGTAGTTAGGGGTGCAAGTTGTCCGGTTTCGAAGATGAGGGACCAAATCTAGACTCCGTCAAAAGTTGAGAGACGAAAAATATAATTTTCTCAAACTTTATATACCAACCGTAAGTATTGTAGATGCACGAATCGCGTGGTAACATGCGGTGTGGATGCCGACCATGCATGGCTGCATGTCCACTCGCGATTTATCACTAAATTATACATATACTACATAATTAAAGTATGTAGTGGTTATATGAACCATCGCCTATGCACGTGTACAAAATATACTTAACATCGTATGCGAATCTGCGTAGTTTCCCCTTGTGTTAGCAGACGTGAGATGCTCTTAGAGTATATTCGGTTCAGATAGTTTTGGTAGTTTAACTTGTAATCTACCTCTATTATTCTTGGACTTCAAGACTTGTACTTTATATAAGCAGTCCATTGAGGCCCCAATCAATACAACTATTATTCTCCAATCTTCTTCAGATGCGATGGTCCGACTACCGATTGACCAGTAGTGATGGATGGAGGACCAGCGTTAGCATGAGTCATCATTTATATACCGTGGCCATGGCTAGAGCTATCAGCGTGATTGTCGTGGCCATATTTAATTAATTTTAAAGTGCCCTACAAGTTTCAGAGGAAGTACACGCATGTGTTGGTAACTAATCGTGTCACTGGAGACTCGATCACTCGTTGCCGATAAATCGGACACTATAAAGAAAGATGAAGAGGGTAGCTAGCTTAGGCATCTTGAGGCATGGAGGGCTGGGTGTACTACTTCGTCTCCATCGCCTTGTGCCTGACCCTGTTCCTTGTATTCTCGTCCTTGTGCAAGTGCAATGCGACGGGCTCGTCGTTCCTCCCGCTTGGGCCAGCCTCACTGACGGCTTTTGGCCCGCTGCTGATGCTTCTTTTTTTGCGGGTTGCCCGCTGCTGATGCTTGCCTGCACAAGCGTCAACATCGAGTCGGTAGTCCGCGTGGCACGGTCATGGTACGGTGGTACGGCTCGTATTCACGCACAAATTATGTGAAAATATGAAATATGCATGTGTACTTCTTCTCATGTTAAGCTGATGTGGGATACTGGATCTTTGTATTTTCAACCGCCTTGCATTTTCTTCAGGATTTGGTGCATGTGCATTTTCACATAATTTGTAACAAATCAATTCATATTTTTGTCGCAGATGAATAACCAACTTGGCGCAGATTCTGTGAGCCAACTTGTGATTGAATGGTTAGGAGAATAGTGGTATCCCCAGTCCATCAGGGTTCAAATCCTAGTGCTCGCATTTATCCTGAGTTTATTTCAAGATTTCCCGTGAGGCGCGTTCAGTGGGAGAAGATGTTCCTGTGGCTTTGTAAAATCTGAAGATGACGTGCCGGCTCAATCTTTGGGAGATGCTCATAAGGGTAGAGTGTGCGCCGGTTTACGGACATAACAAACACGGGCACCGGTGCAGGCTCAGATTTGTCAAGCATGATGGAGATACCCACCTTACTGTTTTAAATGATTTTGTTGCATCATTTCTGGGTTAACAGGGATAGGTCCCGGGGTCCATGCCAGCAATAGCAGTCCGTGATGCTTTTGAATGAGTCAGGCACTCTTTGAGCCTTCTTGATGGCTTCCCATATAATTAACTGATTACAGTTTCTGTTACAACTTCCCATGGGTCCTTTTTCTTCTGGTACTTGCAGCTGCAGCACTGGTAATCTGGTTGGCGCAGTCTTGGGGCTATTCCGCGGCCGAACCCTCGACACCGTACCAACGGCATTTTCTTCGGCTTCGCCGGCCAGAAAGATGGTTTCGCCGGTGTTGATGTAGATACAACTACTAGCGGCTCATTCTGGCTTCGAACTTAGCACTGCCGCAGGGTTCATATGTTCTTGCAAACATACCAATATACGCTTGGAAAACAAAAGATGATCAAATAATTCCATATATGGGCAGTCACTCAATGTTTTTTGTTGACTGGATCAGCATACATCCTCGCTTTCCTATCTTAACTGCAACAGGGATCTCTAAGCCGTGAGCGGTAGACCACAAGATGAGCCAACAAAGAATTATTGTGATGCAGACTCAACAACTACCTTGGAGATCTTGGTGTGGTCAGCAGAGCACAGCACGGCACAATTAGCCAGTCAGCTTTTTATTCAAATTCTCTGAGTTGTGTAAACAAGTTGTCAAGAATGGGTTGCAACGACATGCTGCTTGAATATAACACATATACTCCCTCTGTTCTTAAATATAAGTCTTTTTAGAGATTTTAATATGGACTACACATAGAAGTAAAATTAGTGAATCTACTCTCTAAAATAAGTCTATATACATTCATATATAGTTCGTACTAATTTTCTATCCTCTATATATTTTAGATGTTGTCAGAATATATTGAACAATTATAAATTCTATATGTTGAACAATTCCAAGTTTTGATCATTTTTATGAATATATGATATTATGCTAGATCTTTTATAAATTTTACAATTAGTACAATATGGTGTTGTAATCGGATATAATCACCACAAGGCTATAGGCTATAGGCTATGTGTATTTTTTTCATCCTTTGGTTGGTTGCACCTTCAGGGTTGTTAGGCATTGGATGTTGACATATCTACTTTGTTTAGGGGAATGTTGTAGTACAATGAAAATAATGTATTGATGTACAATAAAAAGTGGTTGCTTTCCCTTAATATGTGAAATAGTAGTATTGATGTGCATGTTGATTCTCTGTTGGTTCATGCTGCGTAAAAGGTTCTCAAACCTTGTTAAAATACTTTGCCTGGTCCTTTCCATCAGTTCGGACTTTTGAGAAACATGACTAGAGCATTAGTTCAATATGGTATCGGAGCCACAAGGTCTCGGGGTCAAATCCTAGTCAACGCACTATTTCGTATAAGATAGCTGCGATCTAATCTCGATCCCACGTCTAAGGTCTTCCTGTACGTCCACAGCATAGACGAGAGGGGGAGTGTTAAAATATGTTGCCTGGTCCTTTCCATCAGTTCAGACTTTTGAGAAACATGCCTATAGTGCATCAGTTCAATAAACCTTGTGGTTTTGTCATGTACATTTCTTGAATTGTGACATATATTGTGGTGTATACTTGTAAACTTCATCACTGGCTACTCAAAATCTCACTCCGTGCTTGTTTTGTCGATTTATACTGAATGAAATTTGCAATTCTACATAATGATGTACATAAGAAGTTTCATGCGATAGCATTATTTGAATTTGCTGAATGTTCTCAAACCTTGTGGTTTGTCGATTTATAATTTGTTCATCAACTGAATGAAATGTGCAATCCTACATAATGATGTACTCCCCCTGTCTGCGAATAAGTGTACTTCTACATCTTGTCCTAAGTCAAGGTTTAAAATTTTTGACCAACTGTATAGAAAAGAGTAGTAACATATATGACAACAAATTGGCATCTTATGAAAGCACATTCAAAACTGATCTACTAACACTAATTTAGTGTTATAAATGCTACTAAATTTCCATATAAAGTCGGTCAAAGTTTTAAAACTGACAAAAACAAGATGTACACTTATTCATGGACGGAGGGAGTACATGTTATTTGGGATGGCATTTGCTGGGTGACCACTGAATTAAAAGGAATTTCATGCCATAGCATTATTTTAATACGTTGCACATTCCGTAGTGACAAAAGAACATGCTAAGATAGGTCACACATTTTACAGTTACAAGCTAACAATGGTTGAATCTATTGCACGTTCAGTATGGTTTAGTTTGTTGCCTCATCGAGCTTCTGGAAAGAAAGGAACTATATGCTATTTGCATAAGGAAGCGGATTTGTAGCACCTGGGTGCTCCACACCCCTACACAAACATTAAATTAAAAAAATTACCGAGAAATTTGAAAAAAAATCTGCAATTTTGGGATATCAAACATGGGTTCCCGATCTACTCCCGTGTGAAATTACGTGAAAAAATACCAGGAAACATATTCGTGGCAAGAAAGACAAAAATTTCCCGTGCATAGAAAAAAACTGTTTGGATGGATTTTTGTTTGGAGAGTATTTCCTTCATCACAGATATGTTTCCAGGTATTTTTCCATGAAACTTCACACGGCAGTAGATTGGGAATCCAGGTTTGATATCCCCAAATTTCAGAATTTTTTGAATTTTACAGTATATTTTAGGTTTAATACTCCTATAGGGGTGTGGAGCACCCAGGAGCTCTCGTGTGTTTTCCATTTGCATAAACAGTTATTTGACTTGAAGATTATTTTCAATGACAATACCACGGACCAAGTTGGAGCCTTTGTCAGAATATTAACATGCGGCAGGTCGCTACTATATAACCATATAAAAGAGGATTGGCGTTACATCATGTAAGTACAAGATTTTGTTCTTTCCCTATATTCTTACTTTGAAACTTGCTAAGTATCTATTCCTGATAATATATTAAGACGGCAAGGAAAATCCAGAAGGTCATGTTCGCAGTGTGAACTTTTTTAAATCCTTTAATTGAATTACTGAGATTCGGTACTTCTAATGTTCTTCAGTCTTTAGAATAATTAATAAATTGCTGAGATCTTGATGTTGCAATTTTTCTCTTTGCTCTTGAAGGTTGGTTTCATATGGAGAGCTAGGCCCATTTTGGATATCAATGTTGGTTTCTTACTTACATCATATGTTCCTTAGAATTTAATATGCAAGGTTTTGATGCTAATGACTACATCCTTAGAGTGTGAAGGGAAGCAAGAGTGGATAGCAGTAGCAGTTCTTGATATGTAACCAGTCTACTCTTCTTCAACCAAGGTAATCATATATATGATATGGACCGCAATATTTTCCAAATTTTAAATAAAGGTCGGTGGTTTCTTACAAATCAAGCATACCTTGTGAATCTTGATGTTGTTTCTTATATAGCATATCTAAATGTGATGTTTTATACAGGTGTGATGCTTCTAATAGGAAAGCCAGATAGAAGGGGAATGTGTGAACTTCCAAACATGGGTAAAGGGGCGAGATTATAACAACATTGGCATTGGCTCTATTGGTTTGATGTTGCCGATTTATTAGTTGTCAACGATCAGACTCACATTTGATAGCAAGCGCGCCTGAGCGTTGTTCGTCCACCTCCAACAGTTTTTGCTTGTTTCATCTTATTCTTCATAGTCTAACAATGGCCTCTTCTCACTTTTGTGAACAACACTTGCATCTTCTCAATTATGTGAACTGACACTTGATTTGTCATAGTAATAGTTCTTTACTATTGTTGATACATAAATGGTTCTTTACTTAAAGGTACTTGTATGTGTGTATGGAGAATTGTGACGAGCCTTTTAAACAATTCATTGTCCAACAAGGGGATACTAATATTTGATTAGATTGCACTATAACCCCTGTTCAAGAATTCTTCCGATTAACCAGTTAACTTGCCGATTAATCCCTACTCGCAGGGTCACCGAGTAGCCAATAAACCGATAAATCGTCCGGTTAATTGATTAAATGACTGATTAACTTGCCGATTAGCCTTTTAATCCCCTACTCGCCAGCCAGCCGAGCAGCTACCAGTTAACGATTTCCTCAACATTGACTATAACAATATGATTAGCAAAAAATCAAACGGTTGTATTTGACACATATTGCAACGGGCCGAAGCCTGCCTGGATATTTTATTTTAAAAAAGTGTCGTGACTTTAGTTAACTGAACTAAAGTATCATTTACGTACCCATGGCTAGAGCTATCAGCGTGATTGTCGTGGCCATAATTAATTTTAAACTGCCCTGCAAGTTTAAGATGATGTACACGTATGTGTTTTTTTATATAAGCACGCATTATATTAAATATATATAGTGCAACCCGTACAAACATACGTGGAGACTGCTAGACAAATTGGACGAAGACATATATCCCAAAAAATTATGCAGCTAGGATCCCAAGAAAATAAAATTTACAAAAGGTTTCCAAGAGATCTCTGCACACATCGAAACCAACAGCTGCCTCCACACTCCAGTATGTGTTGTTGCCACTGGCCACTCAATCACTCGCTGCGGATCGACACTACTCTATAAAATAAGAAGAAGAAGGTGGCTAGCTTAGGCATCTTGAGGCATGGAGGACTGGCAGTTTGGTTCGTGACCTGGGTTGCATGCCTGGTAAAAAGCAGTGCCTGAAAGTAGCCTGGGAGAGCAGCCATTTTCTGCCTGATGAGGCACGCATGAAGCTGGAGCGTCTGGACATGCGTCTGACTGATCATACTATATATAATCCACTCTTTTTTGCTTCAAGGGAGTTAGTTTGTCGGCCATCATGACCAACTGAAACTGATTAAAGCGGTAGGTCTCGACCTAAATTGGTGCGTGTGACCATGAAAGCTTGGTCTGTTGTTCTTACAGCCTCAACTAGCTAATTTTATTTTTAGAAAATGATGTTGTATCCTTCCAATTATTGTTATTTAGATCTTCTTTTTTCTGTTGCCAATCAGAGTACAAATGTTATTATGAGAATTTCAGGAATTTTTTCATATCTTTCTCTCAGTCGCCTTAATTTTGTAAATTGTGTTCTAATTCAATTTAGATTTTCTTTTCAGAAAAGCCTACTTTAAAGCTGTGTGAATCCATTATTTCCTTGGAATTTTCCATGGAGGTAAGTTGGGAACCATTTTTAAACTTGGTGGATGTACTGTTGTAGTGACAGAGACTTGTCTGAATGTTGCTTTAAGTGTAGATTCATTCGTTTTGCTCCGTATGTAGTTTATATTAAAATTTCTAAAAGAACTTATATTTAGATATGAAGGGAGTACATAATTAAAGTATGTAGTGGTTATATGAACCGTCGCCTATACATGCCTATAAGAAATACTCATCGTGCGATCGTATGATCAAACCAGACGAACCTGCGTAGTTTTCCCTTGTCTTAGCTTAGCTGCGGGGTCATGCCAAACTAATAACTTGGACCCATGCTGCCATGCATCAGAAGTGTTTGTTTCCTGTTGTGCTGTGTATATGTCAATTACTCCCTCTGTTTCTAAATATGAATCCTTTTAGAGATATTAATAAAGACTACATGCGCATGGATATAGACGCATTTTAGAGTATAGATTTACTTATTTTGCTTCATATGTACTTCCTCTGTCCATAATGTAAAACGTTTTTTGACTCTAGTATAGTATCAAAAAATGTATTACATTATGAGACGGAGGGAGTAGTCTCTATTGAAATATCTAAAAGGACCTATATTAAGAAACGGAGAGAGTACATGTATAGCAGATGTGAGATGCGATGACCGATCGACCAGTAGTGATGGATGGAGGACCAGCGTTAGCTGTACCCATGGCAAGAGCTATCAGCGTGATTGTCGTGGCCATATTTAACTAATTTAAAACTGCCCTGCCAGTCTCAGAGGACGTACACGTATGTGTTGCTGCCGATCGACACTACTCTATAAAAAGAGATGAAGAAGCGAAGGTAGCTTAGGCATCTTGAGGTTAGCTAGGCATGGAGGACTGGGTGTACTACTCCCTCTCCATCACCTTGTGCCTCACCCTGTCCCTTGTGTTCTCATCCCTGCGCAAATGCAAGGCGGCGGGCTCTTCGTTCCTCCCGCCTGGGCCGACCTCGCTCACAGCTTTTGGCCCGCTGCTGTTGCTCGCCTGGACAAGCGTGAACATCGAGTCGGTAGTCCGCGTGGCACGGTCATGGTACGGCCCCGTGTTCACGCTCTACCTCCTCCCATCCTTCCCCGTCGTGTTCGTTGCCGACCGGGCCGTGGCGCACCGCGTCCTCGTGCAGCTCGGCTCCGCCTTCGCCAACCGGCCTCCGGCCAACCTGGCCACCCGCATCTTCTCTAGTGATCAGCACAACATCACGTCTGCAGCGTATGGCCCGTTGTGGCGCGCGCTCCGGCAAAATCTCACCGGCCGGGCGCTCCACCCGTCGAGCATCCCGCGGTACGCCGCCGCCCGGGGCCGCGCCGCCTCGGGCCTCGTCGACGGCATCGCAGGACAGATGCGAAGCGGCAAAGGGGTTGTCGTAATTGAGGGGCTCCTGCACGACGCTGTCTTCCACGTGATTGCCTGCATGTGCTTCGGCCAGGGGCTCGACGACGCTGCCATCGCGGCAGTCACGTCGCTGCAGAGGCAGTTTCTCAAGGAGGTGGTGGGGTTCCAGGTGTTCGGGTCAAGCCCCAAGGTGAGCAGGCTCCTCTTCTGGCGACGGTACCAGAGGATGCTGTCCATGCGCCGGCGGCAGGAGGAGGTGTTCATCCCGCTGATACGAGCGTGCCGTGCGCGGCGCAACGCCTCCGGCAAGAGCTTTGAAATGGATTGCTACGTCGACTCGCTCATCAGCCTCCGCATCCCGGAGCAAGATGGCAGCAGCAGGCACCTGACGGACGGCGAGATCGTCGCCTTGTGCACCGAACTCTTGTCCGGGCCCGTCGACTCTACGGTAAACATGTTGCAGTGGGCCATGGCGAACCTCGTCACACGGCCGGACATCCAGGCGAAGCTCCGGGCCGAAATAAACAGCGTCGCCGACGGCCAGGTCTAGCTCGGGCAAATTTTGTGCGAATTCAAAGAACACATTTGAATTTTTTTTATTTTTTCTTAAAGAACATAAACTTTTACAGGTCCGGGAGGAGGAGCACCTGCCGTACCTCCGGGCGGTGGTCCTGGAATCGCTGAGGCGGCACCCACCGGCACGCTTCATCCTGCCACACGCGGCTGCCGGTGAGAACGGCACGGTGCTAGACGGCTTCACCGTGCCCAAAGAGGTGTCAGTGAACTTCACGCTGGGCGACATGGCCATGGACAAAAAGGTGTGGCCGGACCCCACACAGTTCCGGCCGGAGCGGTTCCTGCCCGGCGGCGAGGGGGAGAACCTGGACCTCACGGGGAGCAAGGAGATCAAAATGATGCCGTTCGGCGCCGGCCGCCGGATGTGCCCTGGCATCGATGTTTCGCTACTGCACGTCAACCTCCTTGTGGCCACCATGGTGAGGGCGTTCCAGTGGAGCGAGGTGCCCGGCGAGCCGGTGGACTTCACTGAGACGCTGGAGCTCACCATAGTCATGAAGCGCCCACTCCGTGCCAAGGTCGTGCCATGCCATGCTACTAGCTAGCAGCAGCTCTCAATCGCCGTCCATCATGCATTGTCCCGTCGGAGTAACTACATAAAATATACATATGCTGCCAGCTAGGCAGCTTGATCTATTAGCTCTCGATCTAGAGTTTAATAACTTCAAGACATAAATATTTGTATCCAAATAAAATGTTATGTGTACCACTATATTTGTTTGGGCCGTCCCTATGTTTCCGAAGGCCCTAGGGCAAACTCAGCGACATAGGCCCCCAGGTCCTATGACTATATGTGTGTGCGCGCCTCACGGGGAGCAAGGAGATCAAAATGATGACATTCGATTCCCATCGGCACCACCACAGGCGTCGCCGCTGGGACGCCGCGCCGCCGTGGGCCAAAGTGGGGGCCGCACCTCCGTGAATTTGGGCACGCGTGCCACCCATGGATCCGGGGGAGAGGGGAGAGGCCCTCCGCCACCGCGTCGCACGCACGGGCTTAGCCCGGCGCCGACCACCTGCGGCAGCAGAGGGGAGGACGGGAACGGGAGGAGTCACTGGCGGCGGCGGCGGCTGGACCCCCCCGAGTCGCCCGCGAGGGGGCCGACGCGAGAGGCGCGCTAGTCGTTCACTCGATAATAATACCTCTATTGGATCCCTAACACTTATTCTTAAATGATTAATATACAATTATCAATTTTAGTTTTCACCGTATACATTAGCTGTCATGTGTGGCCGGTCCGAGCGTGGCGGTAGCGCGGCGAAGAAGGACTTGTGGCGGCAACCGAAGTTATTGGTCGAGATACCGTAGAAGGGGCCGCGGGGGAAGAAGTACGGGAGGAGGAGCTTGTGGGCGTCGACGATCCCACCCACGGCTGCAGACGCGCCGAGACTCGGCCGGCAGGCGGAGAACGTCGAGGAGCACGTCGTACGGGAAGCATATGTTGTTGCCGTCGATGCCGCCGTGGGTCCGGCCCATCTGGGTCTGGCCGGCCGTCGAGGAGGCACCTAGCAGATCGATCAACTCGATCGGATCGAGAAGGCGCCGATGGAGAGCAACGAAGAGGATAGGTGGCGATCGATGGAGGCGAGTTGTATATAACAAATAAATAGTTTTGCCAGACCGTGTCCGTTGGTAGTTGAGCCTAAGGTCGAATTGTGGTGTGCGTGGTCCAAAATCTCTGCACGTGCTACGTCTCTTGGAAGATATTCAAGTTGAACCGATCCTTCCCGACTCATATACGGTGCTGGCAAGGCGTAAAAGAAGAGAAGAGAAGCCTTCATCGCAAGAGAGAAGACAAGACAAGACACGCCTAACCCAAACCCTAGCTAGCAAAACCTCGTCCGGCCGGCAATCCATCCATGATTCATGGCGCTGCGCAAGCTGGCCGCCAAGTTGCGGATCCCCACCTCTGCTGCTGCCCGGCTCCCGTTGGCCCCCGACCCTGCTACTTTCCGGCTCCCACCGGACCCTAGTGTTTCCCGGGCGTCCATTAACCGGTACCAGGTGTACGTATGCCGGCCCCTTCTCCTTCCTGCACCTCTTAGCGCTGCAAATACTGTCCCGTCATATTTTCGTTCCCTACATGACATGTAAGGATAACAAGGCTCACTGGTTACTACCTTCTCAGCCTATTTTACCTTGTTGGATTGTAGGCCGCTAGAGACTGGTATGAGTTTCAGCGAACACGTTATGACGATGTGACAAGAGAGTTCAAAAACTTCAGGTAAAAGCTACAGCAACTAACATTTTAGTACTGTTCATCACTACTACTCAAATGATTGATTATTATGACGTAATGCCTCATCTTTTTTGGCAGGCGTGAGGTTGTGTGGTCTGAAAGGGCGGCTATCTTTTTTGATTTGGTTTATAAGGTGGGTTGTCCTTTGGTCGTTGGTACTGTGGTCCTAAAAGGGATTGTCTATTAGGCCATGCGATCGGCTAATGGCCATCCGCCCCAGACATGAAGGTTCATTGGCACGGATGCATGTGCGCTCGCGGTAAGCACTCTCGTTGTGCGAAAGTGGCAAGAGCAGATAACCATGCATGTACAGATAATGGATTGTTGCATATATATGTGTCTTGATCCGTTGTGTGTCATTTACCAGTGGTTATGACTTATGTAATTGTGTCTAAGCATATATACTTGTTCCTCGTAATGCTTGTTGCACTTGTTTGTTTGGTGAACACGGTTGAGTTTGCTTTCAACTTTTGTCTGTGCTTGTGAAAGTGCCGAGTGGTTTCTCATGTTGCACTTTGTTCAGGGACCTGGTTTATGGACACTGGACTTGTCCACTTTGCCCTGTTTAGCAATGTTTAGCAAAATTATACGGTTAAGTTTGTAAGCTTTTGAAAGCAAAAAGCTTGAACCACTGTGCATCCATCTTATCCATAGAATTTTGAGGATGTGTATATCAGAGTATAAAATACTCATGGATGTTACAGATATCACATTCATGTATGATTTCTTTGCGAGTAGCATATGGTTACTTTGTTGGAAACTGGAGAGATCATCTTTGGAATGTTTTCAGAACATTTATATACAAACAACTAAGGAAGATGCTTGGGGCCGAATTATCTTGCATGGGCCAAAGTATTTTTCAAATGCTCGTGGTCCTTGTGCGCTGTGCACTGCATCCATAGCACCGTCAAAAAAAGTTCCAGAACCTAAAGTCTCATGACTGCCACGTGCTTATGACGCAACTGCTTTTGATTGCATTGAGGGGGCTTCTATCGAAAAACGTTCGATTAGCCATTGTGAAGCTATGTGTATTCCTCAATGCAATATCTCAGAAGGTAATCGATCCATAAATCCTACCAGGTTACGAAATGATTTGGTGCAATGTCTTGTCAGTTTCGAGCTGGTTTTCCCACCATCCTTCTTCAATATCATGACGCACGTCCTAATTCATCTAGTCGATAAGATTGCCATTTTGGGCCCTGTATTTCTAGACAATATGTTCCCCTTTGAGAGGTTCATGGGAGTCTTAAAGAAATATGTCCGTAACCGTGCTAGGCCAGAAGGTAGCATCTCAATGGGCCATCAAACAGAGGAGGTCGTTGGGTTTTGTGTTGACTTTATTCCTGACCTTAAGCGGATTGGTGTCCCTCAATCGCGGTCTGAGGGGAGACTGATTGGAAAAGACACGCTAGGAGCATAGTCAATAATATGTAGGGTGGGCATTCTTGGGGTCAAGCACACTACACAGTTCTACAGAGTTCTGCCTTGGTGACCCCGTATGTCAATGAACACAAGAATACTCTGCGCTCCAAACACCCAGAGCAATCTGACGACTGGATTATATGTGAACACATAAGGACTTTCGGCAGTTGGTTGCTCATCTCATGGGTAACAACATTGTTGGAGATGAGTTGTACTCGTTGGCCAGGACACCATCTTCGACTCTATTGACTTAACAAGGGTACGAGATAAATGAGAATACATTTTACACAATCGCCCAAGATCAAAAGAGAACCAACCAAAAGAGTGGTGTCCGTTTTGATGCAGCAACCAACAAGGGAAATGGCACATATTATGGTTACATAGTGGACATATGAGAACTTGACTATGGACATGATTTTAAGGTCCCTTTGTTTCGCTGCAAATGGATCAATCTGTCATGTGGCGGGTTACAGGTAGACCCGCAGTACGCAATGACAATAGTTCATCTGAACAATCTTGGGTACACAGACGAACCATTCGTCCTATCCAATGATGTGGCCCAGGTTTTTTCTGTGAAGGACATGTCTACCAAACCGAGCAAATAAAGATAAGGAAGCGAATACATCATATGATGAGCCAAAGCGCCACATGGTTCTTTCAGGAAAAAGAGACATCGTGGGAGTGGAGGGCAACACAAACATGTTTGAAGATTATGAAAAGTTTCATGAAATTCCTCCCTCCAAAGTGAAGGCTGACCCAAGCATCCTGTTAAGTGGTGAAGATTATCCATGGTTACGGCGCAATAAGCAAGGAGCACACACGAAAAAAAATGAAGACTTTCTCTCCGCAACTATTCTGATGATGCCTTTTATCTAGAATATCACTGGAGTTAAATGTCAAGAAATGATATGCCTTTTGTAACAGATGAGTTTTCATTCGAAACCCTGATAATTCGAAAGAGACTGTCCATGTTATACACTAAGTGCATCTAGTTTTTGCCGTAACCTTCTCAACTTGTTAGCACATACTATGTGGGTGAAATGATGATACCATGCCAACTTTCAACCTTTTCAAAGTTTATTCGTTTTGCTTTTTAATTTCAGGGTCATTTATCTAAAACAAATCAGTAAATATATAAAAAATAGCAAATAATGTCAGAAAGGGTTGAAAATTGATGATGTGGCTTTGAATGGTGCATTTTGAACGCACAAAAAGTCTGGAATTGAAATAAGTTTAAAAAAATTAAATGCCTTTGTAACAGATGTGAAAGAAGGGTGACGACAGCGTGTCAACTTTAAACAAGACCATGGATACTTAAGTGGTTACCTATTCAAATATTACATGCCACTATTAAAATAATCGTACAGTCATACACGCTAGAAATATCTACCAAGATACTTAAGTGTATATCCCCACAACAAAGATCCTGAAGGATATTAAAATACACAAACTTACAAACACAAAGAAATATACATAGATATTATATAATCCATGAATTTGTTAAAACAGTTCCAGCAAACAAAATTATTAAAAATTCAAGTAAAAAAACTTAACATCATACAAAAAAATAGTTTCAATTTGGACAAAATAAGTGTGTTTTTCATGATATACTCTCTCCGTCTGGAAATACTTGTTGAACAAATGGATAAAAATGGATGTATCTAGTATTAAAATACATCTAGATACATCCATTTTCCAACAAGCATTTTTGGATGTAGGGAATACAATACAATTGTATAACGGACACCACTATAATCAATAGTGCACAACATTATTATGTGGTACAATAACCAAATAAAAAAGTATGCTCATTACGAACTTAGTAGGATAAAATAAATAAAAAATAAAAAAGTTTAATATAAATTATATGTAGATGGTCCATGAGTAATGCAAAAACGTAGAGATATAGGTATACCCACGGCAACAACTTCTCGAGCATCAACTTCGGAGATATGAATATGCTCGCAAAGATGTCCAGTTTTTTTAGGTGATTCTCAACAATCACGTGTGGAGAATAAAAAATTCGTAAAGACCTTAATTCGATTCTACATGATTAATCCTTTGCGTACTTCGACTTCTTTGTGCTTGGTTTAATGATACATGTACCCTCCTTTCTAAAAAAAACTATAGTTAGACTTGCAATGATGTGTTTCAGTGTTCTAGATATTTATATAATTAATTATGACTTGGTATGGTGATCGGGTGAAAATATCTTTAACAAATAATGGTAGATAATAAGTTAATGAAAATTTTGATGAATACTTAGTCGTCTTTAATCTCCCTGGTTTCTCACCCTCAAGAATCAATTCGAGATTGAGTGTGGTTTTGGATGAGGGTGTAGTATAATCCTGAAGATGACTTTTTCTCTATTATTTTGGAAGACCCTTTTTGAACATTCCCGGAGCAAAGATAAATTGCAAAAGGCAAGTGATCTCTCTTAGTTATGGCGAAGAGAGAGTTTTACATATCCAAGTTCAAGAATCGTCCTCGCCGTAATGAATACAAAAGGGCGGAAGAGAAGACAAATTCGCAACTTGCCACTATTTATTTAGAAACTCCAGAAGGCGAGTTAATGAGAAGCCTCATTGATCGTCTCTCTTGCAGTTCGTTATTTGTTTTCCGCAAAATCCTCGAAGAATATCACATTTTAGCATGTGTACATAAGCAACAACGGAAGTATTCATATTTTTGATGATTGGACGGCCAGCTATTAGACTATCAATCTCTCCTCTAATGCATGAGACCGATAGAGAATAATTGAAGGGATTGCACTTTATCCATGCTACTAATTAGCACTACATGCTTGTATGCAACGAGAGGATATAAATGTTGGGGAACGTAGCAGAAATTCAAAATTTTCCTACGAGTCACCAAGATCTATCTATGGAGAGACTAGCAACGAGGGGAAGGAGAGTGCATCTACATACCCTTGTAGATCGCTAAGCGGAAGCGTTCAAGTGAACGGGGTTGAAGGAGTCGTACTCGTCGTGATCCAAATCACCGGAGATCCTAGTGCCGAACGGACGGCACCTCCGCGTTCAACATACATGCAGCCCGGTGACGTCTCCCATGCCTTGATCCAGCAAGGAGAGAGGGAGAGGTTGAGGAAGACTCCGTCCAGCAGCAGCACAACGGCATGGTGGTGGTGGAGGAGCGTGGCAATCCTGCAGGGCTTCGCCAAGCACCGCGGGAGAGGAGGAGGGAGAGAGGCAGGGCTGCACCATGGAGAGGACAAAACTCATGTGTATGCAGCCCCAAATACCTCAACTATATATAGGGGAGAGGGAGGGGGCTGCGCCTCCCCTAGGGTTCCCACCCCAAGGGGTGCGGCTGCCCCCAAAACCCATCTAGGGTGCGGCCAAGGGGGGGAGAGGGGGAAACTTGCCCCCCAAGCTAGGTGGGTGCGCCCCCTCCCCAAACCCTAGGCGCCTTGGGCCCTTGTGGGGGGGCGCACCAGCCCACCTGGGGCTGGTCCCCTCCCACACTTGGCCCATGCAGCCCTCTGGGGCTGGTGGCCCCACTTGGTGGACCCCCGGGACCCTCCCGGTGGTCTCGGTACATTACCGATAAAACCCGAAACTTTTCCGGTGACCAAAACATGACTTCCCATATATAAATCTTTACCTCCAGACCATTCCGGAACTCCTCGTGACGTTCGGGATCTCATCCGGGACTCCGAACAACATTCGGTAACCACATACAAACTTCCTTCATAACCCTAGCGTCATCGAACCTTAAGTGTGTAGACCCTACGGGTTCGGGAACCATGCAGACATGACCGAGACGTTCTCCGGTCAATAACCAATAGCGGGATCTGGATACCCATGTTGGCTCCCACATGTTCCACGATGATCTCATCGGATGAACCACGATGTCGAGGATTCGATCAATCCCGTATTCAATTCCCTTTGTCTAGCGGTATTGTACTTGCTCGAGATTCGATCGTCGGTATCCCGATACCTTGTTCAATCTCATTACTGGCAAGTCTCTTTACTCGTTCCGTAACACATCATCCCATGATCAACTCCTTGATCACATTGTGCACATTATGATGATGTCCTACCGAGTGGGCCCAGAGATACCTCTCCGTCAACCGGAGTGACAAATCCCAGTCTCGATTCGTGCCAACCCAACAGACACTTTCGGAGATACCCATAGTGCACCTTTATAGCCACCCAGTTACGTTGTGACGTTTGGTGCACCCAAAGCATTCCTACGGTATCCGGGAGTTGCACAATCTCATGGTCTAAGGAAATGATACTTGACATTAGAAAAGCTTTAGCATACGAACTACGATCTTTGTGCTAGGCTTAGGATTGGGTCTTGTCCATCACATCATTCTCCTAATGATGTGATCCCGTTATCAACGACATCCAATGTCCATGGCCAGGAAACCGTAACCATCTATTGATCAACGAGCTAGTCAACTAGAGGCTTACTAGGGACATGGTGTTGTCTATGTACCCACACATGTATCTTATCAATACAATTTTAGCATGGATAATAAACGATTATCATGAACAAGGAAATATAATAATAATAACTAACTTATTATTTCCTCTAGGGCATATTTCCAATAGTCTCCCACTTGCACTAGAGTCAATAATCTAGTTCACATCGCCATGTGATTAACACTCACAGGTCACATCGCCATGTGACCAACATCCAAAGAGTTTACTAGTGTCACTAAACTAGTTCACATCATCATGTGATTAAGACTCAATGAGTTCTGGGGTTTGATCATGTTTTCCTTGTGAGAGAGGTTTTAGTCAACGGGTCTGCAACATTTAGATCCGTATGTACTTCGCAAATCCCTAGGTCATATTGTAAATGCTGCTTCCACGCTCCACTTGAAGCTATTCCAAATGGTTGCTCCACTATACGTATCCGGTTTGCTACTCAGAGTCACTCGGATAGGCGTTAAAGCTTGCATCGACGTAACCCTTTACGCCGAACTCTTTATCACCTCCATAATTGAGAAACATGTCCTTATTTACTCCAAGGACAATTTTGACCGCTGTCCAATGATCCATTCCTGGATCATTCTTGTACCCCTTGACTGACTCATGGCAAGGCACACTTCCGGCGCGGTACACAACATAGCATACTATAGAGCCTATCTCTGAAGCATAGGGGACGACCTTCGTCCTTTCTCTCTCTTCTGCCGTGGTCAAGCTTGAACTCTTAACTTCATACCTTACAACTCAGGCAAGAACTCCTTCTTTGACTGATCCATCTTGAACACCTTCAAGATCATGTCAAGGTATGTGCTCATTTGAAAGTACCATTTAGCGTTTTTTGATCTATCCTCATAGATCTTGATGCTCAATGTTCAAGTAGCTTAATCCAGGTTTTCCATTGAAAAACACTTTTCAAATAACCCTATATGCTTTCCAGAAATTCTACATCATTTCTGATCAACAATATGTTAACAACATATACTTATCAGAAATTCTATAGCGCTCCCACTCACTTCTTTGGAAATACAAGTTTCTCATAAACTTTATATAAACCCAAAATCTTTGATCATCTCATCAAATCGTACATTCCAACTCCGAGATGCTTACTCCAGTCCTTAGAAGGATTGCTGGAGCTTTGCATACTTGTTAGCATCCTTCAGGATTGACAAAGCCTTCTGGTTGTATCACATACAACCTTTCCTCAAGAATAACGTCGAGGAAACAATGTTTTGACATCCTATCTGCAAGATTTCATAAATGCAGCTAATGCTAACATGATTCCGACGGACTTAAGCATCGCTACGGATGAGAAAATCTCATTGTAGTCAACTCCTTGAACTTGTGAAAAACTCTTCGCCACAAGTCGAGCTTCACAGACGGTGACATTACCGTTCACGTCCGTCTTCTTCTTAAAGATCCATTTATCTCAATGGCTTGCCGATCAAAGGGCAAGTCCACCAAAGTCCATGCTTTGTTCTGATACATGGATCATGTCTCGGATTTCATGGCTTCTAACCATTTGTTGGAATATGGGCCCACCATTGCTTCTCCATAGCTCGTAGGTTCATTGTTGTCTAGCAACATGACCTCCAAGACAGGATTACCGTACCACTCCGAAGCAGTACGCGTCCTTGTCGTCCTATGAGGTTCGGTAGTGACTTGATCCGAAGTTTTCATGATCACTATCATAAGCTTCTACTTCAATTGGTGTAGGTGCCACAGGAACAACTTTATGTGCCCTGCTACACAATAGTTGAAGTGATGGTTCAATAACCTCATCAAGTCTCCACCATCCTCCCACTCAATTCTTTCGAGAGAAACTTTTCCTCGAGAAAGGACCCGATTCTAGAAACAATCCCTTTTGCTTCTGGATCTGAGATAGGAGGTATACCCAACTGTTTTTGGGTGTCCTATGAAGATGCGTTTTATCCGCTTTGGGTTCGAGCTTATCATCCTGAAACTTTTTCACATAAGTGTCGCAGCCCCAAACTTTTAAGAAACGACAACTTAGGTTTCTCCAAACCATAGTTCAAACGGTGTCGTCTCAACGGAATTACGTGGTGCCCTATTAAAGTGAGTGCGGTTGTCTCTAATACGTAACCCATGAACGATAGTGGTAATTTGATAAGAGACATCATGGTACGCACCATATCCAATAGGGTGTAACTATGATGTTCGGACACACCATCACACTATGGTGTTCCAGGCGGTATTAATTGTGAAACAATTTCCACAATGTCTTAATTGCGTGCCAAAGCTCGTAACTCAGATACTCATCTCTATGATCATATCATAGACATTTTATCCTCTTGTCACGATGATCTTCAACTTCACTCTGAAATCACTTGAACCTTTCAATAATTCAAACTTGTGTTTCATCAAGTAAATTTACTCAGCATCTACTCAAGTCATCTGTGAAGTAAGAACATAACAATATCCACTGCGTGCCTCGGCACTCATCGGACAGCACACATCAAAATGTATTACTTCCAACAAGTTGCTTTCTTGTTCCATCTCACTGAAAACGAGGCTTTTCAGTCATCTTGCCCATGTGGTATGATTTGCATGTCTCAAGTGATTCAAAATCAAGTGAGTCCAAACTATCCATCTACATGGAGTTTCTTCATGCGTATACACCAATAGACATGGTTCGCATGTCTCAAACTTTTCAAAAACGAGTGAGTCCAAAAGATCCATCAGCATGGAGCTTCTTCATGCGTATACACCAATATGACTTACATGGCAGTGCCAAAAGTAAGTGGTACTATCATTACTATCTTATATCTTTTGGCATGAAAATGTGCATCACTACGATCGAGATTCAATAAACCATTCTTTTAGGTGCAAGACCATTGAAGGTATTTATTCAAATAAATAGAGTAACCATTATTCTCCTTAAATGAATAACCTTATTGGGATAGACATAATCCAATCATGTCTATGCTCAACGCCAACACCAAATAACAATTATTTAGGTTTAACTCCAATCTCGATGGTAGAGGGAGCGTGCGATGCTTGATCACATCAACCTTGGAAACACTTCCAACACATATCATCAGCTCACCTTTAGCTAGTCTCCGTTTATTTCGTAGCTCTTTTATTTCGAGTTACTAACACTTAGCAACCGAACCGGTATCTTAATACCCTGGTGCTACTAGGAGTACTAGTAAAGTACACATTAACATAATTGATATCCAATATACTTCTATCGACCTTGCCAGCCTTCTTATCTACCAAGTACCTAGGGTAATTCCGCTCGAGTGGATGTTTCCCTTATTACAGAAGCACTTAGTCTCGGGTTTGGGTTCAACCTTGGGTTTCTTCACTAGAGCAGCAGCTGATTTGCCATTTCATGAAGTATCCCTTCTTACCCTTGCCCTTCTTGAAACTAGCACTACTAGGAAAAGACCTACTAATGGCGCACCTAATTTGGCCATTAATGGTGCATTAGTGGTGCGTCATTAGTATATTTTACTAATGGCGCACCATTGGTGCGCCATTAGTATCTGGTATACTAATGGCGGACCTCAGATGCGCCATTAGTATATACAACAGTGCGCCATTAGTATGCCTCCCAGGGGGCCATGTATACCCAGGTGCTTTGGCATACTAATGGCGCACAACAACAAGATGCGCCATTAGTAACTTCGGCATACTAATGGCGCACTGTTTAATGATGCGCCATTAGTATCCTTTGGCATACTAATGGCGCGCTGTCATGTGATGCGCCATTAGTATGAATATTAGGTTTTTTTATTTTTTTTTATTTTCTGTTTTTTGCACAGGTTACAAAAAAAATGTATAATTGGACAAAATATAGACAACACACATCAACAACAGATTCATCGAATACAATAGAAGATTAGTCTCTGAATACAATTCATCATATTAGTCTCCGAATACAATTCATCATATTAGTCTCCGAATTGAAAAGACCGAACAAAGATAGAACATTATATTACAAGTCTCGAGACCGCGAGTAGCGAGTTTGTCTTCACATTACAAGTCGATATCGATCATCTAAACTACCATCACATAGAAGAGAGCTGCGGTCATCACGATGAGCATCATCACAATGAAACTCGTCTTCATCCGGTTCTTCCAACGCTCCCTCCCCTCTCCCGCTAGATAGTGGGCGTATCTAGATTCGGCCTCGGCCCTAGTGGTGTACCCTTTGTAACTGTTACCGCTGAATCGGTGAACCTGTCTCCGACACTCCTCCCAGTCGTCGTAGACTCCGGGAACCTTACCCTTGTACACGACATACGACGGCATCGCGATGCACTAGCCAAACGAAATGTTAGTACCAATTCACAGACAATACATAAGCAATATATAAGTATGCAACAGAACGATCTGAAGAGAAAAGCAAAACATTAATAGCATCGATTACATCTAAGTTGAACGACTCTCGAAACCAAAGAGACATACTACAAGTTCATTAAAGTTTAATTACAACATGAGCCAATCGATGTTTCAGAACTAGACATAGCATCACTGCTTTCGACTCGACTCAAGGGACCGGAGCGTGGATGAAGCCGCCGTCTATCGTGGGAGTCATGAAATAACAGGCGTTGTCAGCCTGCATTTGTAGCATTGTGTCGATGTCACTGTTGGACGGTTGATTTCTGAGGTAGAACTGCCCCGAGGTACGAAGGACATCTTGATGGATGATTTTCGCAAACTCCGACTGGATGCGAAAGAATTCTTGTTTGATGTCCGCGTCCTGGATTGCCGACACGCTCGCGGCCCAATCTTTGAGTTTACTCGGTAGCAGAAGTTGATGATGGTCCAGTACGATCGCCCGCATGTGATGGATGGTGTAGTAGGCACCCTTCTGACCGCCAGGCGGCTGCTTGACGTAGCAGAACATCGTATTGTGGGAGAACACGTGCTTGCCGTACTTACGAATAGGCCTGGTGAAGGTGCCTCCAGATTTGGCGTAGCCGGGGAGAACATCATCAAGAACCTTCTTGACATTTGTGTAGTCTACGTTCGACTGACGGTCCGGGTCGAAATACGTGGCCATGGAATATTTGGGGCTTAGGAGGATGAGCGTGCAATGTGTGTCACTGCAGAAAACACGGAATGTTAAAAGAAAAACGATCGAAATCTAAGAATTCATATGTTACGGGCCGGTTGAGGGGAGGACTTACTCGGAAAAGTAAGGCACGAGGAAGTTATCCTTATCTTGGTTTGCCAGAATGACGCCTTCGAGGTAAGAACTCGCGACTTGCCGGTCCCCAGCGCTGCCCAAGATCTTGGCACGCATGTAGAAGGGGTCGACTATCACGATGTCCGGGGTCTTGTCGCGAATGATCCGCATCTCCATACTCAGCGAAAATAGCCGAACGAAGGTGTAGTGCAGCGGATGAAGGTTAAACATAGCAAAGATGTCATCAAACCGCAGGACGATGGTACCCCATCCACAAAGCCCTTGCCCTCTGGCACCTTGGCCACGAAAACCGGATATGCCACATCCTTCTCTCCGAGACGCCGCTTCTCCAAAGAAAGAACACTGTCGTGCAGACTCCGCATAGCACCGGTTGCAGCATTGAGCATATTTGGCGGTAGCATCGCCCTACCCGCCACATGCACCCTCCTCGAGATATCCTTAGGTGAAGGTGGCCCGTCCTGAGCACGGATCGTACTCGGTGCCGGCTGGCTCGCACCCTTCTTAGTCTTTCTTTTGCGTGCCTTCTTCTTCTCCTGTAATGGGACCGAGTTCTGCTCACAGACCGCCTTCTTGAGTGTGTTGGGGCTGATAATATTTCGCACCTCGCCTATCTGAGACTCGGTGAAGTCGGCAGCTGGAGGCGTCTCCTGAGAGCTGAACGGCAGACGACGCCTGTTGCAACTTGGCTTCTCCGCGGTACCAGCTAGATCGCGCACGTCTTTTGTTGGGTTGGGTTCTTGAGAAGGAGGCCCCATGAAGTCGCCATCGTACCCATGTTCGGCAAAGTACTGATTGACGTTGCCAAATGTATTGTCGTCCTCGTCGTTCTGATCCTATGCCATATGCATGTTTGGATCCAGTGGCATAGGGATGTCCGGCACCGTTGCGGCGGTCTTGCCATGGGGCCGACTTGGCGCCGGCATGACTGGCGGTGTTGTCTTTGGGGTGGTGTCCCCCACCCCCAAACGAATCTGGCTCTTCGGCCAAAGCAGGGGCCAGCTCAGGCAGGCGCTGAGGGTCATCACGTCATCATCGTCGGCCCCGATGGGTCAAATCGGAGGTAACAACTCGTCGCAGCCTGGCAGCACCCGAACCAGTTGAACCCTAAACAAGTTGGGTGGCATCTGGGTACCGTGGAACAAGGGGTTGCCCGGTTGAACGATTTTGCCCTTGGCGACATCGACCAACTCGTTGTTCACGAAGTGCAGGAGAGTGCATGTAACATCGGCGGCGCCCTGCGAAAACATGTAGGGCGTCAGGGATGCCCAGTCAAAGGCAAGGAGATGAAGTCCTCGGCCGAGAGAGGCTTAATTAGTTACCGTGATGATGGCGTCGAGCTTGGCTAATGTCGAGGCACCGCCAACGGCGGGCGTGCAGTTGACAGAGGGGCCGCTTGCTGCAGAGGCGGCGGCCGGCGTACACCCGGGTGCATTAAGCTCCCGTGCCGGCGTCGGAGACACCAATGCCGCCTCCGCCGGAGACACCAATGGCCCCGCCATCGCGTTCTGCGAGTTGCTGGCCGTGAAGCTAGGAATCGGGGGCGGCCCCTGTTGGCCGCCCGCAATCCACGCACTCAACCCCTCGATCAAGGTAGGCACAATGGCGGTGATCGTCGCTCCGAGTTGTTGTTGCACTTGCTCTTGGACAATCTCCGAAATCCGCGCCACCTGTGCCTTGAGTTCTTGAACCTCGCGCGCCTGGCTTTCCGAGCTGGTCTTTTTCTCCTTTCGCCCACCAGTGTTATAGTATGACGACCATTTTGTCGACAAGCCTTTGCCGGCCACACGACCAGCTGACGTCGGCTTACCGAGTTTATCCTTGTTCTTCATTACATTCAACGCCCTATTTTGAGTGGTGTCCCAAGGGTTGCTCTTAGTCGACCCCGCGCTACTGCTTTCAGTCGCCTGCGGAAGGAATGTGAACCATTTAGAAATTTGGCTTCATTAATTAGAATGCAACCATATGGAGCTAATTATGCGGGGGTGTATTCCTTACCAGAACAAGCTCAAGCGCCCTGGTCTTCGGATCCGTGGTAAGCTCCTTTGTTTTCGGGTCCTTCTTGTACCGGGCCCTGACAAAGTTCCTGGTCTGCTTGTCACCATATTTATCGAAGAGGGGCGGTAGGCCTTGCTCGGCACGGTCCGCCTCCTCCTTGTCCCATATAGGCTCCGCCACTCTGTAACCGTCGGGACCGAGTGTGTGTTCCCCTAAGTTCAGCTCCCGCATTTCTTTCCCCCACTGACTTGATTGGGAGTTTGCGGTGCTCGAGCAATTGATCTTGAAGTCGTTGTAGTCATCTTCGGTGATCGAAGGATTTTTCTCCTTGATCTTCTCATAACTCTCACCTTTCTCGATCATTCTCTTCACATTGCTTTTCCAAGTAGACAGGGCCTTGCTCATCTTCGTGAGGTCAACATTGTTCACTTTATTCCCTTTGAGGCTTGTGTTTTCAAAATCAGCGGGGAACTTGTATCGTTCGTGCAGCTTCGTGAAGAGGAGGTTGCGCAAATTCCCTCGGTCAGGATGCCTCAGGTTCTCGGTGTTGATCGAGACGGTGCTCCGGAGAATGCACCCGAGCTGAAGCGAGTACCCCTTGACTATTCGTTCGGGCGCCGTTGGATTCCCGTCGGAGTCCACTTCAGCAACTTCCTCCTTGAGGGTGCGGAGCACGGTCGGGCGCCGGTCCTTCCGTTGCCTCTTCGGTTGGCTGCCATCTGTGCGTGCGCCGCCATCATCAGTGGTGGCATCCTCGGCGGCACCATCAGTGGTGGCATCAGTGGGGTCATCCTCGGCGGTACCATCAGTGGTCTCAGGATCGGTGGGGAAGGCGGTGTCCTCATACAAGTGAGGTTGTTCCTCCATCTCCTGGAACAGCTCCCAGAATGCCTTGCCGCCCGAACCCTGGCCTGATCGTTGTTGGCCATGTTTCTCTCTAAATAGGAACAAAGTTTGGTCAAAAAGTTGGTTATTGTCAAGGAACAAGATCACGGTCTCATCATTTAGGGTTTGTCGACACCGAGGCATCCTAAAAGCTAAGCTTTTATCATTGAGGGTTTTTCGACGCCGAGGCACCCTAAAAGCCTAAGCTTTCATCATTAGTCACAAGTAACCCGGCCCATGCATTAGTCACAAGTACCCCATATGTCCTATTTTTAGCAAAGTCATGCTAAAATTCACGAAAAATTTCAGCATGACCTTTGCGGAAAATAGGACATATGGAGTACCCGAATTTGCTGGAACGGAAGTTAATCGACATTCCAGCAAACTCAAGGGCCTCTCGGATGGACAAGGCAAAAAAGGCCTCCATCACAACATGGAAAATACATTGGCATGTGAAGAGGTGAAACAATATATGCATCTCCAAGCAGTATCATTCAACATTTTGGACAAACCACTACAAGCAATACTGGATCAGAATGTTTTTTATACATAACTGCTAAAACCCTAGGAGTTAACCGAGCCACCAACAGAATGTGGACTTAAAAAGAGAGAGTCACGGACAGTGACATGATACATTTTCATAAAATTAGCTAGTTTTACTTATGGTGCACAAAGGAACAAGTACTGCAGTGCACTTAGAAAAAAATGAAGGAACTTCTCTCTACCACACGTAATCTGATTCTTTCACATTGCTTGTCTTTTCCTTTTTTTACTCAATAACGGTAAGCACTAATACTCTTAACTGCACTATAGAAACTGAACCAAATGAACTCCTTTTAAATTGCTGGAAACCATGGGATGTTTCTAACTTTTTTGTTGCCTTGGTCATCTTACGTTGTCTTGACTTTTTTTCTTGTTGCATTTGTCTTTTAAAAATATATGATATTTTTTGCAGCCTTTTTTTGACAAACTATGGGAAAAATATTTGAATGATGTTGCATGCATACAAAAAAGATATTTCAGTGTGTTTGAAATGTTGCAACATTTAATATTTATGTCTAATAAATTCCCTAGCTGAGCATTGTGGAAATGGATATCAGAGATGGGCCTACATATCGTCCTCTCCTGCCCCCTCGAATGGATATATTGCCCTAGTGGTATAAGATAGTGTGGTTGCTGGGCTATAAGGAATCATCGACACAGGCCCACCCACCCGTACTTTTTATCAAAAGAGAAATGGTCTCCAGGAGAAACTATCACGATCAAAAGATCCTCTAATGCCCAAAGTGCGACGTGGCACAAAAACACATAGTGCAAACCTATAGAGGACAGTAAAAGTACACTAATAAAACTCAAGAAAGAAGAAGTAAAAGTACCCTCAAAACAAGTATTAACAGACTAGTACTGTGTAAATTTGGACATTGCAGAGGGTAATATTGCATTTGAGATTGTAATACCGACAAGAGTAAAACCGGTACATGTTACTAGTAGTTGTATAGAGAGTGCAGTGGAAAAGCAAGTACTGCAGTGCACCAAATTCTGGACCTTTGATTTGATATATACATGAGCATCTTGAGAAAGTCCCTGCTCGCTCATGATTTAAAAATCCGTATCTTGAAGAACTCGCTGCTCACTCATGAGCATGTATGTATGTATGTATGTATGTATCTTGAAAGAAAAAATAAGATTTGTTTGATTTAGAAAACTTGCTGCTAGAATAGAATGAGCATGTATCTTGCCACTGTACATACAGTAATAACTAGGCTAAAAAAATGTTCGATTTGATGTGCTGCTGAACCTTGCTGCTGAAAGATTGATACTTATTTCCCATTGCATTTGACCCAGCCCAGACCAGAGAGGAGGAAGAATAGAAGGGGGTGGGGGACTCACCTATGTTTGCTGTAGCCGAGGCTGAAGCACCACCAGTCAGAGCCGAGGCGACGTGGCCCTCCTCTCCCGGCGTCGTCCTCGTCCTGGTCGCTCGCCGGCGCGCTCTACCTGCAGAGCAGAGACGACACGAGGGTCAGCTAGATGGAGACAGAAATGGAAAATGCAGGTTGACATTTCATCTAGTAGTGAGCAAGCAGAAGAATAAAGGCATTGGGAAAACTAGGTGCACTGTATTTTGGGTAACATGGCCACATGTTCTCGGTTTGGCCACAATTCAAGCATTGTATTCTTGGGTCAATCTGGGTCACATGGTTTGCAATTCAACCAATTTTGGGTCAATGTGGGTAACATGGTTTGCAACTGAACCAATTTTGGGTTTGTTTGACTTTGCTGCCACTGGGTCACATGTTACTGATGCTCTATGTGTATTCCTTATCTGAACATTTCAGGGAAAGACAACACCTGAGACTGAATAACTCTTTACATTCAGCCTCAGCACCAATACCTACATGCAGTTCCTTACAAAAACACTTCCATGCAGCCGGTGATCGTGTAGTATCAACTCCGTGACCAACCTGTGAGCGCAAGCCTTGAGATCATAATGAGAAAATCAATATCTATGGTGTGTCTGTTATTGTAAATTTACAAGTGTGCCCAGCTATCTGGTTGTTCCAAGTCTAAACATACAACATCATTTGTTCCTCATCTATTTACCACATGTGTGAGCTTTGAAAATCAGGCTGTATTTTCACTTGATCCTGCAACAGAAATAATCATATACCTGGCATCAATAGATACTGCGGCAGTGAATCACATTTGTAGCTCCCTTAATTAAATCTAACTAGCTACTACATGCATATATGTTCTATGCAACTGAGTTCATCAGCAGCTCATGCTTTAACCAGAGCTCATTATTGCTTGTTCATCCATTCACAAGGAGGGCCTCTGCTAATGCTGGTTTCGACTCCTTACTGAAGTAGTAAAGGCGCTACATACACATAGCTAACGGAAACCGATTTAGCAATGGTGAACAAAGACCGATTTTGCAAAATAGCAGCATAACAAACATAGCAGACAGAAAATTGCAAAGGCATACATCATGACTGAACTAGTCCACGTGCTAGTGCTACGCACACAATGCTACAGTTCAGGAACTGCAAAAAGTAGTTGCTGACGGCGCAGGGGAACTATGAATTTTGCAGCAATATATATGTCCTATAAGAGAGATCTTGCCTATGAATTGTAGTACTAGGCTTGAGATCCTGCTCACTTGGTCCTCTCGCCGGAGTAGTCCCTGGGCACGCCGTCGATGAAGAAGAGGAGGGTGGGGTAGCCCTGCACGCCGTGTGCCTGCGCCAGGTCGTGCTCCTCGGTGGCGTCAGGGCGGCGTCGAGGCGGCGGGGCAGCGGCGTCGAGGCGGCATCGGGG
>LT934122.1:682977094-682987405 GCA_900231445.1 Triticum turgidum subsp. durum | reverse complement strand
ACCTATCATTATAGATTCCTTTTCAGCAAGGTTATCCATTCATCCATAGGGAAATTGTAAGACTTATTCTACAAGTTATTCCTGATGGATCCTTCGTGTTTCCAAAGTTTGATCTTCACCTGAAGACCATGTCAATGCTACCTCGAAGCATGTCAATGGTACTCCGATTTTCAACAGGAACATTTGAAGCACGATGCTAAATTTTGTTTATCATTTATCCTTACACCGTTGTATGGGTAATATCATGAGATTCCTCCCCCCTTACCTAAATGGTTGTCTACTTTATATCCTGTCATGGATATCTTGCTCTGCTTGTCCTTGGGAAGGATATACCCTTGAATTATGCGTTTTAACACATTTTCCTTTTCATTGTTCTGTTTAATCTGATATTCATATTTTCCTTTCCATTGTTGTGTTTGACATTCTTGTGATCTATATAATCTAAGCAGTAAAAATCCACTGCTTGTGCAAACACCTCGAGGTACAACTCTGTCAGTAAGACCCTGTTACTATTGTTGATGACATTCCGGTAGCCACCGATGGACGAGAACCTTACCTATTGGTCCGCCTCGTTTCAACGAGCAGGAAAATGGTTCTCTTCGTCCCTCGCCCTTGGTACCAACGTTGTTGCCGACATAGCTGACATGGTACTCCCTGACATGCCTTGCTATCATGACCGTGCAAGATGTCACTGCTCCTATTATAAAAAAAAAGAACCACATGGTGGGCCCATAACCCACAGTTTCACAGGATCGAAACCTGACTCTCCTACACACCCTGTTGCCAAAGTTATTCCTATAGCTTGACTTCGTATGTAATTTGCGAGCCACCTTCCTAGTGATCAATTCTGGTATCGGACACAATACTTATTCCCGTTGCTCTGAACCCCATTCACACTCTGTTTCAGGCAATGAACGATTGCCTATCCGCTTGAAACTTCTTATTGCACCGTCTTACTTTGCTCTCGATGTGTTTCATTTGTTCAACTCGAGAGATACTCATATGTTCATACTTGGGAAACCCCCAGAAGATTTTCCCTTGTAACATCCTATCGTTGTAGAGTTGCCCCTTACCTATTCGTAAGTACGATGGAGATCCCGAAGAAAGGATGACAAATTGATCATGGTGACTTGAAGCAGTGAAATGAAGACATCAACGAAAGGGATCAACCTCTTCGAAAGGGAAGCCAAGACCGAGAAGACTCGTTAGGTTTTTTCGCTACCAACACCTTCGCCCCTTACTCCACCGCTTAAATCTCGGGACGAGATTTCTTGTAGTGGAGGAGAATTGTGACGCCCGGGTAATTAAGCTACAGTGATCCTCTGCTAATGGTGCCACGTCACCTCGTTTATAGTTGCTAATCTCGAGTTAGTTCGAAACTTTTCAAATTAAAAATTTAAATATTGTCAAACATCAAAAGTTTTCAAAAATCAAAACAAAAATGTTCGGTCTGTGCCAAAATTGGCATAGGTTATTATAGTAAAGAAAACACAAATTTATAAAATACTTAAATGCCCTAAGTTGAATTAAAATAGAAAAGGAAAATAAATAAAAGAAAGGAAATAAAACAGAAAAACAAAACAAAAAAAAAGTAATAGAAGAGAACCCCCCCTGGGCTTTGGCCCAGCTGACCACAGGCCCAACTGGGCCACCACCAGGCCCAGCCGGCCACTCCCACCCCGCTCCCACCTTATCCCCCCACCCGACAGAAACCCTAACCGCTACCCCCACTCCCCTCGATCCCCCACGTCTCGCTCCCTCCCCCTCCCCCCCGATCCAGATCGGGGGCAGCTAACACCGGCGACCGCGCCGCCTCACGCCCCGCCGCCGGCGCCCATCCCGGCGGCGCCCCATCGCCGTCCTCCTCGCCTCCTTCCCCCCACTCGCTCCACTCCCCCTCTGCCCCCTCCCCGATCCAGATCGGATCGGGGGCGTTCGGCGACGCCGCCCGGTATCCCCGCTGGAGCCACCCCGTCACCCACCGTCGTCGGTGCCGCCTCCCCTTCTCAGTCACTCGTCCTCGACCACAGTCCCCAAGCTCGACGTCGCGTCGCCGTCACCGTCGCCTGGAGGAACACCTCGCCGAAGCTACCTCGCCGGACGCCATCACCGGCCTGCTTCCTCTACGCACGTCGTCCCCGTCCCCCACCTCGAGCACCGCTGCCCTTGACCCTGCGAACCCCGGTGAGGCCCCGGGCCTCCCCCTCTCCTACCCTCTCCCTCGCCCTCGTGCTCACCGTGGCCCTCGCGCCCGCCGGCCGCACCGTTGGCCGCGCCCGGGCTCGCCCTTGGTCGCGCCTGCGACCGTGCTCACCGCACCCCGACCTCCTCTCCCTCCTACGACGCGTCCGGGCTGCGCTCCGTGACCACCGCCTGCACCCGCCAGGCTCGTCTCGCCTGCTGCAGGCCGGGCCCTAATGCTACTTCGCCTCTGAAGCCCGCCTCCGGTCACCCTCTGTCGCCCCTTGGAGCGCCTCGTTAGCCACTTGGTCGCTCCCTCGTCGGCGCTCCTCCCCGTCCCCTGCTCCCCGTGGCCGCGCACTGCGTGCCGTGGCCGCCGTCGCCCGCCGTCCCGCTTCCCCCATGCGGCGCCGCCCGGATCCACCCCGATGGCCGTCGTCCACACTGGCCAAACACCACCGTGCCCCGGTGGCCTCGCCTCGCCTCCCCGATCGGGCTCGGCCCTGGACGGGTGCGCCCGTAAGCGCACTGCCGACGCCCGTGTGCCCGTGTCCGCTAAGGCCTAGTGGCCCTATGACAACAGGGCCCACACCCCAGAACGGTTAAAAAAAAGGAATTTAGATAAATATAATTAATAAAAATAATAATGAATAAAATTAATTAAATAATTAATTAATTAAGTAAATAATTAATTTAATTAATCCTGATTAATTAAACCTAATGACTAATTAACCTAATTAACTACTGTTAATTAAACTTAACTAAGATAATTAGTTAACAGAGTATGACGAACGGGACCCACATGTCAGGGTTGACCTAGTCAACCCTGTTGACTGCTGACGTCAGCATGGCATCATGCTGACGTCATAATTCCATTTTTGAATTAAATAATTAATTGATTAAATTCCAGAAATTAATAAAATCTTTAAAAAAATCATATCTTTTAATCCGTAACTCGGATTAAAATATTTTCAACATGAAAGTTGCTCAGAACGACGAGACGATTCCGGATACGCAGCCCGTTCGTCCACCACACACCCCTAACATATCAAACACGCAACTTTCCCCCTCCGGTTCATTTGTCCGAAAACACGAAACACCGGGAATACTTTCCCGGATGCTTTCCCCCTTTGTCGGTATCACCTACTACCGCGTTAGAACACGTCTAGCTCTGCCTGTTATCCTGTTATGCACTTGCTTGCTATGTATTTACTGTTTCTCCCCCCCTCTTCTCTTCGGTAGACCCCGTGACGATGCTGACGCCCCAGTTCGACTACGGAGTTGACGACCCCTCTCTCTTGCCAGAGCAACCAGGCAAGCCCCCCCCTTGATCACCAGATATCGCCTACTCTTCTCTATACTGCTTGCATTAGAGTAGTGTAGCATGTTACTGCTTTCCGTTAATCCTATTCTGATGCATAGCCTGTCATTGCTGCTACAGTCTTTGATACCTTACCCGCAATCCTAAATGCTTAGTATAGGATGCTAGTGTTCCATCAGTGGCCCTACACTCTTGTCCGTCTGCCATGCTATACTACTGGGCTGTGATCACTTCGGGAGGTGATCACGGGCATATACTATATACTTTTCACTGTTACATTACTGGTGATACTGTTTGGAGATGGGGGCTGAAGGGGCAGGTGGCTCCATCCAGGTAGTGGTGGGCCTGAGTTCCCGACGGCCCCCGACTGTTACTTTGTGGCGGAGCGACAGGGCAGGTTGAGACCACCTAGGAGACAGGTGGGCCTGGCCCTGTTCGGCGTTCGCGGATATTTAACACGCTTAACGAGATCTTGGTATTTGATCTGAGTTGGCTACGAGCCTATACGCACTAACCATCTACGCGGGAGTAGTTATGGGTATCCCGGCGTTGTGGTATCAGCCGAAGCCTTCTTGACGTCAGCGACTGAGTGGCGCGCGCCGGGTTGGACTGCGTTAACGCAACTTCCTTTGTAATGGAGGTTGCTAGGTCTGCTCACCGGCCGCGTACGCAACGTGCAGGTGTGCAATGGGCGATGGGCCCAGACCCCTGCGCGCATAGGATTTAGACCGGCGTGCTGACCTCTCTATTGTGCCTAGGTGGGGCTGCGACGTGTTGATCTTCCGAGGCCGGGCATGACCCAGGAAAGTGTGTCCGGCCAAATGGGATCGAGCGTGTTGGGCTATGTGGTGCACCCCTACAGGGAAGTTAATCTATTCGAATAGCCGTGATCTTCGGTAACAGGACGACTTGGAGTTGTACCTTGACCTTATGACAACTAGAACTGGATACTTAATAAAACACACCCTTCCAAGTTCCACAGACAACCCGGTGATCGCTTTTCCACAGGGCGACGAGGGGAGGATCGCCGGGTAGGATTATGCTATGCGATGCTTCTTGGAGTTGCTACTTGGAGATGCTACTTGGAGATGCTACTTGGAGGACTTCAATCTACTCTCTTCTACATGCTGCAAGACGGAGGCTGCCAGAAGCGTAGTCTTCGACAGGATTAGCTATCCCCCTTTTATTCTGGCATTCTGTAGTTCAGTCCACCGATATGGCCCTTTACACATATCCCCATGCATATGTAGTGTAGCTCCTTGCTTGCGAGTACTTTGGATGAGTACTCACGGTTGCTTTTCTCCCTCTTTTCTCCCTTTCCCTTCTACCTGGTTGTCGCAACCAGATGCTGGAGCCCTGGAGCCAGACGCCACCGTCGACGATGACTACTACCCCGGAGGTGCCTACTACTACGTGCAGCCCGCTGACGACGACCAGGAGTAGTTAGGAGGATCCCAGGCAGGAGGCCTGCGCCTCTTTCGATCTGTATCCCAGTTTGTGCTAGCCTTCTTAAGGCAAACTTGTTTAACTTATGTCTGTACTCAGATATTGTTGCTTCCGCTGACTCGTCTATGATCGAGCACTTGTATTTGAGCCCTCGAGGCCCCTGGCTTGTATTATGATGCTTGTATGACTTATTTATATTTTTAGAGTTGTATTGTGATATCTTTCCGTGAGTCCCTGATCTTGATCGTACACGTTTGCGTGCATGATTAGTGTACGATTGAATCGGGGGCGTCACACAAGCTCCTCTTTCAGTAGCCCCAGATACAGATTGATGTCGTTCCCTGGTTGTTTCGGTCCTTCAATTAGCATACTCATGTGAATGTACTTCCTCTTCATGCACAACCAGGGGGGAGGTTGTACATCCACACAAACACAGGCCAGGTGCTATGTGTGCTTCTCTGGCTGCCAAACGAATTGACTCCATTGGTGCTCACGCCCAGCACGATGTTTCTTGGATCGTTCCCAAATTCTGGGTCTTCGAAGTTCAACGCTTGCCACTGGCTCGCATCCTTAGGGTGACTCAGCATCTTGTCTTTTTTTATCTATCTCCGGATCATTTGCGTCATCTTCTCGCTTCTTCTCCTCCCTATCCGCGTGCCAATGCAGGAGCTTTGCTACCTTAGGGTCCGCGAAATACCGCTGCAGACGAGGAGTGATCGGAAAGTACCACACCACTTTTCGAGGAGCTTTCTTCCTCTTCTTGTATCGAGTGACGCCGCACACCGGACATATGGTAGACTTCGCGTGCTCGTCCCGATAAATGATGCAATTGTTCATGCACACATGGTATTTCACATGCGGTAAATCCAGAGGACACACGATTTTCTTCGCCTCCTCCAAACTGGTCGGGCACTTGTTCCCCTTGGGAAGACGTTCGTGCCAGAATGGCATGTTCTCGTCGAAGCATGCGTCGGTCATTTTGTGTTTTACCTTCATCTCCAGAGCCATGAGCGTTACTTTCAGGCGGGTATCCTCGGGCCTGCATCCTTCATACAATGGAGTAACCACGTCTAACTCAAGTTGATCCATCTTAGCTTTCTCTCGGGCGGCAGCTCTTGCGTTATCCGTCTGCTTGAGAAGCAGCTCTTGAATATGAGGGTCCTGCACCCAGCCCATCGATGGTCCAGCGTCGTCTGCTCCGCCGGCATCATCATCTTCATGATCATGCCTGTCGTCTGCTCCGGCATCTTCCTCATCATCATGTCCTGATCATCTACATGATCACTGTGTACAGCATCACCGTCGTGATCATCTCCTGGGGATTCTTCGTCTTCTCGCCCGCCCGAGCCGCGGTGGTTGTCTTGCTGCCCTTCCTCATTTCTTGACCGGCCTCCATGGACGACTTCGTAGTCATCTTCATCACCTTGCCACCGATAGTCATCCATGAAACCACGCAAGAGCAGGTGGTCCCACACCTGCCCGGTATTCGGGTCCGCAATAAGGCTCTTCACCTTGCATCTTCGACACAGACATCTTATCTCCGTCTCGTTCTTTTGAAGCATCTCGGCCTTCGCGGACCTCAAAAACCTATTCATGATGCCTTCGGTCATCGTGCGGACCATGGTCGCCTGCGGGGTAGAGCAAAACGATATTTTAGAACCAAGAAAAAATTTGGCATGACTTTCCCTAAAAATAGGACCAAAAAGAATGCTTAATGCCAAAATTCTCGCCGAAACGGAAATGAATCAACATTCCGGCAAAATATTGGCAACTATCGCATTTCAAATACCGGTACACCTCCAAACACAAACACATATGCAACACCATAAACATATGCAACACCACAAACATACATAGATCTAGCTAGGCCATAAAAAGTGCATGTGCACATTGTTGTAGGGAGAACAACATAAATATAGCTTCCCCCCTTACGTACCTATCAAAACAAGGTAATTTAACCACTTAATTTGAATGAATTTATGGTGGAAATAAGGTGAAAAAGAGGAGGCACCCGAGACAAGGAGGAGGTGGAGAGAATGAAGTGGGGAGAAAGTGAGTGTGGTTAGGAGAGGTTGTCCAAAATATCTTGTTGCTGCCCACTTACTAATGGCGCACCAACTCTAAATGCGCCATTAGTAATCCAGGTTACTAATGGCGCACCTTCTGGTGATGCGCCATTAGTAGTTTTGCAAAAAAAACATACTAATGGCGCACTGTTCCACAGTGCGCCATTACTAGTTTAAACTAGTAATGGCGCACGGTGGAACAATGCGCCATTAGTAGTTTTGCAAAAAAAGGAATAAAAAATATAATAAAAAAACAACATTAGTGGCGCACTTTCAGACAGGTGCGCCATTACTAGTTACAACTAGTAATGGCGCACTGAGTCTGGATGCGCCATTAGTATGTTTGGACAGGCGCACTAGTTCAAAAAAAATTGATACTAATGGCGCACCTTGGGCCTGGTGCGCCATTAGTAGTTTCAGCTCTAATGGCGTATCAGAAGGTGGTGCGCCATTAGTATATACTAATGGCGCACCGCTTGTCTGGTGCGCCATTAGTGTCAATCCCATCTATAGCCCTTTTTCTAGTAGTGTAGTGGTTTTACCAACCATCAACAATTGATGCTCCTTCTTAATTTCTACTTTCGCGGTATCAAACATCGCGAATACCTCAAGGATCATCATATCTATCCCTGATATGTTATAGTTCATCACGAAGCCTAGCAGCTTGGTGGCAATGACTTTGGAGAAACATCACTATCTTATCTGGAAGATCAACTCCCACTCGATTCAAGTGATTGTTGCACTCAGACAATCTGAGCACAAGCTCAACGATTGAGCTTTTCTCCTTTAGTTTGCAGGCTTAGAAAATCGTCGGAGGTCTTACACCTCTTGACGTGGGCACGAGCCCGAAATCCCAATTTCAGCCCTCGAAACATCTCATATGTTCCGCGACGTTTCGAAAACGTCTTTGGTGCCTCAACTCTAAACCGTTTAACTGAACTATCACGTAGTTATCAAAACGTGTATGTCCGATGTTCGCAACATCCACAGACGACGTTTGGGGTTCAGCGCACTGAGCGGTGCATTAAGGACATAAGCCTTCTACTGTCCGCATAGTTGCTACTGTCAACTTTCAACTATATTTTCTCTAGGAACATATCTAAAACAGTAGAACTAAAGCATGAGCTATGACATAATTTGCAAAGGGTTTTTTGACTATGTTCAGGATAATTAAGTTCATCTTATGAACTCCCACTCAGATAGACATCCCTCTAGTCATCTAAGTGATTACATGATCCGAGTCAACTTGGCCGTGTCCGATCATCACGTGAGACGGACTAGTCATCATCGGTGAACATCTTCATGTTGATCGTATCCACCATACGACTCGTGCTCGACCTTTCGGTCTCTTGTGTTCCGAGGCCATGTCTGTACATGCTAGGCTCGTCAAGTTAACCTAAGTGTTTCGCGTGTGTAAATCTGTCTTACACCCGTTGTATGTGAACATTAGAATCTATCACACCCGATCATCACGTGGTGCTTCGAAACGACGAACTTTCCCAACGGTGCACAGTTAGGGGGAACACTTTCTTGAAATTTTAATAAGGGATCATCTTATTTACTACCGTTGTTCTAAGCAAATAAGATGCATAAATATGATAAACATCACATGCAATCAAATAGTGACATGATATGGCCAATATCATTTTGCTCCTTTTGATCTCCATCTTCGGGGCTCCATGGTCATCATCGTCACCGGCATGACACCATGATCTCCATCATCGTGTCTCCATGAAGTTGTCTCGCCAACTATTACTTCTACTACTATGGCTACCGGTTAGCAATAAAGTAAAGTAATTACATGGCATTGTTTAATGACACGCAGGTCATACAATAAATTAAGACAACTCCTATGGCTCCTGCCGGTTGTCATACTCATCGACATGCAAGTCGTGATTCCTATTACAAGAACATGATCAATCTCATACATCACATATCATTCATCACATTCTTCTTGGCCATATCACATCACATAGCATACCCTGCAAAAACAAGTTAGACGTACTCTAATTGTTGTTTGCATGTTTTACGTGGCTGCTATGGGTTTCTAGCAAGAACATTTCTTACCTACGCAAAAGCCACAACGTGATATGCCAATTGCTATTTACCCTTCATAAGGACCCTTTTCATCGAATCCGATCCGACTAAAGTGGGAGAGACTGGCACCCGCTATCCACCTTATGCAACAAGTGCATGTCAGTCCGTGGAACCTGTCTCACGTAAGTGTACGTGTAAGGTCGGTCCGGGCCGCTATAAACCTAGCTCTGATACCACTGTTGGGGAACGTAGCAGAAATTCAAAATTTTCCTACGAGTCACCAAGATCTATCTATGGAGAGACTAGCAACGAGGGGAAGGAGAGTGCATCTACATAACCTTGTAGATCACTAAGCGGAAGCGTTCAAGTGAACGGGGTTGAAGGAGCCGTACTCGTCGTAATCCAAATCACCGGAGATCCTAGTGCCGAACGGATGGCACCTCCGCGTTCAACACACGTGCAGCCCGGTGACGTCTCCCATTGTAACGCCCCGGATTCGATGCGCCAGGTGTCTCCTAGTTATTCGTCTTCGTTGCCATGTCATTTGCTTGCGTGTTGCATTTTGCCATGTCATCATGTGCATCTCATTTTGCATACGTGTTCGTTTCTTGCATCCGAGCATTTTCCAAGTTGTCTGTTTTCCAATCCGGCACTCCTATGTCCCCCGGCGTCCCCTTTTACCTCTTTTCATGTGCGGGTGTTAAACTTTCTCGGAATGGCCCGAGGTTTGCCAAGCGGCCTTGGTACACCACTGGTAGACCGCATGTCAAGTTTCGGTCCATTTGGAGGTCGTTTGATACTCCAACGGTTAACCGGGGAGCCGTAAAAGCGTCTTTTGTGTGTATCCCAACACCCCTCCAAAGCGGCCCTATAACCCATCCAAACCCCCTCCATGCTCTCGGTCGTTCGATCACGATCGTGTGGGCGAAAACCGTGCCTCATTTGGAGTCTCCTAGCTCCCAGAAACTATAAATATGCCCTCCCCGTTCAAATTCGCGGATGAATTCTCCAAAACCCTAGCCTCCTCTTCCCCGCACCGCGGACGCGTCCGCCCGACGGCCAGACATGTCCGCCCACCCCCACAGCCATCCACGGGCCGCCACGTGGCATCGCCGCCGCCCCTCCGCCGCCGGCCCGCCTGGCCCATGGGGAGCCCGCCCCGGGCCGGATCAGGCCCGAGCTCCCCGCTCGCCGCCGCCCCTAGCCCGCGCGAGGGCCCGCGCCCCGCCGCCGCCGTGCGCCGCTGGTCGCCGCCCGACC
>LT934122.1:682943834-682976847 GCA_900231445.1 Triticum turgidum subsp. durum | reverse complement strand
GCCCGCAACTCCTGCCGGCGCCGCCCTGGCCGCCCCCCGGCCCCTTCGCCGCCCGGCCCCGCGGCCATCTCCGCCCGCCGGCCTCCCCTCGCTACGGCCGTCCTCGGGAATCGCGCCCCGGATCCAGATCTGAAATCCAGAGGTTGACCCCGGATTTTCTCCAAGTCCCGAAGTTTTCAGCATTATGTGCCCATGTTCATCATGCCATATCTCTGCATTTGTAGCTCTGTTTCATGCGTGTAATATATCAAAATGTTCATTTGAGCTCATCTTGATTCCTGAATCATCGTTGCAAGAGTGCTATATGATGTTATCTGCTGTCTGTTAGCAGAACTTGATGATTTGTCAGTTTTGTTGCATTTTGTGTGTGCATCCTATGAGCATGAGCTCTACATGTGTGTTGATCTATATCATGCCATCTTTACAGAGGTGCTTGTCTTGTATTTTTACGATCTATGTGGTGACTAGCACAAGCATGCAAAGTAGCCTCCGTGATGTTGCTGATTTATGTGACTTGGTGATTTCTGCTAAGTCTGAGCCTGTTATATTTTGTTGCCATGTAAACCTGCTGCTACCATGAGTTCTATGCATAATCTGGAGATGTTCACTAAGGATGTTTTGTTATACATGTCATGCTTTTATCCATTCATGCCTCTGGTTGCATTTATAGCCTGATGTAACTTGTTGATATCTTGCTCCAAAATTGCTAAATAATGTTGATGTCAGCCTGTTAACATTATGTTCAGTTGTGCCATGTGTTTTGCTAGTGATCCATGCACCCTATGACTATGCTATTGCCATGCTTAGCTTCATATTTATTCCATATTGCTGTTGGTTACCTTGTCATGCCATGTATTTCTCTGTGGTGAGTGATTCAAGCTCACCAACATGCCTACGTTTTGTTTTTCCTGCCATGCTCTGTTTTTCTGCTAAGTCGAATCTGTAATGAAACTTGCCATGTTTACATGGGTGCCATCATATCTTCTGATCCTTTTTGGCTCATGGTCGGTAAGGGACTTTTGTTCTATGCAACTAGTAGATTCATGTCATGCCTTTGTTTGCCATGATAAGTTCCAGTAGCACATTGTCTGATAGCTCTAAACATTGCAACCTGATGTTATTTCTGCCATGTCCAGTAATTCTGCCAAGTCTGTGAACCTGATATTATTTGCAATCTTGCCATGTCCTTTTGAGCATGTTCTTTTAGTTTCTGGAGATAGATCAGTGTTTATGTTTTGTCATGCTTTACCTGTACATTATGCTCATGCCTTTTGTTTTCACGTTGGATGTTGTAGCATATTGTTTTGATGCTTGCAATATGCCTAGTTGTTGTTTTGGACAGCTTGTCCTTTATACTTGTATGGTGTGTATGTGTTGAACCGTGTTGCTCCGTTTTGAGTGTGCTCTATATGAAACTTGCTTGATTTGGCATGTAGTTTCATATTATCATGTTGCTTCCTTGTTTTGAGGTGTTTGCTTGATGTTTGTATGCATTTTGCATCAATGCCACGTTTAACTTGTTTTGCTCATATCTTCTAGGCCGTAGCTCCGAATCTAATGAACTTTATATGTAACTTGACTAGAATTTCATGTAGATCTTCGTGGTGCATCTTAACTTGCTTTTTAACAACTTGAACATAAGGTTTATTCAGATCTGGACCAATTTCGAAATTTGCATATGGGGACTTACCGGAATTGATATATGTTGTTCCCGGCCTCATTTAAACCTGCTTGGTTGTGTTGTTCTTGTATGCATCATCTCTTGCCATAACTAGCTTCATGTAGCCTTGACATTCATCATACTTGGTTGAGCATCATGCCTTGTTCTTGTGTAGTGTGTTTACCTTGTTGTGTGCTTCTTCTCGATAGTTCCCGTTTCGTTGCGATCGTGAGGATTCATTCGTCTACGTGGCTTCATCTTCTTTATGGACTCGTTCTTCTTTCTAGCGGGATTTAGGCAAGATGACCGTCATCTTGGATCTCATTACTGTCATTGCTATGCTAGTTGCTTCGTTCTATCGCTATGCTGCGTTACCTACCACTTGCTTATCAAGCCTCCCAAATTGCCATGAACCCCTAACCTTTGTCACCCTTCCTAGCAAACCGTTGTTTGGCTGTGTTACCGCTTTGCTCAGCCCCTCTTATAGCGTTGCTAGTTGCAGGTGAAGATGAAGATTGCTCCATGTTGGATTATGTTTATGTTGGGATATCACAATATCTCTTATATTATTAATGCATCTATATACTTGGTAAAGGGTGGAAGGCTCGGTCTCATGCCTGGTGTTTTGTTCCACTCTTGCCGCCCTAGTTTCTGTCATATCGGTATTATGTTCCCGGAATTTGCGCCCCTAACGCGGTTGGGTGATTTATGGGACCCCCTTGATAGTTCGCTTTGAATAAGACTCCTCCAGCAAGGCCCAACCTTGGTTTTACCATTTGCCTCACCACCACCTACTTTTCCCTTGGGAGTCACTCTCTCGAGGGTCATCTTTATTTTAGCCCTCCCCCCCCCCCGGGGCCAGTGCTTCTCTAAGTTCTGGTTCGAACCGAGCCGCCTGCGGGGCCACCACGGGGAAACTCGAGGCCTGGTTTTACTCGTAGCCTGTCTCATCTGGTGTTGCCCTGAGAACGAGATATGTGCAGCTCCTATCGGGATTGTCGGCGCATCGGGCGGTCTTGCTGGTCTTGTTTTACCATTGTCAAAATGTCTTGTAAACCGGGATTTCGAGATTGATCGGGTCTTCCCGGGAGAGGGAATATCCTCCGTTGATCGCGAGAGCTTATCATGGGCTAAGTTGGGACACCCCTGCAGGGTTTGAACTTTCGAAAGCCGTGCCCGTGGTTATGTGGCAGATGGGAATTTGTTAATGTCCGGTTGTAGATAACTTGACACCAGATCCGAATTAAAACGCACCAACCGCGTGTGTAGCCGTGATGGTCTCTTTTCGGCGGAGTCCGGGAAGTGAACACGGTTTTTGGGTTATGTTTGACGTAAGTAGGAGTTCAGGATCACTTCTTGATCATTACTAGTTGACAACTTTTCCATTGCTTCTCTTCTCGCTCTTATTTGCGTAAGTTAGCCACCATACATGCTTAGTTGTTGCTGCAACCTCACCACTTTACCCCTTCCTTACCCCTTTAAGCTTTGGTAGTCTTGATACCCATGGGAATGGGATTGCTGAGTCCTCGTGGCTCACAGATTACTACAACACCAGTTGCAGGTATAGGTTGTTGCGATGATCTTGACGCGAGAGCGATGTTACTTGTTTTGGAGTTCTTCTTCTACTTCTTCTTCGATCAGAGGATAGGTTCCAGGTCGGCAGCCTGGGTTAGCAGGGTGGATGTCGTTTGAGTTTCTGTTTCTGTTTCATCCGTAGTCGGATGTTGATCTAGTATATGATGTATTGTTGTATTCTTGCGGCATTTGTATGCCTTGTATGTATCCCCATCTATTATGTAATGTTGATGTAATGATATCCACCTTGCAAAAGCGTCTTCAAGAAGCGCTTCTATCCTTGGTGGGACCTTCGAGTTCCTTTCGGATAGGGTCACATCTTGGGCGTGACACCCATGCCTTGATCCAGCAAGGAGAGAGGGAGAGGTTGAGGAAGACTGCATCCAGCAGCAGCACAACGGCATGGTGGTGGTGGAGGAGCGTGGCAATCCTGCAGGGCTTCGCCAAGCACCGCGGGAGAGGAGGAGGGAGAGAGGCAGGGCTGCGCCATGGAGAGGACAAAACTCATGTGTATGCAGCCCCAAATACCTCAACTATATATAGGGGAGACGGAGGGGGCTGCGCCTCCCCTAGGGTTCCCACCCCAAGGGGTGCGGCTGCCCCCAAAACCCATCTAGGGTGCGGCCAAGGGGGGGAGAGGGGGAAACTTGCCCCCCAAGCTAGGTGGGTGCGCCCCCTCCCCAAACCCTAGGCGCCTTGGGCCCTTGTGGGGGGGGCGCACCAGCCCACCTGGGGCTGGTCCCCTCCCACACTTGGCCCATGCAGCCCTCCGGGGCTGGTGGCCCCACTTGGTGGACCCCCGGGACCCTCCCGGTGGTCCCAGTACATTACCGAAAAAAACCCGAAACTTTTCTGGTGACCAAAACATGACTTCCCATATATAAATCTTTACCTCCGGACCATTCCGGAACTCCTCGTGACGTCCGGGATCTCATCCGGGACTCCGAACAACATTCGGTAACCACATACAAACTTCCTTTATAACCCTAGCGTCATCGAACCTTAAGTGTGTAGACCCTACGGGTTCGGGAACCATGCAGACATGACCGAGACGTTCTCCGGTCAATAACCAACAGCGGGATCTGGATACCCATGTTGGCTCCCACATATTCCACGATGATCTCATCGGATGAACCACGATGTCGAGGATTCGATCAATCCCGTATTCAATTCCCTTTGTCTAGTGGTATTGTACTTGCCCGAGATTCGATCGTCGGTATCCCGATACCTTGTTCAATCTCGTTACCGGCAAGTCCCTTTACTCGTTCCATAACACATCATCCCGTGATCAACTCCTTGATCACATTGTGCACATTATGATGATGTCCTACCGAGTGGGCCCAGAGATACCTCTCCGTCAACCGGAGTGACAAATCCCAGTCTCGATTCGTGCCAACCCAACAGACACTTTCGGAGATACCCGTAGTGCACCTTTATAGCCACCCAGTTACGTTGTGACGTTTGGTGCACCCAAAGCATTCCTACAGTATCCGGGAGTTGCACAATCTCATGGTCTAAGGAAATGATACTTGACATTAGAAAAGCTTTAGCATACGAACTACGATCTTTGTGCTAGGCTTAGGATTGGATCTTGTCCATCACATCATTCTCCTAATGATGTGATCCCGTTATCAACGACATCCAATGTCCATGGTCAGGAAACCGTAACCATCTATTGATCAACGAGCTAGTCAACTAGAGGCTTACTAGGGACATGGTGTTGTCTATGTACCCACATATGTATCTGAGTTTCCTATCAATACAATTATAGCATGGATAATAAACGATTATCGTGAACAAGGAAATATAATAATAGTTACTAACTTATTATTGCCTCTAGGGCATATTTCCAACAATAAATCCATGCAGATTTTAAATTATTCATAATTATATAGTAGTACAATATAAATTATTAGATACCCGTATAAGAACTCAGCTTGTAAGTAGGCAGACAGTTTGTTCAAAAATTGGAAGGTTGGTACAAGAGTGAGATTAATCCAGCTGCCATAGCACGTGAAACAAAATAGCATAGCTGCAACGTACTGAAGGACCCGTACGCTATATTTGCATCATGCTTGTTCTTTCTTCCTCCCAAAGAGTTAGCTTACACGGATCACCAACCACAATATGATACATACAAATTGGAGGTTATGTTTGTTGCTGGAAGCGCGTCGACGTAGCAATGGCAGTAAGGGAATGTTGCTTTGATGCAATGAGCATGAGTGAGGGCTTTTCACAACCCGATGTCCTAAATATTGCATTCTTGAGGTCCAAGATGGTATGCCACAATGCCGCCACTCGTTTGGAAAAGCACCACCTGCTTGTGCGGATGTAATCCTATGATCTTGTAAAAGCAATACTCTTCATCCCACACATATGCAGCACTTTCATCTAGGTCAATGAAGTTGTCCTCGTCGGAGTCCCAAGAGTACTCGCATCCCTGTTTGCTTTTGAATTCACCTTCTTCATATTCGTGTGAATCTTCTTCTTCATCATGACCATCGTGATCTCCATCATTGGTTGTGCCATTGAACTCATACACCTCATGAATGCCTTCTTCATCATCCTCACTGAAGATGTCACTGTCACCAATAATGTCACTCTGACCATCCTCCTCGTCATATATGCATTTCTTAATGATGCAAGGTTCAAACAATCTATGCAAGGCTTCGTTGTGTTCAAAAACCTCCCACGGCACTCTAGGCTGCATCAACTATTGTACTTCCTGATTATCGAGAAATAAGGGAGACGGTGCTTCCCGCGCCTCCTCAGAGCTTAGCGATCGTGGACCGTCGGATGTGTTTGCTTGATGCGTTTCCGACCCTTGGATCTCTCTCCCGGACGATCTGGACCGCCGGATGGAGCCTGCGACACTATTGCAATGAACAGTTTAGCTCACCACCGGAAATATCTTGTACCACCGCCGTTATTTTCCTGCCCAGCCGAGGGTATTTTTGTAATTTCTCTACGAGGTATATAAGCCAAACGCCCATCCGTTTCTCCCCATCCCCAATCAGCTTCTCCTCTTCCTGTTTAGCCGGCACCGCCTCCCCTTCCACCGTGGCCGCCATACCCTTCCCTTCCACCAAGGCCGCCGCCCCCTCCCCTTCCACCGTGGCCGCCGCCCCCTACCGCGCGACGGCGAGCCCGCCCTCCCGCCCCCCTCTCCTCTGGTCGCCCTCACGCACTGCATCGCCTCCTGGTCGCCCTCTCTCTCTGTATTCCCCCTTGCCGCCACCACCACGGCCAACTCCGGCGAGGTCCGTCGCCATACAGCACATCCACGAGCTCATCTCGTGACGCTGCTCCTTCTCCACCGCGTTGACCCGACGTGCCGCCCCTCTACGCACGGCCCCAGCTAACCCTAGCGCCACGGTCGCCTGTCCACGGCATCGCCATCGACGCCGGCACTGCGCCTGCACCTCCGATTGTTCCTCCCCGACTCCGTCCGAACTTTAGCGCACTGCATCGCCTCCTGGTCGCTGTCAAGGTGCCGCCATTGACTGGAGGAGCGCGGGACCGTCATCCTCGCGTTCGTGCACCTCCAGGAAGAAGACTGCTCGAGGTGAGACGCCTCGGATCCCTCGTGCGAAGGTGGAGGTGAGTGCCCTCTTCACTTCCCCCATTTCCTCCCTCTCTCTCTCTGTTTTGATCCCTTTTTTCTGCAGCTCGACATATAGGTCAGTGTATGTGTGTGTGCAGCAGCTCCAGAGGGACGAACATCAAGGTAGCCACTGCTCCGTAGGTATGAATTGGTTCCCTAGGCTCTTATGAGCCCTACTTTTCATCGAGCAAGGTTGGCTGCTAAGTTTATGCGATTTGATGCCTCTGGTTCTTCCATGTATGGAAGAGATACTATTTAGTTGTCTGCATTTATCTTACTCGGTTCAGTTGGGTGTGCTTATCAATGGGTTGATTCAAGATAATTTGTGATTCTTCTATCTAATTGATTGGTATATATATGCTTTTTTAAATATGAATCACTTTATGCAGAAGATCTGAGTTCAAAAAGATTGCATGACACCACATACATTTGATATTTTTTATCATGGCCTCGGTTTGGTGGGCGAGCTCACTGCCGTCCGCCTCGAGGTCGTGCTTCCCTCTCCCTCCTGTTTCTATGTGTGTGTTTGTGTGTGCGCGCGCGTGTGTGACTGATTCCGTTAACCGTGTTGCAGCTGGTCTGGGATATGAGTTCGGCCCTTGATTCGTGCTGCCCGTTTTCTCTGCCGAAGTCGTGGTTGCGTGGACGCGGCTATGCTCGAAGGGTCATCACCAGGGTGGCGCCGGCGCCTCCCTTCCCTCTCCCCTGGAGCTGGAAGGTACCGTCTCGGGCTTCCCAGATCTGTTCGATCAAAAATTGTGGGTGATGGAATAAAAATTTGTTGGATCAGAAATTGCGGTTGATGGAATTAAAACTTGGATGTGATCAAATTAGGTATTGCTTGAGCTGAAAGTTGAATGTTTGTTGACTTGATTTGTAGTTCAACGCGTCAAAATTGTGGTGGATTGGGTGGTATAGTTTACATATTTGAAAATCTTGTTGAATTTTCAGAGAGGACCATGGCGTACTGATTACTGAAAGGAATCTGTGAGTTCCTGCAAGATGCATCTCCAACATTTCTTGTGCAGGTCAGTTCCTACTCATATTTCCCCCTTGCATAGCAATTGACTTATTTTAGGAACATTAATATCATCATTGGCCTATGAATTTATCACATAATTTCCTGCTTTACAGTTCTGGTGTACATCCTTTTTAAATATTTTTGTTTCTTGATACCTCAAAATAGTAGTTTAAATTCTTTTCCATGAATCTGCGTGTTGCTGCCTTGGTGAAGGTAATTAGTCATGGATAGTTGTCATTCTAAAGTTCCTTGGTTCAGATATGTGCGGTTTGGCAAGATTTTGCTTGTTTTCTCCTGTTCAAAATATACCATTTGGCAGCGACTAGGTTCAAAGATACTTGTGTTCTTAATTTTTATCATCTTGTATCACATATTTGTGTGCTAATTATTAAGATTGCTATTAATTTGGCAAGATTGTATTTGGAAAGTATTCATCTGACTATGAGAAGAAAAAAACATGCATATGAGTTGATTGAGCCTGAGAGAGGAGTTGTTGACATTTATTCAGAGCACATACAAGTAGTATTTCTACTGCTTAGGAATTTTGTGGAATTAGTTTTAGTATTTATTGAAGAGCAACCTAGTGAAGGATTATAGGATGTTAAAATTTTACCTAACGAAAAAAATATAAGTGTCAGACTGACAAGATGATAAGGCAACATAAAATTTAGTGTGATTTTGTTGGAAGAACTTTGACTGGTTGGATGCTTCAATTTGGTTAGTTGGTTATGCAGTTTATAAGTCACCCATGGGTGTGTTTGTTGCAAAACTTGCACAATCATTCTATGGCGCCAACCACCAATACAATGATCCTCCAGAGTTAAGCCCACTTCGTGATGCATAATTATTATTTTTGATGTTGTTGATACCCTTTCTCCTGGACACCTCTGCCAGATCCGTTGCTGCTACAGAACCCAACTCCTGAGCACGTTGGAGTTGAGCAAGAAGACAGGAGGAGGTGTCGAGGAGGAAGAGGCCCCTCTTCCTTTTTGGTCCACGCCACTACGAAAGTGATATTAGGGTATTGAAACTTGCTTTATGGAGTAGTACCATCACGATACCTTGCCTTTTTCCTATTCCTTTTGAGTACTTAGTACTTACCCTGTTTCTTTGACAAAGGCATTTGATAGATATGATTAGGCACATATTGAGTGTGCCATTTCAGAAATATTGAAAATACAGTTTCAGTTCCAACTTAAGCATACAATCTGCTCTTTCTTCTTAAGATATAGAGGAGGGTAATGATATATTGTCTGTTTGATATTTGCATGTAGTTATTATTTCATAAAAGGCCTAAGTTTGACCTTATGTTATATCAGGACATCTTGGTTCTAAATTTCATTCCAGAGATTTGCTTAATATTTCATTTAGATTGGTTGTTTTAGGAAATGAAAAAAAAATGCATTCTATGTTTGTTCATTCTATCTTTCCCTGTTTTTGTCATCTTCAGTATTTAATTTTTGTTCATACGTGTATTTTTATCGCCCCAACCTTCCACTGGCCTGACTAGGGTGTGCCAAAGTGCACATTTAGTTATCAGAAGATGGTTCTGTTTTTATTGGGGCTGCATTTGTAATGGTTCATTATTTCTAAAGGGGCACACTGTTTGTAGGTATTGCACCGAGCTAGAAGAGTATGCTGGCCAGCGCCCCACCTCTCTTTTGACATAATAAACTGATGTAAAAACTTCTTATACTCTTTCTGGTTCAATGGAACTTACCTACGCATATTAGGTATGCCTTTTTTGGTACCCTCATCTCAACTTCATTGTTTCTATCTATGTGCTGTTTTCACATTTTCTTACAGATTATATGAAGAAATCGTTCATTGCTAATTAACACTATATGCGATGATGTTTTGAAATTTACCTATACTACATGTGGTGTTTTGGACAATGTGATATAATTCATAGTTCTTACTCTGGGCTCAGTGAAACATGTTGTTATTTTAATAAATTAAACTTTCTTCACTTCAAGGCAAACAACATATGTTGCGTTTCTACCAAAGTGTGTGTAACTCTTTGTTTTACTTGCAGATTGTTGCAGCTGTTGTTTTTAGATGTGACATGATTCTACTTCTTGGTACTGTAGGGGTTTTACTTTAGCTGGTGAGTGTTTGTGAGCGAGATGACTATCGCTTCCGCATGGATCCACCTCCTAGCCGTTGACCACTTCATTGGAAGGTTAGCAAGGCATTATTTGTTCAGGTGTATGCGATTGTGAGCTAGATGTTCATGTTTGTGGTTTGTTTGGCTTGTGATGTAGGCACGTGTAACCTTGATTGGCAAATATGGTGAAGACTTGAAGTTGATATACTAATGTTATATATGAAGCTTTGTTCAAGGGTGTCACACAGGTTTGGAATCTTCATTCACATCTGCACCTCACTTGTTACCTGTGTTCTTGCTTCAGTCATTTTCTTGTAATCATATTCCTATATACTGGGCATCATTCTGTATTGCTAGTGCTTTCTATTAATCACTATTTTAAGAATCATTGTTTGATACACTGGTTTTTTATATGTACCATCTTATTTATCATCTGAAAGCATATTCTACATTACCTTTTGTCTGATGTAGCACTACAATTGGTTTACTGTACATTGATTTATATCTGAAAACTTTAATTATGCTTTGGGCTTTGTTTTATATTTCCAGTTCTTTCAATCAATCACCTTTGTAAGACCCACTGCTTGACCCATTTGATACTGAGATCTCAGAGCATATTTTACATTTCTTTTTTCTCATGTACTCTCTCCGTCCCAAAATAAGTGACTTACTGTACATTGCTATATATCTGAATTTTCTTCGTTGTGTTTAAATATGGAAAGTACCTGCTTTAACTAAGCGAACAACCTTTTGTCGATTGCTGCACTCATAATTTTTTTTGCAATAGTTTGGTTCTATTACTGCTGGTGGCAGGTACGACAAACTTGTCGAGATGTTCAGTAACAAGCAAGTCCAAACTGTTGGCGTCGATCTTGGAACAGAAAGAGTTTTCGCAATCATTGAGCAACAGGAGAAAGAAAATAACCAGGTATTTTCTCAATGTTGTGTCATTATGTCATTGTTGCGGCAATGTAGCAGAACTGATCTTGGCCCTCGAATCGCAGGTTATCCGGGCTAGCGTGACAGAGGTTTTGGTGTCGATTCTAGGGAAGGACCTTATATTGGCCGCCAAGCTTGCGAATGAGTTATGGTGTGCTGGGATAAAGGCAGAGTTCAAGCTCACCACCAGGGAGCTGGACCACATAAAGTATGTGACTCAGACAGGCATTCCGTGGATGGTGCTGGTCAGTGAGTTTGGATTTCGTCCAGGTGCTGAAGCAGAGATTATCTAACCCTTAGAGAGGAAATCTTAAATGTAGAGCGTGTGTGTACTAGGCGATGCATTGTTCTTGGTTTCTCCGTGCGTTCATTTTGCTGATGATGAGGTGTGTACACAAGACAGTGTGGCTCCTTGATTTATACACATGATCACAAATTGATAGAATTGTTGCCTTATATGTCAAGTGCTTGTTGTGAGTTCCAAACTTACAGTAGAGATGGCGTATTACCTACCCGATCCGGAGCCGAAGCTTTGTTGGCGCACGGTGTTTTTGTACGGTTATTGATTTGCTAGCATATATTCTAGACTAAATTTTGTTAGCTTGCTGCACTTTATAGCGCTTTTATCTGGTTTCTTTCTTAGTTTCTTATAATATCTTAATTTATTTATTTTATATATGATGTAAGATTGTTCCCTTCACCAATGTTTCTCCATGTTTATGAAGAAAATATTTGGGTTCAGAGCACCTTTCCATTTTATTTATTTGAATTTTGTGATTTATGATGTTCAGGTCAAGGCGAACTTGAAATGTGGCCACCTTTGTATGGCCAATGATTTTGTAGGCTTTCAGTATTTGGCGTCTGTCGCCGGGTTTGTTCCGCCTCAACCAGGATTTTCTTGGCACTGCTCTGATGTTGTGAAAACTCACGCACGCCGACAGCCGCCTCCATGCTCCAGCTGCCGCAGCCTACAGGTAGCCTCTCCGTTCTTTTTTCTCGACCTTTTTGCTTGCTCTGCTAAAGTGTTATGCATGTGTTTGGCTGCTTGCTACTTGCAAAGAAATTGTATGAATGGCAGCAGGGTGTAGCAACAGCCAACATTAGTTCAGCTCAATCCCAGCAGCAAATTTCTTTGTTGCTCTATTATATATTTATATTCAACCATATGTTTATATCTTTGTGGTAGTGCATTTGGTTTCTAAATTGATATTTCAAAAAATTGCATTGATCCTCAGTGGTGAGCAAATTTTATTACAAGTCCAGTTTCTTTAGTGTTGCAGAAAAAGTTGACTGCTGAATACTGATGCATACTGGGCAAACAACTTATTTGCCCATTTCCATATATCAACCTAGCTGAACTAAAAATGACATGCTTGGGTCGGTCAAGCTTTGCTAGGTAGTGAGTACTCTTTAGGCGGTTACCAAGTTTGGTTAAAACATTGTTTTATGGTTGAGCTGGCTAACTAACAGTATGTCATGTGTCAGTTCAAGAAGTTAGCTCAGGCTTATGAGGTTATGAATGATCCTGAGAAGCTGGGAGGTGGAGGAATGCATGATCTATGGGACATCTTCCGGCCATTCTGTGTATAAGATAGCTATATAATAGTTTTATTCCATGACTGGTCGATTTTGTCATATTGGAATTAAAAAATGAACAAAAACAATTTTTTTTAGGATTGAGGGTTGATTCTCTGAGATTTCACATGGATAATTGGATTTTGGGTACATATATACTTTCAGCGATGCCATGATTTTGGTTAACTCCAGGTTATAATTTCAATGATGCTTAATGAGGATCTTAAGATTTGTCCGTGATGGCTTTTTCTTACCGGTAATGCTCTTTTATTTATGTTCCAGACTATGGTTTTCTTATCAAGATGAAGGGTATTGAAAAGAAAATTCTTAGGTGGACTCATACTCTGTGCGTACATAGGGTAGTACTTTTGATATTTATGGACTACCTTGCTCCTGTCTTGAATGGTCTATATGGGATTGCCCCCCTATCTGCAGGTGAATTCGGCATTTTACAAACTTGACTTGTGTGCTTCCATAATTGATATTCCTGATTGATTGCGTGAAGAAACTGATTCATGTGTTGTATGGACCTCAGAGAATTATGGATATGGGTGACTACTTGACTCTTGCCTATCTTTTGGATGGTTGGTTTGCGTTAAGTGTGTCGTACTGTCCTTTGAATTTGCAAATTCTGAGACGCACTCAGCCATTACATGCATTGTCCTAGCAGGAACATGACTTAGGACAGGTCACGCGCGGCAAGTTGCCCTTCCTATGTCATGAATCTTGATGCTTTGTACTGAATTGTATGCAAACCAGTTATTTGCCTGGCTTGTGTTATATCCTAAATCTACTGGACCACTCCTGAATACTAATATAGATATTATGCTTCATATTAAATATTGATGGTTTTTATTGAACCATATCCTACTTTGTACTATACTTTGATGATTTGTATTGGATTACATCCTTCCCTGATAAATACCAGACGTTGCATTATTGAATCACTACTTAGACATGCACTTTGTGCCATTTTGTGGTAATGACTAAATATGTCTTGTTTGCCATACTTTTGTTGTACTGGTCTAATCCATTCTGAGCAATTACTTTAATTCCCTTTGCTACACCCTGCCACTTGGGCGAGGGATGTGCTGATGGATGATATCATCGAAGACCAAGATAGATGCAAGATTATTACTGTTATGCATGCAATATGGTTCGATCGAAATCGATGGACTCATGACAAGGTGTCATATGATCCAGTACAGGCGGTAAAATCAGTTCGTGATGATCTTATTATGCTTGATGTGCCGAAGCCCCCACGTGGTGTGTCGGGAGCCCCAGTGACGTCCGCCGGATGTGGGGTGGATCAAGATTAACACAGATGGTGCTATCAACAATGAAGCTCGATGTGCGGGAGGGGGTGGGATAGCTCGATCTCACCTGTCATTCATGGGAGCATGGATCAAACCCTTCCCGGGGGTGACAGATCCCATCATTGCAGAGGCACTAGCTCTACGGGAGGGAGTCATCTTCGCTCAGCTCCGTGGTTTCTCACATGTGCTGATGGAAGTGGATTGTTTAGAGGTGGTCAACCTCTGGTCGTCGCGTGACAGTTCGAGATCAATTGTTGCGCCTATTCTAGATGATATTGGGGAGAAGTCATCAAATTTTATCTCTTTTTCTGTTAGATATGTCCCACGGGATGCTAATACTGTGGCAGACTTATGTGCTAAATAGGTCTGTTCCTTATTGGTTTCAGATTGTTGGCTAAAGGGCTGTCCACCCTTTCTTCTTAGTAGCCTGAGGGCAGATTGTAATCACATGTTAGCTATGCAATAAAGCCCGCCAAGTTCGTAGCAAAAAAAAGGAGGTGATCGTACCAAGAAAAAGATGGAAATTACATTATATTGTGTTTCTGAGTGAGAAAAAGAAGAACGTGAAAAATGGAATGAATAAAAATATATTTCTTTTTAACATTATTGTCTTGCTCTCTACCCATGATATGATTTCTGATCAGATTCCATACAATAGATAAAATGGAGCCCAAGAAATGGAAATTTCATCTCAAGAAATTGACAAATGGCATTATGTTTATGGATGGGTGACGATATAGTATATGTGATTGCTCTCTAATATAAATCCACATTTTTATTAATCAATGAATTGGAGCCCAAGAAATAATTGTCTATGTACTAGCTATATATATATGCACCTCAAGAACACCCATCTCATTCTCACGATCTTGTTCTGGTCTTTCTGTGTACCCATCCATCACCAGCTCGATCAGACGATCACGCTATGACGACCACCGCGTCGCTGCTGTCCGCCGCTGGCAGCATTAGCCGGCTCTCTCGCTCTGCCTCCCGCGTCGTCGGCAAGCCGGCGGGCTGGTTCCACCTTCTCCGCGTTGAGGCCTACTCGCAAACCAAGACGCTTCCCGCCGGCCAGAGCATCACCTCCACTCGTTTCTCCATCGGCAAGTACTACCCCAACGGCCGCGACACCTCGACCAACTCAGACTACATCTCCCTCTACCTCAAGCTGCACGGGCAGCGTCAGCTGCAAGCACAGTACAAGATGAGCATCCTCGACCAGGCCGGCAACATCGCGTACGGGCTACCCGCCAAGACCGAGCTCTTCAAGCGCAGCGCCGACAACGCCGCCTGTGTATGCGCGCACGAGCACTTCATCCGCCGGGAAGACCTGGAGAGGCGCGAGGACCTGATCATGGACGACTGCCTGGTGTTCCGGTGCGACGTCGGCGGTTTCACGGACCTGGACATCTCATGCCTCGCCCGCGAGGAGAGCGACAGCGACGATGGTGTCAAGGACGACGATGAGTACGGGTTGAAGCCACAGCGTCCTGGCTCCAGTAGCTCTCGCCGCCGACGTCGCCCGGATGACAATGAATTCATCCAGTGGTGTTTGGCCCAGAAACGCATGGGGTGATGACGCCGGCCATTTATGCAAGCAGGACGGCCTAGAATAAATTATCATGCATCCAATGGTTGCTTTGCTAGGAATTATTAAGTGGTGGTATTTTGATGTCCCTAATAAAAGGCATTTCAATGAATAAAGATGTGTCTCTCTCTCTTTTAATATGATTATCTCTCTTGGATTATGATTTATTGTTTGTTGTCTCAATATTAAGATTCCTCGGTTTGATGATGAAGACCTACACTTAAAGTCATGATTTTCTTTGCTCAATAAAAAGAAAATCTGATGCCCAAGTATTCACATCTAGGTATGAGGCAGTACCAGCCAGTCAGTTTCACATCCATAGTCTGAGTTTTAAGCAGCACTACGTATTCATTGAACAAATTTGATACACAAAGTACATACGCAGACACCCTTACAGAAAAACAGAGAAATATAAAACATGAAAATTTGCACAAAGGATCCCAAATCAAAAAAATGTAACAGCATAATCAATCAAAAAATGAAAATCTACCTAACCGTCGTCTCCAAACAGCCGTACCTTTGCTGAAGAGAGATGGAAACTGCCACCTGGATCAGGAAGATCACCATCATAGACTAAGCTGCTTTTTGAGCCGATGAAATGACCCGCCGCACATGACGACAAAGCCGAGTCTTTGTGGCGCATCAGCTGAAGATCATCCTCATGTCCACCTGATCCAAACATTGTCGACTTCAACCAATGCGATTAATGAAGATGGACATCGATGCACACTGCTATCCGTACATCCCGCTTCAAATCCTCGGCACACTCTATCATGGCCGACGCCATCACCATGGATGACAAGAAACGCCAGCTGACACAACCTAAAATCACCTGATCCGAAGCCTGACGCGAAGAAGAGGGTGTACCTGCTTCCCAACAACATCGATTGGAAGAACGCGGGGGGTGGGGCTGAAACAGGGCCAATTTATTCTGACGTAGCGTCGATACCGCCACCGATGTGACGCCTCTGCGAAAACCGAAGCTCGGACTAACTATTAGTCAGAGCAGCAGCGTCAGGTCCCCTCCCCCTCCCGTCGTCGGAGCGACTGTCGGAGAGGCAGAGGACCTACGGCCACGCCGACGAAGATGCGGGGAGAAGGGTCGCCACCCAAATCGCCTTTCCAAGGAGAGAAAGAGGAACATGGGCGAAGTAGTTGAAAGAGGTTCACCCCATAGTTTGAGTTAGGTGCGAGCTCAGGGTTTGATGGTTCACTTCCGCTTCGATACAACCCACTAAACACATCAAGGGAGGAGATCTCTCCACACCCCTTCGTAATAAAAGTGTAGGATGGCCTTTTTTTAACATACGTCATTCGCGATGATACGCGGCCCGGCCCGGCCCATTGGTTGTGCTGTAATAAAACACGCCTTGTTGGTGTGAAATAAAACATCGGAAAATAGGTGTGCCTAGCAATCGAACCCCAGACATCATGCATGTCAAGGGAAGTTCAAAGCCAATGGAGCCAGCAAGAATGAGTGAGTAATGAGCTGCACAAATTCATAAGAACTAGCGGCAGATCATATTTTTAAATAATTTAAGAATTTGCTTCAAAATTCTGAACACTTATTAAATTTTATGAAAATGCGACCAGTTATTGGGAATCTCAAAATATTTTTCAAAAAGCAGGAACAAAATTGAAAACGCGAACAAGTTTTGAAAAATAGGAATAAATTGAAAAAGTTATGAACAATATTTTGGGAACACAAATATTGCGTGAAATTCCCCAAACACTTTTGAATTGGTGAACAAATTTTACAAAACATGAACATTTCTTGAATTCGCAAATAAATACCAATTAAGACGACATTTTTTCAAATTCTTGAACATTTTTTGCAATTTGTGAAAATAAAATAAAAATATGAACATTTGAAACTTTTCTGAATTTTCAACATTGTTTGAAAGGAACCAAACAATTTTCAAAAATATTTTTTTTCGAATTTTCTAACAGTTTTGAAAAGGAAGGTAACGATTTTTTAAATTCCAAACTTCGTAGAAATTTCTAAGACAGGTTTAAAATACGGACATTTATTAAAAAACAAACAAATTTTGAAAAGTGCAAACATTATTTTAATGCCTGAACACTTGTTGAAAAAACCCTTGAAAAACTTTAATAAAATAAAAAGGATACAAAAAGAAACAATAAATTAGAGAAATTTAAGAAAAAAAAGTAAAAATGAAAACAGAAACAGAAAAAGAGCACTAAGTCTGGCCCAACAGGCGCCCGGAGCGAGCAATACCGTCACCTAGTTGGCCGAGGCCTAAGCGCTTTTTTACGTTTTGTTTTCTTATTTTATTATATAATTCATTTTCTCCTTTTTTGAATTTTGTTACAAATACTGTTTGGAATACCGAAAAATGTTCTTGTTTTAAAATATTGTCTGCAGTTATTAAAAAATTGTGAAACTTCAGCAAATGTTTCCATTTTCGATTTATTTTGTTCACAAGTTAAGAAATGTTTGCCTTCAAAAAAGTTGATCATTTTTTTAGAAAAAATATGTAGTTTGCAATTTATGTTCAAAATTTTCCCCAATTGTTGACAAGAACTCTTTTTTCTAGAAAAATTATTCAATTTTGTAGAAATTTCATAGATAATATAAAATTTCAAATTTGTTGAAAAATTTCAAAAAAATTGTTTAGGTCATAAGAAAGTGTTCATATTATTTGACAATGATGGGAATTGCAAATACTAGAATAATTCAATTTAGGAAAACCTACATGCTTATGGATGCACCCGTTTGGCCTCTACCCGAACACCCTCCGTTAAACATGGTTTATTTTTAGACATTGTTCAAATGACGTCATCTTTTGCAAGTAGGTGGGCATGACCATGGTAGGAACTCATACCTGATTTGAGCAACTTTCACCACCGTATGCAAGTCCTGACACGTCCGGCCATTTATCGGCTTTTATAAACCGAGAAAACTCTAGAATATGCAAATCTTGTTGACAACCCAAACAAAATCACAAGGTGACTTGAATTGGTCATATAAGTCCATGAAAAAATGGGTCCACTTAAGGGATGTCAAGAAATGGGGTGCTCCCGAACGGACCCTTCTCAGCTACCAAAACACTCTCCGTTGAACATGGTATTTTGTGAAATCTCAGGAATGACCCCAAATTTTGCAAGAAGGTGGGCATGCCCATGTTAGGCATCCATGTATGGTTTGAACGACTCTCGACACCATATGCACATTGTGACATGACCGGCCATTTACCAGCCTTTTTCACCGAGAAAACTCTATAAAATTCCAAACTCAAAGAGTTTTCAAGGTGCCATGAAATGATCATACAAGGCCATAAAAAAGATTGGGTCATTTTAAGGATTTCAAGAAACAACATGCTCTCACGCAGAGCCTTCTGATCCTATCTGAACGCCCTCTATTCAACATCGTCTGTTTTTAGGCATTCTTGAAATAACCCCAACTTTTAAAAGCCGATGGGATGCCTATGATAGGTTTCCATGCCAGGTTTAAACAAATTCCGACACCATTTGCATGTTTCAACACGTCCGTGCATTTATCGGCCTTTTGTCGAGAAAAAATGTTCTCTAACACGGAGCCTTCTATAAATGGTCGGCCACCCTTCGTTGAACATGGTTTATTTATGAACATCTTTCAAATGAATCCAACTTTTGCAAGCAGGTGGGCATGACCATGCTAGGCTTCCATGTCAAGTTTGCGTCACGGCGGGCCATTTATCAACCTTTTCACCGATAAAACTCGAGAAAATGCAATATTTGTCAAAACTCAAACAACATGACATGATGCCTTGAATTGGTTATACAAGCCCATGAAAAAAATGGGTCATGTGACAAATGTCCAAAGTTGGGGCCATTTCAAGGATGTCGAAAAAAGTTTACGGCTAAAAAATTCACAAATTTGAAATAAATTCGCTAGTTTCAAAAAAGTTTAGCAATTTGAGAACAACTTCATGAAAATTTAATAAAAGTTTGTAAATTTTAAAAACAAAAATTAATGAACTTGGGAAAAAGTTCGCGGATCTAAAAAATGTTCATGGATTTGGAAAAATGTTCGTAAAAATAGGACAAAGTTCAGGAAATTTGGAAAAGGTTCAGCAATTTGAAAACAAGTTCATGAAAGTTTACAAAAATTTTAAATCAAGAATTGAGAAAATTAATAAAAAAACTTCATGTGTTCAAAAAAAATCACGGCTAATAGATTCATGAATATTAAAAAAGTTCATAGGTTGAAAAAATTAACGAGTTTGGAAAAAAGTTCATGAGAACTAAAAAAAGTTCACAAAATTTGGTAAAAGTTCACAAAATATGAAAAGGTTCAAGAATTCGAGAAAAACTTCACGAACTAAAATTGCATGGATTCAAAAAAAAAGTCACGACTAAAAAAATCACGAATATGGAAAAAAAATCATGGATTTGAAATAAGTTCACGGATTTGGAAAATTGCATGAAAATTGTAAAAAAAAGTTCACTTAAAACTTTGTGAATTAAGAAAAGAAAAGAAAAAAGAGGAAGATAAAACAAAAAAACCTGAAGAAAAACCGGGCAAACCAAAAAATAAAATTAAAAACCAGCTAAGAATGCGTAGCTTTTTTATCGTTTTATATTTACCACACAAAATGCAAAGAAAGGAAGTGGGCATAGCTAGTAAGTCGTACCAGTTGGTTAGGTCTGCTTGAACTAAACCTACACGGAGTGAGTTCGAGTCCCACTGCCCGCATGAGTTTTTTGAAATTTAAAAGAATGAAAAAAGTAAGTGGGCCAAGCCAATGAAGGAGAGGGGTTGTGTGCTGGGCGAAAATGGGCCAGCCCAGCCGGGTGGCCTGTGCGATCCTATACCTCCAACCCCACCCCCACCCCTCCCCCCAACCCACGGCACTTCCTATTTAGCGCTGCAGGCGCCAGTTTGTATGCATTTTGCAAACTGGCGCCTGCAGACCTCTACGCTGGGCCGGCCCAACTCAGTGTCCCTTCGTCTTCCTAAAACGCAAAAAAGGGAGCGCGAACAAAGATTCGATCCACTGACCTCCTGTTTGCAGAAATAATACGCCAACCACTAGGCCACATACGCAGTTTTGCATGTTTCCATCCTTTCCTTTATTTACATTGTCCCGCTTTTCCTTTTTTCCATTTTTTCGTTTTCTGTTTTTTTCTTCCTTATTTGATGAATTGTTCTTCAGATTCCTGAAGTTATTTCATTTTTCGATGAAATTTTTCCTTCAAATCTATGAACTATTTTTTAAAATCGTGAACTTTTTTTCCAATTTCATGAACTTTTTTTTGAACTTGATGAACTTTTTTCAATTTGAATGAACTTTTTCCAAATTCAATGAACTTTTTTCAAATCCAATGAACTTGTTTTCAATTCGATGATTTTTTTTCAAATTTGATGAACTTTTTTTTTCATAATCAAGTAACTTTTTTTAACTCATAAAATCTTTTTGAATTTGCTAGTTTTTTACAATATATTGAACTTTTTTTTATAAGATGAACTTCTTTTGAATTCATGAACTTTTTTTTAACACATGAACTTTTTTGATTTGGTGAACTTTTTTGCATGTTCGTGAACTTCAGTTGAAATATATGAACATGTTTTGCAATAATTGAAACATCTAAACGTTATGTAATATAAATAGCGCGTCCAACTTGCTGTTTTAAACGTTCCGCGCTGTAAATACTCACTTGTAGTTGGTTGTTGTAGTGGTCTGCTGCTCTGAATGTAAGCGCTTTGTCGTGAGTTTGAATCTCGTTGACATCAATTTTTTGCGGGTTTTCTTTCGCGGTGCGCGGTCCTGGGCCGGCCCACCCAGACGTCGCTGCGAGCGCCCGTTAGGTTGCGCGGCGCCTGTAGCGCCCAATAGGAGCTCCCCCAACCCACAGTGAGTTAAGTTGACAGGTGATGCGGGCCTCGACCACCAGCGGCTTGGGCGCTATAGAGAAGATCAGCGGCAGATTCGATCGAGCCGTCGCTGAGTCCAGTAGGATGACATGTTTATGGTGAAGGTTGGGCAGGATCCAACTTGAGTTGGGTTATTATCTATTTGTGTGGTACGCATTTCCGGTTCAATCCAACCAAACACATTTAAGGGGATCATTTTACAGTGTAATTGAATAACGACTAAAAGGCTGAACCCAACACGTTAGTGTGTATGAATAGAATGATTGTGCTTTTCTAACTACTAGTAAGCTATACGTTCATAGCACGTGAGAGCTTACATACTCAAATTACAACTAAGATAGACAAAATTGGTGTATTAATTATAACAGAGAAATGGAATTGTTAACCATATGCATGAAGTGTAAGATGCAAAAATCATATAAAAATATATCGTGTGTGTTTTGCCTAGGTGTCATTTTTGGCTATCTCAAAGCTAACCTTCTATCCACAAAGATAAAATATGATTTATGAAGGTACATAGCCCTGAATACGAAGTAAAAAATGAATGACAGTTCGGATAAAAAAGAAGTTAGAAGAGTCTGAGTATGGAAGAGTTTAGAATAGAGTAGAAGGGTGCTTCAAATTTTGTGCAAAATGTCCATACAGCTTAAGCCCATCCATAGAATCTTGTAGATAGTACACGTGGCAAAATCTGGTGAAGTGGTGAGAAGATCCAATGGTCAGCAACACAAGGATTTTCCACCTCTCTACCGTCGGATCGGCTTCATCCAACATTTTTTATTTAAAGTTATTCATACACTATATAGTAGTATAGATCATGGGGATGTTGTTGTTCATTCGGATTATTTGCTCAGCTGTGACATTCCTTTTTTACTTGTGAAAGCCTTCTAGTGTTAGGTGAAATATATGTATTTGTCTAAGGAGAATGGGAATTTGAAAGCCAAGGATCTGGTGACCCTCATTATGTTCATTGTGCCTATCACATAGTTACCTCATTCACGATTCGATCAATTTGCGGTTTGAATCTTGAATTCGATAAATTCTACGAATCGAGTTTGATAGGGGGCATACATCTTCGATTCACGAATCAGAGATCCAGTTCATGAACTATCTATCTTCGGTTTGAAATAGCTTACAGTTCGCATTATAATATAGCCATCGAAGTTCCTAGGGATAATATGTTGGTTGGTCCAACCCAAATAGGCCCACTAGGCCACAACCTCCTGCTCCTCCACTGCTTCCGATAATCTCCTTATAAATGTAATCCAGCGCCGCTGCCTCATGCGCATATCTTCCTCGTTCCTTCTCATGCTCAACCTACACGTGTGCATCTACGGGGAGAGGAGGGGACGTTGTTCCACGACAACGACGGACCGGCTGCCAGCTCTCCGCCACCATCCATCATGCTGCACACCGTGTGAATAATGGCCTCCACTCACCACTCACCAGCCACCACCTCTAGCCACTGAATCCATTTTTCACGTTCGATTAGAGTTCGACGAATTAGGCAGTGAATTCGGACTCCGATCTGATTCGTCCGATCTAGATCTGAGTTTGAGACCTTTCCGAGTGAATCAGGTAACTGTGGTATATTTGTCATAAGATGTCGAGCCATGTGGAAGTAACGAATACTAAAGATGAAGGCTATAGTTGGAGAATTAGAAGCTACTCCCTCCGTCCCATAATGTGAAGTGTCAAAAATCGTCTTACAAGACAGGACAGAAGGAGTAGTAGAAAACGGGTCTCAACACCACCGTAATGCAAATCAAAATTGTAAAGGAAAAAATCCTAACCAAAAAATTGGGTACCAAGTTAGTCAGTTTTTTTATAACTTAATAAGATACATGATTATGATAAGATATGATGGCGGTGTTCTCCATTCTAGTGCTTAATAATCTTCTGCCTACAATAGATTGGTTTTAAGAATCATGTGAGTCGAAGAGCACAACTACGGGAATATTTTTGCAGCGAGAATTAATAGTTTCGGCAAAAGTACCACATTGAACTTTGTGGTTCTACACATACCACAACCATATGTATGTGATGTTGTAAGTCGTCATGATATTTCGTTTGTGATGTCCAGCATATTTGTCCATGCACCAGCCACTAATGCTATCGAAACTATAAGTGGACGGTGATCATCTTCATTTTTAGCATCTTTGTTACGAAAGAAAAACCATTCTCTTCAACATCAACACTCTCTTTTCCATCAGTAGCAAGTTTGATTGTTTTACTTCTAATCTCCTTTAGCTTATCGTCAAATCACTCTGCTTTTTCAATCAATTTTTTCCTCATTTCAGCAATTCAAAATGTCTTGATTAGGCTGGTAGTAGTAGGAGGTCTCACTTTCCAATTGCATCCACCATTATTATTACATTGTTGTTCAATTGCGTCCACCATTAACATGTTGAAACTCAGTGGCTCCAGTACTAGTAGAAAATTGAAAAATTCTACCACGCATTCCAAAGGGATAAGTATATTTTTTTGTTCTCGAACTCTCGCCAAAGTATAGAAATCGTCCCCCAAATCCAAAACCACCAAAAATCAGTCCCTCAACTATTTAAACCGAATATTTTTCGTCTCTCAAAATGCCTAAGGTGGTTTTACTGTGACCTAGACCCGGCTTTGACTGAAATAGTCCATGGGGTCTGGTTTGACTGCCACGTCAATTACGTGACTAAGGTTGGCCATAGTGGTGGTATCTTAGCTAGTATCATGCACTTGGAAATAGCAAACGTGCTGATGTGGCAAAGAATTAAAGAAGAGAGAGAGGGTTGGAGTAACATAGGTAGATACCTTATCATATTAAATGCTATGCTACGTTATGTCATCCACGATAATAAATAAGATAATCTATGATACTACTCTATAATACTTTGCACTATTGAGGTAGTATCATACACTAGTATCATATGCATGATACTAGTATATGATACTCTCCACTGTGAGTAGCCTAAGGGCACCCGCCGATTCTCTCACTCTCCCGCATTCATTCGATGCCCTTTCTCTCATGAACCCTAGCTAGAGCAGCAGCGGCGCCGCCGATTAGCCATTAGAGGCGGCGGCCGGCAGTGAGGCATGGCTACGGCAGCGTGGCCTAGGGGGGATTGAGGCCTGCAGTTGCTGGGTTAGTGATAACCCACAAGTGTAGGGGATCGCAACAGCTTTTGAGGGTAGAGTATTCAACCCAAATTTATTGATTCGACACAAGGGGAGCCAAAGAATATTCTTGAGTATTAGCAGTTGAGTTGTCAATTCAACCACACCTTGATAACTTAGTATCTGCAGCAAGGTATTTAGTAGCAAAGTAGTATGATAGTAATGGTAACAGTGGTGAATGTAAAGATAGCAAAAGATAATATTTTTGGGGTTTTGTAGTGATCGTAACAATAGCAACGGAAAAGTAAATAAGCGAAGCACAATATATGAAAAGCTCGTAGGCAATGGAGCAGTGATGGATAATTATGTCGGATAGGATTTCTCATGTAATAGCTATAACATAGGGTGACACAAAACTAGCTCCAATTCATCAATGTAATGTAGGCATGTATTCTGAATATAGTCATACGTGCTTATGGAAAAGAACTTGCATGACATCTTTTGTCCTACCCTCCCGTGGCAGCGGGGTCCTAGTGGAAACTAAGGGATATTAAGGTCTCCTTTTAATAGAGAATCGGACCAAAGCATTAACACATAGTGAATACATGAACTCCTCAAACTATGGTCATCACCGAGAAGTATCCCGATTATTGTCACTTCGGGGTTGTCGGATCATAACACATAATAGGTGACTATAGACTTGCAAGATAGGATCAAGAACACACATATATTCATGAAAACATAATAGGTTCAGATCTGAAATCATGGCACTCGGGCCCTAGTGACAAGCATTAAGCATAGCAAAGTCATAGCAACATCAATCTCAGAACATAGTGGATACTAGGGATCAAATCCTAACAAAACTAACTTGATTACATGGTAAATCTCCTCCAACCCATCACCGTCCAGCAAGCCTACGATGGAATTACTCACGCACGGCGGTGAGCATCATGAAATTGGTGATGGAGGATGGTTGATGATGACGATGGTGACGAATCCTCCTCTCCGGAGCCCCGAACGGACTCCCGATCAGCCCTCCCGAGAGAGATTAGGGCTTGGCGGCGGCTCCGTATCGTAACACGCGATGAAACTTTCTCTCTGATTTTTTTTCTCCATGAGACAGAATGTATGGAGTTGGAGTTGAGGTCGGCCGAGCTACAGGGGGGCCACGAGACAGGGGGGCACCCAGAGGGGGTGGGCACGCCCCCCACCCTCATGGACAGGCTGTGGGCCCCCTGGTCTTCATCTTTTGTGAGCATTTTTTATATTTTCTGAAACTTGTCTCCGAGAATTTTCAGGTCATTCCGAGAAATTTTGTTTTCTACACATGAAACAACATCATGGTAATTCTGCTGAAAACAGCGTCAGTCCGGGTTAGTTCCATTCAAATCATGCAAGTTAGAGTCCAAAACAAGGGCAAAAGTGTTTGGAAAAGTAGATACCTTGGAGACGTATCAGTCAGCACGGCGACGGCTGCGTGATCGCGGCTGGCTGGGCAGGGCAGCGGCGACCTTGAACGCCGACAGCAAGCTCGACGGCGGAGGTATTTTTTCCTGCAGATTTTATAGTCTTCCATTCATGAGTAAGGAGATGCCTCACATTCTTCTTGTGTCTCTCTTATATGATTATAGGGTAGTCACATGGGTCCCAGAGAGGTTTTGTTCATTAGATTTCATTTTGAAGGGCAGTTTTTGAATGATGGGAAATCAGAGTGCAATATATTGGGGGGAAAGAGGCCATGTCATTCGTCTATCACAACAAGTTCTGTTTTTTCGATCTTGTTCAGAGTTTTGGTATGCACTGCCAAACAAAGGATGAGAAGATGTTCCATTGGCTATTTCCTGGAAAAGAGATGTTTTATGGTCTAAAATGGTTGCTTTAGATATTGATTGCAAACAGATTAAAGATTGTGTTGTTGTTGGAAGTGTAGTTGAAATATATGTTGAGATATGTCCAAATTCTGAAAATGACAAACACGACAGGGAGTTGGGCAATGAAGTTGAGCTTTTGATGGGTCCAAATGCTTGTGGTGAATCAGAGGGAGCTGCGGATCATTTTGTCACATTGGCTAGTTGTCCACTACGGAAAATGATTGTATTGCAATCACTTCTGGTAACTCAAAAGACTTCTGCAGTCCATCAACACACCAATCAATTACATGGTTATGTGGCTAGTTGCTACTCTGTGGAAGCATTCAAGAGAACATATGCACATTTCCTGCAACCAGTTGAAGGACCTCAGGGTTGGTCAGAATCAGACAAGCCTAAACCACTAGCTCCTGGATATGATAAGTTGGCAGGAAGGGCTCGGAAAGAGAGAAAACAGAGGGAACTGAAAACCAAAACCTGCCAAAGTTTCAAGGGTTGGAACTGTGATTAGATGCAGGAAATGCAAGTGTATTGGTCACAACAAAACAACATGTCCAAGAAATGTTGCTTCAAGTTAAAATTGACCGGCTACTATTGGACAAAATGATATATCATTATCCAAGTCCAGATGCAATGGAAAAGACTCCAAGATGTCTACTTCCAAGGTACAAAAGCCTATATTACATACTTGCAAACATTTCTTGTTTTGTTAAATGCTCCTAATTAATTAATTTCTTCTGCTGTCCTGTTAGGCAAATGTGCAAACATCTCAACAAAGCACTAACCGAAAGAGAGCTGCTACAAGTGATGAGAACCATCCATCTAAAAAAATGTGCTCCACATTTGCTCCTATGCAGAAAAGGTCATCTAAATCGCTAGTATTGGCTAAGAAGAAGATGAAGGCCTCTTCCAATATTGCTGTAAAAAATGTGAACTTCGGTTCATCTTTTACTGTCAATGTTACCTCCGGCCCGGCAAGTTCCCAAGTTGGCAGAAATAAAACAGCAAAGAAAGTGCCAACAAAACTACTAGACTAGTGCTTTTTTGTTGTTGTCTAGATCCCTCGAATTCATGTTTGTTGTTGATTGTAAGCTATATTCAGTATTGTTTCCCTTTCCCATTTAGTACTTTGTCAAACTATGTTCAACTAAATTGGGTTCAGACTATGTTTAGACTACTTTCAACTAAATTTGGTTCAGACTATGTTCAACTAAATTCAGTACAATGCTCTGAAATGTCCAAACCATGTTCAGTTATATTTAGTTCTGGAATGTACTTTTCTCTTGTTCATATGAAAAAGTGGATCAAGACAATGCAGGAGTGAGAGAGAGCCGGCCGGTGCCCTTAGTCACGTAGACGTGGCAGTCAGACCACATGGATGGTTTCAGTCAAAACCAGGTCCACGTCACTATAAAACCACCTTAAGCAATTTGAGGGATGAAAAGTATCCGGTTTAAAGAGTTGAGGGACTGACTTTTGGTGGTTTTAGAGTTGAGGGATGATTTCTATACTTTGGCGAGAGTTCGAGGACGAAAAATATGCTTATCCCCATTCCAAAAAGAACCAGCTCCAGTATCTTTAAGTGTAAGTGCCATATTTGATAGGTTTTGCAGAGGATTGTGTAAAGTGCATTACAAACGAGTAAAGCTGCAGTACGCAAATAGTCCAAAATGTACATTACATATGGGCGTAAAATGTTGTGTACATTAGTACAAAATGAAATAAACATAAGTGTAAAATGCAATGGAGAATATTCTCGAATATTCATAGAGATATATCCAACAAAGTTCTGCTTTTAAAATATTCAAAACTGGGTATGACAAAGCTGCAAGATATCTGAGGCACTCAAAAACTTGGGAAAAAAAGATTGCAATAGAGTTTGCATGAGAGATTACAAAAGTTCAAAATTGATGAATAATAAATAAATAAAGGAAAGTTATCCTAGCATAGCATCCGAGTGGATGGCCGGAGAGAAAAGGAGAACAAGGGTGTGGGCTCCATAGAAAATGTACCACCTCAAGCACTGAATGGGTTGGAAGACACCCTCGTGCAATGCCATTGTTGCTCCTCCCACGGCACATTGCCTGTGGCGTAGAGTGAGATCGAGATACGACGGCCTTCAGCGCCACCACCGTTGGTGTATGGAGGGTATCAGTGGCCGCCACTATTGTTCAAGTGGCGCTACTACTGTTGCTCCCATCATGAGTTATGAAGTTGACGGGGGAGGGGGGAGGGGGCCTCGATCGCTAACAACAATGCAGAATGGGCGCTATGGAGAAGATAGGGTGGGCGGATCAATAAAGAAGATATGCATTTATCTTTGAAGAAAGGGAATTTGAAATCACCAAAGGGAATATTTTACATCAAGATTAAATAATTTCGGCACCCCACTGAACCTTGTGGTCTACACATACCACCCTCATGTGAACGCTATATTGTAAGTCACCATGATATTTTTTGTGCAATATCCTGCATATTTGCCAATGCGCCAGTGCTATCGACTTGTCATTTTTTTTATTTTTTGCATGGACTTATCATTTTTATCAACATGAATAATGCCTAATGGTGGTAATGTGTGTCATTTGTGGTTCCCATTATGGGTTTGCATCTGAATTTGGACAAGTGTGTCTTCTACCTTCAAGGGATACACGGAGCCAAACCCAACACAGATCCGACAGATCCAAACCCCGCTACTCTAGTATTGCACCATGACAACATTTAGCTGATTTTGACGGTTGTGGCTATTTGTCATAGACGGCTATTTTAATTATGGTATTTTCGTAAGATCACTACTTATTGCCATCCTTGGCCGCTTTTCACCTCCTTTGGTGGAAATCGTGGGACTTCTTTGGGGCTGTTACTTAGAAAATGATCGTTGAAGCAATATCAGTGAAGCTAATTCTCAATTGAAATGGTGAAATGTACACCAAACACATGCTGGATCAAGAGGGCGAGGAACGTCATCGAGCTGAATGTGTGTAGAACTCGAAGGTGGTGTACGTTCGGTACTTTATCGATCGGAGCTAGAAGAAGTTCGACTACATCAACCGCGTTGTCAAACGATTCCTCTTACGGTCTACGAGGGTTCGTAGACACACTCTCCCCCCTCATTGCTATGCATCTCGTAGATAGATCTTGCATGAGAGTAGGAATTTTTTTGAAATTGCATGATGCATTTCCCAACAGATACCTTATCATATTAAATGCTATGCTACTTTGTGTCATGCATGACAATAAATAAGATAATCTATGATACTTTGCACTATGAAGGTAATTGATGTGGCCTTACGTTCATTAGATTTCATTTTGAAGGGCGGTTTTTGAATGATGGGAAATCAGAGTGCAATATATTAGGGGGAAGAGGCCATGTCATTCATCTATCATGACAAGTTCTGTTTTTCGATCTTGTTCAGAGTTTTAGTATGCACTACCAAACAAAGGATGAGAAGATGTTCCATTGGCTATTTCCTGGAAAAGAGATGTTTTATGGACTAAAAATGGTTGCTTTAGATACTGATTGCAAACAGATTAAAGATTGTGTTGTTGTTGGAAGTGTAGCTGAAATATATGTTGAGATATGTCCAAATTTTGAAAATGTCAAACACGACAAGGAGCTGGGCAATGATTTTGAGCTTCTGATGGGTCCAAATGCTAGTGGTGAATCAGAGGGAGCTGCAGATCATTTTGTCACATTGGCTAGTTGTCCACCTAGGGAAAATGATTGTATTGCAATCACTTCTGGTAACTCAAAAGACTTCTGCAGTCCATCAACACACCAATCAATTACATGGTTATGTGGCTAGTTGCTACTTTGTGGAAGCATTCAAGAGAACATATGCACATTGCCTACAAACAGTTGAAGGACCTCAGGGTTGGTCAGAATTAGACAAGCCTGAACCACTAGCTCCTGGATATGTTAAGATGTCAAGAAGGCCTTGGAAAGAGAGAAAAGGAGAGGGCACTGAAAAACCAAAAGCTACCAAAGTTTCAAGGGTTGACTGTGATTAGATGCAGGAAATGTTGGTCACAACAAAACAACATGTCCAGGAAATGCTGCTTCAAGTTCAAATGGACCGGCTACTATTGGACAAAATGATATATCATTATCCAAGTCTAGATGCAATGGAAAAGACTCCAAGATGTCCACTTCCAAGGTACAAAAGCCTATATTACATACTTGCAAACATTTCTTGTTTTGTTAAATGCTCCTAATGAATTTCTTTCTTCCGTTGTCCTGTTAGGCAAATGTGCAAACATCTCAAAAAAGCACTTTTCAAAAGAGAGCTGCTACAAGTGATGAGAACCATCCATCCAAAAAAATGTGCTCCGCATTTGCTCCTGTGCAGAAAAGGTCATCTATATCCCTAGGATTGCCTAAGCAGAAGATGAAGGCTTATTCCAATATTGCTGTAAAAAATGTGACAGTAAATGTGAACTCTAGTTCATTCTTTATTGTCAATGTTACCTTAGGCCTGGCAAGTTCCCAAGTTGGCAGAAATAAAAGAGCAAAGAAAGTTCCAGGAAAACTACTAGACTAGTGCTTTTTGTTGCTGTTTAGATCCCTAGAATTCATGTTTGTTGTTGATTGTAAGCTATATTCAGTATTGTTTCCTTTTCCCATTTAGTACTTTGTCAGACTATGTTCAACTAAATTGGGTTTAGACTATGTTCAGACTACTTTCAACTAAATTTGGTTCAGACTATGTTCAACTAAATTCAGTAGAATCCTGTGAAATGTCCAAACTATGTTCAATTATATTCAGATTTTGTTCAGTTATATTCAGTTCTGGAATGTACTTTTCTCTTGTTCAGATGAAAAGGTTGATCAAGAGAATGCAGGAGTGAGAGAGAGCCGGCTAGTGCCCTTAGTCATGAGGACGTGGCAGTCAAACCAGGCCACGTGGACGGTTTTAGTCAAAACCGGGTCCACGTCACTATAGAACCACCTTAAGCATTTTGAGGGACAAAAAGTATCCGTTTTAAGGAGTTGAGGGACTGACTTTTGGTCGCTTTAGAGTTGAGGGATGATTTCTATACTTTGGTGAGAGTTCGAGGACAAAAAATATACTTATCCCCATTCCAAAAAGAACCAACTCTGGTATCTTTAAGTGTATGTGCTATATTTGATTGGTTTTGCAGAGGATTGTGTAAAGTGCATTACAAACGTGTAAAGTTGCAGTACACAAATAGTCCAAAATGTACATTACATATAGGCGTAAAATGTTGTCGACATTAGTACAAAATTAAATAAACATAAGTGTAAAATGCAATGGAGAGTATTCTCGAATATTCATAGAGATATATCCAACAGAGTTCTACTTTTAAAATATTCAAAACTGGGTATGACAAGGCTGCAAGATATCCGAGGCACTCAAAAACTTGGGGAAAAAGGGATTGCAATAGAGTTTGCAGGAGAGATTGCGAAAGTTCAAAATTGACGAATAGTAAATAAATAAAGGAAAGCTATCCTAGCATAGCATCCTGGTGGATGGCCAGAGACAAAAGGAGAACAAGGGTGTGGGATCCATAGAAAATGTACTACCTTAAGCACTAAATGGTTTGGAAGCCTTCCTTGTACAACGCCATTGTTGTGTTGGAAATATGCCCTAGAGGCAATAATAAAATGGTTATTATTATATTTCCTTGTTCATGATAATTGTCTATTGTTCATGCTATAATTATATTGACCGGAAACCGTGATCCATGTGTGAATACTTAGACCACAACATGTCCCTAGTGAGCCTCTAGTTGACTAGCTCGTTGATCAATAGATGGTCATGGTTTCCTGACCATGGACATTGGATTTCGTTGATAATGGGATCACATCATTAGGAGAATGATGTGATGGACAAGACCCAATCCTAAGCATAGCACAAGATCATGTAGCTCGTCTGCTAAAGCTTTTCTAATGTCAAGTATCATTTCCTTAGACCATGAGATTGTGCAACTCCCGGATACCGTAGGGATGCTTTGGATGTACCAAACGTCACAACATAACTGGGTGGCTATAAAGGTACACTACAGGTATCTCCGAAAGTGTCTGGTGGGTTGGCACGAATTGACACTGGGATTTGTCACTCCGTATGACAGAGAGGTATCTCTGGGCCCACTCAGTAATGCATCATCATAATGAGCTCAATGTGACTAAGTAGTTGGTCACGGGATCATGCATTACGGAACAAGTAAAGTGACTTGCCAGTAACGAGATTGAACGAGGTATTGGGATACCGACGATCGAATCTCGGGCAAGTAACGTACCGATTGACGAAGGGAATTGTATACGGGATTGCTTGAATCCCTGACATCATGGTTCATCCGATAAGATCATCGTGGAACATGCGGGAGACAACATGGGTATCCTGATCCCGCTATTGGTTATTGGCCGGAGAGCTGTCTTGGTCATGTCTACATGGTTCCCGAACCCGTAGGGTCTACACACTTAAGGTTCAGTGACGCTAGAGTTGTTATGGGAAATAGTATGTGGTTATCAAATGTTGTTCGGAGTCTCGGATGAGATCCCGGACATCACGAGGAGTTCTGGAATGGTCCAAAGGTAAAGATTTATATATGGGAAGTCATCGTACGGTCACCGGAAGTATTCGGGGGTTTGCCGGTATTGTACCGGGACCACCGAAGGGGTTCCGGGGGTCCACCGGGAGGGTCCACCTGCCCCGGAGGGCCCTATGGTATGTATGTGGAAGGGAACCAGCCCCTAAGTGGGCTGGGCGCCATCCCCCCTAGGGCCCATGCGCCTAGGGTTTGGGGGAAACCCTAAAGGGGGCG
>LT934122.1:682895187-682927920 GCA_900231445.1 Triticum turgidum subsp. durum | reverse complement strand
TAGAGCCAGTTATGGTGAGGTATGACAGTCACTATTGCTCTTTGGGGTTAAATTGCACATTATTATGCAAAACCGCATGTCAGATCAAGGAAAAACAAATGATGCATAAAAATCATATGTACCTAGGGTTTCCATCTTCTGCCGGCGGCGGGGGCGGGGGTGCGGGAGGAGGCAGTGGCGGAGGGAGGGAGCAGGGGGAGACGGGTTGGAGCGATGGTAGATCGATGTGGGCCTACGCCATCAAAGGAGGGACTGAGACGAGGGTTTGGTTGCGCCACATGTCGTGGTTCTAAGTCTGACAGTAGTGTAGGGGGGTAGGTATGGAGAGGCAAGATCCTAGCTATGGAGTAGTTGTATACGCAATGGATTTACGAGTTCAGGCCCTTCTCGGAGGAAGTAACAGCCCTACGTCTCGGAGCCCAGAGGCGGTCAACTGGATTATGTGCGTATGAGTTACAGGGGTGCGAACCATTTACACTGAGGAGGGGGTGGCTTATATAGAGTCCGCCAGACCCCTCCGGCCCTCAGTTATGCAGGGTTTAAGATACATTAAGATCGGGCGTTACTGGTAACACTACAAATAAAGTGCTATGATGACCATAAAAGCTACTCAATGACCGACCGTTTGCATGCAGAGGAACTTTAGATCTCCCGGCCGTCGAGTGGTTGGCTTCATGGTCGAGTGGTTGGTTTCATGGTCGAGTGTCTTCAAGTCTGTCGAATGGAACACTTCTGAGTCGATTGACAGGCGGTTTCTTCTAGAGATGTCCTTGGGTAGGGTAGTTTGGACAGGTCCATGACCCTACCCTAGGTACATAGCTTCATCATTAGCCCCCGAATGGATCGAGGTTTGAGTGGAGAAGGAGTTGAGAACTCTTCCGACCCATTTTTCGTGCTATGAGTATATCTTGTTCTGGACCCATGGACCTAAATAACGACACCAACTTCTTTTTCGGTCGCCTTGATCCATTCTTGGTTTCAGTCGAGTGAGTTTCTTTCCTTGTAAAGCTCCGAGTGGTGGTGTGGAGGAGATCCTCCGTCTCACAAGTTGTTCTGCTGCTCACGGATTCTGCGGGATTCGAATTTTGGGAAGCGCGCGGGGCAGAGGAGGCCGCAGTAATCGGATGGGATAAGGCAGGGATGCCTCGATCTTTGCGCCACCTTTTTTGCCACGTATCGCGTGCGCGACTGTTGTGGGATTTGACAGGATCGCCCGGGCCTACAAGTCAGTCACTCGGAAGTAACCTCATATAAGGCGCCGGACGGGGGTGTTTGAATAGTGCGTTCTCATTTCCTCCTCTCTTCCCCAGACTTATCCGCCGCGTTCGCCTCCTTCTCAGTGCCGCTGCCCCGTGCGCGTCTCGCTGGCGACGATGGTGAAAGAGAAGATGGCGGCCCTGGAGCGGGCGAAGAAAGCGACGGCGAATGCGAAGGGAAGGGCGACTAGTCGAGGCGGATCTTCATCGAGGGCCGGCCTGCCGCAGGGCTGGATCTAGGGCGACTGGATCCGCTCGACGATTCGTCAAGCAGATCTTGACGACCTGGCCGATGGAGGACTGATCCCCCATGGATCGGTGCGGCTCCCGGGGAAGGAGTCTGAGCTGCAGCCTCAGGAGGGTGAGTGCATTCTCTTGGTCACCCATGTCGACCGTGGGTTTTCTTTGCCGCCTCACCCTTTCTTTCGGGGATTTCTGAATTTCTCTGGGGCGCAACTCCACCACTTCACACCCAACACCATCGTGTACCTCACTGCTTTCGTGTCTTTGTGCGAGAATTTCTTGGGTTGTCGGCCTCATTGGGGTCTTTTCAAGCACATCTTCACCTGTCGCTCCCACACGGTGAAAAAGGCCAATCCGAGTGACGAGAGAACACAAGTGATTCAGATGTGTGGGGATCTTGGGGTTCAAATGAGAGGAAAAAGCTCCTTTCCGTCCATGATCCTATCCGACTCGGTCCATGGATGGCAGTCGACCTGGTTCTACTGCAAAGACCAGCCGATGCCAATGGAACGCCAATGGAAAAAGGAGGGAGTCCGACCACTTTGAAGGTGATCCCGGAAGAGAAGGCGCAGGTTAAGGTGCTGGTCGAGCGTGTCGTCCAGCTTATCCGTGACGGGGTGACCGGCATGGACCTCTTGGAGGTCTTCCTCCGACGATGCATCCAGCCGCTTCAAGCTCGAGACCATCCGATGTGGTTGTATTCTGGCACTGAGGATAGCACTCGGATCCACCCGGAGGAGATTGACGATGCCACGCTGGAGAGGTGGCTGGCGAGCATCATAGGGAACAAAGACAACCCTCGGGGAGCCAGGAGGATTCCTCCACTCGACCAATCATACGAAGTAGACAAGGTCTAATTCTGCATCTCTGACTGTGATCCTGCTTTATTCATTTTGTTTGCTTAAAATCAGTCGACTGACTTTTGTCTTGTTTGTTGTCTTCTAGGCCACGACTGAGATGTACTCGATGCCCAACGGGGCGCAAGAACAGGCCGAGGAGGGAGAGGCGAGTGGAGGTGAAAGTGAGGAGGAGTGGCAATCTGATGGTGAGGGGGAAGAGGATGACGACGGCTCCAGCAAAGAGGAGGAGGAGGAAGTCGATCCTCCTCGCACGGAAAGGTGATCCAAGCTCGCCCACGACCCCGCGAGCGAGCGTGACAAAGCTATAAGGGCATTATTGTCCCTATGTAGTTTTGGTGATTGATGACAATGCCTTTGCGGACTGATCGTGTGTATTGAGCTTTTCAGATATATCACGACTAAACACAAGACGATTTGATGCCCCTCGGAGATTATAGAAGACGACCTTTCTCTACGGTTTGGTTCGGTGGAGTTGAGTCGTAGGAAAGCCATACTATTAAGAGGGGGTCCGCTTTGGAAAGGTTTGGGTGGAATCTCACGTACACATTCCCTTTTGCATCGCCTTTCCTCGAGCTCCTCAGAGTGTTCCTCCGTCTCACCGTGTCTCTGCGAAATGAAGGCCTCAGTCTTGCTCTTCTCAGGCTAGCGGTAGTACTGCTCTTTTGAGCGGTACTACCGCAGGAGCCAGCGGTAGTACCAGGCTCCGGCACGGTAGTACCATAGGCTCCCACGGTAGTACCGCTCTTTCGAGCGGTAGTACCGCGAGCTCTGGTCTGGCTCCGCTCTCAAGCGGTGGTTGGCACGGATGTAATTTTTTACATCCGCGCTCCTAGCGGTAGTACCGTGCTGAGGCGCGGTAGTACCGTGGCACCAGGCTAGGTTCCGGAGCAGGAGCGGAGGTAGGGGCGGATGTAATTTTTTACATCCGCACCCTTCACGGTAGTACCGCACCCTCGGTCGCGGTAGTTCCGTGTCGGATTTTTGCACGACATTTTCTCAGCGGAGGTAGTCACGGATGTAATTTTTTACATCTGTGCCTACAAGGCCTGGCCCGTGTCTGCCTTGCAGAAGTACCGCATGGGGCCACGGTAGTACCGCTCCTGCGGATCTACCGCGCCCTGTCGGTGCTCCTTTTGCCTCGTCAGGTCTCTGCCGTGCTCACGGTAGTACCGCGGTCCACCGCGGTAGTACTGCAAGCCAGTGCGGTAGTACCGCGCCTGTGGAGTGGTAGTTCCGTGGGCTGCGGGCTGAGTGGTGGGCAACGGTTGGAATTGTCCCCCCACTATAAAAGGGGTCTTCTTCTCCAAGAAGACTTACCTCTTCCAACCCTAAACTCCATTGTTGCTCCAAGCTTCATTTTTGGCTGATCTCTCTCCCTAGCCAATCAAACTTGTTGATTTGCTCGGGATTGGGTGACAAGGCCCCGATCTACACTTCCACCAAGAGATATTCGATTCCCCCCACTAATCCCTAGCGGATCTTGTTACTCTTGAGTGTTTGAGCACCCTAGACGGTTGAGGTCACCTCGAAGCCATACTCCATTGTGGTGAAGCTTCGTGGTGTCGTTGAGAGCCTCCAAGTGTTGTGGAGATTGCCCCAACCTTGTTTGTAAAGGTTCGGTCGCCACCTTCAAGGGCACCAATAGTGGAATCACGACATCTCGCATTGTGTGAGGGCGTGAGGAGATTACGGTGGCCCCTTCTTGGGGACCATTGTGCCTCCACACCGCTCTAACGGAGACGTACTTCCCCTTAAAAGGAAGGAACTCCAGTAACACATCCTCGTCTCCACCGTCTCCACTCTTGGTTATTTCGTGCCTTTACTTTTGCAAGCTTACTTGTGTTGTATCTATTGCTTGCTTGTGTGCTAGTTGTCTTTGCATCATATAGGTTGTCCACATAGTTGCATATCTAGACAACCTACTTTGTTGCAAGGTTTAAATTGTTAAAGAAAACCTTAAAAATTGTTAGTTGCCTATTCACCCCCCTCTAGTCAACCATATCGATCCTTTCAATTGGTATCAGAGCCTCGTCTCTTTATTAAGGACTTTGTCGTCCGAAGAGTATGGTTGACACCAACGACGGTGCGGAGGAGCACTCCGGTGTGAATCCTATCTCGTCTACGGCCGATGGGGGAACCTTTGTCTCCCATGAGGAATTCAATGTGGCTTTAGACACATTGAAACCCTCCATGACGACCGAGGTTGAAAGCATGTTTACTAAATTCCTAGAAGGACTTAAACTATCCACCTCACCGATGAAAGTGGGTGATCCCACTAACAAGGTGACGGATGCTAACTCCGACAAGGGGGAAGCTAATAGTCAAAAGGGTCCTTCTACTAGTGGTAGAAATGGCACCGGCATCTATGCCCATGTGGAACCTCCTACTTATGGTGGACCGATTCCCTCTACTCATTTAAATCATGTCGGTCCTCCTCCTAAGATTGTGAAAAATGAGGATTTTGATTCTTGGGTTTATCATTTCAAGCGTCACTTAAAACATGTGAATACTAATCTTTGGAGAATCCTAGAAGAAGGTTTCTATCCACATGACCCAAGCAACTTCACCCCTCGAGAAGCCGTGGATAATCAATTCAATGAGAGTGCTCTCTGTTGGGGAACGTTGCATAAAATAAAAAAAATTCCTACATTCACCAAGATCAATCTATGAATTCATCTAGCAACGAGTGAGAGGGGTGCATCTACATACCCTTGTAGATCGCATGCGGAAGCGTTCAAGAGAACGAGGTTGAGGGAGTCGTACTCGTCGTGATCCAAATCACCGGAGATCCTAGCGCCGAACGGACGGCACCTCCGTGTTCAACACACGTACGATCAGCGTGACGTATCCTCCTTCTTGATCCAGCAAGGGGGAAGGAGAGGTTGATGAAGATCCAGCAGCACGACGGCGTGGTGGTGGATGCAGCAGGGCTCCGGCAGGGCTTCGCCAAGCGACTATGGGAGGGAGAGGTGTAGCAAGGGGGGAAGGGAGGCGCCAGGTGTCAAGGTGCGGCTGCCCTCCCACCCCCCCCCCCCTCTTTATATAGGGACCCCGGGGGGCGGCCCTAGGAGATGGGATCTCCTAGGGGGGCGGCGGCCAAGGGGGGAAACTTGCCCCCCAAGGCAAGTGGAGGCGCCGCCTCCCCTAGGGTTCCCAACCCTAGGCGCAGAGGGGGGGCCAGGGGGGCGCGCCAGCCCACTAGGGGCTGGTTCCCCTCCCACTTCATCCCATGGGGCCCTCCGGGATAGGTGGCCCCACCCGCTGGACCCCCGGGACCCTTCTGGTGGTCCCGGTACAATACCGGTGACCCCCGAAACTTTCCCGATGGCCAAAACTCGACTTCCCATATATAATTCTTTACCTCCGGACCATTCCGGAACTCCTCATGACGTCCGGGATCTCATCCGGGACTCCGAACAACTTTCGGTTTGCTGCATACTAATATCTCTACAACCCTAGTGTCACCGAACCTTAAGTGTGTAGACCCTACGGGTTCGAGAGACACGTAGACATGACCGAGACGGCTCTCCGGTCAATAACCAACAGCGGGATCTGGATACCCATGTTGGCTCCCACATGCTCCTCGATGATCTCATCGGATGAACCACGATGTCGAGGATTCAAGCAACCCCGCATACAATTCCCTTTGTCAATCGGTATGTTACTTGCCCGAGATTCGATCGTCAGTATCCCAATACCTCGTTCAATCTCGTTACCGGCAAGTCACTTTACTCGTACCGTAATGCATGATCCCGTGACCAGACACTTGGTCACTTTGAGCTCATTATGATGATGCATTACCGAGTGGGCCCAGTGATACCTCTCCGTCATACGGAGTGACAAATCCCAGTCTCGATCCGTGTCAACCCAACAGACACTTTCGGAGATACCCGTAGTATACCTTTATAGTCACCCAGTTACGTTGTGACGTTTGGTACACGCAAAGCACTCCTACAGTATCTGGGAGTTACACGATCTCATGGTCTAAGGAAGAGATACTTGACATTGGAAAAGCTCTAGCAAAACGAACTACACGATCTTGTGCTATGCTTAGGATTGGGTCTTGTCCATCACATCATTCTCCTAATGATGTGATCCCGTTATCAATGACATCCAATGTCCATAATCAGGAAACCATGACTATCTGTTGATCAACGAGCTAGTCAACTAGAGGCTCACTAGGGACATGTTGTGGTCTATGTATTCACACATGTATTACGATTTCCGGATAATACAATTATAGCATGAATAAAAGACAATTATCATGAACAAGGAAATATAATAATAATCCTTTTATTATTGCCTCTAGGGCATATTTCCAACAGTCTCCCACTTGCACTAGAGTCAATAATCTAGTTACATTGTGATGAATCGAACACCCATAGAGTTCTGGTGTTGATCATGTTTTGCTCGCGGAAGAGGTTTAATCAACGGATCTGCCACATTCAGATCCGTATGTACTTTGCAAATATCTATGTCTCCATCTTGAACATTTTCACGGATGGAGTTGAAACGACGCTTGATGTGCCTGGTCTTCTTGTGAAACCTGGGCTCCTTGGCAAGGGCAATAGCTCCAGTGTTGTCACAAAGGAGAGTGATCGGCCCCGACGCATTGGGTATGACTCCTAGGTCGGTGATGAACTCCTTCATCCATATTGCTTCATGCGCTGCCTCCGAGGCTGCCATGTACTCCGCTTCACATGTAGATCCCGCCACGACACTCTGCTTGCAACTGCACCAGCTTACTGCTCCATGATTCAACATATACACGTATCCGATTTGTGACTTAGAGTCATCCAGATCTGTGTCAAAGCTAGCGTCGACGTAACCCTTTACGACGAGCTCTTCGTCACCTCCATAAACGAGAAACATGTCCTTTGTCCTTTTCAGGTACTTCAGGATATTCTTGACCGCTGTCCAGTGTTCCTTGCCGGGATTACTTTTGTACCTTCCTACCAAACTTACGGCAAGGTTTACATCTGGTCTGGTACACAACATGGCATACATAATAGATCCTATGGCTGAGGCATAGGGGATGACACTCATCTCTTCTTTATCTTCTGCCGTGGTCGGGCATTGAGCTGAGCTCAATCTCACACCTTGCAACACAGGCAAGAACCCTTTCTTGGACTCATCCATATTGAACTTCTTCAATATCTTATCAAGGTATGTGCTTTGTTAAAGACATATGAGGCGTCTCGATCTATCCCTATAGATCTTTATGCCTAATATGTAAGCAGCTTCTCCAAGGTCCTTCATTGAAAAACACTTATTCAAGTAGGCCTTAATGCTGTCCAAAAGTTCTATATCATTTCCCATCAAAAGTATGTCATCTACATATAATATGAGAAATGCTACAGAGCTCCCACTCACTTTCTTGTAAACACAGGCTTCTCCATAAGTCTGCATAAACCCAAACGCTTTGATCATCTCATCAAAGCGAATGTTCCAACTCCGAGATGCTTGCACCAGCCCATAAATGGATCGCTGGAGCTTGCACACCTTGTTAGCATTCTTAGGATCGACAAAACCTCCCGGCTGCATCATATACAGTTCTTCCTTAAGATAGCCGTTAAGGAATGCCATTTTGACGTCCATCTACCATATCTCATAATCATAGTATGCGGCAATTGCTAACATGATTCGTACAGATTTCAGCTTCGCTACGGGAGAGAAAGTCTCATCATAGTCAACCCCTTGAACTTGTCGATAACCCTTAGCGACAAGTCGTGCTTTATAGATGGTGACATTACCATCCACGTCCGTCTTCTTCTTAAAGATCCATTTGTTTTCTATCACTCGCCGATCATCGGGCAAGTCTGCCAAAGTCCATGCTTTGTTTTCATACATGGATTCTATCTCGGATTGCATGGCTTCAAGCCATTTGTTGGAATCTGGGCCCGCCATCGCTTCTTCATAGTTCGAAGGTTCACCGTTGTCCAACAACATGATTTCCAGGACAGGGTTGCCATACCACTCTGGTGTGGAACGTGTCCTTGTGGACCTACGAAGTTCAGTAGCAACTTGATTCGAAGTACCTTGATCATCATCATTAATTTCCTCTCCAGTCGGTGTAGGCACCACAAGAACATTTTCCTGAGCTGCACTACTTTCCGGTTCAAGAGGTAGTACTTCATCGAGTTCTACTTTCCTCCCACTTACTCCTTTCGAGAGAAACTCTTTTTCCAGAAAGGATCTGTTCTTGGCAACAAAGATCTTGCCTTCGGATCTAAGGTAGAAGGTATACCCAATGGTTTCCTTGGGGTATCCTATGAAGACGCATTTTTCCGACTTGGGTTCGAGCTTTTCAGGTTGAAGTTTCTTGACATAAGCATCGCATCCCCAAACTTTTAGAAACGACAGCTTAGGTTTCTTCCCAAACCATAATTCATACGCTGTCGTCTCAACGGATTTAGACGGTGCCCTATTTAAAGTGAATGTAGCTGTCTCTAGAGCGTATCCCCAAAATGATAGCGGTAAATCAGTAAGAGACATCATAGATCACACCATATCCAATAGAGTGCGATTACGACGTTCGGACACACTGTTACGCTGAGGTGTTCCAGGCGGCGTGAGTTGTGAAACGATTCCACATTTCCTTAAGTGCGTACCAAATTCGTGACTTAAATATTCTCCTCCACGATCTGATCGTAAGAATTTTATCTTTCGGTCACGTTGATTCTCTACTTCATTCTGAAATTCCTTGAACTTTTCAAAGGTCTCAGACTTGTGTTTCATCAAGTAGACATACCCATATCTACTTAAGTCATCAGTGAGAGTGAGAACATAACGATATCCTCCGCGAGCCTCAACGCTCATTGGACCACACACATCAGTATGTATGATTTCCAATAAGTTGGTTGCTCGCTCCATTGTTCCGGAGAACGGAGTCTTGGTTATTTTACCCATGAGGCATGGTTCACATGTGTCAAATGATTCATAATCGAGAGACTCTAAAAGTCCATCAGCATGGAGCTTCTTCATGCGCTTGACACCAATGTGACCAAGGCGGCAGTGCCACAAGTATGTGGGACTATCGTCATCAACTTTACATCTTTTGGTATTCACACTATGAATATGTGTAACATTACGTTCGAGATTCATTAAGAATAAACCATTGACCATCGGGGCATGACCATAAAACATATCTCTCATATAAATAGAACAACCATTATTCTCGGATTTAAATGAGTAGCCATCTCGTATTAAACGAGATCCAGATACAATGCTCATGCTCAAACTTGGCACTAAATAACAATTATTGAGGTTTAAAACTAATCCCGTAGGTAAATGTAGAGGTAGCGTGCCGACGGCGATCACATTGACCTTGGAACCATTGCGACGCGCATCGTCACCTCGTCCTTCGCCAGTCTCCGCTTATTCCGCAGCTCTTGCTATGAGTTACAAATATGAGCAACGGCACCGGTATCAAATACCCAGGAGTTAATACGAGTACTGGTAAGGTACACATCAATAAAATGTATATCACATATACCTTTAGTGTTGCCGGCCTTCTTGTCCACTAAGTATTTGGGGCAGTTCCGCTTCCAGTGACCCTTCCCTTTGCAATAAAAGCACTCAGTCTCAGGCTTGGGTCCATTCTTTGACTTCTTCCCGGAAACTGGCTTACCGGGCGCGGCAACATCCTTGCCGTCCTTCTTGAAGTTCTTCTTACCCTTGCTCTTCTTGAACTTAGTGGTTTTATTGACCATCAACACTTGATGTTCTTTCTTGATTTCTACCTCTGCTGACTTCAGCATTGAAAATACTTCAGGAATAGTTTTCACAATCCCCTGCATATTGTAGTTCATCACAAAGCTCTTGTAGCTCGGTGGGAGCGACTGAAGGATTTTGTCAATGACCGCCTCGTCCGGGAGGTTGATGTCCAGCTGGGACAGGCGGTTGTGCAACCCAGACATTTTGAGTATGTGCTCACTGACAGAACTATTTTCCTCCATCTTACAACTATAGAACTTGTCGGAGACTTCATATCTCTCGACCCGGGCGTGAGCTTGAAAGACCATTTTCAGCTCCTCGAACATCTCATATGCTCCGTGTTGCTCAAAACGCTTTTGGAGCCCCGGTTCTAAGCTGTAAAGCATGACGCACTGAACGAGGGAGTAATCATCAGCACGTGACTGCCAAGCGTTCATAACGTCTTGGTTCTTTGGGACGGGTGCTTCACCTAGCGGTCCTTCTAGGACATATGCTTTCTTGGAAGCTATGAGGATGATCCTTAGGTTCCAGACCCAGTCCGTATAGTTGCTGCCATCATCTTTCAGCTTGGTTTTCTCTAGGAACGCGTTGAAGTTCATGTTGACATGAGCGTTGGCCATTTGATCTACAAGACATATTTTGCAAAGATTTTAGACTAAGTTCATGATAATTAAGTTCATCTAATCAAATTATTTAATGAACTCCCACTCAGATTAGACATCCCTCTAGTCATCTAAGTGTTATATGATCCGAGTCGACTAGGCCGTGTCCGATCATCACGTGAGACGGACTAGTCATCATCGGTGAACATCTCCATGTTGATCGTATCTTCCATACGACTCATGTTCGACCTTTCGGTCTCTGTGTTCCGAGGCCATGTCTGTACATGCTAGGCTCGTCAAGTTAACCTAAGTGTTTTGCATGTGTAAAACTGTCTTACACCCGTTGTATGTGAACGTAGGAATCTATCACACCCGATCATCACGTGGTGCTTCGAAACGACAAACTTTAGCAACGGCGCACAGTTAGGGGGGACACTTTCTTGAAATTATTATGAGGGATCATCTTATTTACTACCGTCGTTCTAAGTAAACAAGATGCATAAACATAATAAACATCACATGCAATTAAATAGTAGTGACATGATATGGCCAATATCATATAGCTCCTTTGATCTCCATCTTCGGGGCTCCATGATCATCTTCGTCAGCGGCATGACACCATGATCTCCATCATCATGATCTCCATCATCGTGTCTCCATGAAGTTGCTCGCCAACTATTACTTCTACTACCATGGCTAACGGTTTAGCAATAAAGTAAAGTAATTACATGACGTTAAATCATTGACACGCAGGTCATACAATAATTAAGACAACTCCTATGGCTCCTGCCGGTTGTCATACTCATCGACATGCAAGTCGTGATTCCTATTACAAGAACATGATCTCATACATCACAATATATCATTCATCATTCGTCACAACTTTTGGCCATGTCACATCACATAGCAATTGCTGCAAAAATAAGTTAGACGTCCTCTAATTGTTGTTGCATCTTTTACATGGCTGCAATAAGGTTCTAGCAAGAACGTTTTCTTACCTACGAATAACCACAACATGATTTGTCAACTTCTATTTACCCTTCATAAGGACCCTTTTCATTGAATCCGCTCCAACTAAAGTGGGAGAGACAGACACCCGCTAGCCACCTTATGCAACTAGTGCATGTCAGTCGGTGGAACCTGTCTCACGTAAGCGTACGTGTAAGGTCGGTCCGGGCCGCTTCATCCCATAATACCGCTGAAGAAAAATAAGACTAGTAGTGGCAAGAAAGTTGAAAACATCTACGCCCACAACAGATTTGTGTTCTACTCGTGCAATAGAGAACTACGCATAGACCTAGCTCATGATGCCATTGTTGGGGAACGTTGCATAAAATAAAAATTTTCCTACGTTCACCAAGATCAATCTATGAGTTCATCTAGCAACGAGTGAGAGGGGTGCATCTACATACCCGTGTAGATCGCGTGCGGAAGCGTTCAAGAGAACGAGGTTGAGGGAGTCGTACTCGTCGTGATCCAAATCACCGGAGATCCTAGCGCCGAACGGATGGCACCTCCATGTTCAACACACGTACGATCAACGTGATGTGTCCTCCTTCTTGATCTAGCAAGGGGGAAGGAGAGGTTGATGAAGATCCAGCAGCACGACGGCGTGGTGGTGGATGCAGCAGGGCTCCGGCAGGGCTTTGCCAAGCGACTACGGGAGGAAGAGGTGTAGCAAGGGGGGAAGGGAGGCGCCAGGTGTCAGGGTGCGGCTGCCCACCCACCCCCCTCTTTATATAGGGACCCCAGGGGGCGCCGGCCCTAGGAGATGGGATCTCCTAGGGGGGCGGCGGCCAAGGGGGGAAACTTGCCCCCCAAGGCAAGTGGAGGCGCCCCCTCCCCTAGGGTTCCCAACCCTAGGCGCAGAGGGGGCCCCAGGGGGGCGCACCAGCCCACCAGGGGCTGGTTCCCCTCCCACTTCAGCCCATGGGGCCCTCCGGGATAGGTGGCCCCACCCGGTGGACCCCCGGGACCCTTCCGGTGGTCCCGGTACAATACCGGTGACCCCCGAAACTTTCCCGATGGCCGAAACTCGACTTACCATATATAATTATTTACCTCCGGACCATTCCGGAACTCCTCGTGACGTCCGAGATCTCATCCGGGACTCCTAACAACTTTTGGTTTGCTGCATACTAATATCTCTACAACCCTAGCGTCACCAAACCTTAAGTGTGTAGACCCTACGGGTTCGGGAGACACGTAGACATCACCGAGATGGCTCTCCGGTCAATAACCAACAGCGGGATCTGGATACCCATGTTGGCTCCCACATGCTCCTCGATGATCTCATCGGATGAACCACGATGTCGAGGATTCAAGCAACCCCGCATACAATTCCCTTTGTCAATCGGTATGTTACTTGCCCGAGATTCGATCATCGGTATCCCAATACCTTGTTCAATCTCGTTACCGGCAAGTAACTTTACCCGTACCGTAACGCATGATCCCGTGACCAGACACTTGGTCACTTTGAGCTCATTATGATGATGCATTACCGAGTGGGCCCAGTGATACCTCTCCGTCATACGGAGTGACAAATCCCAGTCTCGATCCGTGTCAACCCAACAAACACTTTCGGAGATACCCGTAGTATACCGTTATAGTCACCCAGTTATGTTGTGACGTTTGGTACAGCCAAAGCACTCCTACGGTATCCGGGAGTTACACGATCTCATGGTCTAAGGAAGAGATACTTGACATTGGAAAAGCTCTAGCAAAACGAACTACACGATCTTGTGCTATGCTTAGGATTGGGTCTTGTCCATCACATCATTCTCCTAATGATGTGATCCCGTTATCAATGACATCCAATGTCCATAGTCAGGAAACCATGACTATCTGTTGATCAACGAGCTAGTCAACTAGAGGCTCACTAGGGACATGTTGTGGTCTATGTATTCACATGTGTATTACGATTTCCGGATAATACAATTATAGCATGAATAAAAGACAATTATCATGAACAAGGAAATATAACAATAGTCCTTTTATTATTGCCTCTAGGGCATATTTCCAACACTCTCTTCATCATCCAAGATGCCATCCTTCCCGAAGATCTCCCTCATCTTCGACCTCATGCCGTGGCTAAAGACGCATGGCAATGTGTTGTGTCTCTCTATCGGGGAAGTGCTAGCATTCAATGCTCCAACTATGAAGTGGTGCAAGATGAAGCCGATGAGTTTGCAATGAAAGAAGATGAAGAACCTCGTGAGCTCTTTCGAAGAGTGACCAAACTCGCGATCTCACTCCGAGATCATGGGAGCAAGGACACGGATGGTAATTGGATCAAGCGCAAGTTCCTCAAGGCCATGATGCCCTACAACAAGGCCATGTCCTCCGTCATTCGTCAAAGACCGGACTTCCACTCCATGACCTCAAGCGAAGTGTTGGATGAGTTCGTTGCAATGAGCATCTTGGACAAGACCGCCGACAATGCGGTGCTCCGTTCTCAAAGGGCTAAGAAGCCCAGCCTTGCCTTGAAGGCCAAGGTTAGTGTGGAAGAAGAGGAAGAAGAGGAAGATGAGGAGAGCAACCCCGAAGACACGAAATATGATTATCATGAGCACATGGCTCTTGCCTCAAGACAATTTTGGAGCAAGAAGAATACAAGACCCAACTTCAACAAGAACAATTCAAGTGGCCTCAAGGGCAAGCAACGAGTTAGAACTTGTTTCAACTTTGGCAATGTGAGCCACTTCGTTGCGGATTGTCCTTACGAGAAGCGGGAAGACAATGGTGGCAAGTTCATCCGAAAAGATAAAGCCAAGTCCTTCCCCAACAAGAACAACTTCACCAAGAAGACTCCTACTCGCGGGTTGGTGGTTCAAGAAGAATACCGTGAGGATGACGATGATGATGAAGATAGTGAAGCAATGGCTATGGCATCCGTTGCCATTGCCACAACTCCCCGGGTGTCTCTCTTCGACTCACCCAACGAGAACATCACCGCCAAGTGCCTCATGGTTAAAGCCACTAACAAGGTAACCCCCAACATCAAAACCACCATTATTCCTAATCCTTCTTTGACGGTTAGCTTTGATGATGGTAAGGGGTCTAATGAGGAGGTAAATGAATTTGAGTCCTTCATGAGTAAGCTCAAGGGCAAATCCAAGAAGCACTTCGTTGCTCTCTTGGAACAACTTGGTGAAGCCAATGACATGATCGAGGCTCACGAAGAAACCATCTCTAAGATGGAAGGTCATAGTTGTGACTATGCCGATGAGATATCGGATCTCTCTAATGCTCTTGAGGAAGAGCGTGGGCATCGTTTGGCTCTTGAGGAGTCACACAACGATGACCATGCCAAATTAAAGAAAGATCTTGATCATGCTCTTGTTGTGTCTCGTGTGCTAACTTCCGAGAAGGCTAAACTTGGGGTTGATCATGCTAGACTCAAGGAGGAGTTTGATGTACTTGACGAGGCCCATAAGGTCTTGAAAGGTGCTCATGCAAACCTCAAGGAGTCCCATTCTCAACTCCAAGTTAAGCTAACCAAGGAAAAGGCCACATTTCCTCACATGGTCTTAATTGATAATGCAAATGCTACTAACCCGTGTTGTGAGCATGTGCATCTTGTGGAGGAGAATGCCAAGTTGAAGGAACAACTCGAGAAAGGTCTTGTGTCATGCATACAAGGTGAGAAGAACCTAAATGACCTTTTGAGCAATCAAAAGGAAGTTGTGGGCAAGGAGGGAGTTGGGTTCTCACCCAAGTCCAAGAACAAGAAGAAGAACGAGAAGAAGAATAACAAGACCAAACGACCTCGCCCGCTTAAGCAATCTTTTGTGAAGGAGGGAGAGGGTGCTCCTAAGGAGAAGAAGAACAATGCGAAGAGTGGTGATGCCAAAAAGGGCAAAGCCATCTCTCCCAACAAAGCCGGCGACTTTAACCCCTCTTATGTGTTGTGCCGTGCTAGTGATGCGCCTGTTTATGCTAAATTTGTTGGTTCTTCTTATGAGTACATTGAATGGTCTATTTGGGTTCCTAAGACCCTTGTTACTAACATCAAAGGACCCATTACTAAATGGGTACCTAAAACCAAGCATTGATCTCTTGTAGGTGTTTGCTTTCGGTGGGGGATCATGGTTGCTCGATAGTGGAGCAACAAATCATATGACCGGGAGCAAGGACTTGGTGGTGGACGTGCAAAAGATCCCATCTATGCCCACCAATGTCGAGTGGGGTGATGCCTCACATTCTAAGGTATTGGGTCTTGGCAAGGTTGTCATTTCTCATGATCTAACGATCGAGAAAGTCATGCTTGTTGAGTCCCTTGCATTCAATTTACTTTCCGTTCGTCAACTTGCACTCATGGGCTTTGCCACCTTCTTCGATATTGATACCGTGGCCCTCTTGTGGAGCAAGACTCTTAAAGTAGCCTTTGTTGGGCATGTCGAGAACGATCTCTATGTGATTAACTTTTCGGAGCAACCCACTAAGACCGCGACATGCCTAATGGCTAAAGTTGATGTGGGATGGCTTTGGCATAACCGTTTAGCCCACGTCAATATGAGATCTTTGCAAAGTATTATCAAGGGGGGCCATGTCCGTGGACTAACAAATGTTAGTTTTGCCAAAGATCGTGCTTGCAGTGCTTGTATCGAAGGAAAGCTTCATGAGACGGCTCACCCTCCCACGACTATCATCTACTCGAAGAGACCCTTGGAGCTCCTTCACATGGACCTCTTTGGGCCTCCATCCTTTGATAGTCTTGGGGGTAGAAAGTATTGCTTGGTGATTATGGATGATTATTCAAGATACACTTGGGTATACTTCTTCAAGAGGAAGAGTGAGACTCAACAAACCGTCATCGACTTTGCAAATGAAGCTCAACGTCAACATAATGCAAAGATCTTGACAATAAGAAGTGACAACGGCACCGAGTTCAAGAACTACACCTTGGATGAGTTTCTTAGTAATGAGGGGATCAAGCATCAATATTCTGCTCCATATACCCCTCAACAAAATGGTGTTGCGGAGAGGAAGAACCGGACATTGATGGATGCAGCAAGGACCATGATGGCGGAGTTCAAGTCTCCATACAACTTTTGGGCCGAAGCCATGAACAGTGCATGTCATGCATCCAATCGGCTCTATCTCCACAAAGGCTTGAACAAGACTCCTTATGAGATACTCACCGGAAACAAGCCCAATCTCAAGTACTTTCGAGTGTTCAGGTGTAAGTGTTTCATTCTCAAGAAAGGTGTTTGTTTGTCTAAATTTGAGGCTAGAGCTTATGAGGGCATATTTGTTGGTTATGCTACAAACTCTCATGCTTACCGTGTTCTCAACAAGTCCACCAGACTCATTGAGGAGACGTGTAACGTGGAGTTTGACGAAAATAACGGCTCCCAAGTGGAGCAAAGTGGTACTTGTGATGTAGGTGATGAAATTCCTCCCCAAGCCATAAGAAGAATGGGTATTGGTCATATTCTACACATTGAGGAACCCCTTGTGGCCGAAGGAGAAGGACAATGCTCCACCCAAGTGGAGCCTTCACCTACTCAAGACTCACACGCTTCCGAAGAACAAAGTGTAGGCCCTCAACCTCGTGAGAAAGACCAAGGGAAAGATCAATCTCAAGATGGTGGTGAATCTCCAAATGATGCCCAAGGTCAAGTTCTCCCCCTCGAGCAAGTTCAAGATCAAGAACAATCTCAAGACGACGCTCAAGATAATCAAGTTAACCCTCCTCCTTCCACATCCGAGGAGGAATTAGAGTGTCCTGCCGTGAAGATTGCTTCCAAACTCACCACCAGAGGCCATCTCATGGAGAATGTGGTTGGAAGCCTAAGAAAGGGGGTAAGCACTCGTAGACAATTAGCAAACTATTGTGAACATCACGCGTTTGTCTCTTGTGTTGAACCCCAAAAGGTCTATGAGGCGCTCAAAGACTCGGATTGGCTCAATGCCATGCATGAAGAACTCAACAACTTCGAGTACAACAAGGTCTGGAGATTGGTGCCAAGGCCATCGGGGAACCACAACGTCATTGGAACCAAGTGGATTTTCAAGAACAAGCAAGATGCTCATGGGAACATCATCCACAACAAGTCAAGATTGGTAGCACAAGGCTACTCCCAAGTCGAGGGTATCGACTACGGTGAAACCTTTGCTCCTGTTGCTCGCCTTGAATCCATTCGTTTGTTGATTGCTTATGCTTCCCATCATAACTTTAAGTTACAACAAATGGATGTGAAAAGTGCTTTTCTTAATGGTCCTATTAATGAGTTGGTGTATGTCAAGCAACCCCCCGGGTTCGAGGATCCTTACTTCCCGGATCATGTGTATCAACTCGATAAGGCACTCTATGGCCTTAAACAAGCCCCACGTGCGTGGTATGACCACCTTACCGAGTTGTTACAAGATCGTGGATTTGAAGTTGGGCAAATCGATCCCACTCTTTTTACTAAGAAGGTCAAAGGGGAGTTGTTTGTGTGCCAACTATATGTTGATGACATTATCTTTGGTTCCCCTAACAAAGCTTCCAATGAAGAATTTGCCGCTCTCATGACCTCTAAGTTCAAGATGTCTTCGATGGGAGAGTTGAAGTTCTTCCTTGGTTTTGATATCAAACAAAGAAGAGAAGGTACCTTCATCAACCAAGCCAAATACACTCAAGACATGCTTAAGAGATTCAACCTAAGTGATGTCAAGCTGGCTTCTACTCCAATGCCTACCAAGTGCCAACTTGACATTGATCCCAATGGTAAAGCGGTGGATCAAAAGGTATATCTTTCTATGATTGGATCCTTGCTTTACCTTTGTGCATCTAGACCGGATATCATGTTGAGTGTTGGTATGTGTGCACGGTTTCAAGCCGCACCGAAGGAAAGCCATTTTGTGGCGGTCAAGCGAATCTTTCGATATTTGGCTCATACCCCAAACTTTGGCCTATGGTACCCAAGAGGAGCAAACTTCAAGCTTGAAGGATTTACGGATTTCGATTGGGCAGGAGACAAAGTGGATAGGAAGTCCACTTCCGGAGGGTGCCAATTTCTTGGTTGCTCTTTGGTGAGTTGGTCTTCCAAGAAGCAAAGTTGTGTGTCTCTCTCGTCCACCGAAGCGGAATATGTAGCGGCCGGTAGTTGTTGTGCACAACTCTTGTGGATGAGGCAAACTTTAAAGGAATACGGTGTCATTTGTGACAAAGTGCCTCTTTGGTGTGACAATGAAAGTGCCATCAAGAATTCTCTCAACCTGGTGCAACATTTCAAGACGAAGCATATAGAGATTCAGTATCACTTCATCCGGGATCACATTAGGCGAGGGGAGATCGAGCTCAAGTATGTCAACACTCATGATAACCTTGCAGATATTTTCACGAAGCCCTTGGATGAAGCAAGATTTCGTGAGTTAAGGCATGAGCTAAATATCATTGATTCAAGCAATGTGACTTGAGCCCGTGCACACCACTCCTCTCTCTACTTGTTGTCTAGTCTATGTGTAGGCATGGACATAGGGGGAGTGTTGTTCTCTCAATGAACTCTTCCTCCCCCCCCCCCATTATGCAAATATTAATCAACTCTTTCACATTAGCCATTTTTTATGGTACTTGTGCTTCAAAGACGAGTTTTGGTCATGGACCCAAGGATAATTCTTCGCAGTGCCATACCAATTAACTCAAATATAGGTGGCTCCGGCCACCGCCCTTCCTTGGAGAAGTTGTTTTCTCTCTCGTGTTGTTTGGTGTTTCTCCGGTGGTGTTTTCCTTTTTCCTCCTTCTTCTCTCTTGTGTTCTAGCTCTTTCTTGGTTTACGATACTACCATGGTGTGCCACGGTACTACCGCAGGAGTTGGTGGGTCTCTCCAAGTGCGTGGCCCTCCAGGGGCACGGTACTACCGCCACTTCCGCGGCAGAATGTTTTTACTGCCGCTGAACGAGCGGTACTACTGCCCAGCGTGCGGTACTTCCACCCGTGTGGTACTACCGCGATGACCCACGGTACTTCCGCGCCCATGCGAGCAGGTGGGGGTTAAGAGCGAGACAGGGGGAGTTCTAACTCCCCCATACCCATTCATCTCTTTTCCCCACCCTGTCTCTCTCTCTCCTGACCAAGAACGGCGCCGGAGGCCTTTGCCGGATCTCCGTCTCCAGCCGCTCTCCTCGGATTCCGACCGGTGGGATCGCTCCCCACCTTGCCCTCTTGCCATGGACCCAGGTTTTTCCCCAAGTACCTCTCGTTTCTGTCCTTCCTTGTGTTTCTAGGTTTTGGGGAGATGCATGTGGTGTTCTTGAGATTTTTGGCTAAATCTATGCAAGTGGAGTTCATTGTAGAGTGGTAGAGTAGTTGCATGCTCTTTGGATAGTCAAAATAGTTCCGTTTGATCAACGGTAGTACCGAAGTTGTCGTGCGGAGGTTCTAGATCCAGATCCGTGTCCTCTATGGCGGTTTCTCATTCCGTGCGGTACTACCGCTCCTCCTGGAGCGGTACTACCGCAGCCCCTTCTGGATCTGATACTCCGCGGTACTTCCGCACCTTGGTGCGGTACTACCGCTGGGCGTCCGGAAGTAAAAAATTACTTCCGCCCCCATGCGCGGTACTTCCGCGGTTGGCGCGGATGTAATTTTTTACATCCGGAACCCCGCCTGGTACTACCATAGATCATCCTGCGCCTTTTGTCTTTTGTCCAAGTCGCATGTGTTTGTGTTTCTCTTTCGTTTGTTTTTGATTCGTTTTGTTCCCGTGCGTGTCTTTGTGTCTTTGTGTCTAGGTGGTGGCTCCGGGATCCCTCGTCGCTCGAATCCCAGCCGTGACACAGGGTCCAAGCGTCTGCGCAACCCAGATGATGTTCCAGAGGGGTCTTCTGCTGCTCCCCAACGCAGGACGAAGCACACCGCCAGCAAACAAAAGGAGCCCGTCTTGGGCATGGATGAGATGCCCCAGGCAGAATTTGTCATTCAAAGAAAGATCAATCCTTATGTGTCTCCCCGGTCTAGCACGCGAGGCAATGAACTCTTCTGGAACAAGCAGCAGAATCTGATCTATATGGATGTGATCAAGGCCAAGCAGAATCACTATGTTGAAGTTCACTGGATTGACATGATTCACATGAGGCAGGAGAAGCACCATGGGTACTTTGGAGAGGCCTTGGATCTTGTGGAGCAGTTCGGCATTGAACACATTCTCACCTTCCACAAGGACTTTGATCCAGAGATCATTGCACAGTTCTTTGCTTCGGTCCACTTCGGCGTCAATGAAGAGAGGACCATGACTTGGATGACCAATGGTCGACAGCTATCTGCTACCTGGAAGGAGTTCATGGAGTTGCTCATTGTTCCCGATGAAGGACTCGACACACCAGTTGGAGTTCGCCCTCACGCCAACGCTGACTCTGCCAACAAGAACAAGCTCATGCCATACCTTGTTGAGAAGACGCTTCCTAACACGAAGAAGGTATGGGTGCTCAACCCCTTCCTTGACATCATGCATAGGCTCTTCCGAAACACGCTCTTCCCGTGCATTGGTGATATGGGACAGGTGCATGCTTATCTCGTTGACATGATGCTTCTTTGTGAGGATGCCCATCAGGCTCAGACTCAGCCACTTGATGTCTCACATATCATGTGGTGTGAGCTTCAGTTCACCGTGTTCAACCGTAAGGTCCCCATCTATGGGCCTTATCTGTTTTACCTGATCTCCAAGACATGGGAGAAGCTCCTTCCCAATGAGGAGTTTGAAGCTCCAAGCTGGATTCGTCATGAGCCCATCAAGCTTCGCATCAAGCCCCAATGGGCTAACACCACCACTGCTGCAGAGGCTACCAAGATGGTTGTTGATGAGGAGGAAGATGCTGCTGAGGATCGTTCTGCGTTCACGCCTCCCTCTGCTGAGCCTTCTTGGGCAAAGAAGCTGAAGGACAAGATGAAGAGGCTGTTCTGCTTACAGGTTCAGGGGCAGTACAAGGCCCATGTTGCTCAGAAGGAGAGTCGCCATCGCGACATCAGGATCTTGAGGGCTTGTGGGGAGGACGTGGCAAGCGGCTCTGAGAAGCACATCACCCCAGAGACTGCCTGGATGGCGAAGCAGAGCTACCATTGGACCGATTCAGAGGAGGAGTATGTTCCTGCTGCGGAGTCTGGCAACGATGAGTCGTTTTCCGCCTGAGCTACCACATGTGTTGTAGGTGACCTCTCTGCCTTTTTGGTGTCTCGATGCCAAAGGGGGAGAGAGTGTAGGATTTGCGTGCATGTTGTGTGTTTCGTCGTTTGCTTTGCTTTCCGTTGTTGAACCTGCTTGCTTTGGTTTGGTTGTGCTCGTGAGACTAAGTCTATCATATGGTGTAAGACATATGCACTCTCTCGTTATCTCCTTATTGAGCTTGTGCTTATCATGCTATTCATATTATGCTCATATCATCTAGTGTCAGACTCTCTATTGCAAGATATGCTTTGTTTCTACAATATAGGGGGAGTGGTACTCCTAGTATTCGTGCCATGCAGTCCAAAGCACTTTACCCTCTAGCACGAATCTAGGGGGAGCTCACCTATATTTTAGAAGTTGTGAGGTTTGCCTGTGCTATATTCATTTCATTTGTGCAAATCCCGTATTGTCATCAATCCACCAAAAAGGGGGAGATTGTAAGGGCATTATTGTCCCTATGTAGTTTTGGTGATTGATGACAATGCCTTTGCGGACTAATCGTGTGTACTGAGCTTTTCAGATATATCACGACTAAACACAAGATGATTTGATGCTCCTCGGAGATTATAGAAGACGGCCTTTCTCTACGGTTTGGTTCGATGGAGTTGAGTCGTAGGAAAGCCGTACTATTAAGAGGGGGTCCGCTTTGGAAAGGTTTGGGTGGAATCTCACGTACACATTCCCTTCTGCACCGCCTTTCCTCGAGCTCCTCGGAGTGTTCCTCCGTCTCACCGTGTCTCTGCGAAATGAAGGCCTCAGTCTTGCTCTTCTCAGGCTAGCGGTAGTACTGCTCTTTTGAGCGGTACTTCAGCAGGAGCCAGCGGTAGTACCGGGCTCCGGCACGGTAGTACCGTAGGCTCCCATGGTAGTACCGCTCTTCCGAGCGGTAGTACCGCGAGCTCTGGTCTGGCTCCTCTCTCAAGCGGTGGTTGGCGCGGATGTAATTTTTTACATCCGCGCTCCCAGCGGTAGTACCGTGCTGAGGCGCGGTAGTACCGTGGCACCAGGCCAGGTTCCGGAGCAGGAGCGGAGGTAGGGGCGGATGTAATTTTTTACATCCGCACCCTTCACGGTAGTACCGCACCCTCGGTCGCGGTAGTTCCGTGTCGGATTTTTGCACGACATTTTCTCAGCGGAGGTAGTCACGGATGTAATTTTTTACATCTATGCCTACCAGGCCTGGCCCGTGTCTGCCTTGCGGAAGTACCGCATGGGGCCGCGGTAGTACCGCTCCTGCGGATCTACCACGCCCTGTCGGTGCTCCTTTTGCCTCGTCAGGTCTCTGCCGTGCTCACGGTAGTACCGCGGTCCACCGCGGTAGTACTGCAAGCCAGTGCGGTAGTACCGCGCCTGTGGAGCGGTAGTTCCGTGGGCTGCGGGCTGAGTGGTGGGCAACGGTTGGAATTGTCCCCCCACTATAAAAGGGGTCTTCTTCTCCAAGAAGACTTACCTCTTCCAACCCTAAACTCCATTGTTGCTCCAAGCTTCATTTTTGGCTGATCTCTCTCCCTAGCCAATCAAACTTGTTGATTTGCTCGGGATTGGGTGACAAGGCCCCGATCTACACTTCCACCAAGAGATATTCGATTCCCCCCACTAATCCCTAGAAGATCTTGTTACTCTTGGGTGTTTGAGCACCCTAGACGGTTGAGGTCACCTCGAAGCCATACTCCATTGTGGTGAAGCTTCATGGTGTCGTTGAGAGCCTCCAAGTGTTGTGGAGATTGCCCCAACCTTGTTTGTAAAGGTTCGGTCGCCACCTTCAAGGGCACCAATAGTGGAATCACGACATCTCGCATTGTGTGAGGGCGCGAGGAGATTACGGTGGCCCTAGTGGCTTCTTGGGGACCATTGTGCCTCGACACCGCTCTAACGGAGACGTACTTCCCCTTAAAAGGAAGGAACTCTGGTAACACATCCTCGTCTCCACCGGCTCCACTCTTGGTTATTTTGTGCCTTAACTTTTGCAAGCTTACTTGTGTTGTATCTATTGCTTGCTTGTGTGCTAGTTGTCTTTGAATCATATAGGTTGTCCACATAGTTGCATATCTAGACAACCTACTTTGTTGCAAGGTTTAAATTGTTAAAGAAAACCTTATAAATTGTTAGTTGCCTATTCACCCTCCCCCCTCTAGTCAACCATATCGATCCTTTCAAAAGCGATTGCACCCGTTGGGCAATCGTCAAAGCGCCCTCGGGTGGCTTCTCCGGCACCGAGTGAAAGCGCCAAAGCATCCACGAGCGGCGCCATCAAAGCCGCCGAAGGCCTTGCCCAAGATGAGAATGGCCATTCCCACCATTTCCAGGTAACAGCAGAACTTGTGTCTTCTTGTTTAGCACGGACGAACTCTTGGTCGACTCATTGACTAACCGACTGGTTTCTGAAATCTGCAGTGCTGCTACCTCCGAGACCTCCGCCAGGAACGAAGACCAGGAAATGGAAGACGTTGTCACTTCCAACCTTGGTATGATTTCTCTAGTTTCACTTTTGGTCGATTGGATTTTCATTTCTAACTTTGGATTTTTCCTATAGCTCCTCCTCATGTCATTGATCTCCCTGATGATGACGACGAGGTGCCACTGAGGGCGAGGAGGAATAAAAAGGCACCGGTTGGCAAGACCACTCAGGTTGCATCAATGCCTGAGGCATCAGTTCAAGAGGGTGGCGATGGCACTCGGCATTCCGTGTCCTTCGCTGTGCCGCTGACGAGTGTCCAGCCTTCGATGTCGACTGCTGATCCGCCCTTCCTTTTCGCCACACACCACGTCCCAGAGGACCAAGCGGGTGCTGCTAAGGAGGCTATACGCCAGTCGGGGATCACGATGGAGCAGGTGAAGGCGATCCGGGAAGCCAGCCAAGCGGCCTATGATGCTAGCTCAGCCCTTCAGAGCAACGTCCAGGTTAGTTGGTCACCGCTTGTTCTGTTAGGATATGCTATCTGAAGACTTTCTTTCCGAAGATCTTTGTATCTGTACACCCACTAGGTGTGTCGATTGAATATTTGAATTGGTGGGGGAACGCTGAGTGCACCCACTGGGTGTAGTCCCCGAGACTATGGTGGACTGCTGGCAGTCGACTGTAGTCTGTGTTTTTTGAATTTCTTCATTCTAACTTCTTCACTCGGTCTGGTCGGACCATGTCGAATGGAATCTTGGAACCGGTGAGGGCACGCTAAGTGCACCCACTGGGTGTAGTCCCCGAGACTACGGTGGACTGCTGGCAGTCGACTATAGTCTGAAGAACCTGTGTTTTTTTGGTAGATCATGATGAGACCAAGACTAACTGCTGGCAGTTAGCTATAGGGCTATAATTTTGGGATCATAACTGTTGACACCAGATTTTGGCACGGTCAAGAACTTAATTAATATGTCCTCAAATGAAGAAGTGATCTACATAAAAAAGTTCCGTGTTGTCGATATAAACATCTTTGAAGTTTGGGTCATCGCCATCCGATCTCATCTCGAAGGCCGAAGTTGTGTTTGAAATACTGAGATTTTGTATTCAAAACACTATTCGGCTCATTACGCCCTCAATACAGCCTCGTATGGAAAAATGATCTACACGGATTGTCTTCGTCTCGTCGAAACGATTGATTTTGATATAAAAATCGTTCAAATACGAGTTCGTATGCAAAAGTTAGAGCCATCGGAATGTAGCCCTGCCAGGAGGCAAAGTGTGGCGCGCCCCACCAGACGCCATGTCTGATGGGTAGCGCGAGGGACGGATGTTTTGCGTCACAGTCCATTTTGCGCGAGCTATTTGACCCTCAAGATGACCTCTGATGAAAAATCGTTCAACAAGAAAGTTTTTCGTCTCGTCGAAACGGTCAAGATTGCTTTTGGACTCGTTTCCATCCGAGGTCGTTTACTGCCTCAAACATGACCCGCAAGGTGCAGCCAAGTTGTAAACCGAACCGTTTTGGAAAGTTCGGATAAAACCAGTCCGAATTTGACTAGGGTTTTGGACGTGAATTGATGCAATTTTATTGTAAGGAAAGCCTAGATGAATCCTTTTCTTGTACGGGAAGTCCAGCCGCCTCTTATATATGTTGGGGGTGACGAACGATTGAACAACATACAATCGCAAACACATATACAGCTTTTTCATCTACGTCTTGTCCCTCCCTCGTTCTTGCTCCCTCGTCCTTAGTTGTTCTTCGTGTTGGAGAGCTGCGGACCGCGAGGCTCTAGGGGCGGCTTGACGGACCTAGGGCAGCCCATAGCCGCTGCACTCCCCGACGGGGTCCCTCCCGGGAGTGTAGGGTTTCAGGTCCTCAAAAGCTCTCGCCGGTCGACTTGCGAATCGCGCTTCCGGTGAGACTCCTTCGACGTGAGCTGCGGTGCATCACCCCCGGCGTCGAGGGTACACGTGACGTGTTCGTGTGCGAACACACTTTTTGGCGACTCCGCTGGGGAATCAAGATCAATCCTTATCATCCACCATGTCTGATCTTCCCAAGCCATCTGAGGTAGACGCTGATAACATCATTAAGCCCAGTCTTGATGAGATATCGGCCGATCATCGCCAAGTCTATGAGGAGTACAAGAAGGCGCGCGAGGAGAAGGACTTGCAGGAGTTCCTTGCAAAGTTCAAGAAGGATCGCCAAGGCAACATCACTCCGATTGAAGAAATCAAGTTCCCTCCTCTTCACGCCGAGCAGGTTAAACCCTCTGTAAGTACTGCCTTTTCTCCTGAGCAGTGGGCTGAGATTGAAAGTCGTATTGCTGATGGTAACAATCTAGTCTATCAAACTTTCATAGAAAATACTAATGCTCAGAAGAATACATCTCAATCGTCTAGTGGTAATGATGGTGTAGCTGCTAGTGTGCAAAACCCTAATCTGGCTTTACCTATTGCATCGGCGCCTCCTGTGCCGATGGCTTATTATCCTACCCAAACAAATCAGATTGTGACTGCACCCATCAACCCTATTATAAGCATGCCAGGTTCGGTGGCAACACCGAACCAAACCCTACCTACAGCTACAACCACTCGACCACTACTAAATTATGGGTCGACATACATGCCACAATTCCTACCTACAGCTAGTAACCCTACTCCTCCTATGCCACTGCCACAAGCTTCATCGTCCACGATGGATGATGGTCTAGCTAATCTTAGAGAGGAGATGGCTAAGATGCTTCGAGAGAATTTTGGAGTTGAGTTACCTCGGAATCGGATTTACCAAAAGCCGTACCCCGAGTACTTTGATGCCATCCAGTGCCCTCCAGGATATAAAATTCTAGATTTTGTTAAATTTAATGGAGAAGGCACAAAAACCACATGGGAGCATGTTAGTCAATATTTAGCACAATTGGGTGAGGCAGGCTCATTGAATGAATTGAAAGTGCGTTTATTTCCTTTATCATTAACTGGTACCGCATTTTCATGGTTTTCTTCTTTACCACATGGTTCCATTCTGGTTTGGTCGCAGCTAGAGCAGAAGTTTCATGATCACTTTTATAGCGGCGACAACGAACTCAAGTTGTCACATCTAACATCGGTTAAACAGAAGCATGATGAATCGGTCTCCGATTACGTCAAGAGATTCAGAGAAACAAAAAACCGGTGTTTTAGTTTGGTGATAACCGAGAGAGACTTAGCAGACCTAGTGCTGAGTGGTTTGAGGACTCCCATTAGAGAAAAGCTAGAAGGGTATGAGTTCTTAAATATCAACCAAGTCTTACAAAGGGCTTTGGCTCAGGAAAGCCGAAGCAAAGACCTCAGAGAAGTGCATAGATACAAAACCGATCGTCCAAAGATGAATATGGTGGAATATGATAGTGATCACTCGGATGATGAGGGTGATGTTTTTGCTACTGAATTTGTTTGGCCGTCTAAGGCCAAACCCTTTGCTTGCAATGATCTGAAACCGATTCATAAGAATCGTGATGAAGAGATGAAGTTTACTTCTAACATTGCTAAGTGTGATAGAATATTTGATGCTTTGCTGCAGGCTAAGATTATTAGAATATCTCATACTTTACCGCCGTTTGAAGAGCTGAAACGGCGCGCTTATTGCAAGTATCATAATTCTTTTTCTCATGCTACTAATGATTGCAATGTTTTTCGACGGCAGATACAATTGGCCATTAATGACGGACGATTGAACTTTTCTGAGATGCAAGTTGATAAACAGCCCTTTCCAATGAATACCATGGAGTTGGAGGGGAAGAAACTACTCATTCGGCCGGAGGGTGCCGAATCTGCTAATAAAGCTAATGTCATTGTTGGTGAGCCCAGGAAAGACAAGGAGGGCGACAAGGTCTTGGGGAGACAGGTTGTGCTTGACAAGCAACCCGGTGGCAAGGAGATAATCAAAATCACCATCAAGAATTTGTTAAGAGAACACTCATGTCAAATTTGTTAAGCCCAAGAGTCCAGAGGTTGGCAACTGGAAGACGAATGAAGCTAAAGTGCAGCGCAAGAGAATCAAGCCAACTTTTGATATGCTGTTGTCCAAGTATGCCAATCAAGCAGCCGGTTCTAGCTCTAACCGGTCATCAAATTTGAAGCGCTCGAGATCACCTCCGAGGGAAGAATCTCATCATCACGCAAGGCCATATGGGTCATGGGCACCAGGAACATGGATGGTGCCGCCCCCCTATGCGCCATACTACATGGGAGGCTTCAATGGGGGATGGGGGCAGCCCCCAATGGCCCCTTATGCTTTTCATCCGGGTTGGGCAGAACCAAGGAGGCCCATTCATGAGAGACTTTCTTATCCCACACGAGGCCGTTTGAACAATTGTGTCAATCGGCCAATGCAAGATAATCAAAAAAGGGTCAACCGGCAAGTGTGGCGTGCCAAATCACCAAGTGCTGAAATTTCAGAGCCTAGCAAGCAAAAGGAGAAGAATGCTAGTGGTGAAACTATTATGATAGGCACTAAAGAATTGATAATCAAAGAGCCGATTATTGTTGATAATCCGGCTGATTCTAATAAAGATGTGGCTGCGGTCCAGCAAGGCCCCATGGCTAATGATCAGGAAGCTAGCATAAGCAAGGCCAAGTCGAGGGATCCAAAATATACTCAGCCTAAGTGGTGTCCTTCCGGTTTGACCAAGGCGCAAAAAAGGAGATTGCAGCGCATGAGGAGTCATGAGAAGGAGGAACAAGAAGCAGAAAAGCTAAGGGATAAATTATTCAATGAAAGTCGTCCCATGGTACCCCCAAAACAAGTGTGGAGGCCAAAGCAAAAGGAAAACATTGCAGCTTCTGCATTGATCATAGCAACACCTACACCACCAACGAAGGACGATGCGGCTACTATTACATCGTCCACTTTGCCTACTACTTCCTCTTCCCTTGAAGATATTTCGGAGTTAGTGGACATGCTTGAGGAAGGAGATGAAATGCTTGATTATGAGTCTACACCAGTTCATGAAGGTATGGATATTAATATGGTGTATTACTTACCCGCTGAATTTCATGCTATAGATGAAGAAGGGGAAGTAGCTCAGCTACATTTTGGTCCTAAAAATGCTATATTCGAGAAGCCAAAAGAACCGGTGACACACTTGAAGCCATTGTTCCTTAAAGGTCATATTAATGGATCGCCGGTTGCTAGAATGCTTGTCGATGGTGGTGCTGTGGTGAATCTTATGCCATATTCGGTCTTCAAAAAATTGGGGCTGTGTGATGAAGAGTTAATAAAGACCAACATGGTGCTTAATGGATTTGAAGGCAAAGCAAAAACTGAAGCCAAAGGTGTGATGTATGTGGAGCTTACGGTGGGAAGCAAAACTTTGGCTACCGCATTCTTTGTCGCCGAGGTGCAAGGTAACTACAATGTGATATTAGGCCGCGATTGGGTTCATGCGAACCAATGCGTGCCATCTACTATGCACCAGTTTTTGATTCAATGGGTTGATGATGAAGTAGAAGTCATTCATGCGGATAATTCGGCTTGTGTTGCTTTGGCCGATGCATCGGTGGATTGGCAACATCCCAATGCTACTTGCTTGACGGGGCATGACTTATCAGAATATGATTTTCTTAGCGCCACAAAAAGTGGTTTCATGCCCGTTTCTTTAAAGCCGGTTGGCGATAATCAGCTCCAAGGTATGATGTATTTAAATGGATCCTAACTCAGAGTGGTTACAAAAGCGTCTTGTAGAATATCGGTCCAATGAGAACGATATGTATGAGTCCATAGAGGAGTTAGATGACATGGATAAGTTAGGACAAGGTTTTACATCGGCCGATCCATTAGAAGAGATAGATATAGGAGATGGTTCAATTCCTAGGCCGACATTTGTAAACGAAAATTTAAGAGCCGATCATAAGGCTAAGTTGATCGAGCTATTGAAAGAATATGTTTGTTGCTTTGCATGGGAATATCATGAGATGTCGGGTTTAAGCCGAGAGCTAGTGGAGCATGGGTTACCTATAAAGGCCGGTTTTAGACCATACAAGCAATCGGCCAGAAAGTTTAATCCAAAAACGTATGACCGGATCAAGGAAGAGATCGGTCGTTTGCTTAAAGCTAATTTTATTAGACCTTGCAGGTATGCCGAGTGGATTTATAACATTGTACCAGTAGAGAAGAAAGGCTCTGGCAAGTTGAGGGTGTGCATTGATTTCAGAGATTTGAATAGAGCTACACCTAAAGATGAGTATCCCATGCCAATAGCCGATATGCTTATTAATGATGCTTCTGGACATAAGGTCATTAGCTTTCTTGATGGTAATGCGGGGTATAACCAGATTTTTATGGCCGAAGAGGACATGTCCAAAACGGCTTTTCGATGTCCCGGTTTTCTTGGTTTATTAGAGTGGACAGTGATGACCTTTGGATTAAAAAATGCCGGTGCCACGTATCAAAGGGCTATGAATTTAATTTTTCATGATTTACTTGGTGTTATACTTGAGGTTTATATTGATGATATTGTTGTCAAATCGGATGCTTTTGAATCTCACTTAGCCGATTTGCGTTTGGCTTTTGAAAGAATGAAGAAATATGGGCTGAAAATGAATCCTTTGAAGTGTGCCTTTGGTGTATCGTCTGGAAAGTTTCTGGGTTTCATTATTCATGAAGATGGCGTGGAAATTGATCCCAAAAAGATAGAAGCTATACAGAAAGTAGGGGCTCCAACATGCAAGAGAGATATGCAAAAATTCCTTGGCAAGGTCAATTATTTGAGGAGGTTCATAGACAATCTATCGGGGAAGGTTGATGCATTTACTCCTATCCTTCGGTTAAAGAATGATGTTGATTTTACTTGGGGGGCAACACAGCAAGAGGCATTTGATATGATTAAGAAATATTTGTGCACTCCTCCGGTTATGAAAGCGCCCAGGCACAGGGAGCCATTTAGACTTTACATTGCAGCGGAGGAAGGTGTTATTGGTGCTGTTTTGACTCAAGAGACCGAAGGAAAGGAGCATGCTATTACTTATTTGAGCCGACGGTTATTGGACGCCGAGACAAGGTATACATTCATTGAGAAACTATGCTTATGCTTATATTATGCTTGCACAAAATTGGGACATTATCTAGTGCCTAGTACTTGCATTATAGCTTGTCAAACTGATGTCATCAAATACATGTTGCATAGGCCAATTCTTAGTGGTAGAATTGGCAAGTGGGCTTATGCTTTAATTGAACTAGATGACACCCCGCGCGTTGCAGCGGAAAAATAAGCTAATAAAATATAGATGAAGAGAACAAATAAATCTTTACTAAAGAAGCTTTATAGAAATAGTTTAATGATGTTGTGCGAGTAGAACTGTATCTGGTAGGAAGTGGAGTGTGATGCTTATGCTTCGATAGGCAGCGTTCTTGTTAATTGATTTGCTTCTTCTACTGTAAAAATATGATACATAATTTGCATCTCTCAAAATAATAGTTTAATGACAAATGTTATGCTTGTGTAGTTAATAATGTCAACTATAGATGACATGTCCGATACAACACCCCTAATGTGGATTACATCATAAGTCTACCAGTAGAAAAGATAGGGGTTGGCAGAGCGGTTGTATTAGAAAAATCAAAGCTGCCAGTTTGCTTCCGATCAGCCGAGGTACACACTCAAACAAACAACATTTACTTAGTAGCATGTTAGCATTTGTATATTTTGTTTGCTATTATTCTTTCAAAATTCTAATTAATTTGAAATGTCCGAACTTCACAATTTATAGTACAGAAAATACAAACATACCAAGAGATTGCCAGAAACATTTTCTTCCTGGTCCTTCACGTAGAATCGAGTCTTTGTCCCCGGGAGAACCATGCGACTCCACAACTTGATAGGATTACCTGCAGTTATCGACTGAAACTGACTGGGTAATGATGATTAAATTATGCATCCACTTGTGTATATAGTGAAATTATTAAGCAAAAAAAGTTACTTGTGGTCTTGGTCCCCAGGAGAACAATACTTATGGTTTTGTGCTGGTGTAGATAGGCAAATTATTAACCAAGAAACAGTATATACTGTAGGAACCAACAAATCTTGAGCAAAAGTATAATAATCTTACCTCAATTCTATATTTATCTGATATAATAGAAACAAAATCATTTGCAATAATAAACGGATCTTTTATACTTGTCACACAGCTCTACCAGTGCCTCAAATACCATGCACGCGATTAATCATATGACGGACAATTTATTATCTTCAATAGAGATGTAAACTGTTCGGGTAGAGACATGTCTTTTGAAATAGATAAAAATTATTTACCTGCACCGCTCCTCTCATGATGTACATGAGGAAGACCATTGAAACAATTAGGTATATGCATATACTGAGGGGTGTCACGACTTGTACTCATATATGCCGCATATGATTTCTGAGTTTGAAACCCAACTCTCCATCGTCACAATGAAACAAAATTAATAAAGCAACATGGATAATTCCACTAAATCTTGGAAATCCTCAATCTTCACAAATGAAAATACA